>JAZKJV010003126.1:0-1200000 GCA_037367405.1 Ottelia alismoides
AAAAATCTCAGCCAAAATGACCTGTAAAATAGCCTAACTTCCCTTGATTTTTAACTAATTCATGCTAACTCCAAGTGACATGAAACCATCTCCATTGTGTACATATCACTGACAAGAATAAATGAAAAATACAAAAAAAATCAATAACCTAAATAAGTAGACCAAAAATCCAAACCCTAGTTGCAGGATTTTCAGAATAAAACCTCGATATCTTCCTCATATAGTGCCCAATTTGATCATACCCATTTTTGAACTAATGTACATTCAACTCAAAACAAGATCAAGTTCAAGTGAATCGGAGCTCATATGTAAAAGTTGGATTTTGGGCCTCTTTTGTACATTTTGTATTTAAGCGGTTTTTGACCTATTATTTTATGTACATAATTAACTCATTTTATTTTATTTCTTTTTCATTTATTTCCTTTGATAAAATTTTTATTAAAATGTGCTAAAATCCAAATCCAAACTGAGCTTGAATACAAAGAAATTAAGTGAGTCCGAGTCTTCACTAACCATTTGTACAAAAGTTATCTTTTTCACATTTTATTTTATTTCTTCTTTTTCTTAACTAATAAATATCCAAAAATAGATTAATGTGTAAATATTTATCTTGGATTTTATCATATTTTTCCATATTTTTATATGGTTTAAAATTGACAAAAAAATAGAAAACCCAAAAATCAAGGTATTCTATGTACATGGGATACCCCAAAATATCATTTTGCACAAATGATAGATTTTGGTTTTGGTCTCTTCATGAAATGTAGATCTCATCGATACGAGCAAATTTTGTGAAGAAAATTTTTCGATCTAAACCATTTACTATTTTTTTACGTATTATTATTGTATTTATTTTTCAATTTTTGTGGGACTGACACGTGGCAGCTCTTGGAGCCTCCATGTGTCACCCATTTTTAAACTTTATTTTCGTTTATTTTTATTAAAAAAATTAAAATTAAAATATATATATATAACAGCATGGTCGCCATGTAGCAGCTCCTTAGCCGACCGATCTCTATCGATCGGACGGCCGAGGAGTGGCATCCACCTTCCAGATCTAGGTGCCTCCTCCTCCCTAGACGAGCACCACCACCGCCTCTCCCCTTTCCTTCTACGGCTGGCCGCCTTCCATATCCAGAGCCTTCCATATCCGGTCGCGCACCACCTTCCTTGTCTCGTCGCACAATCCCCATCTCCGATTTCCAATCAGATCAATCGAATGCCGCCTTTCCCCTTTTGCACCTCTGCAGATCCTAGTCATCACACAATCAGTCATTGTCGCCGTCCTTGTTTAGGACCGCCGCTAAATCCAATCCTCACTCCTCTCTGATCCCCTTTTCAATCTGATACCCCTTCTTCCCCATTATTTAAACGCCACCGTAGCTCCTTACCAATCCATCTGCCATTCGATAGCTAAGAAACTCTTCTCGGTGGTGACAGCACCAGCAGATCCCTCTGTTTGGCGTTATCCAAGGTGATTTGCACCTCATCGCAGCTCTCCTCTGGCGAGGCTGCTCTGCGCCGGCCTTCGCACCGTTGAGCTCTTCTCCGAGTATTCACCCTTCTCACCCTTCATCTACTCCGTCGACATCATCATCCCACATCAAAGCTCTCCCTTCCTGAACCATCGTAACCCACCGTACCACCTCTGCAATACTATCAAATCCACTTGCAACCATCGTTATCATCGTCGTTCAACCTCCACCGAGCTTCAACGTTGAGTCAGATACACCTTACGCCTCCGCACGCCACAAGCGTCGTCGAGCATCAAGCCAATGCAATTTCCTCCAACTGTGCATCACCCACACCACCTGCTTCATCAACCACGGTGTCATCTCTCCGCTCATCGACATCGGTCGGAGGAGCAGCAACAACCGACCGCCTTCACCAATGCTACTCCGCTTCGTCGCCTTCTACTCCAATAATGACGCCACCTCCAGCTCCAGATCTCAGCTGTGCTCCACCGTCAGCGACTCCACATCTACCCAGCACCGCTCCGCCATCGGTGGTCAAAGGTGAACCACCGTAGACAACAGCCTGCACCTTCATCAACGGCCAGCCACCTCCGCTCCAGAAGATCGACCTCCGCCAGCCGCGAACTGCCGGGCAAGAGCCCCGAGGCTCTCCCACGTGCCGTGCACGTGAGGAGACATTCGCTGCAAAAGGAAGAAGCCCCCTCACGTGACCACGCGTGCTTGGGGTGGGAAGATTGCAAAAACCCCCTTGGACTATCACCTAATCAAAGACTCATCCTGCCACCAGAGGTCACGTGCTACGTATGCGACCCTCTAGCAATTTTTGAAGAATCACCCCTCAAATTTTCGATAATCACACATTAGTCCTTGCTCTATATACTTTTTTTTCTTTTATTTATTGTAATTGCAGATAGGCCCATGTATTTCCCCCTTATTTTGAACAGCTTTATTGCATCATTTCATTTAACAAAAAATTGCATGATGTTCTTCAACTAGTTCTCTATGATATGGCATGCTTGTGATATTTTTATAGGTTGTGCTTATTTAATAATTATTGTTCTTGTGGAAATTTGTGCATTTTTCCCATCTTGCACCTCAAAATTCATAAGCAATCAACCATAACTCTGAAAAATTGCCAAAAAAAATCACTGATTGTAGAATTTGTGTATTTCACATCGTGCCCAAAAAGAATTGCCTTTGCATGCATGATTGTTCTGTAAAAATCATTTTGCATATTTTAATCTTTAATTTAGTAGGTATTATACATCATATTTTTAAGGTTTAGTATTTTTCTTAGATCAATCACCTAGTGATAGATCTTGGATAATTTTATTCCTTGAAAATAAATATATTTAATATTTATTATAATTAATTATTGAAATCCATTGTGTTTGTATTCATAAATTCATAGAATATTTATCTTGCATCCAAAAATTCTAAAAAAATTACAATGCATTCATTTCATTGTAATTAACATCTCAACCAAGTTTCATATTTTTCAGACATCATTTGATTGATCTTCACATTTTAGTCCCTAAAATTGGCCTAACTGGCATTTCTGCATCCTAAATTGAATTAAAAATACCAAAAAATACCATCTCAAAACCATACTCGAACTTTGATAGACAAATTTCTAGGTTGTTCCTTTGCCTCCTTGAGTTCGACCTTGGGACTTGCCCAAGTAAAATAAACAAAAACCGTGCGAATAAAAATTGATTAGTTATTGTGGTTATTTCTTGATCGATTCTGAATTCCTGACGTAATTACAATGACACTTTAAATAGTTAATTCACGCATATTAACTAGGGAAATTTTGGATACTTCACCATTATCTTTGGTCTTCAACGTATTGAGTAGGTGAACTGGGAGTTTGCTTTGATAATCTGCATTTCATCATCTTTATTCATTTATTTTAGCTTAAAATCCCTAATAAAACACATGTAAATATCACTAAATTCATTCTTTTACTAACTCTACTTCTTGTGTAAATATTGTATATTTATCGCTATTTTAACAAAAATAAATAAAGAAAGAAATAAAGGAAAAAATAAAGAGAACTCATACTATATATAATAGATACAGGTTGAATCAAACCCCAAGAGAAGGTCAAAGACATGATCAACAAGGAACAAAGTAGGGGAAATAAGGCCAAAAACACCAAAAAATCCAGAAACTCATTTGTTACTGGTATATATTCATCATATATACAGTATTGTCTATAATGCACATTCTTTCATTAATTTATTTATCACCAAATTCTTTATAAATAAAATGATTTCTTCTTGAATATTTTGAATAAAATTCTTTTGTAAATAATAAAAATAATTGCAACATAAATTTGTATATATGTTGTGTAAATAACATCACTCTCCAAAAGCGACAAAGTACAAACTTGCAAAATCAATATCAGCTCCACTAAGACTCCAAATTCATGAACTCATTTTCATTGAACTCCAAATAAAATTATATTTATAATGGTGCATAAAATTCAGAGTTAAGGTGTGGAAATGTGGCCAATTGGGGTATTAGTGTATATTATACCTATATAATATATATATTATTTAATTATTTATTTTCTTGCATGTATTTGTAAATATTGCATTTACAATTAATTGTGAATATTGTATTTAACTTATATAAAATACAAATAAAAATCACAAAATAAAAAATTAACAAAAATAAAATCAAGTACATATTGTATATGTATCACTATATATATAGTACTTATACTTATTTAATTAACCAAATAAATTAACTCCTAAAAATCAAATAAAAATTTCATTAACACCCTTGTAAAATATTATAAATAAAGAAAATATAAAATTATGTATATATTTCTATAAATAACTAATTAAAAATAAAGTCTTGTATATATAGGTATGCATACCTATAAAAAAAACTTTTCATTTATTTTAACCCTTATATATAATTATTTCATTAATTAAAATTACTAAAATTAACTTTAATTTATTATTTACATTTTTATTTACATTTTTTATTTTTTTTAATTTATTTTCGATTTTAAATTTATTTATTTAATCTTATTATTGATTTTTTATCATTTAGTCTATTTTGTCCGCTTCCTGTGTGCCCTCTGATTGGCCAGCCTGAGTCTGTTAACCCGGGTCAACTGGTTGGTCCCGACCTAATTTATGCTTACCTCGCGTTCCATCGCTCCTACTCCCATGTTTTCTCTTATGTCACTCATTAACTGCACCCAACTCCTTCTCCGAAATTCTAACATATTTACTCCTCTCACTTGCCATCACTCCAGATCCATCAATAGTGACTCTGATCTTACCCATTTAGAATTTCAAAACTTGCCGAAGTTCGGCTATAAATAGCCACCCTCTTCCTTTGCTGCGAGGTTGTTCCTTTCTTCAGGTTTCTCTGCTTCCGAAGTTGATCCTTGGAGTCAAGGCAGTGACAGGGCTTCCAGCTCCACAGCTAGGAGTGCGTGAGGAAGCCTGAGGACCGTGATCTAGTCATACGGTCAGAGTCCTCCGTTGTCTTCCACCACTCTGTAAACCACAACAGACCAAGGTGAATTCCCTCTTCTTTCCACCGTAGGTAATTTAGGAACCTTATCTTCGATTTTGTATTTCAATTTTGTTTTAATTTCCATTGAATCACTGAGATCAAAGCTTCGTCTCCAACCTCTGATGTGCACGATCGGAGGAGTTTCGTTCATCTCCAATAAACCTGACCTCGAAAACACATCCTCCTTACACTTCTCCATCTAATTCACCATATGCCCACCTTCAGATCCTCACAGATCTGAAGTCTCGGTCTCCCCTCTGACCACACTTCGTCAGAGACCCTCATTTTGTCACCATAGCCTATGTTTTTGACCTAATCCTTTGGTCGGAGCTTCCTCCGAGAATTAGCATTCCATTACAGGGTCAAAACAAGTGGGATTAGCATTGAATCAAGTTCTTGAGGTTTACTTCAAGATGAATATTGTTTCACCTCCATATTCTCATTCGACCATCTCCGACTACCGTGGGAACATCAAATCGATAGACCTTCACTCCAGGAAGCTATAACTCCCTTTAGAAGGTGATTCAGTTGAAAGGAGACCAAGATATTCTAAATCAAAGCTCACTTGAGTCGCCATTCATTCCACTTCTTCCAAAAGCCCCGTAGACGAATAATCAATAATAATACACCAAATTTAATCTCGTCCATCAGTTTTTTCCCAATTTTTATCGTGGAATGAAGACCCAGATCTGATCGAGGCCATCCACTCATGAGCCTATCTCAGTCGTTGGATCAGAGCCTCCTTACATCACGGTCATCCCTTGATGAATCTTGTATTCATCACTCTAAAAGATAATAATTAAGCTTAGTTCCCCAAAATTCATATGCTTTTTATCCATTATTCTCAATAATAAGCAGTCGTGCACATATAAATAATAATTACATTTTATTACTTATATTGCGTAAAATAAGAAGCCAAAAATCCTAGCCTAATTGACCTGTAAATAGGCTAACTTCCCTGATTTTTAACTAATTGAAGCTAACTCCAAAAAACTTGAAACAACCTCCACTGTGTACATATGACTAACAAGAATAAACAAAAATTACAAAAAAATCACTAACATAAATAAATGGTCCAGAAACTGAAATCCTAATTTTAGGATTCTCGGACTAAAACACTGATATCTTCCACATACAGTTTTCGATTTGATCCTACTCATTTTGAACTAATGTACATTCAGTTACCTTCAAAATAAGATCAAGTTCAAATGAATCGGAGCTCATATGTGAAAGTCGGGTTTTGAGCCTCCTTTGTACATTATGTAGTTTACCTAATTTTAACATATTATTTTATGTACATAATTAACTCTTTTATTTTATTTCGTTTTCATTTATTATCTTTGATAAAAAAATGTTTTAGAAATGCAAAAAAAATCCAATCTAAAATAAGACCGAAGTCAAAGAAACTAAGTAAGTCCAAGTCTTCACTGACTGTCTGTACAAAAGTCCTCTTTTTCGTACTATATTTCATTTCTTCATTTTCTTATCTAATAAAAATCCAAAAAACTATATTAATGTATAAATATTCATATTTTAGTTTATCGTATTTTTCTAGATTTTTTATATTATTTAAAAATAATAAATATATATAACCCAAAAATCAAGGTTTTCTATGTACATAGAATACCCCAAAAATATCACTTTTTACACATGATCGATTTTGGTTCTAGTCCCTTCATGAAAATTGTAGATCTCGTAGAGACGAGCAACTTTTGTTAAGAAAATATTTCGATCCAAGGTTGTTTGCTATTTATTTTCTATTTTTTATTTCTCTTTTTATTTTTTATTTTTCTTGAGTTGACACGTGACAGCACTTGGAGCCGCCACGTGTCACTCATTTTTTGCATTTATTTTTTATTTATTTTATAAAAAAATTAAAAAATTAAAAAGGACATGTGGTCGCACTAGGGTCATCCGATCTCGGCCGATCGGACAGCACCTGTGCATTTTCCTCCTCACCGCCTTTCCCCAATTCACGCCTCCTTTCCCCTTATGGCCAACGCAGCTTGTTATCCCCATGCCATCTACAACCACCGCCCATCTCCGTTCTCCTCCATATCAGTTCCCACCTTCTGAGATTGCTACAATCGCCGCCTCCGTGATTTTCATCGCCTGCCACATCATCCCTGATATCCTTCCCTGTGTGTCTTATTTCCCTTCCCATTCTCCACCATAAATCTCGCAGGTACCTCCACTCAAATCTCATCGCTGATCTCGTTCTATATTCACCTTCATCGCCTGCTACCCCAATCAAGATCCCTGACCTTCCATGTCCGATGCTGCTCTCTTATCATATATAAAACAATTTCGCCATATCGTTATCTCTTATCTGTTGATAAGCGCTACTATGCAGATGAAGGTGGTGACAGTGACTTCCTCCCCCCTTCAACTCGATGAGATCCGGCCTCTATGGTCGATTGCAGCGCCACCGTGCCCTCTTCTGCTCTGGTCCTCATCGACCATCGAGCCAACCCTCCCAGCATCTGCATTGCGCTCTGCCACCAGTGTACCGTTCACGCTAGAGATCCCTCCCTCTCCCTCGTCGCTCTTCTACCGTCCACACCAGAAGGTTCAGTCATTTGCTCCACACCTCTGCCTCCAATTGATTCCATCGCCGACCTCGCTTCAACTCAATTAAATAATCCTCGAGCAAGACTCTAGTCTCCTCCGATCCAACTCCACCTCGTACAATCAGATGCGTCTTCGGAGCCATCTTCAGCCATGTTCGAGCACTACCATGTAGTAGCTCTTCCACCATCATCAAAATCCCCCCTCTGCGCCTCAAACTCGGCCTCGCCGCACCTCACACTAGCTGCACCATTCCGCCGGGACTCCACCTCCCTCGCTGCATCGACAACCGGTGGACAAAGACTAATCAACCTCTCCCCTCCAGCGTGCACTGCATGTGCCTCGGGGGAACATGTATTCAACCCTCTGGGGCCTGCCCTATTCACGCCGAAATCCAGTCGCTAGGGGGCAGTACCGTGCACGTATCTACTTGGGAATTTTGCAGTAACCCCCTCTAGGGTTAGATAATTTTATTTAGGTCCATGTTCAACAATTTTATTTTATTTAATTATTGTAATATTATGAATAGACCCCTGACTTTATCTCTAATTTTGAGCCTTTTTTAAACATCATTTTATCATTTAAAAATTGCACTTTGTTTCTTCAAATAATTCTCTGCCTTATTGCATGCTCATCATTTTTTAGTGCTCTTTGGTTAATTGTTAAATAATATTTTATAAAAAATTGAATACTTTGTCCACTATGCACTCTGAAATTTATAATTAATTAACCATAGCCCCAAAAATTGCCAAAAATTCATAGTTCGAAGAATTAATTGTGTTTTACATTGTGCCCAAAAAGAATTGCATTTGCATGCATAGTTTTCTCTATAAAAATCACTTTGTGTGTTTTAGTACTCAATTTTTAATAGGTATTAAATTCAACATTTTTAGGGTTTAGTATTTTTCCAAGATATATTATATCTTAGATAATTTTATTTCCTTAAATTAAGTAGATTTAATATTTATTATTATTAATTATAGAAAATCACATCGTTTGTATTCAAATATTCATTATTTATTCATCTTGCATTCAAAAATTCCAAAAAAAAAATATAGTGTGTTCATTTCATCATTATTTACATCTTGACCAAGTTTCATAACTTTTAGAAATCATTTAACAGAAAATTGCATTTTAGTCCCTAAAATTGATTACATTTGCATTTGCATTACAAAACTGCATTAAAAATACCAAAAAATATTCTGCTTCGAAAACTGCACACGAAATTCGTAAGACATAGTTCTAGGTTGTTCCTTTGCCTCCTTGAGTTCGACCTTAGGACTTGCCCAAGTAAAATAAACATAAAATCACTCGAATTAATTGGATTAAATTTCTAAGTGATTATTTCTTGATTGATTCCAATTACCCGACTACAACGAAGCATCATATATTTCAAACGCTTAATTCACACTAATTAAAGTAGGGAAATCACGAGAATTCAGATGGCGTTGTTTCCTGAGAGGCAAACGGTTTAGGTTTGTCTAAAAAATTAGTCTTACGTTTTCCACATTTTCTGGTAGTTTGATCCCCGAATTTCAGCATTCTACATTTTCCATTTTTTCCCTGCAATTATTTTATTTTATTTTCAGCATTTATTTTCTATTTATTTTTTTTATGTGTCACTCTCTTACACACTCTCTCTCTTATTTTTCGTGCGAGGTACCCGACGCCTGTGGATCGTTTTCTCAAAACCGACGCATCTTCATCGACGCTTGAAAAGCCATAAGTTAAATTAAGATCGAGTCCACTTGTGAGAGAGCGTAGAGTCTAGGATTTCAATTTCTACCATTTTTAAATTTTGTAATTAATTGCTCATTTACAACGGTGTCTGTTTGGGCTTTCACGCGTGTAAACAAGACTTAAACTTTTTCTATGGTGTGTCATGGCATGTTTCACTCTCTGATGAGGGTGGGGCCTGACTTGAGTGGCTCATAGGTTAGACATGCACATACGACTATTAGAGCTTCTAGGATTTTATTGTTTGTGCTCATAAAACATAGGACCACACTTTACTTAATTGAGAAACACTTATAGATCATTTAACTTAGTCGAAAATTCAAATAAATTCTTCACATCAATAGAACTTTCTGCTAGGTGCGATTTTTGTCAGCTTGCATTCATCTAGAATAGTTTTAAATTCTTGTATTGCATCCCATATGGAGATTGCGAGAAATCACTGTAAGTCTTCTAACTGAGCACACCTCATCGTTTTCTGTGTGCATCAACTTTTCTCTAATTTCCTCCCTTATGTTTTGTCACGTAAATTTTAAAGGAAATTATGACTGGATGGTAGACGTGCATTTGTGCTTATGTAATTTTTCAATGATCACCTAATTAAAATTGGGACTACTAAACAAGGCCGACTTTAACAAACTAATAAATTCAAGAACTTTGGTGGGAGAGCAATCTCGTCCTTGGGTTGATTTATTGTTCTGAGTGAGTGAGAGACGACGCTTAAGGCTAGATCTCGGCTTCGAAATCTTCACTCAGACTACTGATTCTATAAAAATGATTAGCTGCTTCACAATGAGGAAATACGGGTAGCCGGTAAACGGTCCAGATTTCCATAGCAGATTGGGTAGTTTAAAGGACACTGTGTAAGGCTCCGTCCTTAAGTAATGGGTAGTTGTTTTACAGTCCGTACTTACACCCATACTGGCTGAAAGTAGGCGCAACTAGTCGTAAGAATTCAGGCCAATCTTTAAGAAAATTTCTGGCACCTAACAACTCGTTAATTCTTTTCCAAGAATGATTTTATCACCAACTAAAATTGAAAAGATAATTTGTTGAACTATTGCAGTTTCATTGTATGAATTGGTAAACAAGGGATTTGATTTGTGTTTGCATTGGTGTACGTGAATCGAGCTCGAATATCAAAAACCGTACACTTGTGCCATCGCTCTCTTTGATTTAGAAATTAGGGTTTCTTCTATTGAGTATCTCGTGCACTTAAATGTCTTCAGCTAAATTCCATTATGACAACTCATCCACCTCCTTTAAAATGACAGGACATTGGTCCTAGTACCCATCAGATATGTACTATGAAAATGAATTTGTCTCTTTTAGACCCAAATCCTCAAAACCCCTTCGGCCATACATACTTCAACATTTGCAGGAGACTCTCTCCCACAAATAAATCTGGTCCACTCTACAAATCCAATCTACTCTGTGAAAGACAATCCTTTATATTCGGATCATACAAGCATTCAACCGACCAAGGTCACCACTTCTTCATATGACAATCCTTTATTCAATCATCTGATCGAAATCTCCACTTCTTCATATTGGCCACCTCTCCAGCCCGATGCTACACATGATCAGATTTCATCATGACTAATCCATCTTATTACCGAGTTCTCACCAAATCATTTGAAGATTGAACTACTTTTGAGACCAATGACCGGTCGAGATAGCAATTCCACCCGACTATATTCTCTCCTCACCACAATGTTGGGATAGGTTGACACTTCATAGATTCATATCCAGATTGAACGTTAGGGAATAACACGATGGACTGATCAAACCAAATGAAGAGATCTGCACATATTGATCATACATATTCGATTGACCCTCATGATCTTACTCTTCATGACAATCTTGCATATCATACCTTCGGACAAGACACTCATACAGGAGACTGGACTGATGATATCAACACATATGAAGCATGTATGACGACTTCACTATATGAGGGACCGATCAACTATCAAGAAAGCAGGTTCTACTCAAACCAATTGTACATACCTGAATCACACCATGTTGAGTTTGAGACCTATAGTTTCCCTCATATCGAATAGACTCCTTTCATGATTTTTGAGGAGAAATTTTCAGAAGATAACGATCATATAATGGATATTCCAAGAATATCTTCTCTCAGCTCATACATGTAAATGGAAGATGAAATGACTGGATCGCAAGTTGAAAAACGGAAGACCAATCGACTAATTTCATTTTTATGGTAGCTCTGGTATGGAAGTGGAAGATAAAACAATTGGATCTCAAGTTGAAAACCTCAAGAACGCTCAGAAGCCCACGGACTCTACACACCCTAGGGATAACTCTGACAGTGACAACTCTACATACTACTCCCTTAGGGATGACTCTAACTCTCATCAAAACCCCTCCGCTGTTATGGAAAGCACCTCCTCTATGCACCACACCAAAGAGACCAAAAAAATTGAAAAATTCAAAAATGCCCAAAAAATGAAAAATAGAAAACCCATAAAAAATGAAGAATATTTGAAAATATTGGATCCTACGCTGAGGGAAGCACTGGACAAAAGATCAATATTTGAACTTCCCTTAAATCAGGCCATTGAACACTTCCCCAACCTAGAAAGATTTACAAAGAGTAAAATAATGCCAAAAAAGTTGGGTAGGAAGAGAACAAAGACTGAAAGACATATATTGTCAATGGCCACCTCCTTGGTGTTGAGAAGAAAGACCAAGAGCCGTAGAGTGAAGTAGTTTCCCATATTTGACTGTGGAATCAAAGACACAAGATTTACCCATGCTCGAATCGATGACAACTCACCAATAAATATCCTCCCGACCTATGTATTTGACAAGCTCAAACTCGGACCTATCAGGAAGACAAGAGATATCGTTCAACTAGTTGATCGATCGATAAAGCGGCCGAGAGGAACTTGATGAATCTCGTATTCATCATGCTAAAAGCCGTAAATTAAACCCCTGGCTTAATCAATCCAATAAAAGTCATCATCAATTCTTTATTATTATCCTGTATCATATTGTGTATAATTTGCCCTTAAATTATTGTATATAATTTTACTTCTTTTTCTTGTATTTATTTTATCATCAAAAACCCCTAAAAATTAGGTAGATAAATTGTCTATAAATCACTGACCATTAAAAAGACTAAAAAAATACAAAATATCTCAAAACCAAAAAACCGATGTTTTTATCCCCCTAAAAATACCCCAAAAATTGCTTTTTGTACAAATGACCTCTTTTGGCTTTTTGACCAACATGAAAGTTGTAGATCTCGTCGAGACGAGCAACTTTTATGTTTTGACTTTTTCCTAATTTTGCCTCTAACTATTTCTTTTGTATTTATCTTTGTATTTTTAGTTTTGAATTTTCTGATTGGGCCACGTGGCGCTCTCTGGAGCCACCACGTGGCCCGCCTCTTCTCATGCCACCCGGCGCCATGTTGGGCCGTCTGATCTACTCCATCCTAGTCGTCCACCATCGCTCCATCGTCAGCCGTCAGATCATTCCATCACCGCCGCTCATCTGCGCCCCATCCACAGCCGCTTGATCTTCCTTTGATCCAACATGTAGCATCACTCCACATCACCTCCTTTTCTCCATCGTCCGATCACACCCACCTACTCATCAGCACCCTTCACTTCCACCTTCAAATCTCACCGTTGGATCTGATCTTGATCAGATCTAAACCGTATGTACCTGCCTAAATTCCAGTCGTCCAATCCTAGTTCCATCTAATGCCCCTTCACCTTCCACGTCAGCTCAGCCTTACCGACCGTTGGATCTTCACCTCCTCGCCATCTCAACCATCCACGAGCGCCTAACTCATAGCAATACGATCAGATCCTCTGATCTGATCGTCGCCCTCCGATTGGTTTTATCCCAGCCATTGGATCGAAGATCCAATAGCTCCCTCTCATCGTCCTCCTCCAGACACCTTCCTCCCTAGGAGTTACGCCTTGCCGCCCCATCTCGCCCTTCCTATTTAAGAGCACGCCACATTCACCCCCTCGCTCCACAACTTCGCCTCCACGAAGCCCTACCCTCCGTCATCCTCGCATAACCCCCAACCTTCCTCCTCCGTTACTCACCCACCATCAATCAGCCATTCAAGTACCCTTCACCACCTCATAACGGCATAACCCCGCCCCCCTCCTATAAATCGCCACCTCCACTGCCCTTCATCAGTGTCCACCATTATTGGGCTTAATCATAGCTTCCTCCGCCCCTCCGGTGACAGCGAAGGGGCGGAACGTCAAGGCGACGATGGATTTAGCCTGGTGTCGACCTGTGTCTCCTCCGTCTCATAGCAGTTGGCTCAGCCACCGCTGAGCTCGCTGGGCCTGCTGACCAGCTGGGCGACGACCCCGAGGTTCATTTGAGCCTCAGCCCAAGCAATTTCACCCACCGGACAATTTCACCCACCGGACCTCCTTCTCCGATGAGGTTCTCTCTCCCTTCTTTTTCTTTCATTTTCTCTTTAATTTACCGAGTCCATAACTTGCCATCACGTTCATCTGATCACCTCCCGACCTTTGCTGCTCATCACTCATCTTCGCGCTACTCGCCAATCACCCTCTTCCCTTCTCCACGACCCTAACCACTCTCTGTCACCTCCTCCTCTGCTTCGTCGGAGAAGGAGCACTGGGCCACCACTCTCGTCACTCCCACGGTCCTCATTCACCTCACACCTCTCACGCACCTCACCTGCACGCTTCGGTTATGTAAATCTAACATCTGCAGGTTCAATAGCCGTAGTTGGCGTCGGAGCTCGTTCGAGCTGGTCTCCTCCGGCGAGGTTCCAGGGAACTCAGGCTCTGATCATCATCGGAGCTTCGTCGCATCTCCAGGAGCTCCGCCAGTGCTTCCAAGAGCTCCCCTGACCTCCGTCTTGCACGGAGGGACGTGGTGGAGCAACCAGCAGGTCGCCGGAGCCCAGCCTCCTCCAGTGACTCGTGGCAGAGGAAGAAGTACAGTTACCGTCCGATCATCCAGATCGGATAGTCGTGATGACGACATGTGGCAGCCCCAGCCTCCACTCGAGCCTCAATCCAAACCTACAGGCTCGGTTCCACCGACCCTCGCTCCGAGCCACTAGAAGTTGCCACGTGTCCCGAACTTGAGGTGCCTCCCGAGCCTAGACGCCTCACGTGCACCGTACGTGAGGGCCTGGGTAAATTGCACGAAGGACCCTGAAGTTTTCGAGATTTGCAGAAAGGTCCCCAGGCACATGGCTACGTGTGTGTCTGGGTATTTTACAAGGAGGCCCTCTAAAGTTTCAGAAATTATAAAAAGGCCACCGCGCATGGACAATTTACACAGGGGCCCAGGCGGTTTCTTTTATTTGCATTTAGGTCCCTTCAGGGACCTAAATGCAATATTTATCGTTTTATTTCTTGCATTTTTATTACAATTATGTCCCTGTATTGTTTTCTTCATAACTTGAGTATCGTAGGTCCAAATTGCATGATTTTAGTGTCATTTTGATCCTTGTTTTGTCCTCTACATCTTAGCATATTTAATTTTCTCATTTGCTACGGTTTTAAATGAAGTATTTTTTTATGTGATAAATGAGACCCTGCTCTTCTTGTTCTTGCTTGGATTTGATGACCACTTTTCATGTTATGATCAAATTGACCCTGATTTCTACTTCTTTTATGATGCTCATAATTATCGGGTATATTTGTAATCTTTTATTTAGCATACATGTAGCCTCGCATATTTGCTCCTTTATCTCTATATAATTGCATAAAAACTGACTAAAAATTGCATACATCATGGCATTACATTGCAATTCACATAGTGCATCTTGCAGACCTGAACTTGAAATTATCCACACGTGTGCTTCATGAATCGAAATTTGATAAATAAATTAAGTAGATGTGTCCCTGTATTCGACGTTGGTAGACTTGCCAAGTATAAATACTCCATAGCATTCAAAGACTATGGTTTTTGCTGAACCGAATTTGCCTCCTTTACTACGATAAATATTCTTTCTTAAAGAGGCAAATTTCACGTTCATCAAATGGCGCCGTTGCCGGGGACACAACTTAACTTAATTATTGAATTTTAATTTTCTTTGTCAATAATTTCAAAATTTTAGGTCCTCATTTCATGCATCATTTTCGCATCATGACTGCTGTTTAATTTCCTTGGAATTTTTCTAACTTTTCTCTTTTGTGGCAGGGCCCATGAAAATCGAGGACGCTTGATCTTCATGGATGCGTGAAGTCGGGAGCTTCCGTTGAAGAGGCTGTAAAAGACATTGTGAAGAAATTTTAGGAGTCTTTTAATCAGTCAGATTGCATTGCATATTGTAAAAACAAACTTGCATTTGCATATTTATTTCCTGTCTTGCATGTTGTACAAAAAAAACAAAAAAAAGAAAGAAAGAAGTAGATCACTTGATGATCTACCCCCCCCCCACACACACATACACACACACCTACACTTGCACATACACACTCACGCCCACCATCTCCCCCTGTATATTTCACTCTCTCTCTCTCTCTCTCTCTCTCTCTCTCTCTGTGTGTGTGTGTGTGTGTGTGTGTATTTCACGAACCCCCTCCCCCTCACCCGTGTATCATAGAACAATTCCCCCCACCCTCTAATTCAGACCTTACTTAGGCTATTTGTAGCCTAAGTATAGGGGGGACCTACCTGCTCATCCCTCCCACGTACTGTCTTCTTGTACTTAGGTCAATTTGACCTGAGTATAGGGGGATCCTCCTCCTCAGTTCTGCTATATCACCTTATATTTGATCGAGCCTTGACTTCATGGCACTAGTGCTATGAGGACATAGCAAAATTTAGGTATAGGGGGGTATACCATATATTAATGTATATTTACTTTAGCCTTAGCTCATGTTTCTAAACTTTTTAAATTTTATTTTTAGGTTGGGTTTTGGTAAACTAGTGAACTGATTTTTGTAAAAACCTTGTAAAAATAGTT
Source organism: Ottelia alismoides (assembly GCA_037367405.1). NCBI lineage: Eukaryota > Viridiplantae > Streptophyta > Magnoliopsida > Alismatales > Hydrocharitaceae > Ottelia > Ottelia alismoides. The sequence goes on from JAZKJV010003126.1 coordinate 16,270, forward strand.
ATTAAAATTGAGGGATTAATTTTTGTAAATATTCCTTTTCAAAAAAAATATTGAAAAATTAAAAACCCTTCTTGGAATTAGACTCTGACTACTAGGCTTAGTAGACACTTTCAGTGAGGGAACCTCGATCTCCCTTAGCAGAGTGGGTGGTTTAGAGGACACCGCATATGGCACCGTCCTTAAGTAACACGGGTCTGTTTATCGGCCCGTACTTACACCCATACTGGCTGAGAGTGGATACTTTTATTTATTTGAGCTTGGGCCAGTCATTGTCTCTTCGAAGAATTAAAAAAATTCGTTTAAAAATTAAAACCCATAAAAATCTGCTAAAGTCAAAAATCACAAAAAAACCACTAACCAAGGAGTTGGTGTATTCCTGACACATTCGCATTCACTCAAGGCTTGAGGATTTTGAGGACACTGGATTTCTGTGATCTTGAGAGTCTGAGTTAGCATGCCTTAATCATTAGGGTTTTTAAACTTAAATATCCACACTTCCCTAGTTTGAAAGATTTGAGCGCTATATTGCACTCTTTATCTCTACCTTCAAGAAAAATATGATCAGCACAATCACTTCCACAACTGCATGATTGATGAGATGAGTAAAGATATCACTTGAGGAACTAGGACTAAATATTTGAGTTTAGATCTGATCTGATGATATTCGAGGATGGGATAGAGTTAATGAAGGCTTTAGAAAACCTGAGTGTCAGCAAAACCCTAGCCAGTATGTGAACAAGATTCATATGCTATCTCTTGGATATCTACCTATGTGCCAGGGTGTGATGAAACTTAATGGAAATCGTTGATCAGTGAATGCTAACTTTTGATAAAAGCAGTGGAGCTAGCCAACAAAAGAAAAGAAATGTCAAAGAAAAAGCTCGAAATAGCAAAGTCAAATTACAAATGAGCTTCCACCAATGGCGAGCGCTCCCAAACATTTTCAAAGTGTCCACTTGGACCAAGCGCTAATTAGGACCAAGAAGTCGGGCTGACACCACAAAAAGGGCTCTGCATCATAAGCGATACAAGTCTGGGTGTCGAAGGTATCTTAGATACTCAGAAAAGACACACCCTGGTGTACTCCCAGAAAAATAAGTGCAGACGACTCCAACTCTCTTGACGGACACATTGATCAACAATATTAAAATTTACATGTTTTGAGTAAAAGGCACTCGAGAGGCCCCTTGTTCCAATGTGAGGGTGAGAAAAATAGACACAATCCCATTACCTCCATCATCTAGTCGTCCATCAACATTTCAAGTCTGACAAACTAGTGAGACGGTTGACTGAAGCAAGAGTAGACTTATTCCCTAGTATTGAGGATGAGGTCTAGAGGAGAGTCTTTGGGACTGGAACTTGGAGTAATGCATCGACTCGGCTCTCATGAAATGTAGTACACTAAATTTCATATCTTTATACTATATGTACAAAAAGAGAGTCTGATAATTAGAGAAGTTGGATTCCTTCTGACTAAGGCTTGGATAAACCCAGAATTTAGGATCTCTTAAATTGAGGGTCTTCGAAAGATTGAGCCCTGAAAATTTCACGCGCACTATCAGGAATTAATCCGACTCCTTCATTCTTTAGATGCTCGAGGACGAGCATGGTTTAAGTATAGGGGTATGATGAATCTCGTATTCACCATGATAAAAGCTGTAAATTAAACCCCTGGCTTAATTAATCCAATAAACTTCATCATCAATTCTTTATTATTATCATGTATCATATTGTGTATAATTTACCCTTAAATTATTGTATATAATTTTACTTCTTTTTCTTGTATTTATTTTATCATCAAAAACCCCTAAAAATTAGGTAGATAAATTGTCTATAAATCACTAACCATTAAAAAGACTAAAAAAATACGAAAAATATCTCAAAACCAAAAAGTCGGTGTTTTTATCCCCCTAAAAATACCCCCAAAATTGCTTTTTGTACAGATGACCTCTTTTGGCTTTTTGACCAACATGAAAGTTGTTGATCTCGTCGAGAGAGCAACTTTCATGTTTTGACTTTTTCCTAATTTTACCTCTAACTATTTCCTTTGTATTTATCTCTGTATTTTTAGTTTTGAATTCTCTGATTAGGCCACGTGGCACTCTCTAGAGCCACCACGTGGCCCGCCTCTTCTCACGCCGCCCGGCGCCCTGCTGGGCCGCCTGATCTACTCCATCTCGGCCATCCATTGCCGCTCCATCATCAGCCGTTAGATCATTCCATCACCGCTGCGCATCTGCGCCCCATCCATGGCCGCTCGATCTTCCTTTGATCCAACACGCAGCATCACTCCATGTCACCTCCTTTTCTCCATCGTCCGATCACACCCACATACTCATCAGCACCATTCACTTCCACCTTCAAATATCACCGTTGGATCTGATCTTGATCAGATCAAAACCGTATGTACCCGCCTAAATTACAGCCGTCCAATCCTAGTTCCATCTAACGCTCCTCCACCTACCACGTCAGCTCAGCCTTACCGGTCGTTGGATATTCACCTCCTCGCCATCTCAACCATCCACGAGCACCTAACTCACAGCCATACGATCAGATCCTCTGATCTGATCGTCACCCTCCGATCGGCTTTATCACAGTCGTTGGATCAAAGATCCAATGGCTCCCTCTCATCGTCCTCCTCCAGACGCCTTCCTCCCCAGGTGTTACACCTCGCCCCCCATCTCTCCCTTCCTATTTTAGAGCACACCACATTCACCCCCTCGCTCCACAACTTCGCGTCCACGAAGTCCTACCCTCTGTCATCCTCGCGTAACCCCCAACCTTCCTCCTCTGTTACTCACCCGCCATAAATCAACCATTCAAGCACCCTTCACCACCTCATAACGGCAAACCCCCCCCCCATAAATCGCCACCTCCATCACCCTTCATTGGTGTCCACCATTATTGGGCTTGATCCTAGCTTCCTCCGCCCCTCCGGTGACAGCGGAGGGGCGCAACGTCGAGGAGACAATGGATTTAGCCCGGTGTCGACCCGTGGCTCCTCCGCCACGTAGCGGTTGTCTCAGCCACCGTCGAGCTCGCCGGGCTTGCTGACCAGCTGGGCGACGACCCCGAGGTTCATCTGAGCCTCAGCCCAAGCAATTTCACCCACCGGACCTCCTTCTCCGACGAGGTTCTCTCTCCCTTCTTTTTCTTTCATTTTCTCTTTAATTTACCGACTCCATAACTCACCATCACATTCATCTGATCACCTCTCGACCTTCACCGCTCATCACTCATCTTCACGCTACTCGCCGATCACCCTCTTCCCTTCTCCATGGCCCTAACCACTCTCCGTCACCTCCTCCTCTGCTTCGCCGGAGAAGGAGCACTGGGCCACCACTCCCGTCACTCCCACGGCCCTCATTCAGCTTACACCACTCACGCACCTCACATGCACGCTTCGGCTATGTAAATCTAACATCTGCAGGTTCAATAGCCAGAGTTGGCATCGGAGCTCGTTCGAGTTGGTCTCCTCCGGCGAGGTTCTAGGGAACTCAGGCTATGATCATCATCGGAGCTTCGCCGCATCTCTAGGAGCTCCGCCAGCACTTCCATGAGCTCCCCTGACCTCCGTCTTGCACGGAGGGATGCGGTGGAGCAACCAACAGGTCGCTAGAGCCCAGCCTCCTCCTGTGACTCGCGGCGGAGGAAGAAGTACAATTATCGTCCGGTCATCCAGATCGGACGGTCATGATGACGACACGTGGCACCCCCAGCCTCCACTCGAACCTCAATCCAAACCTACAGGCTCGGTTCCACCGACCCTCGCTCCGAGCCACCAGAAGTTACCACGTGTCCCGAACCTGAGGTGCCTCCCGAGCCTAGACGCCTCACGTGCACCGGACGTGAGGGCCTGGGTAAATTGCATGAAGGACCCTGAAGTTTTCGAGATTTGCAGAAAGGTACCCAGGCACATGTCACGTGTGTGCCTGGGTATTTTACAAGGAGGCCCTCCAAAGTTTCAGAAATTACAAAAAGGCCCCACGCATGGACAATTTACACAGGCGCCCAGGCAGTTTTTGGTATTTGCATTTAGGTCCTTCCAGGGACCTAAATGAAATATTTTTCCTTTTATTTCTTGCATTTTTATTACAATTATGCCCCTGCATTGTTTTCTTCAAAACTTGAGCATCGTAGGTCCAAATTGCATGATTTTACTGTCGTTTTGATCCTTATTTTGTCCTCTACATCTTAGCATATTTAATTTTCTCATTTGCCACTGTTTTTAAAGAAGTGAATTTTTATGCAAAATATGAGACCCAGTTATCCTTGTTCTTGCTCTGATCTGATGATTGCTCTTCATGTCGTGATTAGAATGATATTAATTTCCAATTCTATTATGTTGCTCATATTTTTCGGGTTTAATTGTAATCTTTGGTTGAGCATACATGTATCCTTGCACAATTACTCATGCATCATTTTTAATTTGCATAAAAACCATCTAAAAATTGCATGCATCTTAGTATTGTATTGTAATTCACATAGTGCATCATGTGGACCTGAAATTGAAATTGATTCACACTTGTTCTTCCTGAATCGAAATTCGATAAGTAAATTAAGTAGCTGTGTCCTTGCGTTCGACCTTGGTAGACTTGCCAAGTATAAATACTCCATAGCATTCAAAGGATTGTGTTTTTTGCTGAACTGAATTCGCCTCCTATACTACGACAATTCATCCTTATTAAAGAGGTGAATTTCGCGATCATCTGAACCATTTCAATCATCATTGCATTCCAAGGTTCTCTACTCATGGTGGACTTCGCAATCATTGATATTGAGCATCAATTAGAATTCACCAAGTCTCCAATCATTCTTGTAAGCCATTCTTAGCCCTAGCTAAGGCAATTATAGAGTGCGAGACTCAGAAAATCAATTTTATAGCATTAGGAGCACTTCGACCTCATCCAGTCTTTCAGGAAACACGATATTCTGAGGTGACCCACGAATCCATCAACAACTATAACCATCAAAAGGTAGAAGACCCCTACCCCACTGCTACACATGAGATAGTGGTAGTTGAACTGATCATTGGTTCAGAAACTCTCCCCACTCTTCCAATTCTTGTTGCTATGACAAATCCTACAGAGGAACACCGAATATATGACTTCTTATATGGTGATCTTGAAACATATGCATGGGATAACCCTGAGTCAGACAAAATCTTATCTGAACACCTTGACAAACTCGATCCTACTCAGGAGTGCACCAACATTTAGACAATTAAGAACAAATATGTGAGACGTGCACTGACCAGGGAGGAATATTTCAATGGTTATTCATCTAGAGACTCGATTGTCAGCAGCTCACTCTGAGGACCAGCACATTCACAAACAACGTGAACCAAAATGCCCATCTAGTCTACTCCTTCATCTACAATGAAAGTCGCCTTTGACATATCGAAAAAGGAATCGTTTGATGATTCCTTCGTCAGGTACGGACATGGTGATCTTATGAGTGAGTTCAGTTCAGTAGCTCTGAAGCCCTATCTGAGAAAGCAATCGAATATCGACCCCGTTGGATGAATCATGTCCCTCACTACTATTCCTCAAGATCTGACTTTCTAGGTTTAATTAAGTATACCGGAATAATCTCTTATGCCCATATTGAAACCGGCGCTTCAGAATACTCATCCGAGGACGAATCGCTTGACCCCAAGACTAAGCGTAAACCGATAAAGCATCTTAAAAACAAGAATATCTGGAGGACCTCCACATTCAAGTACTATTCCTTTTAGGATAACTCCGATGACGGCTGGATATCATCTAATTCATATGCTTCATCTACTCTCTACCATGATTTTTATGAAAATAACTCTGACGATAGTTGGGAATCATCGGCTTCATCTTCTTCCTATCATTACGATCTCCCACCACATGCTAGCAGAAAGATCTACCAAAAACTGCCTTAATCATCGGCAACCCTCCATCCCTCTCGACCCCATCGGTTCCCTTGTACATCTTCTTCCTCTACCTAGGCCAAGGCCTAAGTTTAGAGGGGGACCGATGACATTTGTATATACCACTCTCCCCATCCACTCCTTCTCTCGATCGTCTGATTTTTACCCTTCTTCTGTACGTAGGCTGCAAGAGCCTAAGTATAGGGGGACCCGATGCCCACTATATATACTCTCTCCATCTACTTCTCCCATTATCTGCCTCATTTTCACTCTTCTTCTATACATAGACTATTCACAGCCTAAGTATAGGGTGGCGTACCGATCTCTATTTTTCTTTTTCTTTTTTTCACTCTCTTACGCTTAGCCTGAGTTATGTCTTCTCTACACTTCTTGTGCTCTGAGGACATAGCACTCACTAAGTATAGGGGGTGTATATACTGTGTATATATTTTACCCATAGCTCGTACTTTTGCATAAGTCTAAATGTATTTACTGGGTGGACTTGTAAAAACTAACAAAAGATGAGTTTTGCAACTAACACTAACTGTGCCGAATCAATTTTTTTTGAAAAGGGCTTCTTATTTATTTTGCACAAAAAAACTTTTAGCTTTAAAAAAATTCAATCACAAACTTCAAAAAAATGTGTTTGCATTTCAACATCTGCACTTCATCTAGCATTTCATGCATCTGTGAAAAGCCCTTGGATTCTGAACAAAGTTATGATCAGAAGCTGAGAGTGGTCTGGACTTGACCTTAATCAACTTAATTTTCAGAGGAACTTCACCGGAAAAATAGGATTTTAGAAACTTCAGGTCTTTGACTTAATTCTTCCAGTTCTACATAACAGTGTGCAGAGTTTAAATCTTAGTGTGTAACCGGGTCTCCTCATTGTGGGCATGACTCTGGAAAAAGGAATTAATTTGTACTCTTGCACTATGCACTTAGCTTAACTCAAACGGGGTGTTGGAAGACTATGTGGGTTTCTTTTCTGGTAGAGTGGACATCTAAAGACCGGAGTATGGGTTGTAGTAAAGCTTCGGAAAAGGGATGGACGGTTGGGCACAATTTTTCTAAGACCCCAAAACATATACGGAAAAAATATTCCATATCCTTAGGGGCACAACAAGATCCATGCAAAGCTACCAAAAATCCGAACACAAAGAAGACAACTACCAAATAAATATTTGACCAAAAAGGTCCAAGCTTCAAGGAAACTGCATATCTTGGTGGAGACTTGTCTAAACTAGCCGACTTCACAAGGAGAGATGACTACACTGGTCACCCTCCAATTCTTTCCTCCTAATTTCTCCCCCTCTTCGATTGTGAACACAATGTGACAGACCTTAGAAGGAAATACCTGACTCCCTGAGGAAGCGTTATTGGAGGAGATGTTTGAATGGAAGTCTGGCATTCTGGATGGAAAGAGATAAAACCATTCACACACATGAGTAGGTTGTTCAATGTTCATGGGATATGCTTTGGGAAGAGGATTGACCTAAGATGACTTCTGAGCTGAAACTGTGACAATGATGTGTAGAACTAGAGGCTGTTAATTTTAAAACCCTAAGTCTCACAGAAGTTCCGCCAAACTAATAATCTAAAGGTCGGGTCCAGCTCCATTTTCACCTTCTACTCATGGACTTGTTAGAGGGATGATGAATCTGATATTCATCACTCTAAAAGATAATAATTAAGCTCAGTTCCCCAAAATTCATCTGCATTTTATCCATTATTCTGTATAATTAGCATTCATGCATGTATAAATAATAATAGCATTTTATCACTCATATTGCATAAAATAAGAAGCCAAAAATCCCAACCCAATTGACCTATAAATAGGCTAACTTCTCTGATTTTTAACTAATTCATGCTATTGAAACTAGTCCATTGTGTACATATGACTAACAAGAATAAATGAAAAATACAAAAAAATCATTAACGTAAATAAATGCTCCAGAAACTAAAACCCTAGTTTCAGGATTCTCGGGCTAAAATGTTGATATCTTCCTCATACAGTGTTCAATTTGATCCTACTCACTTTTGAACTAATGGACATTCAATTACCTTCAAAACAAGATCAAATTCAAGTGAATCAGAGCTCATATGTGAAAGTTGGGTTTTGGGCCTCTTTTGTACATTGTGTATTTTACCTCATTTTGACCTATTATTTTATGTACATAATTAACTCATTTTATTTATTTTTCATTTATTATCTTTGATAAAAGTTTTTTAAAAATGCACGGAAATACAAATCTAAAATAAGTTTGGAATCAAAGAAACTAACTAAGTCCTATTCTTCACAAACTGTTTGTAGAAAAGTCCTCTTTTCGTATTTTATTTCATTTCTTCATTGTCTTAATTAATAAAAATCAAAAAAATTATATGAATGTGTATATATTCATATTTTATTTTATCGTATTTTTTCAGATTTTTTATATTATTAAAAAAACTAAAAAATATTAAACCCAAAAATCAAGATTTTCTATGTACATAGAATACCCCAAAAATATCAATTTGTGCAGATGATCGATTTTGGTTTTGGTCCCTTCATAAAGGTTGTAGATCTCATCGACATGAGTAACTTTTGTGAAGAAAATTTTTCGATCCAATCTCGTTTGCTATTTTTTTGTTTTTGATTTTTCATGAACGGGCACGTGGCTGCTCCTGGAGTCACCACGTATCACTCATTTTTTTGTATTTATTTTTTTATTTTATAAAAAAAATAAATAATAAATTAAATAAAAATTAAGATGGAGACATGGTCGCACGAGGGTCGTTCGATCTCAGCCAATCGGACGGCACCTGTGCATCTTCCACCTCGTCACCTTTCTCGATTCGCACCCTCTTTCCCCTTTTGGTTGGCGCCTCCCACGATCCGTGCACCATCTACGACCACCTCCCATCTCTAATCTGCTCTATATCAATCCCTGCCATCTGAGATTGCCACGGCTACCGGGTCCGCGATTTTCGCTGCTCACCACAACCTCCCTGATCTCCTTCCATGTGTGTCTTCTTTCCCCTTCCCGATCTCCACCACAAATCTCACAGGTACCTCCACTCCGTTGGGTCTCCGCCTCCCTCTCTACGTCGACGACCGATGACTGAAGACCAACCAGCCTCTCTGCCTCTCGTCAGACGTGCATCACCGAGCACAGTGCCTGAGACCCCCTCCCGCGTGCACTGCACGTGCATGGTGGGGAACTTGCATTCAACCCTTTGGATCTTGCCCTATTCACGCCGAAGTCCAACCGCTAGGGGGCACGTGCTGTATGTGTGTCCACATGGGAATTTGCAGCAACCCCTTCCGAAGTTTAGGTAATTTTATTTAGGTCTTTGTTCAATAATTTTATTTTATTTTATTATTGTAATATTGCGAACAGATCCCTGACTTTTCCTGTAGTTTTGAGCCTCTTTTTAACATCATTTTATGATTTAAAAATTACACTTTGTTTCTTCAATTAATTCTCTACCTTGTGGCATGCTCATCATATTTTAATGCTCATTAGTTAATTACTAAATAATATTCTAATAAAAAATATATACTTTGCCCACTCTACACTCGGAAATTTTAAATTAAATAACCATTGCCCTAAATTTGCCAAAAATTCGACGCAGGACTAATTATGTTTTACATTGTTCTCAAAAAGAACTGCATTTGCATGCAAAGTTTTCTCTATAAAAATCATTTTGTGTGTTTCAGTAATTAATTTTTAATAGGTGTTAAAGTCAACATTTTTAGAGTTTAGGATTTATTTCAAGATATATTACATAATGATATATCTTAGATAATTTCATTTCTTGAAAATAAGTAGATTTAATATTTATTATGATTAATTATTGAAAATCACATTTTTTGCAATCATAAATTCAATATTTATTCATCTTGCATTCAAAAATTCCAAAAATACTATAGTGTGTTCATTTCAGCATTATTTACATTTCGACCAAGTTTCATGATTTTTAGACACTTTTTAACTGAAAAATTGCATTTTAGTCCCTAAAACTAGCCACATATGTATTTGCATTCCAAAATTGCATTAAAAATACCAAAAAAATATTCCGCCTAAAAAACCACACACAAAATTCGATAAACATAATTTGAGGGTGTTCCTTTGCCTCCTTGAGTTCGACCTTGGGACTTGCCTAAGTAAAATAAACATAAAATCCCTCGAATTAATTGGATTAAATTTCTAAGTGATCATTTCTTGATTTATTCTGATTACCCGCCTACAACGAAACATCATATATTTCAAGAACTGAATTCACACCAATTAAAGTAGGGAAATTTGCGAAAAATCATGCACCACACCTATAAAGGGTATATTTGCACACAGCCCCATGTTTTTATTTCATTTTCAAATAAGTCCTTGTTTGGACACGTGTCTTCTCGTAATAATTTGAACTTTTGCATTGCTATCATTTGCATTTATTTTAATTGCATTTAAGTCACATTTGGACTGCAAGCATGCTTGGCACATGCATTTTGTGAAATTTGCAATAAAAATATTATACTTTTATGTTTGTTTAGTCCCTAGAATTAAATTTTTTACATTTAGGCCCATTCCAGCGGAGCTTAAGTAACTACGCACGAGATTTCCTTGAAAATTTACACAATATACCCCATAGTTTTTATAATTGTTAACATTTAATCCTTAAACTTTAAATAATTACGTATATGCCCTATGAGTCTGCATTTATTTTGCATGTTTAAAATTAAATAAAAATATCAAAACTTGTTTAAAAATTCCACAAAAAATCACCTAGCATTTTGTTACTCACATCATTCATCCTTAAATTTCATTTTGCACTTCCATCATATTAATTATTTATAAAAAAATAAAAAAACAATCCAAAAATTCCTTATTTGCATCCAAAAATCAATAAAAATGTAAAAAAATCCAAAAAGTCTAAAAAATCTTGTTTGTTATTTTGATTTATTTTAATTTTTATATATTTTTTCATTTATATTTCTCATAAAAACCATAAAAATCATATAACATTCAAAAAATTCATAAAAATTATTTAAAAACTAAAAAATCATAAAACCACTCACTAGAAAATACAAAAAAATATCTTTCAGTGTGTGTACATTTAATCCATTTTTTATTTCATTTGCTATTTTAAAAAATCAAAAAGATTCGCATTGCATTCTATTATTAATTTCCTTTAAATATTCCATTATTTTTAGAAAATAAAAAAATCTACTAAAAATTAAAAATTAAAAAATAAGAATCAAAAAATTAAATAAAAAAATATAAAAATTAAAATTCCATTAAAAATACTAAATTCAAAAATACAAAAACAAAGGATAGTATGCATAGAGATTCCTTGAATCTTTTCATTGATTTTTCAATTAATCGAATAACCCTTGGGATTTTTTTGTAGACTCCTTGAGTTCGATCCTGTTAGCTATACAGGTAAATTAAATAGCAATGTTCTCTCTCTACATGTTCTCTATTTATTTTTTCTTGAGAATAGAATAAATTTTTGTTTAATGCTTCTTCTGGTTGCGATGACCACAATTTCATTTGTGAATAACTCATTTAAATAAAAACCAGAATTCTAGTGATTCAATAGATTTATACATTGATTGTGATTATGGGTCCATTCACGTTCATCATTCTTTGAGTTGGTAGATCCACGAGTCTTTGAGTTCTTCATTTTATTGAGTCCCCCCTTTCTTTGTACATATTATTTATCTTCTTTATTGAGTGGTGATATTGGGTCTTGATCTTCACTTATGTAGAAGGATTTTGCAGCTATATCCTTACCCACATTACCCTCTCTCAGGTACAATTTAAGAAGACTCTCTTCTTGGACCACAATTTTGTCTTTTTTGACCATTCTCATCCACCCTCCACATTCCATTCCGTCATCCATTCTTCCATCCATGAATGTTGTGCTCGTAAATGAGGCCCGCATAGAGGTTGTGATTTCAAGAACTATTTGTGTAATCCAGGCAGACTTGAGGATACCGATATTAATATGTGCATAGATATTATTGAGGATTCTGATTTTGGCATGATTACAGGTGTGACTCTTCATTGAAGATTTTTGATCTCGCACACCAGATTGAAGATGTGATTGATTCACGATGATTTGATGATGATTCCATGAGTTACGATTGTACGATCTTTTATGTGGTTCTGCCCTTCTTGATTCAGATGTTTGATGTATTATCTTTATATGTGCTTCAGAGCAACGGTGTTCAGAACCCACATACTTGTCTTCTTGACTTACCCATCCTCCATCTCCCGACTCCCCTATCCCCATTTAGCACTTCGAGGATCTCTTTAGGACATATTGATCCATCTAAGTTGTTTTGGTTGATTTGGGGGACTGCACTGCAATTGCCCCGATGATTTCTTATCCCTCCCATAGCTTTATGCCCTCCTGTTGACTAGTGATTGATTGATTATTTTTGAGGACCTGAGACCTGATGCCAACATTTGCCTTATTTGATTGACTTAATTTGCATTACTACCCGAGAACTAGTTGTGGGAGAATACAACATTTTCTTTATGATCGGTTTCGCTCAATGCTTGTGTGTCCATCTTTGTGGAGCACGAAACCGAGTCATCTGATATGAGCTTTGGTTTCATTGTCTTATTGTGTGTCTGATCTGTCAAAACACGAGATCTTTTTCCTGGACTCATTTGAGTATTCTCTCCTTGATGGTCCTCGTAAGGATGAGCCCCATTCATATGATTATTCCATGCCGAGTTCACAGAACTCTCTGAGGGTTATCTGTGGGAGACTGTGACATCTTCGAGGTCTTCCGATCTCTTCTGCTAGGTAGCCGATCTGTCGCATGTCAATACTACTTCTGCTGATCTATTTGATGGATCCGACTCTTTTGAGTCTTCTGTCCTGGACGACCCTCGCAAGGACGAGTTATGTTCTCATTATTCATTTCTTAGCATGTATCACTCCGCGAAGGTTATCTGTACGAGGATACATCATTTTGTGGGTACTCGAATCACTTCTAGTGTCTCCAATCTTTTGTAACACGAAGGTGAGTCCTTTGATTTGTGTACTTGGTCTCCTCTCTGGTTGTGTATCCAATTTGGCGGATCACGAGACTGAGTCATCTGATTTTTTTGAGATCTCATACCCATCTGAGTATGCTCACCTTGACGACTCTCACAAGGTTGAGCTGGGTCTTGTGGTATTCGATGTGTTCCTGATCTTTTGACCTTATGTCCTTCGGATATCGAGATGCATAGACAAACTCTTATTCTTCACTTTTTCGTATCTTCCTAAGACTATGAGTGACATTGAGGAATTTGTATTGTTCCTTCCTCCTTTGTGTCTTACGATATCGTCCATGATCTCTCACTCTATTCCTATGAGTCGATGTTCTGCTTCTTGCTGCGGGATTTTGGCTTCGTTTTCGATCGCTTTTACCTGATAGCAGACACCCACTTGATTACTTATTAGGGTGTCTTTCTATTTATGACTGCATTACCATTCTCATAGGGAGACGATGACGATAGTACGGTATTCGATTGTAGATACCGTCCTGCTCTTCACCAGTCTTTATTGCATCTATATATATTATGTTTTGTCTTTTCATTATTTCTCCTATGCGTCATGTGTACCCCAGATCATTCGCCATATATGTGTGTCTATGCTTAGGACGTACTTTGTCCTAAGTATAGGGGGTGCACCCATTATGTTTATTCTTTCTTCGTTCCATTTCATTACTCTTATTGTTTCCTATACTTAGGGCTCTTTTACACTAAGTATAGGGGGAGCGATGTATACATTCTCCCCCATGATTTTATCTTTCCTTTTGATCCCCTCCATTGTCTCCTCTCTAGTTGATTTTCTCTGCTATACTTAGGGATATCTTACCCTAAGTATAGGGGGAGACGGACCTAGTTGTGATTTGTTTATTACCACCCCCGACCCTCCCTGCACGTAGATACGACCTGTTATACTTAGGATTATTTCATCTTAAGTATAGTGGGGGCGATCGACTTCTCATTCATTCATTTCTTCCTTCTTTCATTCCTTTCATGTTCATTATTCTTTAGGGTTTTCTATACTCATTACGAGTTATGTCTTCTCTTTTTCCTTTTGGACTATGAGGACATAGCTCAAGGTAAGTATTGGGTGGTTGTATATACGTTCTATATAATTCAGTCATAACTCGTACTTTCATATCTTCGCAATAAGCATGTCCAACTTACTATATATACATATCCAGTTCATTAAACCAATTAATAAAAAAAAGCATATTATTCCTCATTTTTTTCCAATAGATACTGATTATTAAATTAGGTTAAAATGTTTTGCAAAATATTTGAAAAATAGTTTGGAAATCAACATGAAAAATATTTTGAAAAATTCTTGAAGTATACTTTGTAAAATGTTTTCAACCTTTGTAAAATTATTTTGGTTGTACAATTTGTTTTCTTTGTGTGAAATAAAATGTTTTGAAAATCTATTTGCAAATGGATTTAAAAATGGTTGCAAAAATATTTGAAAATCTATATATATTGTTCGAAAACTTTTGTAAAATGATTTTCAAATGTTTGTAAAAAATATTATGAAAAATGTTTTTGGACTATAGTTTTCAAAATTATTTATGATTTTCAAGTAAGTTTGAGGATTATATACTTCATACAAGTAAATCAACATTCTTCACTAATTGTATATATCTATAAAAATAAGAACATATCCCTTATGTAAATCCTTAAAAACCCTAATTCTTGTTGGTAATAGATGCATGTCAGTGTAAATATTTTAACATACTTCCCTTTTTGATTTAAAAATCTTTTGTTTTGAGAAATCCCAAAGATATTTGCAAAATTTTTTTGAAAATTGCATAAAAAATTGCAAAACCTTTTTTTCAAAAATCCATAAAAAGCTCAAAATTATAAAAATTACATCACGGAATTTTTTTCAATGCACTGTACATAGCATTCGCATTTTTCGAATTGAGTTTTACAATTGAACTAGTTTGAGTAAAGTCGAAGATTGCAGTTTTGTTGGACCTTAATGCACCTAACTTCATTAAAATCTTAGAGGAATTAGATTTGAGGTACTTCATGTCTATTTAGACTTAATTCTTTAAGATCAGGGATGGGTTCAAGACACCTCAACTGCTTAACTAGAACTTTTTTTAGATACATGCATGACTCTTATCGGTCGTGACCAAACTTGGACCTTTGCACCTTTTACTTGTCTCAACTTAGTTGGAGTGGTGGGGGATTTGATTTGCTGGTATGAGACGCACACAAGTGGAAGCATTCATCCTCATCTATGGACGGAACTGCATCCCAACCCATCCAATGGCGTCGACATCTAAAGACAGGAGAGTATGGGTTGCAATAATGCTTCAAAGGATGGATAGTCTTCTGGCTCAAGAGGAAAAACTCCTTATGTAAATGTTGCTTGTGTCTTATTTTCCTTTAAATATTCCATTATTTTTAGAAAATAAAAAAATCTATTAAAAAATTAAAAATTAAAAAATAAGAATCAGAAAATTAAATAAAAAATATAAAAATTAAAATTCCATTAAAAATACTAAATTCAAAAATACAAAAACCAAGCATAGTATGCATAGAGATTCCTTGACTCTTTTCATTGATTTTTCAATTAATCGAATAACCCTTGTGATTTTTTTGTAGCCTCCTTAAGTTCGATCCTGTTAGCTATACAGGTAAATTAAATAGCAAAGTTCTCTCTCTACATGTTCTCTATTTATTTTTACTTGAGAATAGAATAAATTTTTGTTTAATACTTCTTCTGGTTGCGATGACCACAATTTCATTTGTGAATAACTCATTTAAATAAAAACCAGAATTCTAGTGATTCAATAGATTTATACATTGATTGTGATTTTGGGTCCGTTCACGTTCATCATTCTTTGAGTTGGTAGATCCACGAGTCTTTGAGTTCTTCATTTTATTGAGTCCCCCCTTTCTTTGTACATATTATTTATCTTCTTTATTGAGTCATGATATTGGGTCTTGATCTTCACTTTTGTAGAAGGATTTTGTGGCTATCTCCTTGCCCACATCACCCTCTCTCGGGTACAATTTAAGAAGACTCTCTTCTTGGACCACCATTTTGCCTTTGTTTGACCATTCTCATCCACCCTCCACATTCCATTTCGTCATCCATTCTTCCATCCAGGAATGTTGTGCTCGTAAATGAGGCCCGCATAGAGGTTGTGATTTCAAGAACTATTCGTGCAATCCAGGCAGACTTGAGGATACCGATATTAATATGTGCATAGATATTATTGAGGATTCTGATTTTGGCACGATTACAGGTGTGACTCTTCATTGAAGATTTTTGATCTCGCACACCAGATTGAAGATGTGATTGATTCCCAATGATTTGGTGATGATTCCATGAGTTACGATTGTACGATCTTTTATGTGGTTCTGCCCTTCTTGATTCAGATGTTTGATGTATTATCTTTATATGTGCTTCAGAGCAACGGTGTTCGGAACCCACATACTCATCTTCTTGACTTACCCATCCTCCATCTCCCGACTCCCCTATCCCCATTTAGCACTTCGAGGATCTCTTTAGGACATATTGATCCATCTAAGTTGTTTTGGTTGATTTGAGGGACTGCATAGCAATTGTCCCGATGATTTCTTATCCCTCCCATAGCTTTATGCCCTCATGTTGTCTAGTGATTGATTGAATATTTTTTAGGACCTGAGACCTGATGCCAAAATTTCCCTTATTTGATTGACTTAATTTGCATTACTACCCAAGAACTAGTTGTGGGAGAATACAACATTTTCTTTACGATCGGTTTCGCTCAATGCCTGTGTGTCCATCTTGGAGGAGCACGAAACCGAGTCATCTGATATGAGCTTTAAGTCTCATTGTCTTTTTGTGTGTCTGATCTGTCAAAACACGAGATCTTTTTCCTGGACTCCTTTGAGTCTTCTCTCCTTGATGGTCCTCGTAAGGATGAGCCTCATTCATCTGATTATTCCATGCCGAGTTCACAGTACTCTCCGAGGGTTATCTGTGGGAGACTGTGACATCTTCGAGGTCTTCCGATCTCTTCTGCTAGGTAGTTGATCTGTCGCCTGTTAATACTACTTCTGCTGATCTATTTGATGGATCCGACTCTTTTGAGTCTTATACCTTGACGACCCTCGCAAGGACGAGTTCTGTTCTCATTATTCATTGCTTAGCACGTATCACTCCCTGAAGGTTATCTGCGGGAGGATACATCATTTTGTGGGTACTCTATTCACTTCTGGCGTCTCCAATCTTGTCTAACATGAAGGTGAGTCCTCTGATTTGTGTACTTGGTCTCCTCTCTGGTTGTGTATCCTATTTGGCGGATCACGAGACTGAGTCATCTGATTTTTTTGAGATCTCGGACCCATCTGAATATGCTCACCTTGACGACCCTCACAAGGTTGAGCTGGGTCTTGTGGTATTCGGTGTGTTCCTGATCTTTTGACCATATGTCCATCGGATATCAAGATGCATAGAAAAACTCTTATTCTTTACTTTTTCGTATCTTCCTAAGACTATGAGTGACATTAAGGAATCTATATTGTTCCTTCCTCCTTTTTGTCTTACGATATCGGCCATGATCTCTCACTCTATTCCTATGAGTCGATGTTCTGCTTCTTGCTACGGGATCTTGGCTTAGTTTTCGATCGCTTTTACCCGATAGCAGACACCCACTTGATTTCTTATTAGGGTGTCTTTCTATTTATGACCGCATTACCATTCTCATACGGAGACGATGATGAGAGTACAGTATTCGATTGTCAGATACCGTCCTGCTCTTCACCAGTCTTTACTGCATCTATATATATTGTGTTTTATCTTTTCATTATTTCTCTTATGTGTCATGCATACCCCAGATCATTCGCCATATATGTGTGTCTATGCTTAGGACATACTTTGTCCTAAGTATACGGGGGCACCCATTATGTTTGTTCTTTCTTCGTTCCATTTCATTACTCTTATTATTTCCTATACTTAGGGCTCTTTTACACTAGTATAGGGCGAGCGATGTATACATTCTCCCCTGTGATTTTATCTTTCCTTTTGATCCCCTCAATTGTCTCCTCTCTAGTTGATTTTCTCTGCTATACTTTGGGATATCTTACCCTAAGTATAGGAGGAGACGGACCTAGTTGTGATTTGTTTATTACCTCCCTCGACCCTCCCTGCACGTAGATACGACCTGTTATACTTAGGATTATTTCATCTTAAGTATAGTGGGGGCGATCGACTTCTCATTCATTCATTTCTTCCTTCTTTCATTCATTTCATGTTCATTATTCTTTAGGGTTTTCTAAACTCAGTACGAGTTATGTCTTCTCTTTTTTCCTTTTGGCCTATGAGTACATAGCTCAAGCTAAGTATTGGGTGGTTGTATATACGTTCTATATAATTCAGTCATAACTCGTACTTTCATATCTTCACAATAAGCATGTCTAACTTACTATATATACATATCCAATTCATTAAACCAACTAATAAAAAGATGCATATTATTCCTCAAATTATTTCAATAGATACTAACTACTAAATTAGGTTAAATGTTTTGCAAAATATTTGAAAAATAGTTTGGAAATCAACATGAAAAATATTTTGAAAACTTCTTGAAATATACTTTGTAAATTGTTCTTAACCTTTGTAAAATTATTTTGGTTGTACAAATTTCTTTTCTTTGTGAAATAAAATGTTTTGAAAATCTATTTGCAAATGGGTTTAAAAATGGTTGCAAAAATATTTGAAAATCCATATATATTGTTCGAAAACTTTTGTAAAATGATTTTCAAATGTTTGTAAAAATTATGAAAAATTATTTTGGATTATAGTTTTCAAAATTATTTATGATTTTCAAATAAGATTGAGGATTATATACTTCATACAAGTAAATCAACATTCTTCACTAATTGTATATATCTATAAAAATAAGAACATATCCCTTATGTAAATCCTTGAAAACCCTAATTCTTGTTGGTAATAGATGCATGCCAGCGTAAATATTTGCACATACTTCCCTTTTTGTTTTAAAAAGCTTTTGTTTTGAGAAATCCCAATAATATTTGCAAAATCTTTTTGAAAATTGCATAAAAAACTGTAAAACCTTTTTCAAAAATCCATAAAAATCTCAAAATTATAAAAATTACATCACGGAATTTTTTTCATTGCATTGTACATAGCATTCGCATTTTTCGAATTGAGTTTGACAATTGAACTAGTCTGAGTAAATTCGAAGATTGGAGTTTGTTGGACCTTAATGCACCTAACTTCATTGGAACCTTATAGGAATTAGATTTGAGGTACTTCAGGTCTATTTAGACTTAATTCTCTGAGATCAGGGATGGGTTCAAGACACCTCAACTGCTTAACTAGAACTTTTTTGAGATACATGCATGACTCTTGTCGGTCGTGACCAAACTTGGACCTTTGCACCTTTTACTTGTCTCAACTCAGTTGGAGTGGTGGGGGGATTCAATTTGCTGGTATGAGACGCACACAAGTGGAAACATTCATCCTCATCTATGGAGGGAACTGCATCCCAACCCTTCCAATGGCGTCGACATCTAAAGACAGGAGAGTATGGGTTGCAATAATGCTTCAAAGGATGGATAGTCTTCTGGCTCAAGAGGAAAAACTCCTTATGTAAATCTTGTTTTATATAGTATTTCAAAAAAAGTTTTAAAATAAAGACTCCAAAAAAGTGGACAAGTCTGATTGAAAAAAAAAATATTTCCCGCTAAAGTATGTATATATTTGAAATAATCAAGCTTGAGCTTCAAAGTCATATCATGTGAGCCTAGTGTCAGATGACTTGACTACATTGGTCATGCATCCCCGGATAGGTAGCTACACTGACTACAGTCCATTCTTCTCTTTACCCCATCCTCTTGAGTTGAATGCTCTTGAAATTATAAGGGAATACCCCTCTCCTCGGGGAAAGAGTTCTCGGATTGGGGAATCGTAGAGTTTCCATGCTAAAGAAGTCAGTTCTTTTATCATTAGTTTGGGAAGAGCCACTATCTCTTACATTGTAGAAGTCGGCTTCATAGTCGTAAGGGTTTGTGTATGATGTAGACTAGTTTTAACATGGCTATTGAGGTGGTTCGAACCGAGTTCTGTGACTCTCGAAGGCTGTTGTGTTTTTAATCTGGTTCCCAGCTAGGTTCCACACACATTTCCACACCAAGGTCTGACTCGAGCTATAAACTTTGATTTTGTGAAGACAAGTTTGATAATTAAAATCAATACACTTTCTTTCTTTTTGTTTTCTTTGTTTTTATTTTTATGCACTCATTGCATAAGTGTTTGCTAGCAACTAGTAAAGGCAAGTATATGGGGGTGATGAATATCCATTTCATCACCTTTATTCTATCATTTTGGCCCTAAAAACCTTAGCTAATGCATGTAAGTAGCATTATTTTGTACAGATTAATATACATTACTTATTCCATTTATTATGTATAAAATATAGTTTTTAATTCCAAAATTATATGGTAAAGGAAATAAAAGAAAAAGAATAAAATGCAAAGGTATTTTATGACCCTAAACCCCGAGACCAAGTCAAGAATTGATTTGGTCGACAAGGAATAAAGTAGGGGGATATAAGGGACAAATACACAATAAAATTCCATTCTTTTATTCATCAATAAAGCATTTTTGGGACCTATTTTATTATTTATTCACTAAATCAATAAATTTTGTACATGAAAGTTGTATATAAAAATGTATAGAAAAATATAAAAGTGAATTTCCATATAAATAATATACATGTACAAGTTATGCTCAAAATAAAAGGACAAAATCCCAACTTGTCATACCCATATCTCCTAAATAAAAACTCAAAATGCATCAAAATCACCTTTATTGTATTTAACTTTTAATGAGTTATTTATGAAGGTAGTTTCATATTTTTGAGTTAAGGTGTGAAAGTTAGGTTTTGGACCCCTATTGTACCATATACCTGAATAAAATATCTATTTTATTTATTCTTTATAATTTTTATAATTTTATATCTCTATAATTTTGAAAAAATATCATTTGTCGTATATATACAGATTTAGAATAGAATAAAACCATAAAGAAAACATAAAAAATACTATATATAAATACATAGATGAAATACATATACTTATACCTATATAATATATATCTATATTTACAATAAAAATATATTTATGTATACAAAAATAAGTTGTAAATATATAAAATTTGAAAATAAAATAATAAAATCAAAATATAAAACAAATATGAAATAAACAAAACAAAGACGAATATACATATAAATATACCCTTAAAATTTAATTTTGTAAAAAATAAACAAGAAAAAATAAAAATCATATTAAATTACTACATAAAATAAAAAATGTTTTTTATTATAAATTAATAAAATCATTTACTATTCTTAATAGCTATTTTCGAATAATAGGGGTTGTTTTGTCGTGACTTGGTCCTACGTGGACCAATCACATCGCGAGGTCAGTTGACCTCTAGTCAACTGCCTCCCCAGGCGTCTTTGACTTGTGAGGGATATTGAGTCCCCGCTTTTCTGCCCTTTTTCTCTCTCGATCCATCGAGCCTTTTCATCGTTTCTCCATGCCAAGATCTACCTCAATCATCAATGATCTTCGCCTCATTACTGGATCCATTGTACAGAGAGTGAATTCCTCCCAAACCAAGGTCAATAAGGGTGCTGAACTCTGTTTATAAATAATCACTCCCTTCCTCCTTGCATTCTTTGGAAACGTTCCAAGCCCTAAAGTTAGCCACTCTCGGTCTAGAGTGAATCCCGATAATAGGGGGGATCCCTTGAGGTGTTGGCGTAGTTGAAGGAGAGAGGTGCAGCCACGGCAGACCTCTGACCGCCCTGCTCCCTGGTCCTCCAACTAGGTATAAGACATACCAACTTTATTTTCTAGGTATATTTTGTTATTGTCTTTCATTCCCTGCAATTTATTTCATGTTTTAATGTTTGTATTAGCATAGATTAGGATAATTCCTTCGTTGGAGATTTTGAGCTCCGGATGTGTTTCTGCCATAACCAACCTCGTTCCGACTTCCACATCTACCCCACTACCTTCCCTACTCATTTCTCCATCTCAGACAGCACCTAATCACCCTTGATTCGCTCTGGATTGAGGGGTCGAGGTTCCTCTACCACCTCCTCGTCGAACCGCATCGCCCTTCGCCAAATCCACCTCAACCTTCAACAATAACTGCCCAGCTAGATCTACCATTACGTCGGCATTTGTCTCTTGTATGAATAGCAGTTGGAAGGGGGCGTCCAAGTCCTGCTCGAGACTCAAAGGACACCTCCAGGAGCAGCATGCTCCAGGGCGCAACCAGTGATCCCCGTACCATTTTTTGCGTACCAGCTACCAGAAAGACCTCCCGAGCCTATAGAGAAGCTCAACGATGAAGGAGAATCTCGGAGGAGGGAGGACTCAAGGATCAAAACTCGGAGGTAGGGACCTTCTTACCTGTTCTTTGAGCGAAGCAACAGGCCTTAGATCGAGGAGGCGTCCCAGTTTTGATCGTGGATGTTCATCCATCGCCAACTTCATCTGTCGATGGAAACCAGATGTGATCCTGACTGTGGATTGATGAAGCGTTATCAAGCCTTGTCGTGCTGCCACGTATATAAGTGAGATGATATGTGTCGTTGGATAGCATGCATTTGGGGGGTAAATAGCAAATCTAACAACCCCCTTAATTTTTATTTATTTAGTAGTCCTATAGATAAATTGTGTAACATAAATAAATTCAAAAATTAAATATGAACCCTTATATTTATTGAAATTGTAAATGGGTCATGTCTAGCTCAGCTCACGTGTAGTCCCTTGTGAGATGGGCAAATTGCATCTATGCCCTCGTGGATTTTTGTGTTTATATTTAGTCCAATAATTCAAATATGAGTTGTATAATTCTTGAAAAATGGCATATATGCCTCTAACATTAATTTTAATTGCAAAAATGCCCTTCCTACTTCATGTATTTTAGGTGCTTGAATTTCATTCATAAAAAATAGCATTCGTGCTCCAACAATTATGCAAAAATATGGTTAATTGCCTACTAACATGTACTTTAAGTGATATTTTTATTTTTGCATTTCTAGAATTTTAACTATTTTTGAAAAATCAAATGAGCATGTTTTCCCTATTGAACTTAGAAAAAACCAAAAATAGAAAAATATTTTGAATAATTCCCAAAAATATATGTTGTTTATTATTGTATTTTATAACTTCAGACCAAAAACCCCTATAAATAAAAAAATGATAAAAAAGTTAAAAAGTTCTAAAATCCAGTAAAATAGGTGAAAAATCATGAAACATCCAAAAAATATTTATTTTTGTTTCTTATTTTTATTTATGTTATTATCTATCTATTAAAATTGATTTGAACAATTTTGGATTTTATTTGCTATTTTTATTTCTTCAATTAAATTTTGCCTAATTATTTAATCCATAATTTGGAAGATTTTTTATTTTAAAAATACACAAAATTATGCAAAAATTACACAAAAAATCACATAAAATCAAAAAAAACATTAGAAAAATATATAAAACCCAAAAACATTTTATTTCATATATTTTTATTATTTTTAGTAGTATTTATATTTATATTACTTCAGAATGTATATATCCTTATATATTCTTATATTATATATTTAAAAAGAAAAGAAAATTAAAAAATTAGAATTATAAAAATAAAAATTATAAAAGTAAAAACGAAAAATATAAAAAAATAAAATTAATAAAAAATAAAATAAAATACCCACACAAAAAGATAATAAATTGACAAGAGAAAAGGACGAGTTTTGAGCGTTATTGCCCAATCTATCGTTTTCTCCCTACATTCAACCTCTTCATAAGATTACACACTATACACCTTTATTATAGAGTTATAATAAATTTTAACTCCACATTTTTGCTATTCATTGTTATATTTTATTGGTGGGTTAACTGTTGTTTGATTCACTTTTAGTGAGTGGTCACCTCAACGACAATCTGTCTTCGCTTTCATTTTAGTGAGGATATTTTAGACCCTCACCAAAAGCGTGTCAACACAACCACACATTAGGTGTCCATTTGCAAGTACTACGTCTTGATTATGGATCCAATCCATGATACTAGTTATGATTGAGTATAGTTTTGAGTGGGTTTAGTGAAGGTTATCTGAAATAAGACAATTTGCATTTATTTTTATTAAGGTTATTAATGTTTTAAATCAAAATCATCGCGCTTTTTATTACCTTGAAAGTCCATTCTCTTTCGAACTTTCAAAGCCTGAAGTATGCTAACCAAAGTACCTCAAGCAAGATCTAGGATCTCCCTTCCACCTTTGTCAGACTCCAATAATATGAGAAAATATAACTTGGGTGAAGGAAGCATGAACTCTTTCTACCTTGCAAGTCCAACTTGCATTTCCCAATTTGGTCTTTGAAACTTGAGCCCACCACCCCTAAGGTGACGTTGATCCGTTGTCAATTGAATTATATGTCAATAAGAATAGAACTCACTATGTGCAATCCAATGTTGCCTCAATTATATGGGGAACAACATTGTGGTCACGATGCATACGATATTACTCTTTCGAGAAACAAAGAGCCTAATCCATGTGTGCATGTACGTCAAAGCTATGACTTCGCATAGACATCTCTATCATACAATCCATGGTAAAGGAACCCTTCATGTTGATGGAGACCATGGATGTCATCTTATAATCTCCATATCGTATTCAAATTTTGATTAACATTTAGAATCATATTCTTATGTTTAATCCTTCCAAGGGAAATCCATCCTTATTAAATATATAATGTGTATATTAATTGAATTATATTAGTTTAATCATATTAAAATAATCATAAATCCAATGCATCCAACAAGCAATTTAATTTGCTTGATACTACTATATAGTATATACTCTCACATAGTACATATTAATTATTCCAATTACTTGTTAGAGTACACCTTAACCACGCATCATGTTATACTTCCTTGAAATAGTTCCAACCAGACACTCAAGTTATTTTGGAAGGGAGCATTTCCTTGATATGCAAAATGCTAATTAAGAAAGCAAGCTAGCAAATCTAGTCTAGACACCATCTCCATTCTAATTCAGAACAACACAATTGGATTTATTGTACTAAGAGGTTTCGTCGATCATATGTAATTGATGATCAGCATGATAATATATAATTATCATTCAGAAATTTAGGCATCCAAAAATATTTGTATTGATCCTAAATTTCTAGTCATATCAAGCAATCACATTGTTTTGCATGGAAATGGTTGAACTACAACAATTGTAGTTTCCAATTTAGGGTTTGTCATGAAATAATCATTCATAAGTTGTTTTTTGTCAATTATTTCTCTAAATAAGTGATAAAACAATTAATTGAGTTAAATTTATAATTTTCTTGATTTATTTTAAGTGGTAAACACATTTTTAAGCATCATCAAGATGATCTAATCATCTTCCGATCCATTCCCATTAAATATCACATATCTAGGACAAATAGAGTCAGAATCACGCGAAATAAATTCAGACATTTTTCTGCCTTAATTATTAGCATATTTAATGTATTTATAATACATTTTATTATCAGAAAATAGTAACTAAAAATCATTTAATTACATATCCAAGTTTACATGAAAAAACAACAACACTGCGGGAACTTATTGATTTTAAAAAGATGCTCGTTTGATGCCAATAATTGGAAAAGTTTTTGGGCATATATTTAGACATTATAAATACATTTTAGTATCCAAAAAAATCTTTCAAATGGGCCACAAACAGTAGCTTTTTCATAAGAACAAAAAAATAATACGAAAAAGCATATACGCAAAAACAACAAGTCCATGTGCATCCGATATCCAAAACCTTGTTCCCTTAGGATTTGGATCTCATCCAAGATAATTTATCAAGGCTCTAATACCACATGAATGGATGAGATTTAATAAAAAAATTGACTTACACAGCACAGAAGCATGGAGATCACACCATATGTGATCTAGGTGAACTAGTCATACAAGTCGACGAGGCAGCGGAATTTAAAAAAAAATTAATGAAACCACATGACATGGGAAATATTCCAATGATGTTTCATCTTGATCACAAACAAGTATTATGGTTACCTCTTGTAGCATGATCACGATCCTCGTGTCTCTAAATGAAGAGACCTCTTGTCTCAAGTTAGATCCGACGTAGGCAGCACTTGCATGTGCATGGATGAGACACATGTGATGAATCCACGATTCATCATACTAAAAGATGAAAATAGAGATTCTTTTCCGAGTAATTAGTTCCATTTCATCATTTATTCCAAATTTTTACCATTCATGCACTTAGAATTAATAACCTCAAACGACTTCCATTGTGTACGTATTACTAACAAGATTAAAGGAAAAATAAAAAAATTACTAACTCAAATAATTGGCCCGTGAGATAAAACTCTAGTTTCAGACAGATAGACTAAAATGCTCATATCTTCCTCAAACAATGTTCGATTTAGGTTTAAAAATAATACATATTCAAAGACCTTCAAAACAAGACCAATTTCATAAAAATCGGAGCTCGTATGTGAAAGTTGGGTTTTGGGCCTCTTTTGCGCATTTTTTGTTTCAGTTGTTTTGATCTGATATTTTATGTACATAATTAAAACTGTTTTTTTATTTATTTTTCATTTATATTCTTTGATGAAAGTTTTATTAAAATGCACAAAAATCTAAATTCAGAATGAGACTGAAATCAAAGAATCTGACCAAACCCGATCATCCCTTGAGAGTCCGTACAACTATCTCACTTTTTCAACTTTATTTTATTTCCCTATTTTCTTATTTAATAAAAAATCCAAAAAATAGATTAATGTGTAAATATTTTTCTTTAATTTTATCGTAATTTTCTTAATTTTTCTCTTCATTAAAAATCACAAAAAAATTACTAAACCCAAAAAATCAAGGTATTTTATGTACATAGAGTACCCAAAAATATCGCTTTGTACAGATGACATCTTTTGCTCTTGTCCCCTTCATGAAAGTTGTAGATCTCATCGAGACAAGCAATGTTTATGTTGAGCATTTTTTGATCCGACGTCTTCTGTTATTTTTTTATTTTTTATCATATTTAATTTTCAAATTTTTTTAGAGCGACACGTGACGCCTCTTGGGGCTGCCACATGTCACCCCACCCTTCTCTCTCTCACTCTCACTCTCTCTCTCTCTTCACCTTCAAACTCACGTGCAGCGTACATGAGGACTTTTCCTCCTCATGCGTCAACCAACTTCCTCTTCCACCCAATCTCTTGTGCGCCTACACCGACCCCCCACTATCCTCTCCGCTCTACAACCTCTGGCCTAATGACCAACCCTCTACCGGCCGCCACCCCCTTATCTCCTCCTTATCCTCCTCGCCACTGCATCGTTATCTCCACCTCGACTCTACTATAAAAGCTACCCCCGGCGAGTGGAACGATCATTCGCCAAATCCGAAGTGAAAGAGAGAGTTTGAGAGAGAGAGGCCCGTGACAGGGGCCTCTCTTCTCCGGCGATTATCCTCTGGCGAGATCCAACCTAGCTTCGAGGCCTTGGTCGACCTCTTGAGGTGAGAACTAAGGAGGAGAGGCCTCATTCCTCCTCCGATCCTTGGCGAAATAACTCCCCATTTCCCTCTTTGATTTTTTTCCCTTTTTCCTCTGTTTTCTCGCATTTTCCATGTTTTCTAAATCGCAACCATCAGCCTACTTCACCTCTGCTTAGCCGACCATCCTCCTACGCCCCTCGCCAGTTGCTGCACCCTCTGTCATCTCCCGCACACAGCAGCCTCGTCTCCTGAAGCTCTGCCAATAGGCCGCTCCCTACCGTGCAAGCTCACCATCCCCTCCAGTGCCCTCGCGCCACCACCGGGGGCT
Source organism: Ottelia alismoides (assembly GCA_037367405.1). Classification (NCBI taxonomy): domain Eukaryota; kingdom Viridiplantae; phylum Streptophyta; class Magnoliopsida; order Alismatales; family Hydrocharitaceae; genus Ottelia; species Ottelia alismoides. The sequence continues at coordinate 44,070 of JAZKJV010003126.1, forward strand.
ACCTTCCTCCACGCCATGACTTGCTGCCAGAATTTGCTTCGGCGTCTACGTCAGCCTCTTCAACAAGCAACCGCCACACTAGTGGCATGTAGCATCGTCCTCATGCAGCCCTTCCACCGAGCAGCAGCCCGACCTCTATGTCAACCTGTGCACCGCTTCGTTCCATAGACTCCATCGTTCTGGACTCAAGATCCCCAGGAGGTCACGTGCTCCTCACGTGACACTTGGGAACATTTGCGTGGAAGCCTCTGATAGTCCGCATATTTACAACTATACCCCGAAGAGCCACATGCACAGCATGTGACTACAGGAAAAACTACAGAAACACCCCCCGAAAATTCAGATATCTGAAGAACCCCGCCTCTTAACTGACGTCAAAAGCACGTGTGGTGCACCCTCCCAGCTGGGCAAATTACATTCATGCACCTGAAGGTATAAATAATTGCATATAAGTCCAATCTACATTTTCTTATTTTATTTCTTTTCTCTGTATTTGCATTTAGATACATGTGTTTGGACTTTAATTTGAACCTCATTTTGGCATCTTTTTATTATTTATAAAATTGCATTTTGTTCCTCAATTAATTCTCTACATTGTGGCATGCTCATGATATTTTTATTCTCTGTGGTTAATTAATTAATTATTATTGATAAAAATTGCATATTTTACCTAGTCAGTGCTTAGAAATTCATATTTAATCAACCACAGCTCCAAAAATTACCAAAAATGCAAGGATCATAGAATTAATTGTTAATAACATTGTGCCCAAAAAGAATTGCATTTTCACATAGATTTCTCTATAAAAATCTTTTTGTGCATTTCACTAATTAATTTTAATAGGTATTAAACCCAATATTTTTAGGATCTAGAATTTTTCTGAGATAGTTCACTTAGTGAAATATCTTAAACAATTTATTTCCTGAAAATAAGTAGATTTAATATTTATTAAAATTGATTATTGAAAATCTCATTATTTGCATTTAATTAATCGTAGAATATTCATTTTGTATCCAAAAATTCCAAAAACAATACAATAGTCTAATTTCATCCTATTTCACATTTTGGCCAAGTTTGAGGATTTTTGAAATTCATTTGATCGAAATTTACATTTTAGTCCCCGGACATTATTAAAATTGCACATCGTGCATTTATTGCATTAAAAAATGAAGAAATACCTCTCCGAAAATCTAAATTCTAGATCAACTTTAAACCAACCTAAGGAGAAAGTGTCCTCCCTGAGTTCGACCTTAGAACTTACCAAGTAAAAAAATATAATTTGACCGCTTGCTTTAATTAACACATTAATTTAGCGATTTTTGATTAACCCTGAATTGCCCTCCTGTAATGAAATTCAAACAATTAATCGTTAATTCGATTAATTAAGGGGGTAATTTCACAGTTTGTCAAATGGCGTCGTTGTCAGGGAGGTACAAATAGGTTGTTTTTAAGAAAATCAAGTTTTTAGGTTTTCCATCCCCGGGTAGACTGACCCCCGGTCTTCTTCTATTTATTTCCTTTTTTCAATATTTTTATTTCTTTTATTTTTGTATATTTTCCTGTGAATATCTCTGTAATATTCGATCTTCTATTTTTTATGCGAGGTACCCTGTAACTCGGAGCGATCTTCTTGTAGATCGACGCATCTTGGAGCGATCGGATACATGCCATTTTTTTTATTTTTGGATAGAGAGTATCTTTAATTTTTAATTAATTGCTAATTTCCAGCGGTTCCCGATCGGATTCTCGCATGTGTAAAGAGATTGAACATTTTTCTGTGGTGTGTCGGCATGTTTCACCCTCCGATGAGGGTGGGGTCCGACTTGAGTGGTTCATAGTCCTAGGATTGCACTGCGACTATTAGAGATACTAGGATTGTCTGTGCTCGAAGGACTAGGACCACAATGCACTTAATTATGCGTACTAGATTCATTTAGCCAAATTAATTTGCTCTATCACTCGCTAATAGAAATTCTTGTTCTTGGTGTGATTTCTTGTGCATGCATTAGATTTATTTTTCTAGGAAAATTTCAATTTTGTTTAGCATATTGCACGAAGATTATGAGGAAGCATTGTAAGTATCTCTGACTCTGCATTCATCATCATGTTTCCCGTTGTACAGCTTTTTCGATTCTCCCTCGGTTTTCATTCACATATGAATAAAGGAAATTGGAATCCCCGTGTAGACATGCAATGATCCCCACTCAAATTCAAAGTGATAACCAAATTAAAACAAGAGGACGGCTAACATTATTGATTAATTTAAATCGGATAAAATTGAATATATTGTTTTCGGGAGAGCAACCCCATCATTGTTTGATTTTACTGCAAGTGAGGGTACATAGAGTGTGTATACACCCTAAGATAGAGCCCAAATCCCCGCCTTCCATATCAACGTACCCCGCTTATAGTGAATATCACAGGCTGAAGTATTTGATGTTCAACTGACCAGCACCAAGTATCCTATGCTTGCTTCGGCAAGTAGATAGGGGTGAAGCAGTGATTCGATGCGAAAAGTTGCTTAATAACCCCCCAGGGCAAAGTCACAAGCCTTGTCATCCTCCGCCTACTTCGATATGTAGATAGGGGTAGGTCCCTGGACCTCATCGGTATTAACCGAGTAAGCTGGTGATAGGAGCTAAGAGAAGAAGAGCATTGGTATCTTAGGCGACAGGTTAAATAGGGGAGATACAACCGGTATAGAGCCGACTCCCCTATAGGCCATCATGTAATCCTTGCTAACTTTGCTTGAAAATCACACTTAAAATCAACCAGATTAATCGGGCCCATCTTCGGGTCCTTCACTGTGTTGAGTTGGCAAATTCGGGGTTTGTATTTGTGTATTGAATTGTGTGACAGCGCACTTGAACACACAGATCATGGTTTTGCAAAGCTTCTTCCCATTCCATTCGAAGATGTTAAAATTTTAGAATTCATACTTAGACTCGATGGGTCGTGCTTACATGACAAAATCCCAATCTTCGTATCCATATTATTTTCAAAGAAACCCTCTCTTTGAGGTAGTCTCTCCCCAGCCATCATTTTCACGCACTCACCTACCCTTGGTTGAAACATTAAGATACGAACTGCTCACAGAACCGGTCATGTTCTATGAAGACACAATGAAGCGAGCGGATTCTAGGATGAATATAGGTGTAACTAACTTTGATAGAGGAACACAATTCCCGATTACGTATGAAAAATCATTGTTTGAACCATCCTCTACTCGGGATAACTCACAGCCCGAGTATGACCAATTTTCCTTTGACCACAAAGATGACACCTAAAGTCAAGGAAATATGACTCATGACCAAACCTTAATCACAGAGACTGACTATATCTCGGTTCAGGAGAAAATGCTAATGTTGTGGCTTACCGAGCTTAGTCACTCAAATTCAATTCATGAGACGATAATGGATGACATAGCTCGGATCAATAAGAGGACCAAGGTTTTGACTGAACAATTTGATAATGTCATCAGAATAGTCAAAGACATGATCATCAACTAAGAGGAATCAAGATGATCACAGAGCGAACCCAAAACTCATCATGTGCCTGAGTTCCACACACAAATACCACAGACCATTGACCCTCCTACTGACTTTAGTGAAAATTCTAAAAAAATAAAAAATCGGAAAATTCAAAAAAATTGGACAACATCAATATCGAAGCATTTTGCAAAAATCTGATCTTAGAGCTATCATTATTCAAGGCCATAGAGTATGTTCTTGATCATGAGAGATTTGTGAAGAGTCTATTATCACCTAAGAAGACGGGAAAGAAAAGATCTCGAACTGAATATCATTTAACTACCATGGTCGGTTCAATGGTGCTGGCACAAATAAACAAGGTCCAGAAAGTTAAACGGTTGACCAAGATGACTTGTGAAATTGATAATATTGATTTTAATAATGTCTGGATTGACGACGATTCTACACTAATTATCCTCCCGAAGTTCGTGTTTGACAGACTCGAACTCGGACCGCTCAGAAAGACCTGAGTGATCGTTTAGTTTCCTGACCGATCCACAAAAGACTAAGAGGAATATTTTCTGTCTCCATTAATTTCCAAGGTGTCACACATAGAGTGGACTTTATTGTTCTGGGCATTGAACATCGAGGAGATTTATTTGAGTCTCCCATTATTTTGAGAAAGCTGTTTCTGGCTTCCACCAAAGCGATTGCTAACTGCGAGACTTAGGACATTATATTCCCGAACCCAAACCCAATTGATCAGAATCTCGAGGGCACATCAAATCCGGAGACAACCGAACAAGAAACCAACAGCCGTGACATAGAAGAATCCTCATATACCCAAACCTCTCCACTTATCATAGACACAAACGAAGGAGAGATATCCTATGAAATGGCTGACGAGACTACAAAGGTGTATGAAATCAACCAAGAAACATCCGATTCACCACACTCGAACAAGGTTATGTCAGATCTCCTTGAGTCCACACACGCAAAGCCAACAGAGAGCAAATACTCAGGACGTGTGCTGACTTTATAGGAATATTACAATTTATATGAAGACTCATCTGATAAGGAACCTATGGTCAGTACCTCACACATAATACCTCCTGAACCGACGAAGAATGTCACTTCCAATATTTTGGAAAAAGTATCTCCTAAGGATTACTCATCAGGTTCGGAGGATGTGAGCAACATGAAAGAGCCCAGTTCAGAGAATCTGGAGCTTGATCGAAACAAGAAGTTATACGTCGATCCACATTGGACTTTCCCTGTCCCTCTCTATTATTCTTCTAAGGTGACTCCCCTGGTCCCATTCAATACACCGAAACAATTCATTATGACCAGACGGACACTTGTTCATCTGAATATTCAGAGGAATGAAAGATTGACCGTAAAACTGAGTGGACTTTGAGAAAAAAGCTCAAAAATAAAAATAGTTGTAGTAACATGACATTTAATTATTATTATTCTGATACGGGCTCCGATGATGGATGGGAATCTTCTTATTCATCTTCTTCCAATCACTATTCCCTGCCACCACATGCTTTAAAAATGATCAGCCCTAAACCGCCTTGACCATCCGCCACTCTTTCCCCGGCCCCCGTCAGTTCCCTTATACATTTTCTTCCTACACTTAGGCTAAGGCCTAAGTATGGGGGGCACGATGTCATACGTATTTACTCATCCTTCTATACTCGTTCTGTATATTCTCTAGATCTCATCGGTTCTCATACTCATTCATGTCCTATACTTAGGCTTACCAGAGCCTAAGTATAGGGGTACTGATGCCCACTGTGTACATATTAAATCATTTCTCCTCTTGGAATCGACCACTCTATTTCTTCTTATTCTTTTATACTTAGGTTGACCATAGCCTAAGTATAAGGGAGCGGTTGACTTCTATACTCCTTTTATTTTTATTACTTTTTTCTCTTATGCTTAGCGTGAGCTGTGTCTTCTTGTCGCTTCTTGTGCTTTGAGGACATAGCACACGCTAAGTATAGGGGGTGTATATATATATTACATATATACTTTACCCATAGCTCGTACTTTCACGTATTTCCATATATATAATTATGGGATAGGTATAATAAATAAATAAATATATATATATATAAAATAAACAAAACAAAATGAAATGAAAAATCTCTCTTGCATATCATTCTTGCATTCATACAAAAAAATAGAAAATCATTTTGTACCTCATTTTGCACGTCATATGCATCTGCATTTCATTTTGCATAACTAGTATATGCAAGTGGAAAGTTATTGGTTTCCGAGCTAAGTTATGAGTAGAAGTGAAGAGTAGTCTTGACTTAGCCTTAATCTACCTAATTTCCAAAGGAACTTCACTGAGAAAGAGGATTTTAGAAGCTTCGGGTCTTTTGACATAATTCTTTGAGTTCCGCATGACAATGTGCATCCTTTGACTCTTAGTGTCTAACCTGGTCTCCTAATTATGGGTTTAAGGTTTAGGGTAGGGAATTAATCTGTTCCTTTGCACTATTCACTTAGCTCAACTCAGACATGGTGTTGGAAGACTATGTGAGTCTCTTTTCTGGTAGCGTGGACATCTAAAAGTCGGAGTATGGGTTGAAATAAAGCTTAGGAAAATGGATGGACGATTGGGCACATTTTTTTCTAAGAATCGAAAATATGTACAGAAAAAAGATTCTATCCATAGGGGCATAAAAGATCCATGCAGAGTTACCAAAAATCCATACCAAAAAGAAGCCAAACTACCAAATAAATACTTTACCAAAAAGGTTCAAGCTTCAAGAAAACCTACAGATCTTGGTGGAGACTTGGCTAAACTAGCTGGCTTCACAAAGAGAGGTGACTACGCCGGTCACCCTCCAGTTCTTATCCCCTTCTTCTAATTTCTCCCCCTTTCGATTGTGAACACAACACGACAGACCTTAGAAGGAAATACCTAACTTCCCGAGGACGAATTACTAGGAGGGGGATTTGCATGGTAGTCCAACACTCTTGATGGGGAGAGGTAAAACCTTTCAAACACATGAGACAGATGTTCAATGTCCATGGGATATGCTTTGGGAGAAGGATTGATCTAAGATGACTTCTAAGTCGAATCTGTTTCAATGATATATAGAACTTGAGGGCTGTTGATTTTAAAATCCTAAGTCTCACAGAAGTCCTGCCACACTATTAATCCAAAGGTCGGGTCTAGCTCCCTTTTCACCTTTTGTTCATGACTTTGGTATGGAACCAAAAATCATTTCACTTTTGCATTTCAGTTTAGTTGCTCAGGGATGAGCAAGGTTTAAGCATAGGGGGTTGATGAATCCACAATTCATCATACTAAAAGATGAAAATAGAGCTTCGTTCCCGAGTAATTAATTGCATTTCATAATTTATTCCATATTTTTACCATTCATGCACTTAGAATTAATATCTGCATTTTAACACTCATAATTGCGTTCATAATCATCTTCACATTTGCACCTAACTTCATGTATTTTTAACTAATTCATGCTAACTCCAATTGACCTCAAACCACTTCCATTGTGTACATATTACTAACAAGATTAAAGGAAAAATACAAAATAATTACTAACTCAAATTATTGACCTGTGAGATAAAACTCCAATTTCAGACTAGACAGACTAAAACGCTCTTATCTTCCTCATATAGTGTCTGATTTAGGTCTACTCACTTTTAAAGTAATACATATTCAAAGACATTCAAAATAAGGCCAATTTCATAAAAATCAGAGTTCATACGTGAAAGTTGGGTTTTGACCTCTTTTGTGCATTTTGTATTTCACCTGTTTTTGACCTAATATTTTATGTACATAATTAACCTTTTTCCTTTTTCATTTATATTCTTTGATGAAAGTTTTATTAAAATTCACAAAAATCCAAATTCAGAATGAGACTGAAATCAAAGAATATGACCAAATCCGATTGTCCATGAGAGTTTGTAAAAATATCTCACTTTTCAACTTTACTTTATTACCCTATTTTCTTATTTAATAAAAATCCAAAAAAAGATTAATGTGTAAATGTTTATCTTTGATTTTATCATAATTTTTCTCGATTTTTCTCTTAATTAAAAATCACAAAAAATTTACAAAATCCAAAAAATCAAGGTATTTTATGTACATAGGGCCTGTTTGGTTACTGGGTTGGGCAGGGTTGGGTTGGGCTGGGTTGGGATGGGTGAATAGTAATCTGTGAGGAGGAAGTGCCCTTGTGAATAGTAACCAGGGTTGGACCAACTCTGCCCAACCCTGCAACCAAACAGGCCCATAGAGTACCCCCAAAAAATCGCTTTGTACAGATGACCTCTTTTGCTCTTTACCCCTTCATAAAAGTTGTAGATATCATCGGGTCGAGCAATTTTTGTGTTGAGCAATTTTCGATCTGAGGTCCAGTGTTATTTATTTTTTATTTTTGATCATAATTTAATTTTTGAAATTTTTTAGAGCGACACATGGCGCCTCCTGGGGCTGCCACGTGTCGCCCCACCCTTCTCTCTCTCACTCCTCTCTCTCTCTCTTCACCTTCGAACTCACGTGAAACGCATATGAGGACTTTTCCTCCTCATACATCAACCAACTTCCTCTTCCACCCAACCTCCTACATGCCTACACCAACCCCCCGCTATCCTCTCCGATCCGCAACCTTCGGCCTAACGGCCAACCCTCTACCGCAACCACCCCCTTATCTCCTCCTTATCCTCCTCGCCACCGCATTGTTATCTCTGCCCCAACTCTCCTATAAAAGCTGCCCCCGATGACTGGACGATCATCCGCCAAATCTGAAGTGAGAGAGAGAGAGAGTTTGAGAGAGAGGCCGGTGACAGGGACCTCTCTTCTACGGCGATTATCCTCTGGCGAGATCCAACCCAGCTTCGAGGCCTTCGTTGACCTCTTGAGGCGAGAACCAAGGAGGAGAGGACTCCATCCTCCTCCGATCCCAGGCGAAACAACTCCCCATTACCCTCTTTGATTTTTTTTCGTTTTTCCTCTGTTTTCTCTTGTTTCCCTATTTTCCAAATCACATCCTTCAGCCCACTTCACCTCTGCTTAGCCGACCATCCCCCTATGCCCCTCGCCAGCTGTTGCACCCTCCGTCATCTCCCACACACAATAGCCACGTCTCCTGGAGCTCTTCCAGCAGGCCGCTCCCTATCGTGCATGCCCACCATCCCCTCCAGTGCCCTTGCGCCATCACCGAGGGATATCTTCCCCCAAGCAACGACTTGCTGCCAGACTTTGCCTCAGCACCAATCGACGTTCGCACCTCCTCCCAAGCACCGACCATCCCGTGCAAGGCCCCTTTGTCACCGTCGCCGAGCCTCCGCCAGGATCTTCCTGGAGCAGCGCCTGTCACGTCAGCCTCTTCAACAAGCAGTCGCGACACCAGCAGCCTATAGCACCATCCTCGTGCAGCCCTTCCACCGAGAAGCAGATCGACCTCCACGCCAGCTCGCGAGCTGCTTCGTTCTATAGCCTCTATTGTTCTGGATTCAAGATCCCCAAGCGGTCACAAGCTCCTCACATGATGCCTGGGAACATTTACGTAGAAGCCTCTGATAGTCTGCATATTTACAGTTATACCCCGAAGGGCCACGTGCACAAGATGTGACTATTGGAAAAACTGTAGAAAAACCCCCTGAAGATTCAAATATACGAAGAAGCCCTGCCTCTTAGCTGACGTCAGAAGCACGTGCGACGCACCCCCCCCCCCACCTGGGCAAATCTCATTCAAGCCCCCGAAGGTATAAATACTTGCGTATAAGTCCAGTCTGTATTTTCTTATTTTATTTCTTTTCTCTATATTTGCATTTAGACCCTTGTGTTTAGACTTTAATTTGAACCTTGTTTTGGCATCATTTTGTTATTAAAAAAGTTACATTTTGTTCCTCAATTAATTCTCTACATTGGCATGCTTGTGATATTTTTATTATCTATGGTTAATTATTATTATTGTTAAAATTTGCATATTCTACCTAGTCAGCGCTTAGAAATTCATATTTAATTAAGAATAGCTCCAAAAATTGCAAAAAATTCAAGGATCATAGATTAATTGTTAGTAACATTGTGCCCAAAAGAATTGCATTTTCATGCATAATTTTCTCTAGAAAAATCTTTTTGTGCATTTTACTAATTACTTTTTTATAGGTATCAAACCCAGCATTTTTAGGATCTAGAATTTTTCTGAGATAGATCACCTAAGGAAATATCTTCAACAATTATATTTCCTGCAAATAAGTAGATTTAATATTTATTAAAATTAATTATTGAAAATCACATAGTTTGCATTCAATTAATCATAGAATATTCATTTTGCATCTAAAAATTCCAAAAAAATACAATAGTCTAATTTCATCCTATTTCACATACTGGCCAAGTTTGAGGATTGTTGAATTTATTTGATTGAAATTTACATTTTTGTCCCCGAACTTTGTCAAAATTGCACATCGTGCATTTGTCGCATTAAAGAAATCAAAAAAATACCTCTCTAAAACCTAATTTCTAGATCTACTTTAGACCAACCTAAGGAGAAAGTGGCCTCCTTGAGTTTGACCTTGGAACTTACCAAGTAAAAAAATATAATTCGACCGCTCACTTTAATTAACACAATAATTTAACGATTTTTGATTAACCCTGAATTGCCCGCCTGCAACGAAATTCGAATAATTTTTTAATCATTAATTTGATTAATTAAGAGGGCAATTTCACAGTTTGTCAGCGGGCTCCCTACAATCCTTGGTGATGATCCGGTCCGAGAACCTCCTGATTCTATCATATGAAATCCATCATCTTCTCACCACCATGATGCATCGAAGAATATGGAGATCCATGAGCAGTCAATCAGGTAGCACAATGACAACTTGACGATGATGATGACGCTCTCCATAAACCCTAGAGTGGATGGCCACTTGCGGTTGATATGGATAACCTATGGACATTTATAGAGAGGGAGAGAGAGAGAGAGATTTTGTTGCTCCAACTTGTATGTTGAGTTATTCTAAAGAAGAGCCTAGAGTTGCCCTACTCTTATACAAAATTGATGGCTAGGATCGTTGCTAATTTAAATCAATAACCTAGATTTTGCTGTAATAATTTGCAACAATAATTAATTAATTTAAAGAATAAATAATATTTAATATATTCTTCAATAAATTTAATTTCCATTAAATCAATTACATGTGGAATAATAGGAAGGAGAGCCTCCTTCCCAAATAGGGTAGACGGCCACCATGGAGAATTTCTCCTTGTAGCCATCCACTCCTATTAGGAGTGGAGCCTTGTCCTCTTTCCTAATTGATGAGATTCTCAATCTCACCATATTTTCCACATGTTGCAGTAATTTTTGTTTCTTGAATTTTTACCAAAATAATTCTAGATTATTTACGATAATTCCAGCCATGCCATTGATAATTGTGAATCATATGCATGCATTTAATATTAAATGCAAATCGCATTTACATTTAAATGTACAATGTGAATCTAATTCACATTTAATTATATAATGTGAATCACATTCACATGAACGTATAAATTGTAAATCATATTTACAATTAAATCTCTCTTAATATTATGAATCATATTAATAATATTTGTGATTACTATGGATAGTGCTATCCATATTAATCATAACCATGATAATTAAATCCAAATTAATTATCTTAATTGTCTGTCTATATGTCTCCAAATAATGTGAATCATAATATCATAATTAATGATAGTTAAATCCTATTTAATCATCAATTTTTCAATGCTCAAATATTGTCAACAATAGAATTATTCTTGAACTCCTTCAAGAACAATGTGCCTTCTCCATGGATACTTGGAGATAAGGACACGACGACTGTATATTCCATGTATAGTGACTTGGATAGTGAGATCTAACCTCATGTCCTGATCTAGAAGTCCTATTACAGATTTTTGATCAAGTCAGACAGAATATTCAATCTTCCCACTTGAGATTATTGCAACCTTTTGGAACGATATGTGCTGGTTCTCTGATGTGAACAATTAAGGACCTCAATCCTCTGTAGAAAATGAACTTTTCATTATTCATTTAAAAATAATTGCTCCAACTATCCGTGAATTTTCATGTTTGGTGACTTCAACATTACCTCTAGGCATGGGGATAGATCGTCAGGTAATCTTAATAGAAAGATTGCGGACGATCTAAATCGATTGGTCACTGATTTCGACTTGTAGGAAATAAAACCTTCTAACATAATATTTGCTTGAACAGATTGTAGAACACCCCGGTCATGGGCGAGATTAGATCGTTGCTTCTACGGTTATAATAATAACCCTTTTTGCCGCAACTTGAGAGGTGATGGACCTTGCATTACTGGAATTTTACATACTCGGATCAGAACCCGTCCTTGTATTAGAGATATCAACCCTTCAAATGTGAGAATTTATGGTTAAAGTTTGATATCTTCAGAGATTCGCTTTCTTATGAAGGCTATTCAGTGTTGGAAGATGATTAATGTTCCTAACCTATATATATTGCCAACTTGATCATCTTAGCTGCAAGGCTCGGTTGAAATTACCCCGAATAGTGTGGCCTTCTTAAATCATCTTAAAAAGACCCAACAGCGATGCAACACCACAGAAACCCTTACTGGCAGAGATCAGGTGAGAGGAACACTACGTTTCTTCACTTACAAGTGGCTAAGAGAAAATCCAAAAAACAAAATCGCTGCTCTCTTTGTAGGTGATAGGTTGACCAATAACTGTACCAAGATCGAGAAATACATTTTTTATTTCATCATCAAAGTTTTCTCCAAGGTCCCCTCCCAAGTTGTCCCTATAATTTTAAAGTTACAAGGTATGGGTTTGGCCAAGAGGTTTACGATGGAGGCTTCTCTATTAACGGGATTCACCTTGCAGTTTTTGGTCTCAGAAGACCAGATGACTTTTCCATAAATTTCTACCAAGATTTTTGGTTACCGGTGTGAATCTATACTACTTTTTCATTGCTTCTCTTATGATCGATCTCACAGAATAGTAATGGCATCATCTATAATTTGAATTATGGAGTGGCTTCACTTATCCAAAAGGATATTGTTTGCTCCTTGAGAACTTGAGGCCTACCATGCTCACTAACTGTGAAATGAAACCTTCTTAAATAATTTAATTAATGGATGCAAGAAGGTGTTAGATGATACCTTCCTAACAACATGTATGCTTTCCTTACTGGCAGATATACTAAGGATTGTATTGCAGTTGCGGTGAGATTGTCGCTGACTAGAAAATGCACAAAAAAGATGGCATTGTCTTTAAGATTGAATTTAAAAATAGAAAAGGCTCTCGATTTCTTAGATTGGAACTTCCTTCCAAATTCTCTTAGCTGGTTACACTTTAAAGCAAGATTTGTGAAGTGGGTTCAGAAATTGCTCCTTATGACCAAGCTCTCGGTTTGAATCCATAATAAAGATTCGAACGTCTTTCTTCCATCTAAAGGTCTGAGACAAGGTGATCCTCTCTCGTCTCTCCTCCTTTATATTGCTATGTATATTCTGGATCGCATGTTATATAATGCCTAGATTGCTGGGCGAATCATGCCTTATGGCAATCTTGATAACTCGCTGGTAATCTCCAACCTTCTGTGTGCTGATGATGTCCATGTCTTCTCTGGAAATGATGATGAAAGTATTAGTAATATTTTTAAGATTCTCCAAATCTACTCTAATCTCTCGGGGCTTGAATTTAAATAACGAAATCATATGTGCAACATGAACACTTGCATACCTGCCCCTTTTTTGTTGTCCTCCGGACTTCAAAAAAATCCTTTGCCAACCCCTACCCTATCCACGATCTTCAAGTGAAATCGTCACCAAGAAGTTTTTGGCTCAGAGGTTATGAATGAAGCATCCAAAACGACAGAATCTCTAAGGAAGACTTATATTCAATCTCCTCGAGACGGCGTATCTTGATTAGCACAATGATTACACCCCAAATTACTATTTTTGCGTTCTAACCCTCATATGCAAACATGTAATCAAAAGCTGTTGATGTATCGACATATTTAAATCGTGTCTTATAGCTGTTGATATCCTTCATCCCGGTGCATACAGTAACATAGGTGATGGTAAGCATCTGGCTTTCTAGCATACCAACATTGGAATTGAGGCTAAGTTTACTTTGCCATACCCAACGACCTTTAAGATTGCTAATAATAAATTAATTAACTCAGGGAATGAAGACTAGAAACACCTCTTATAATTGGGTGAAGACTTTAAGAAGGAAAATATATGCTAAGAACCCTATCTAGGCACAAGATTTCTTTTGGTACTATATGGACTTAACCTTGAGTTCCAACCTGGGCTCCTTCACTTGTTTAGATAAGAGCAAATTGACAATTAGGACTTGTTATTGACATATTATGTTCGGTGGTATTTTAGATAGTGCCTCTAAAATTTACTGGAATTCAAACGCCCCCCCCCCCCCCCCCCCCCCCCCGAATAGGTTTTTTTGCTTGGTTCTTCTTTAAAGAGAATATCATAACTCATGAGATGTTGAAAAAACGAGGCTGCACATTGGCATAGATTTGCTATTTATGTCTTGATGGCAATGGATCCAATGAAGATTTATTGAAGGGGCTGTGTTTCTTTCATGGAGGTGGATGGAAATGGATCCATTAAAGATTTATTGAAGGGCTGTGTTTATTTTATGGAGGTGCTAGGGGTTGATCGATCTGGGAGCGATGAATTGGATCTGATCCATTTTCTATTTGATGTCTGGTGACTATAATATCACTTTATCCCGTATCCTGGATTGGTCTCCTTTCGCCCTTGCAAATATTGCCCTTATTTGGCGATAAAGGTGCATGAAATGTTTCGAGGACCAGGTTCTCCCACCACATGCTATTTTTACAAAATCTGTGGAATTCCTCTCCAACTTTAACTACTTGGACCAGCCTCGGGTTTATTTCTTACTTTTGTTTAGGGCTCTCGTCAAAGTTAGGTTCTATGGATCTTCGCCCAAGGGGTACTAGCGAGAAGATATCTTAAGACGAGAATGCTCTCTTCGACTAAGCGGTTTGAGCTTCTATTTGTCCTAACTTTGATTTCACTCCCCTTTTTTTTGGTTTTTTTTGTTCTGCTTTCCACCCAGATCTGTTGGGTGAGGTGGGGTCTCAACCCCGTTTTTATATAATGTTTGGAAAATTGGTCCTCTTCTTCTGCTTTTTCACCATCCATCTCTATTGGGTTGATTGAGGCATTAGCCTCCTAGATATAATTACATTGCTAATGTTAGTCATTGCTTGTGCAAAGAAAACCTACCGGATATCCAACGAATACTCACTCTTCCGAATAGATTTTTTTTATGGAGCATGAGCGGTCAATTCATATTAGATATCTGAACATGATATATTCAAACATGTACTTGCGTGTTTATGCTCAAAATGCATGGGTCAAGCTGGCTCGCTAATCCGAACATTTTTTAACACCCCTAGGGAGCGGAGGAGGTGGAGGATTGGGAAAGGTAAAGGACACAGGGAGGGGGAGCTTGGGGTGGAGCGGGAGAGGAAAGCAACAGATTATTATTATGCACTCGTCTTTAACGATTGTTTGTGAGGGAAAAGATTGGCAACTAACCAGACGTAAGTGTTAATTGGATACAAGTGTAATTACAAGGAGCACAAATGTTACGGCAAAAACAAGTCAAAGTACATTTGTTAGTGCAAAATTTGCTACTAACACATTAAAGGTACCTTATATAAATTCTAATCTTATGTACCAATCCCTGTTACTAAAAATATCCGTAGATCAAACTATTAGATATGACAGATGATTAAAATATGTATAAACAACTTTAAAATGTATTATTACATTTTGATTTTTCCTACCCCACGTCCGTCTCCAATTACAGCTAATTTTGATCTGAGAATTCCTAGAGCGCCAACTCAAGAACGAAAGTTTAAAGACCGTCAGAGATCTAGCTTCTGGCTAGTCGATCTTTATTCTAGCACCGGTGAATGCAAAGATCAATGTACAGTTCACCATCTAACTAGCACTACCTGAAGAAAACTCCCCTCTCATTCTCCCTACTGATAGCAATTCTAACGTATTTCATACTGCAACAATTCCTGCTGGCACGTAAGAGACCGATTAGCAACGGCAATGTGTATTCTGGCTCGCTAGCACTGAATGTGAGAAACAGCCCATGGACATTATGTTGTAGGTTGCATATGGGGCCACAATCGTGTACACTGACCGATAGATTGTAAATAACTAAAGCCTGTATCTTCAGATATTGGCCTCTTTGGGAAGACGACAAAAAGAGCTCGTTCGAAAATAATAATAAATTCTAGCCCGTTTTCACAAAATCATTTTCTTCTTTCTCAACCATTATTTACATACTCTCAATCCTTTCAAAATTGGTCATCCAAGGAATGACATTTAGCATCGTCAATGCTTTGGAGACGAGTATAGAACCTTTTATGTCCTAGTCCCCAACCAAATGGACGGGCTACACAGAGCGTAAAAGTACTAAGATCGATATGAAGTGATAAGAAGATTATCCATCTACATATGGCAATCCAACTGATTCTACGAAGATTATCGATCTATTTACATCTGACTACACATTCACCTCTAAACAATAGAATAGTTTCCCCAACATAACTGTTTATAGCTGATTATACGCCTACACAGTTCATTGACACATGACAATACTCTTTCCGAAGGTATCATATTACTCTTGTGAGATTCCCGAATTGCCTTCCTCATCCATTCTGAAGGCCAGCCTCGTCCTCATCGACTCCACCATTCCAGGGCTGGGACGACAGACCGGTCCGAAGCCATCATTGACATGGGATGAACAACCAGTATGCGCCCCCTTCATAAATCAAAAGCAACTCATGGAACCCCTTTAACCTCCCCCTCTAAACCCATTTGCCCCATCTCCAATGCCTCATCGTAAATAAGCATACTCATCTCCTGATAAATAGAGGAGATACTTACATGGAGTTATAAACAATGATTTAATTAAATTTGATAATCGTAACCTTTGATTTTACAGTGTATACCTAGAATATGCCTGTGAATATCAAAGATAAGACAACCTTGATGCCAAAGACCAGAATCGAAATGTATCAGAAAGTTCTGATCTCACATATAACAATACTTCCGGATTCTATTCTATTCTTGTGTATAACCCTCTCATGTAATAAGGCTTCTGTCAGCATTTTCAAACTGTATTTATCAGCTGCGCTGTAATTCGGTGAAAGATGTGTGCCTCGGCCCCTTCGGCTACCATTGGTTCCCTTCTCGAATTTTTTAATGAAGTGTTTTATATCTTCAGGCCTCAAAGAGAAGTGATGATTCACACCTTTTGGGGATTCAAAGGCTGATTGGCAATGATGATGGAGCTCATTACCGTGAATGCTGTTGAAGCTGCTATGGGATGTCAGATTAGAGCCGCAGATGCTGAGGGAACATGGTGTCTGATACTCTGATCCCTGCATGTAAACAAAGTGAATTAGCATCCATGGTGATACAGAGATAGTTTTGACTGTTCTTGGCAAAATCCATCCAATACTATTTGGATAATAAACACAGTAATACCATTTACAGGTACTAACTTTGTTACTACTTATCAAATGTGCCAATGCCAGATATACCAGGATACCAGGATACCAGCATGGCGTGTGCTTGCTCGTGTGCATCAAACTTCTCATGCATGCACTCTTGACCCCTTTTTCTCCGCAACCAGTTCCACGGCCGCCCATTTTTTGTCCAGGCTCAGCTTACCCTGTGACTTAAGTGGCCTTTTTATGCTCACCTTAGGCCTAGCAGCTCACCTCTGTCTGCAGAATCTTGGCTCGTTCCTCAGCCAACTTTCGATCTTCACATAATGGCAGGATGCTTTTCTGGTAAAACTGATTAGACTTTCTAGATAAATAAATAGTCTCGTTATATTGGCCTCTGAGGTCGAAAATGATGCTTGATGACCCAAATTCTCCAAAAAGAATAAGGTTGGATTGCATGAGCAAGAACCGAAGACCTATTTATCTCACCATTATGAATAGGAATACACACAAAATAGTCAACCATAAGCCCTGAGAGATTTGTAAACTGGGCGCCATTTAAGAAAAAGGTGGAATATGAGAAAATAAAAGAAGATTCATAGAGATATTTAGAAGGAAATGTCGGCAAATAAGTTGCATCCCAGTATCAAAGGGCAAGAGGGGAAGCTTTCCTAAGAAAACTTATATATATTATTATGTTAACTATCTTCAACATCCCACCACAAGTCCTATGTTTTCCTGTGTGTGTCATGCAGTCCACACAAATGGGGGTTGGAAAGATTGTGAGGGTAAGAGGAAGAATGGGAAAATGCACTGGTAGCACAATTCTAAACACGATATCTTCCTCTGACCTTTAGAGGCTCATTTGTCAAACACACCTTTAGATGCTCATTTGTCAAGATCGATATCTTCCTCTGATCATTGATGAACACCTTAAAAGCCTGAAACCAGAGCATGTAATTCTCTGCAACCTTGACTTTGAGAGAAGTACCCTACAACATCACGGAGGATGTCGAAAACAAGGATTTCGTCTTGGTGGGAGTCACGGTCATTGTAATCAGGGATAGATAAAACAAACGAGATCTGAAAACTTCTTAATCACACATTAGAAGTGTGTTGGAAAAGCCTAGAGTTCGTAAAGATCATGCACACGAAGTGGAATCCAAAGATATCTACGTAGGGATGATCACGCGGGAACTTGAAAAAGAACCCTAGATGATGCGAATGATGTAGGAAGAGTTTGGATGCCCTAGTGGTATGGATGGATACTACATTTTGCGGAAAGAGAGGGTGAATCCCCTCTAATTGCAAAGAGAGAAGGTTGTTGTAAAACCTTAATCAGGAGGCAGCAACGCATGATGTGGTGCTGTGGTCATGTTCGACAAACTGCAAAGGAGGAGAGGGCTGCCCCAAAACCCTAGCAAAAGGGTTGCGATGCAAGGGCACTAAGGTGACACTGAGAAAAAGTGGAATATGAGAAAATAAAAGAAGATTCATAGAGATATTTAGAAGGAAATGAATAGGTCGGCAAATAAGTTGCATCCCAGTATCATAGGGCAAGAGGAGAAGCTTTCCTAAGAAATCTTATATATTATTATCTCAACCACCTTCGACACCCCACCACAAGCCGTTTGTTTGTCTTCCTGTGTGTGTCATGCAGTCCACAGAAATGGGGGTTGGAAAGATTGTGAGGGTAAGAGGAAGAATGGGAAAATGCACTGGTAGCACAATTCTAAACACGATATTTTCTTCTGACCTTTAGAGGATCGTTTGTCAAATGCACATTTAGATGCTCATTTGTCAAGATCGATCTCTCTCCCTCTGACCACTGACGAACAACTTAAAAGCCTAAGACCAGAGCATGTAATTCTCTGCAACCTTGACTTTGAGAGAAGTACCCTACATCATGGAGGATGTCAAAGACAAGGATTTCCTCTTGGTGGGAGTCAATGTCATTGTGGCCGAGGATAGATAAAATAAACGAGATCTGAAAACTCTTAATCACACATTAGAAGTGTGTTGGAAAAGCCTAGAGTTCGTAAAGATCATGCACACGAAGTGGAATCCGAAGATATCAGCGTAGAGATGATCACGCAGGAACTTGAAAAAGAACCCTTGATGATGTGAATGATGTACGTAGAGGTTGGATGCCCTAGTAGTATGGATGGATACTACATTTTGCAGCAAGAGAGGGTGAATCCCCTCTAATTGCAAAGAGATGGTTGTTGTGCAACCTTAATCAGGAGGCGGCAACGCATGATGAGGTGTTGTGGTGAAGTTCGACAAACTGCAAAGGAGGAGAGGGATGCCTCACAACCCTAGCAAAAGGGCAGCAATACAAGGGCACTTCAGTGAGACTGCAAGGCTTCGACGACCAATTAGAGGTCCCCACGTAGGGCCTGCTGAGGCGTAGGCCCGCACGAAGCTTCACTGCAATGACAAGTAGCCTACGCCAGTAGAGAGAAGCCTACGTCAACAGAGAGAAGGGCTAGAGGTAGCGATGGGACGTTGGGTATGAACCCTGATCTAGGACCGTTGCTATAATACCATGTGAGAAAATAGTTGAGAATGAATGAATTGTCTTATTCAAGAGGTCTAGGGTTTCTTATATAGCGTGAAACCCTAGTGATCTCAAAAGAGAAAATTACATAAAGATCATGAAGGGGTTACAAAACTCAAAGAGATAAAAGGAACAAAATAACTCTAACAATATCATTTCTTCCCTTCTTAAAAAAAATGTTGCATGATAAGTTGGTCCTCTGTAGAGCACCAGATATTATATACGACATCGATAAGGATGTAGAGGGGCGACCAATGAGATGATGGCAATGGTAGCAATGAGATCAAGACTCTCACAGGGAAAGTCACATGCAACATTCGCATGAGAATGAAATGTTATGTGAGTTATGGGATCACGACACTATTAGTGGGAAGTGAATAGTGATTTGAGGACATTTGAAACTTTTCACGGGACATATATAAGCACGTAATATTCAATCAATCAAGCTAATCAGCACACTACATAATATGTTTACGTGAAAACCCTCCTGGCCAACAACATGGAATCCCATATTGTGGCAAATCTCATGTACAAGACATTGCCAAAGACGTGGGACGAACTATATCAAAGACTCGTTCATAGCAGACGACCAAGTCCTGTCTTGTAGATATATGTGTGATCTGGTCTGCATCTAAGTGAGATTCTACACTTCGGAATACTATCAACTTCTCATTGGTTTATATGAGGAGCTAGCCATTTTTCAGCCCGCATGTCATACCAAACAAGTGATAGAGAGGTTCGAGTTGCAAGTTTAACTTTATAGACTTCTTGCATCCGAGTTATCAAATGATGAAGGAACGATTTTTTATGTCATATACCTTGCCATCTACCAAGGTTATTTACGTCCAACTTCATGTGCTTGAGACTACTGCGGGCCGTAGCTCTTCTCTGCATAACTCAGCATAACTTGCTTCATCTGGAAGTGGTGGTCGTCAATATTTTCGTGGTGGACGGGGACACCACTCTGGTTGTGGACATGGATGTGACTTAGGCTGTAGTTTTGATTCAGGTCGGGGTCGTGGCCATGAGTCTGGTTATCCACAATGTATTTACTGCCAACGATGAAATCACTCCTCAGAGCATTGTAGGAGCAAGATTGGCTATCCTCCTGGTTATCTTCGAGCCAATACTGCTTCTGGATCATACTATGATGCTACTGGAACAGAGACTTACCTTGATCAGGATTCCAGTGGACAGATAGTCCAACTCACTTCGATTGACTAATCCCGCCCGAAATAGTTGCTTTAGAACTCCAGTGTCACTATGAGACCCCTTGCTGCATACTTGGCTACCACTTCAGGTACCATAGACAACTCTACCACTACATCAACATATGCTTGGATCATTAACTCCGATGATTCTACTCATCTGACAGGTTAAGATAGCATGCTGACGTCCTCCCAACCCTATTCCATTTTGAAGTCGGTTTGAGTTGCCAACACGGGATACTCATCTCAATATTAGAATCCTATCGTCTATTCTAAAGGGTGTAACTCCATTCTCTCTGTTATATCCTAGTGTGACATCCTTTCCACTAGCTTTAAGGATTTTTGGGTATACAACTTTTGTTCATAACTTTCAAACTGCAAATAAATTGTCTCCTCGTGCTATCAAGAGTGCTTTTTTTGGGTACCCTCGTACTCAAAAGGGGTATAGATACTATGACCCCGTTGACCATCATTACTCGTATCTCTGCTGACATCACTTTCTTTGAACAAACTATCTACTTTACACAGTCTGTTAGTGATATCCCCTTAGGGCTATCGTCTCACCTATTATCTATCAATGAAAGCATACCATTTCCTCCAATCTTGTACCACTACATGTTCCTTTCTTCCAAATTGATGTGCCCTCATCAAGTGCCCCATCACTGCAGTCCCAGATGCTCCATCAAATTTTTTGATAGCTCTATAGCGAATGGAAAGGAAATGTACTATACATCTCGTGTCACATTTTACATACATTAACAGTCTATCCATTTGTAATAGACATTTTACAGATGCTCTGATGACTATTTCTATTCCTCAGATCATCATAGCGTATTACAGGACCACGGTTGCAAAAACACCATGAATGAGGAGATGGATGCCATTACCTCAAGTGGGACCTTG
Source organism: Ottelia alismoides (assembly GCA_037367405.1). Classification (NCBI taxonomy): domain Eukaryota; kingdom Viridiplantae; phylum Streptophyta; class Magnoliopsida; order Alismatales; family Hydrocharitaceae; genus Ottelia; species Ottelia alismoides. The sequence goes on from JAZKJV010003126.1 coordinate 65,744, forward strand.
TACCATGCCCACCTACTGCTAAGCATGTTGTCTGCTAATTGGTCTTCACAACGAAATAGTCACCTGATGGGTCTACTGACAGATTGACAGCCATACTTGTCAAGTTCTTCACTTGGAGCTTTTCTCCAGTGCCCAAGATGGGGTCTATTAGAACTATCTATTGTTGCTAATAAAAACTGGCCCATACTTTAGTTAGAAGTGAAGAATGCTTTCATGTTTGGAAACCTCGAGGAGGTCTACATGATGCAGCCACCAAGTTACTCCGCCAAGGAGGAGTATGTGTGCCAACTTTGTAAGGTCGTTTATGGCCTAAAGCAAAGTCCACGAGCTCGGTTTGGCATACTTACTATGGATATTATCTCTCTTAGATTCTACAGGATGACATTTGACTATTCTGTCTTTTTTAGCCGACCCTATTGAATATGGGAAAAGGTTTTGTTGTTGTGTCTGACGACGGTCCACTGGCACGATTATTCTGGCTGCCTATGTTGGTGATATGGTGGTTACTAGTGATGATCAAGTTGGCATTCTAGAGACCAAGGCCTTCTTTTGGAAGGTGTTTGTCATCAAGGACCTTGGCCAACTCCAATACTTTCTTGGCATTGAGTGATATGCACTACAAGGGAACTACATCTATCACAATGAGGTATTGCTTACATATTCTTATAGAGGTTTGCATACTTGGATGCAAACCATCTGACATCCTAGTAGTACTGTGAAAACATTCTACATCTACTGATCCTGGGTTTGAGGATATTACATGATATAGAAGCATAGTGGGCAAACTGCTCTACCTCATTGTAACTAGACCAGATACATATGCTGTGAACGGAGCTAGCCAGCATATGGAGAGACCTCTTTATAGCCATTGGCAAGAGGTTCTTTTGATCATTCGATATTTGAAGGAATCTCCAAAGCGAGGCCTTTTCTATGGGGTCAACGGCAGGTCATCTTGATGTCATCGCTTATGTAAATGCGGATTATGTTAGTTCACCTGAGACGATCCACTACATGTTATGCTATGTTTGTTAGTGGCCACCTAGTTACATGGTGGAGCAAGAACAGATAGTTGTCTCTGTTAACATATATTATTCACTTATGTATTTCTGAGTTATTTCCAGTTCCTCCCGTACTATTTATGTAATTTATCCATAGGCTACTCTCCTATATAAGAGAGCCTAGGGCTGATAGAATAAACAGGTTCTTTGATTTTCCCAACATGGTATCAAAGCGACGGTCCTAGACCGGAGTTCTTGAAACCCTAACCCTAGCCCTACCGTCAAGCCTCCCTCTCTCCGCGCGCGTTGCCGGCTGTGCGCCTCGACCCCCTCGCGCGCCGCCGGCCGTGCATCGCCTCGTGCCCTGCGCGCCTCCTCTGCGCTGAGCCTTGCGCCTCACGCGACTCGCCTGCGCCCCGCGCGAGTCACCTACGCTCTCGCGCGCGTCTCCAGCGCGCTTCACGCGCATACCCAGTGCGCTTCGCGCGCATCTCTAGTGTTCTCGGTCGTGCGCTGAGCGTGCATCTCCTGCGCATCTAGCGCAGACTCCAGTGCATCCTCTCGTGCAACCAGTGCGCGCCTGCGCATCTCCAGTGCGCACTCTCTCGCGCGACCTCTCGCGTGCTCCATGCACGCTCTATCGCGCGCTCCTTCCTGTGCGCCTTTAAGCGGTGAATCAGCGCGGCATCTTTTCTAGCGCGTACAACTCCAAAAGAATGGGTTTGGTTGCTTGAAGTCTACACCTTGCAACTAAACCCGTCTATGTCCGTGTAGACGATCTTATTCTCAGTCTACTACTCCAGTCTTTGATTATAAGTATGTCTGAAAGCAAGGCAGATATCCCATCCATAGGCGCCTTTCGAGGTCCAGCGTCGATTGTGAAGATGGATGGTTCGAACTATGAACTGTGGGTAATGCAGTTCATGAGTATGATGAAGTCAACCGGTAAGAAGCACATTCTTACTGAAGAAGAGCCTGCAGAGAAGACTTGAGTCAATGCCTCGTGGGAGGCAGATGATGCATACGCTAAAGTATGGCTGTCTGGAACTCTGGCAATCGAGATTGCTAATGATATTCTTCATCAGCCAACAGCCAAAGATATGTGGGATATTCTAGCCGCCACATATTCTCAAGCGAAGAATGAGACGAAGATTCTGCATCTTCAGCATGACATATTCACTATCAAGCAGAATGGACGTCCTCTACACTCACTGTACACATCTCTACGAGGGATGTTTGAGAAGCTGTATAGCTTCATGCCTCTGACAGAAACACCAGAGCAACAGAAGACCTACCGGAATGCAACTATGGTAGGAGTGTTTCTAGCTGCCCTCGATCCTGAGTATAAGGCAGCACGGTCTCAGATCATGGCGGACTCTACTATTCCTCCTATGGAGGAAGCCTTTCACAGGTTGAACCGGATCACTGTTCCCTCTACGACTACGAATCAGACTGCTTCCGCTATGGCTGCCAACAGAGGTCGTGGAGGTCGTGGAGGCCACCATCATATCCGTGGCCATGGTCCTCGTGGCAGAGGAGGCCGCATTCGGCCAACATGTACCTACTGCCATCGTACTGGAACCTCATCCTTACCTACTGGACCTGTATCCCCTCTGCTATGGCATCTGCGCTTAGGACATCTACCGCTTCAGAACTAGAAGCAGCGTCGTGTGTTACCCCAGGGTCTGCCTCACACATCTATCCAATGTGAGGCTTGTCAGTTGGGAAAGCATCATCGGTCTACCTTTCCCAGTCGTCAGTGTCGGAGTAGTACCTCCAAGTTTGAGTTATTTCACATTGATATCTGGGGTCCGAGTCGTGTTCCTGATCATCAGGGACATAGGTTTTATATAGTTATTGTGGATGACTTCTCTCGTGTGTCATGGGTGTTTTTGTTAAAGAATAAATCTGAAGCAGGGAATATTATTATCAATTTTCTTAATGAGATTCGTAATGTTTTCTCCACATCTGTTAAAATTGTGAGAAGTGATAATGCCCTGGAATTATGTACTCATGTTCTAGCCAGTTATTTCTCATCCCAAGGGATTATCCACCAGACATCCTGTGCCTATACCTCCCAACAGAATGGGATCGCTGAAAGGAAACATCGCCACTTACTAGATCTCACCAGGTCACTTCTTATACAGAGCCATGCTCCTTATTCTTACTGGGGTGACGCGGTTCTTACAGCATGTTACCTAATAAATCGTATGTTGTCATCTGTTCTAGGTGAAAAGATTCCTTTCTCTCTTATCTTTCCTGGTAAAGATATATTTTCCCTTACTCCTTGTGTGTTTGGCTTGGTTGCCTTTGTCCACCAGTTGTCTCCCGGTACTGACAAGCTCTCTCCTAGGGCTGTCAAGTGTGTGTTTGTTGGGTACTCCAGAACTCAGAAGGGGTACAAGTGCTATGATCCATTGCGCAGGCGGTATCTAGTTAGTGCAGATGTTACATTTTTTGAATCCGTAATGTATTTTTCATCCTCAGGTGATCAGTTGCTACCTCCAGTTACTACCGATGCCATCTATGTGACACCACCACCAGTACCACCATCACCACCACCACCACCATCATTTGCACCTCCTATTACTATACCTGTTTCACCACTACCATTTCATTATACCCGCAGACCTACTCCAGCTCATGGTCATGACTCATCACCTAGCTCGCCTAAGGTATGTTCTGAAGATATTACTATTGATGGATCTGATAATGTTTCTGAGCAGGATGTGTTACAGAGGACAGATGAGGACATGGTTGATTTATATGTTCCTATTGCTATACGCAAGTCGAAGCGGAGCTGCGCCTCATATCCTTTAGAAGCTTCTGTGTCATTTGAACGACTATCTGGAGATTTCAGGAATTTTGTAGTCGCTTTGTCAGCTGTAGATATTCCACGGAATTACCAAGATGCTCTGAAGGATAGTAGATGGCATCTAGCAATGGAGGAAGAAATGGCAGCACTTCAATCTAGAGGAACTTGGAGTTTGGTTCCTATACCTGCAGATGTGTCCCCAGTGAGCTGCAAATAGGTATTTACAGTCAAGCAGAATGCAGATGGCAGTATTGACAGATACAAGGCTCGTCTTGTTGCTCGTGGCTTTACACAGACGTACGAGGTGGACCATCTTAATACATTCTCGCCAGTAGCCCGTCATTCCACTCTACGGATCTTGATGTCAGTTGCGGTTACTCGTGAGTGGCTACTATATCAGTTGGATGTGAAGAATGCGTTCTTATACTGTGACTTACAGGATGAAATCTACATACAACAGCCACCCGGTTTTGCTGTTGAGGGGGAGTGTTCCAAGGTATGCAGACTTCATAAAGCTATCTATGGCCTTAAGCAAAGCCCAAGAGCGTGGTTTCAGAAGCTCTCAGACCTCTTTGAAAAACAGGGATACAAACGTTCTAATGCTGATCATTCCTTGTTTGTACAAAATACTTCCAGAGGAACTATTGCAATCATGGTCTATGTAGATGACATCTTAATTACAGGTGATGATGTACAAGGAATAAAGGAGGCAAAAGAGATGCTGGGTCGTGAATTTGTTACTAAGGACCTTGGAGTTCTTAGATATTTTCTGGGGCTGGAGTTCGCCAGAAATCTGTATGGGCTAGTAATGTCTCAGAGAAAGTATGTTACTGACCTGTTGAGTGAAACAGGAATGTTTGGTTGCCGACCTGCTACCACACCAATGGACCCTAGTATGAAGCTGTACGATGATGATACGGAAGAGGTGGATAAGAGAAGATACAGAGAACTGGTGGGCAAACTTCTGTATGTCACTATCACTAGGCCCTATATATCCTTTGCAGTGAGTCTAGTTAGCCAGTTCATGGAGCAACCACGCCATGTTCATATGGATGCCATACACATGATACTCAGGTACCTCAAGTCATCTCTAGGTGCGGGTTTGTTGTTCAAGAAGGGTAAAGCAATCTCTGTGTCAGCTTGTGCAGATGCAGACTATGCAGGGTGTCCTAAGGACAGGAAATCTACGTCGGGGTTTGCTGTATACATTGGAGATTCCCTAATCTCATGGAAGAGCAAGAAGCAAACCGTGGTAGCAAGGTCTAGTGTTGAATCTGAATATAGGGCAATGGCCCATGTTAGCACAGAAATGATGTGGGTAAAGGTTGTGCTTACAGATTTACATATAGAAGTTTCACTTCCTATGGCATTAGAATGTGACAATCAGGCGGCCTTATTTATTGCAAACAATCCAGCATTCCATGAACGAACCAACTACCAAGCACATTGAAGTTGACTGTCACTTTATATGTGATATGATCCAGAAGGGATTCATTGCTACGTCCCATGTCAGTTCAGAAAATCAAACGGCAGATATCTTTACCAAGGCATTACTACGGGGCTCGTTCCAGAAATGTGCATCCAAGCTGAGCATGATTGATATCTATGCTCCATCTTAAGGGGGAGTGTTAACATATATTATTCACTTATGTATTTCTGAGTTATTTCCAGTTCCTCCCATACTATTTATGTAATTTACCCATAGGCTACTCTCTAATATAAGAGAGCCTAGGGCTGATGGAATAAACAGGTTCTTTGATTTTCCCAACAGTCTCTACATCGAGTGCAGAGGTAGAATAAGGGGTGATGGCCCAAGCTACTTGTGAGATTACATGTCTTATCTCTTTTCTACAAGATCTCGAACTTCCTGCTACTACTCACATACGTTTGTATTGTGACAACAGGTTCCATGAGAGAACTAAGTACATTGAAGTTTCCTATTACTTGATTCAAGATGTAGTACGATGAGGGAAGATCACTACTCATATCTCCACAAATCTTCAGCTCGTAGATATATTCGTGAAGGTTCTGTAAAAGAAATGCCTCTCATGCATGATTTCCAAGTTGGGCATGATTGATATATATATATATATATATATATTCCAACTTAAGGGAGAGTGTCAGAATTAATGGGTTATTTCTTTTTATATTTATGGAGTCTTATAACCCATTCAGGGCATCTATGTAATTTTCTCTTTTTACCCATTTGGATTTCATGATATATAAGAATCCCTATAGCACATCAAGAGGATTTGCCTCTCTAGGATTTCATGTAACATCCGAATTCGAATAAATCGAATTTGACCTGATTAAGACTCCATAAGTTCATTTAATATTCAATTAATATTGAATAACTTATGTTCAATCTATAGATCGTAGATTGAATCTCGTTCGGACGCAATCAACCAAAAGTCGATCGCATCGTAAAGCATGCCATCAGAAAAGCCGTGACACAAAATCGAAAACCGCAAAACAAATCGAGACCACCCAAAAATTAGATTCGACGAATAAGACAAACGAAATCGATCGTTCGTAAATCGGAGGTCATTTGATATTTTAATATCACAAAATTTAACTACAAACCAGGACCGTATCTCGAGAGTTTCAGGAATTCATACTCGATCCAAAGTATATGAATATTAAACTCATATTGATCGTCGTTCAGAGACGGTCAAAACGAACTATTATATATCAGAATCCGAGACTCGAGGCGCGAATGTAGATAACTTTGGTTTTTCAAATAAAAGAGAATTTGGTTTAAAAAAATATTTTTGTTTATGTTAGAAAATAGGAAGCGGAAGCGAAATGATAAACGGAGCATAAGATAAAAAAAATATAAAACATGGAAGACAAAGATTTACATGGAACCCTACTCCCTAAGGAGCGAGATGAAACCACGAGAGAATCCCTCAAAGGGGTGTATGCTTCATTGCTTTTTCTCATCTGATACAGGAGGTCTGGGGCTCCTTATATAGCCTTCATAGAGCCTCCAACACCCACCACTGGTAGATGTGGGACTAAATTCTGGATGGGGTAAATGGATCCTGGAGAGATCCATTTACCCATATCACATACATGTGACGCATATATCATACTCCAACACTCTTCCTCAAGCTGGAACATGCAATGCTCAGCTTGGACAAACAGAAAGACACTCAACTCACGCTACAGGACACTACGGACAATATCAACCCAACGCGCACAACTGCTGCTGTCGAGGACGTTGTTTCTCATGCCGTGCAGGTGAGGAGGACGAACGGGCTGGAGTGTGAGTCTGCTGAATCTCCTCGACGGAGAGCATGTACTCTGAACTGCGCCTGTCAGAGTCACTGCAACTGGAAATGAGTCTCCTCGTCGGAGTACTCTGGCCCGCCACAACAATGTGGACAACTGCTCCATCTCTGAAAGGGGTCGAACTGGAAAAGGCCGTGGAAGTGCAATCCTCGTCGGAGTCCACGGACGCTAGAGAATGGAGTCTGAAAAAGTCTACTCGTCGGAGAACTAGGTCTCTCCCATCTGGCTCAGAGAATGGTACTCTACTCTGGAGTACCTATGATACCACATGAAAACCCTTGCCAACACGACATAGGGAATGATCCTCTGCTCTGGAGTCCCTATGGCTCACATGAAAACTTTGGCCTGACAACACAAGAAGAATGATGGGGACCACGAAACTGAAGACCACACACTGGTGCGTGTCTGAACTGCTTACTCGGAACAACGATCGTCAAGTCTGAAACCGAACTGTAGAGTCTGATCATCTGGCTGGTCTAGAGACTGACATCTGAATCTGGATCAAGACCTGTGACTCTACATATATACTCCCCCTTTCTCACATACTTGTCGGAAAATTGACATCGACCAAGTTGGGAGAATACATGATAATATGAGGTAAAAACACAAAACCAAATAAGTCAATTGCAAATTTTTTCGGCTTCTCAAAACATGAATAACAATAGGATGTTTCATTTTTTTCAGCTCTTCTTCCTTTTTTTGCCTTTTTTTAAGCCGTTCGACCAATTTTTCGACCTTTCATTCAAAACATTTTTTTCTATTGTCAAAAAAAATTAATAGCTATGACACATCTCCTTTTTTTGCATTTTTTTAAAAATATCCCCCTTTTTTCAAAAATGGGTTGCCTCCTTTTTTTAAACGTACACGTCCTCTGCCCTTTTCTCCTTTTTTTTAATTCACCTCTCAATTTTTTTAATCGGCCCATAGGGCCCACACTTCTATTAGGGTTACATGCGTGGAACCCTTTGTGGGAGAGGCGCCACCCTGATGGGGCCCTGCTACTGGAGCTGCTACGATGGAGAGAGCACGCGTGCCATCGCCGACGCTACCTGGACCGCCTCTGCCTCCTCCTGCGGGAGAATGAGGTACCGTGGCGGCATCATATGGATCCGTGCGTGAGGATTTGGACTCCGATCAGGATAAGAAGGAAGGACTCACGCGCACGAGGGTGATATCCTGTCTGACGCCTGGAAGATGTTGCTTGCCGTTGTGCGATTGGAGTCTAGAGGTACGAAGGAAAAAGGGCGACGCTTGGGCTAGGGCTGCCTTCACCGTTGTTTTGGCCCGAAGCCTCTGGAGGCTTGTGTGGGGTTCATGTAGACTGGAGAGAAGCAACGATCGTGAGGAAGGGTGCCGCCTGGAGATGATGCTAAGATGCGGCCTGGAGGTGCCCTCGCGCGAGCAAATCTCGTTGTTGGGGTTTGCGGAAGAATCAGGAGGTGCCGCCTCCTCCTGCTTCGTGGATCTGCATCGTCGTATGTCGCCTGAACGGAGGGAGGGCATCAACCTCTGCAAGGGGCTCTGCTGGAGGGGCGATCTCCAGATCGCATGGATCATCTGGACTGGGGAGCAGCCTTGCGTTGATGCTCGTGCGGTCGATAGAGCCGCTCGAAGGGCTTGCGACTAGAAGGAATGCCACCAAGCTGTATGCCTGGAAGTGTTCCAAAAACTCGACTGGAACTAGAAACTCTTGGAGAGACGGCAGATATTAGGGTGTCATTCTGAAACCCTAGAACAAAATCTGGAATCTAATGACTTGAATAATACTCCTCCAATAATCAAACAATCAAGAATTGAATAATCTAATCTCGAAAAAAAATTTCAAGAACAAATCCTCGAGAATCGAACCCGCTCTGATACCATGTTAAAAAATAGGAAGCGGAAGCAGAATGATAAACGGAGCAAAAGATAAAGAAATATAAAACATGGAAGACAAAGATTTACGTGGAACCCTACTCCCTAAGGAGCGGGATGAAACCACGGGAGAAGCCTTCAAAGGGGCATATGCTTCATTACTTTTTCTCATCTGATACAGGAGGTCCGGGGCTCCTTATATAGCCTCCACAGATCCTCCAAGTCCCACCAATGGTAGATGTGGGACTAAACTCTGGATGGGGTAAATGGATCCTGGAGAGATCCATTTACCCATCTCCCATAAATGTGACGCATATATCAAATACTCCAACAGTTTAACAGTACAACAGACTATTCAGCAACATCCACTTGGATGTCGTTCCTCTTCCACATGTTAAACCTTTGAGGCTCCCTCTCCCTTATTTCTGTCAACATAAACCCTCCCCAAATTCCTCCAAATCCTCTCTCTCTTTTCTCTATCTTTCTCCAACGGGAGAGGAGCTCCCAGCCCCTTCCCTGCTGCTATTACAGCAACCATTGCTGCAGAAGACCCCACTGTTGGAGCCTCCTACAGCATTTTCCCAAACCCTTGGAGCCTCCCCAGCTGCAGCCAAGAAGATGTTATTTATCCTCCTGCCAAGGCTTCAACTGGGAGCAGCTCTCCTCTACTGGAGTTAATCTACTGCTACAGCGGCTTGTTTATGTGGCTGCAAGCTGATTTCATCTTAAAATTTGGAGATTTAAAAGGTACAATCCTATTCCCCTCCTCCTTGTTGCCATGCATGTACAAGCTAAACCCTATTTTGTTGCCATTCATATATTTCAGCAAATCTTAATCCAATATTAGGGATTTTAAGGTACAACTATCCCTCTCTTGCTGCTTTGCCTGTCATGTTTGACATATTTTGATCCTTACCTGATTTCCATCATGGCTAATAATATTAGTCATTGAATCTGCATAAATATATGAAATATATAACCATCCAGAGAGAAGATGATCTAGCTACCGTTTAGGAAAATAAATTCAGTTGATAGTAAAGTTTAGATCATGTTATTTGGACACTTGTGTATGCTCTCTCTTATAAACCTTCACAATGATCCTTTTGGGGTTTCTTTTTTCATAGGAAATTATCTTTTTTTCTTTTGAAACCTTTTTAAGTATCTATTCCTATTATACGGTTATGTTATATGCAACCACTGTTTGTCTTATGGAGTAAGATTTGCTTGAAAAAAAAAATTTTATTTTTCTGCTACTGACGATAAATTTTTATTTAAAAAATTATTTTGATTTTTCAGCTGCAGCTCCTGAAAATTTAAAAAATAAATAAATAAAGTTTTGATTTCTCTGCTACTAGTAACTTAGCTACTAATTAATATTTAGTTTAAAAAGAAAATTTTATTTTTGATTTCTCTGCTACTGACAATCAGTAACAGCTGCTAATAAACTACTGATCAATATTTAGTTTTAAAAAAAAATAAATTTGATTTCTCTTCTAAGTAGCAGTTGCTGATCAATTTTTTTAGTTTAAAAAAATATTAATTTTGACTTCTCTTCTACTGGCAAGTAAACATCCAATTTCTCATCAAACTAGGAGCAAAATTTGTGGTCTGAATTCAATTCTAATTGCATGCAATTAGAACTAATTTCATAATAATAATTAGCTACAGATTTCATACTTGAAGAATGAGAAATTAGGGTGTTATACATGTAATAAAGTTAAAATTTAGACCTAATTAATAGCTTCAGATCTCATATATTTAAGATGGAAAATTTAGGTGTTTATACATAAGATTGACTCTAAAATTGAGATCAAATGATTTTACTCCAGAATTCAAGCTTTGAAAAATCGAAAGATTGGGGATTTTAATAAATTTGATCCTTATTAATAACTAAGCCACTAAATTTATAAGTTAAATGAGATATTCTAAGTATATGTACTGTACCTTCTCATAGAAGCCAATAAAAAGTTGGCCTATATGGAATCATTGTCTAAGGATAGCATGATTAAAGATTAGGGGTTAATATCTAGGAGGTCTCGTATTCATAAATAAACAATTCAGATATAATTGGATCAATTGAAGATTTCTTGAGATCACTATGACTAAAAATTTTTCATTAATTAATCCTTTGGTAAAGTTACATAACTATGGTTAAGTTGAGACCTAAATCTATAAAGACAACCACACGAGATATTGTGAAAGGAATGTATAATCAAGTATGACCAAATGAATCAGTGATGATTGATATTAGTGTCGGTCATGGTGACCCTTACACCTGACCGTGCGAGGGTGCGGTGAGCCTCAGTTGGGCGGGAGATAGGAAGCCCAATTAGGGCATCGGTCGCCTAGTGCACGGGTCTACGATCCCAAACCTTTGTACGATTTTTACGCGAGCTCGTAATGTTTTATGCTTCATTGGGATCCATGTTTTTGACCAGTTCTGGTGACTCTCTTTTTAGGGTACCTAGGCTGGGGGGGCCTTGATTTTAATTTCTCCCATGAGCTCGTTTGCTCGTACTAGTTGGGCCGATTTTTGGAGTGACTCTTCTGGAGAGTCTACCCACCCGTCTCGGGAGCGTAGTTTTGGAGTAGACCTAGCCCTATATTGGATCATACTTCCACTTAGAGGGTGAGACGGAAGAGTCTCTTAGACTTCCTCACCCCTTGAGTTTTGGTTATCGTACCACCAATAGGCTTGGCGATATGTTACAGCTGAGAGTTTTGTTACAACTGAGTTAGTAACAATTGAGCTTGGTACAGAAATCATCAATCATCGTCAATCATCAATCATCGACATTTAATCAGATCTTAGAACTACTACTACAAATGTCAGAAGAAGCTAGTGGGAACTTAGTTAGGATGCATTATACTCCACCGCATGCTTATAGAGGCATCCCAACCTTAAGGTATTCTTCACGCCTTAGATAATAGTGTGAGGTCATACGCAGACAAAGACTGCAGGCTATCCATTGGACTTGAGAAATCAGACAGAAATAAAGGTCAGATCAGAGACTCGTCATCCTCAATACCAAGGTCCATCAACCTAATCTCTAAGTGATAAAAAGATAATAACCAATATATGGATCTTTAACTAATATATGAAAATGTTATATACGAAAAGTTACGGGGTGATGGGTGATCTGGGGACTTACATACATAATAGCTTGAAAACCAAACTTTCATGCAAGTAGCTTGTTAAAAACTAAATTTCAATATCTATTTGCTTGTTTTCTTTTGAAACCACTAAAATACATGTTATTTTAATATGTTGGATTGTATTCAACAATTGTTGACATTCTATTGTTTCCTATCATGTTTGGCAGGCAAGCCACCTGCATTGCAGTAGACTTAATAGTTGGGCTCTGAGTTCCACAGTTCTGCTTACAGTACACATGTCTAGGTTTCAGTGTTGTAAAAATCGCCCGACTGGCTCGACTATTAGGTCCGACTAGTCTAGTCAGTGGGGTGGCCGACCGAGTACCGACTAACGACAAGGTACATTAGTCGACCAATTTTTGCTTAGAGATACCATATTTTGTTGTTTTGTTTAAGAAAACTTATTACAATATGTTTATTATTTTATTTAGATTCAATTACTTCTTTTATTTTATTATGATAGTATAAAAATGTACAAAACCTATGTAAATATATGTATAAAAATGAGTTATATGTTTAAAATAATCATAAAATTCAAAGCCCGACTGGCGATTAATCCTTATTCAGTGACCCGACCGACCGAGTATCGACTACCGACTTTTGCAACCTTGCTAGATTTTGTTCAAAATAATGTAAATGCCTTATTTCTCTTCTATATTTCGGGATACATGTATATATTGCATTTTCTTATGTTACATGTAATTGTATATGGAAATTAATGAAATGTGAATTGGTGACACTTTGTTGGTTCTATGGTTGTTTACATTGATTGTGAATGTCAGTTCGAAACGCGAAAAAAAATTCCCTGAAACATAATGCGATCCATTGCGAATATAATACTGTGAATGATGTGTAAATAGGTAACTTGGATCCTCAAATCCCTCTCCATATCAAAAATTATCTTAAATTGTCATTAATATTAGATATTATATTTACCCCCTTCCTCCCTCCAGTAGTGTTGCGATACACATGCACTCTTGAAGGGAATGCTATAGGAATCCATGATCGCAACCACATCAATTGTACCAGTCATGACCACGAATTCCAGACCTTCTACTTTTGGTTTCAGCAGAATTGAGTAGAATCCTCAGACACGTCTAGATTAGGTCTAGCATAAGGTATCGTTAGAGAAGGAGGTTCTAGTTGTTCCAGGCAACAAAAGCAACTCAAATAAAGATGAATGGTCTAGTCGCCAAAAGCAACTGATCCTTAATAGATTGGTAAAGTGACTTAGCCCATTAAGAATATTGATTTACATGTCATCGGTCCACAGGTTTACTTACCATAACATACATGTTGAAATACATTAAGCTCCTTAAAATATCCAAACATAAGAATGGAAATCGGATAAAGGTGATTTTACCTTAATTTACAGACCAAAGTCACTTGTAACACTCTCTTTCCCCGCAATGGTGGCTTTCAATCCATTAGCAAGAGCTATATAATCTCAACCAGAATCAAACTTGTACATATCAAAATGCATGTCATATAATTCAGTCATAATGATCAATAGTCATGCTATGTACATTCCTTTCATCAATAGTAAAGTTGTAAGCAGAGGTACCTTTCCAATCTTAGACAGTTAGAGATTAGCTAGTATTGGTCGAGTTCAAACCTTGGCGTTTCTTGATCATGACTTTAAAGAGCATGGCTTGAAGTTGCCTAATCGATCAAGTAGGATGGCTTGTTCAATCAACGAAAGCAGCACCGAGAGATCATCAACATGGTAAAAATTAACAATCGTATTTAAGGAGGTAATTGATCAGTCTACATGATCAATCATATGAAAAAAATCTGATCGATCCCGATCATACTTGTTTAGATAGAAACAATGACAGGTACTTAAGACAAAGTGTCCGAACACAATGTTGAAATGGCTCTAACGCTCATATGTGACTACTGATCGATCACGGTCCAACGGCTCCACAACCGCCCCCATCCCTCAAAGAACCTCAAATGCCGAGAAAACTTCCAGGCTTGAATTTCATTTGAATTGAACAACCATCCAATAATGGGAGACCTCGACGCACACACAGAGATCTGGAACTATCTCAATCAACCATGTGGATGATCTCAATTTGTAGCAACTACAAATACATGGAATGCCACCAAAACACAATCCTTGATCGGATTGGCTTTGAACTTTTTTAGAGAACTTGAGGTGCACATTCTGGGAGATATGCACCCATACCTCAAATTTTCATCAAGTAAATAAGGTAAGCAAGTTACAAGGACCGTGCTTCAAAAAGCGCCTTCGCATTCGTAAGTGCATTTTCTACATAAAGCCTCTCTCCTTCGAACATGACCTTTGATTCTTGCAAGCCACATTTTCCAGATCAAGGTAATCGCTCTTCTTGCCTTCTTTCGAGACCCTCCAGTTGACACCAATGGAGGCCCAAAATATATTAGCTTCATCATGTACCAATACATCATGCTTCCTCCCAAACCCTTCTAGACCTTGAACACATAAAGAAAAGCTAGTTAACATCTCCATGTGATCCATGCAGTAGATGCACTCCCTGTTTGAACCATGCACAAGTCCCCCCCACGAGCAGCGGTTAGAATGCACCCGCGCCTGAAGAGCCACAGAAAAACTTTGCCCTCGTAGGGATTTTCCACTTCCTCTGGTCACAATCTGGAACAAGAATGCCAGGAACAAACACTGTCGATGCATATGTGACCTTGTATTCTTCTTCACCGTGAAGTGCCCATCCCTTCAGACCCACAAAACTCCTCCCCTACTTGTGCTATCAACTGACACGAGAGAGGCCGATATCCGTAGAAACTCCTCTAGCCTCTAATCAGATAAATAAGAGCGAAGACAGCTCACCAGAACAGGATTCTGCCACTGATGCTCTCGGATTGGCTAAAATATCATATGAAGAGACATACAACCAATAAATCAAACCATATAAACAAAGAATTTATGTAAAACACTTCACAATAAAGGAAAAAACATGGGAGGGGATAATCCAGCACACACACATGCAGTTAAGTTTTCTTTTTTTCCCACTTAATCAACAAGTGAGTGCTATGTACAGTGCTATATGGTTTACGGGCTAAATGGATCCATACCCAAGATCCGTTTATCAGGTACACATTCAAACAAATATAAATATCTTGATTGAATCAGAAGGCAACAAACAAAAGGATAGTTATAGACCTTGTTGCAGTTGTTCAGATAATTTGACAAATGAGAGTTCGAGGCATGGTTAGTAGACAAGAAATTGTCTGGCAGAGTAACAACCGAAGTTGGCAATGGCGATGGATCCTCAAAAGATGAGAAATCAGAACTATCAAATGTTGATATGGACACACATTCATCAAAATAATGTAGAGCATCTTCGACCAAACATTTGGAAATCTTGCTCCTCTCCATGCTTAACTGTTTTTACAAATGTCAAATAATCATGTTAGCACTCAAACCAAACATTTGCAGATTATAGGCAAAAGATGTAACAAGCTAGAGAAAATCATACCTTGCGTCTTGTTCGTGATTTTGGAGCTTCAGAAACATTAGCATAACTGATGATTTTTTTCAGAATTTTACCAAGTTCTTGCCCATGCTGCTCTTCAGCTTCTAGATCAGTTCGAAGTTTTCGGGCACGCTCTTGAGACTAAATGTTAAACATGAAAGCAATTGTTTGATTGCAGTTCGGATGACCAAAATGTTTGAATTCTATTTATAAACATATGGATATTAACCTGTTCAAGCTTTATAGTGTAATCTTGTCTAATATCTGAAATTAAAGAAAGAGCATCTGGAATTAGCAGCTCAGGAAGAATATCTGCAATGTTGATTGCGGAATCAATGGAAGGACTTCTTCGGCAAATTGCCTGGAAAAAACATGTGGCAAGTGAGAATTGACAAGGGAGAGACAATGTTAAAAGAATATCGTGAAGCGAGCTCTTCGATCCTAATGACCCTCTAGTACAATAACAAAACAAAAATCTGGTCAAAATAATACAAAGAAGATATAAAAATCGTAATGCTAAAAGCCAAAACACCATACCATTTTTTGAAATATCAAATTACTATATATCAACAATCTCAGGTTCCAACATCACAGGCATACAAATTCAAAGAAGGTTCTACCAGTGGCGAGTCAACATTAGAATATCTTACTCGAGCACTTTACTTAGCCCTAGTTCTTTCCTTCCTTGCAAAGGGTTGTGCCTAAGAAGATTGACCCCAATGGTGCGCTAACTTGATAACCATGATGATCCTAATAATCGAGCGAAATGTTGGCATCGCTTCGAGACTAGGTAACTAATGGATATAGTCTCGATGGCTTTGATTGTCAATTCTTTAAAAAAAATGGAAGCCGAGAGCTCTATAGTTCGAATATCAAGTTGTAGTATCAACTTTTGAACTAGTGCACTTTCTGAGCCAAAAACGGATCGGCTTGGCCCATTCCTCAGATGAAGAAGAAAGAGTACCTAAATCCGCATCTACTCGTTTTCTTTCTAATATAAACTCACTTTCCCAAAGCTAGGGCAAACTAGTCCCAAAAGTCAAAGTCTTTTGACCCGTAATATCTAATTGGGGAAAGAGGTTGGAACGAACTATGCCAGTAGTAATTCTAGGTCCCCACCCCATGAAAGATTGTTGGAGCTGGGCGGGAATAGCTCCTGCTTTACTCGTACTTAGTGACGAGTTCGAGTCTTAGAAGCATGCGAAGGTGTTGAAGAATGGTCTTGGTGGGTTATGTTTAGTCCCACATCTTGGAGTGGTGACTTTTGGTCACATTAATGGGGCTATATAAAGAGCCCACACCCATTGTAACCTTTAAGAAAGATTAATAGAAAATCAACCCTTTGAGGCGGTTCTCCCGTGGTTTCATCCCGCTTCTTAGGGAGTAGGGTTCCACGTAAAATCAAAGTCTCCTTTTTTATATTATTCTTGCTTTGATTCGCTTCCGCATTTTATATTTCTACATAGTATCAGAGCGGATTCGATTCTCGAGGATTTTTTATGTTTGTATTGTTTTGTTCGAGATTCAAAATTGTCAAAGTTAATGGTTCAATTTCTGGAACCATTGTTTTGCTTCGAAGATTTTGTCATCATTCGAATCATCTCCAGGCACGCATCCAGAATTGGGGTTTACTGAAACCCTAGTTTGCAAGGGCATGGAGCAACGTGAAAAGCATCGGCTCTCAAGCCTAGGCGGCGGCCATCCTCTTCCTAGCAGGCGACGCTCCTCCTACCTTGAGACGGCGTCGTGCCGCTCCTCTCCTGATTGCGCCTCCTTAGGTGCTTCCCCAACGCGCGTGCTTCTCGCATCAGGAGCCTCCTGGTAGTGGCACCATATGCGCACGATCTTCTTCGTACAGGCGGCATAAAAAATCCTTGGTGGAGCCGCCACCTACTGTTGATGCAGGATCTTCGAGGATTGGTTAATGGATAATATGAAGTCATTGTTATCCCCCAAAAAATCCCGCGACAAACAAACAGTATTTTTTTCTTCAAGCTGCAAAATTAACTAAAAGCGAATAATGAAGCAAGAGAAATGTTTTTGCTACTTATTTACCTGTATAGCGGACATGATCGAACTCAGGGAGGTTACAATTCCCGAAGGTTATTCAAATAATCGATGAAAATCAATTAAGAGAAAAGGCAGGAATCGCAAAGACAAACTATCCTCGGTTTTTGTGGAATTTTTCTCTTTTTTATTTTTTTATTTTTTTTTATTTCTATAATTTTAAATTTTCTGATTTTCAAATTTTTAGTGATTTTAATTTTGCATTTTTTTTAATTTCAAATAAAGAACAATATGCACAAGATAAGAAAAACGCGCACCAAACTCTTTTGTGTTTTTCAATTATATCAAAAATGATCAGAAAAATCAAGAGTAAATATTTTAGTGTTTAAAGTTTTTGAAATATTTTAGGGAATTTTTTAAAATTTTCAGATCTTTTTTTATTTTTTCTAAAAATCAAATAGTTGCAAAAATGAGAAAAAGTGCACAGTCTGGAGTAATTTGCAACTTAAAAATATTTTAAGTGCCTAAAACTCCTGGCAATTATTTTTATGATGAAATATATGCAAATATCTACAATCAGGAACTGAAATCACGATTTTTGGAATTTTGTAGAATTTTCTGTGATTTTTATAAGATTTTTGATGTTTTTCGATTTTTTGGGTTTTGAAAAGAATTAATGCGTGAAATTTGGATAGAAATTAAAAGACGATGAAATAAAACTACTCTATTTTTTTTAGTTTTTGGAGCAATATTCAAATTTTTATGAAGTTCTTCCCTTTCTCTCTTGAAAGTCCTGCCTCCCTTGTGGATTGAGACTGGGGAGGTTGAGGGTCTCAGAGACTAGGTCAGCTATCCTGGCCCTGTCTACCTCTCTCTGATTGCTGGGATCTTCGATCTCTGACTAGCGCTTGAGCTCAACGTCCCGGCTGACTGGCCTCAGTCCTCCGCCGACTAGAGAAATTGCGAATTCTTCCCTTTCGCTGTGGAGCTCTTGGGCCTCATCATAGGAAGGTGATGAGTCCGGGACCTTCCTAACCAAAGAGCAAGTCCCTTTTTCAGTCTAATGCCAGATGGTATTAAGGGGATCAAGTCAGTAGGAAGTTGAGACTCCCCTGATTTTCCCAGAATTACTAGTTCAACGCCCTTTCTCTCTCATCTCAAATAATCGGCCTTCTCTTTTCTGCCGCATTCTGAAGCTAGTGAATAAAGTGAGATCAAGACTGAGGTTGTCTTCTCCTTTATTCGTCTTGAAGTCGCGCAATCCTCCCAGCGTCTCTGTCCGCAAGGGGATTTTTGAATTTCTGGAAGAGAAATAGATACTGTTTTTTATTTTTTAATAATAAGTAATGATGACAAAATGCAATGAAAACTTTATGCTAAAAAGATAATCACATCACGAAATAGCATGATTTTTGGGAATTTTATTGACTAAAGGAAACATTTATTTTAATAACAAAAGCAAGCAAAATCAAGTCTGTAACACAAGGACTGAAATGCAGTTATTCACTGTTTGTTCATCAAATAAATAATAGCAATAAAATTCAGGATGAAAAATGTAAATTACCCAATAGAGATGACGTGATGCACGTGACTTTCCTGGCAACAGGACTTTTCTGTTATATTTAGAACTTCCGAGGGCGTTGAATGTAATTTACACAAATGTACACGTGCAAGGCGCGTGCTTGATTCTGGCAGGGGCTATTTGGCGATTTCGAAAACTTCCAGGGACCGATGCGCAATTTTTCCAAAAAATATTTTAAAATGAACCTTAGGGTTCTCTTCCTTCATTGCTTCACAGATGAGCCAAGGGGATGGCCGTCGCCGCCAACGATGGGAGCCAAGGGGGCCGCGCGTCCAAAGCCAGCGGTGGAGGAGGAGACTCGGTCGGGCTTCGTGGCTCGCCGGGAACGCGCGGAAGAGGGTTTGGAATCGACGATGGCGCGGCGCTGAGGGTGCAGTTCCGCCACGCTCGGCTGAGGAGGGGTGCGCACGGGCGGAGAGCTTATGGAAGTGGCAGCTACGCAGTAATAGAGACGCAGCAGCGGGGGCTGGCCGCTGCGAGCCTCGCACGACGGGACTCAAGGGTTGGCGCAGCAGCGCGAAGGGGCTTCGTTCTTCCTGGCGGTGGTGGATGGGCTGGCGTCGCCTGCGTCTGGTTACGGAGGAAGACAGCAGAGATCACCTCACGGCAGGGTGGCGCACACGTGCACGGCGGCCGGACTCCTTGCGCGCGGAGGAGCTGGCGGGTTCCATACAGAGGAAGCTTCGCACAATGGCGGTTTCGCCGCGTCGAGCGGCGGAGGAGCGACGGGCGGAGGTCGGATGGGCGGCGGCGGTGCCGTCCTTTTTTATTTTTTTTACATTTTTTCCAATTGTAACAGTAATCAGTAATAATCAAAAAAAACTTCTTTTATGTTTTTTTGTAATTCCGAAATAGAGAAATTAAAAACAAAAAATGTTTTTTTATATTTTTATTTTTTTTATTTAATTTTTTGATGATCCTGCAAAACAATTGTTAGAGAGAAAGAAAAAAAATATTTTTTATTTTTTTATTCTTTTTATTTATATACAAATTAGGATGCGAGCATGATGACTTGATTCCAAAAAAGAAAACGGAAGATGTGGATGAGTGCGGTTCTGCGGAAAATGAAGGATGGAATCGGATCTTCGACCACCATGTGTGGTCGGAGGTGGAAGATCGTACGAGGTAGAAAAGAACGTGGAGAGATCAAGAAAATAAGATGAAAACTCGAGATCAATGGTGAATCAATTTGTGATGGATTTTAAGATCTAGAAAAACAAAATGACAACGAAGAACAAATATGAGAAAATAAAACTACGATTAATCTAGGATAAAACAAGAGAAAATGTGGATCTCACCATAGGAGCGGAAAAGACCTTGATCACCTCGACGAAGGCCGATTCGCTGTCACCGGACGGCTCGGAGGCTAGGTACCCTTCTGCGACAAGAAGACTCTCAGAGATTGGGCTCCTTTCACCAAAGATTGATCAAATTAAAATGATGGAGAAGGAACCATATAAATAGAAAAGATAATGGAGTTTGAAATTTGATTTTTTTTTTGAATTTTTAGATGAAGATAAGAGATAAGAGATAAAAAAATTGAAATGAGATAAATTAGCAAGATAAATATTTAAAAAAGTAACTATTTTTTTTTGTATTTTCGTCACTTTATTTTTTTGAAAAGTAAATGTTAATTTTTTATTTTTTTTTGTGATAGTTAAGAAAATGTACTATACACATATGCTATATACATGTATGGCATTATATACATGGGTAAATAAGCAAACTAGATTTTAAAAAAAAATAATTTTTTAAATTTTTATTTTAAATAATTAGTAAAAATATTTACAAATATCTACAAAATACAATATGTACAAAATACATGGGAAAATTGCACAAACCACCCCAAAAAGCCAACTTTTCACACTTACTCCAAAAATTATGAATCACGGCCATTTTTAAGATAATTTAATTTAGAATACAATGGAAGTGAGTTTGGTTCAATTTGAGTTCATATGGAGCCGGAATTGGTTTTTTCAATTATCGCTTAGTGGCTTTTTCCAGGTGTGGTTGCTTTTATTCTGTACATGATTTAAGTATGCAATTATTTTTATTATTTAGAACACATTTTTATTTACAACTTTTGTTTTGAAAATTATTTTGTTTGAGGTCAATTTATGTATAAATAAATAATGTAGTATACAAATATACACAGCACACACATTTTTTTTGGATTTTCTGATTAAGGACCCTATCTCCCCCTACTTTATTCCTGGTCGATCAGGTCAAGTCTTGACCTTCTCTCGAGGTTCGGGTCAGCCTGTATCTATTACATATATATATAGTCTTCCTCTTTTTTTGGTTTCTTTTCTTTATTTTTCCTTTCTTTCTTTATTTATTTATTTTAATTTAAAAATAATATACAAATATACAATATTTACATACAGATGCAAGTTAGTAAGAGCATGGAGTTAGTATTATATACATGTGTTTTATAAGGGATTTTAAGCTAAAATAAATGAATAAAGATAACGAATCACATATTCATCACCTACCTGTCTTGCTCCCGACGATGCTACCATCTAATCTCCAGCGATGACCTATCGGCGACAAAGCACGACATCACACCCTGCAGCCCATCCACGGCAGCACTCCAACTCGCATAGCCCCTCATACTCCATGGCGGAGCTTCCCTCGCACTAGGCGGTGCATTTCATCGTGCACATACGGTGTGGGGCCCTCATCCGTGTCGCGCCACGCTCATGCCATTCCTGGCGGCGTTCCTCGTCGCCCACCACTTCTGCAATCCCTCAAAGCCCTCGCACAGGCGACACATCCAGGCTCCATGCGCACCCACGGGAGGTGCATCCTCATCTAGTTGCGACATCGTGGTGCTGCTCCAGGCGGCACCCCTCCTTCCCTCTCTGGTGGTGACTTCCTCTCTGGCAATAGGAACGGGTTCCCACGATGGGAACCCTCGAGAATCCTAGTGACGCATACACCCTCGGGAATGGGTTCCCGTGTGAAAAGGACTTGATGGTCCTTTAAAAAAAGGAGTGATGGAAAAGAGAGGCCCAAGTGGGTAGAAAAATTAGAAGGGCCATGTTATGTTGCTCCTTCATTAAAAAAAAGGAGTGCGTCATTCGTTTGGATGCAATTGCGGTCCATAGTTTAAAAAAAGGTGAGAGAGAGTTGATGTATGAAAAAAAGGCAGGCAAGAAAAAATGATGAAAAAAGGGAGTCAATGATGCCTTTGAAAAAAAAGAAGTAAATATGTGAAAAAAATGAAATTGAAAAACAAAAAGGTGAGAGATGAGTGTTTGTAAAAAATACAATCCAAAAAAAATTGTTGAGGCTGCAAAAAAAGAGGAACAAATTTTTTTTTGATCCTTCATTATTCTCCCAACTTGGTCGTTTCTGACAAGCTTGGGAGAAAGTGGAAGTGATGGGTAGAGCATTTCTTGCTCTACCATTGTTGGGTAGTGGAGTCTTCCCTACCATTGTTTGCATTATTCGGTAGAGGTTTCTAAGTCCTACCATTGTTTGAGGCGCTCTATTTGAGTGACATATTTTTTGTGGAGTTCTCCAGAGGGAGACTCATTGTTTGAGGTGCTCTATTTGAGTACCTATGTTTTGTGGAGTTCTCCAGAGGGAGACCCATTGTTGGTTCCATCCTCTAGCGGTCGTGAACTCCACTATGTTTGGATATTCCCATGGTATGTTTTCATGGTTGTGAACTCCACTATGTATGGATATTCCCACGACGTTCTTGTTGGCCCTTCGGAGTGATGGAGCAGTCTTCGTTGAAGACATGTTGCGGGCCAGAGTACTCCATGATGGAGACTCAATTGTTGATCAGATATCGCTGCGGATCACTATTAACACTCCAATCTCTAGTTCCTCTTCACCGGCATGACATGAGAAGCAACGTTCTCGGCAGCAATCGACATCGTGCATTGAGTTGATATTGTCTGTAGTGCCATTTACTTTGTATGTGAGTGAGTACATTCTTTCTGTTTATGCAAGCTCAGCATTGCAAGCTTAGCTTGAGGGGGAGTGTTGAAGAATGGTCTTGGTGGGTTATGTTTAGTCACACATCTTGGAGTGGTTACTTTTGATCACATTGATGGGGCTATATAAAGAGCCCCACACCCATTGTAACCTTTGAGAAAGATTAATAGAAAATCAATCCTTTGAGGCAGTTCTACCGTGGTTTCATCCCGCTCCTTAGGGAGTAGGGTTCCACGTAAAATCAAAGTCTCTCTTTTTATATTATTCTTGCTTTGATTCGCTTCCGCATTTTATATTTCTACAGAAGGGATAGCTAGATTTCCAGCCACTATATATCTGGGGCTCAAATCTCTCCAAAAACCTTGTCTTCTTGGCTCTTCTTTTCTATGTGTTCCATCTTCGGAACGAAAAGGGCTCCTCCACTTTTTTCATCCACTCTGATTTGTTGATGTACCCTATACTAGGTCCCGTGGATCTCAACTTTTGGCCATTAGGAAGAAACAGCGGTCGAGCCCCCCCCCCCCCCACCCCAGTCACTGAAGCAGAATTTCAGACCATAGAGGAAATTAGGCTATGGGAAAAGGGGCACTCGTCACCTGTGTTCGGAATATATACCGGGCGAATCGTCGATAGTATCCAGCCCTCAGATGAGGCTGACACTCACTATCATGGCCTATGCAGCCCTTTCTTAGGAACGTCGGATGTCCTGGACTCAGAGCTAGGAGTTAAGCAGCCAGGGGGCTCGCAGAGAGTGGTCCGTCTCGGGGAAAGATTGGAAATCCTCTCAATTTCTTTGATATTGATGTTCTTTTTATATATTAGGATATTTCACTTTGATATTGAATATATATTAGTTGCGATGAGAGTGTTTCTGTTAGTAGTACGATGTTGTGGAGGGTTGTCAGATCTAACAAACTCAGGTATATATTATCTAATTGTTTGAGTTTTGATGCGTTCTAAATCAACTAATTTACAGCTCCAAATATCAAGGGAAATAAAGCGACTGGATCGGTAATACTCAAAGGTTTTAGTTGACAGTAGTCAAGCTAAATTTAGGAATGATACCTGAATTCCACTTCCTCTTCGATGAAGATCTCCATCGAATGTGCTCTTAACCTACTGCGCTTCTTGAATCTAAATCTCCTCTTGATGAATGGGCACCTTCCCGCACTTATCATGTGTTGGTTGATCCGATCCGGCTGAACCTGATTCTATCTCGATGTCTCCTTCTCTCCTTTGTCGTGTTTGACGAACTAAACTCAGCCTCACTCACTTATCTAAGCGAACTAACAAGAGATCAAATAATGCATGTTTAGCTGTCAAACTAGGGATACATGTGTGGACTTTAGTAGAGGGGCGGCATGTGGATCGGAAAGGTGTTGGACGGGCAGCTGCTTTCTCGTGCGGCGACAGTTCCAGTGCTCTTCTGACTCTACTGATGTAGTGGCCAAAAGTGGGATCGTGTGCTGGTAGCGGATTTCTCTCTTGCGAGACTGCAATTACGCGAGAAATAAGTCAGAAGGAATGCAAGGCTAGTTAATAGGGGGTTTGTGTACTGTCTCAGGCTAGCTGCTTTCCAAATTCCAAAAAAAATAAGAAGCAAAGCGAAGTCCCCAATATCAAATATCTAGTATGAAGCCTAACTACTCCACTCTTTCTTTCCACTATTCCACTCTTGTGCTTAATTCACTACTCCAGTCTTGCCTGAGACTGCCTAAGCCATCCTGTGAGAGTACAAGGAGAGGGAACAACCTATTTGCTTGTGAGGGCAGCCGTGAGGGGGAATCTTCACGCAACAATAAAGGTTATCTGTCCATTAACGTCATGAGTTGTATAGAGGGAGAAGGAATGAATTGATTAATGAGAAGCCGTAGAGTTCTCTTACTGGGGTTCTCTTATATAGGAGAGAACCCTATTGGGCAAATTACAAGAAGAAGACAAAAGAAATATAAAATAAGAAAACAGTAATAAAGACAACAAATATCTCAACACTCCCCCTCAAGTTGGAGCGTAAATATCGATTAGACTCAGCTTGGAACATCTTTGATAAGGCCCTCTGGTTAGGGCCTTAATTAGAACATGTTACATATGTTGTTTGGTCTCCAGAGTTGACATGCATAGTGGCGATAAGACCCTTATGTATTATGCCACGAGTGTAGTGACAGTCCACCTCTATGTGCTTCGTCCTCTCATGAAATGCTGGGTTGTTGGCAATGAAAAGAGCAGTCTGATTGTCACATTGGAGGTGCATGGGAAGAGGCACCTCTATATAGTCAGGTCAGTAAGAAAAGATCTGATACACATCATCTATGTGCTAGCTTGCGCCATGGCCCTGTATTCTGACTCAACACTCGATCTGGCAACCATAATCTACTTCTTGCGCTTCCATGAAATCAGGGAATTCCCTATGAACACAGCAAAGCCTGAGGTAGACTTTCTATCCTTTGGACACCCAGCACAATCTGCATCGGCACATGTTGTAACTGAAAGAGAAGTGCCTCTCCGGAAAGAAGTCACATACCAGGTGATGTCTTCAGATATCTCGGAATCATATGGGTTGCATCGATATGTGCATGTCTGGGATGCTACATAAAGTGACTCACTTTGCTCATGGCAAAGGATATATCAGGCTTGGTAATAATCACATATAGTTGTTTGCCAACAAGCTCCTTGTACCTCCTCTTGCCGACCTCAGTATCATCATCATAGAGCTTCATGCTCGGGTCAATAGGAGAAGTGGCAGGTCTACAATCTGCCATGCCTGTCTATGAAAGAAGACATGTAACGTACTTCCTCTGAGTCATCACAACACCACGTTGGTTCCTGACAAACTCCAGTCCAAGGAAGTAACGTAAATGTCCATGGTTGTTGGTTACAAACTGCTGACCGAGGAAGTCCTTGGTACCCTGAATGCCCTGCTCGTCATCCCCTGTAACAATAATGTCATCGACATAAACAAGAATGACAAGTACCTCTCTGGGTCCTCTGCACAAACAAGGAGTGACCGACAGTCGATCGCACAAACCACTGTTGCTCTATCATATTCGAGAGCTTCTGGAACCATGCTCTTGGACTATGCTTAAGGTCATAGATAGCCTTGTGTAGCCTACAAACCTTCTGGCACTCCCCCTCAGCAGCAAACCAAGGTAGCTACTACATGTAGACCTCCTCCTGTAGATCACCATAGAGGAAGGCATTCTTCACATCAAGCTAGTAAAGGGGTCAATCTCGTGTCACAGCAATAGAGAGTAGAATACGCAGAGTAGAATGCATGGCAACTGAAGAAAAAGTATCCTGGTAGTCTACCACATATATCTAGGTGAACCCACGTACCACAAGTCTTGCCTTTTAGTGATCCACATTGTCATCCGCACGGTGTTTCACAGTGAAGACCCATTTGCATCCAACAACGGATGCGCCAACAAGAGCAGAAACAAGAATCCACGTACCACGTGACTATAGCGCGTCCATCTCCTCCTCCATATTTAACCTCCACTGGATGTCCTGAAGAGCCTCCTGATATGTTCGTGGTATCTCCACGGTTGATAGTGCCAAGGTAAATCTCCTGAAATCCTCTGACAGCATACTCAAGAAAACCTGGGTTGCAAGAGGATAGGTCGCACACCAACATTTCGGCTTAGCAGAGCAATCGGCACATCAAGATCTTCTGCCAAGTCTGTAACATGTGAGTTCCCCTCTTGAGAGGGTACCTGCTCATCTTGTACGGAATCCTGCTACACAGACAACTCAATAGTGCCATCAGTAGAAATAATGTGCTCATTACATACCTGAGGCATGCTGGATGATGGGCAAGACCTGTGAGTAGGGGGAACCGAGCGAGACCTGTGAGTAAAAACACGTGGCAAAAACTGAGTCACGGTAGAAGGTGGAGCCACAGGAGCAGGTGTAGGTGGTGGTGGTGGTGGTGGTGGTATGACAGTAGGAGGTGAAGGCATGTTGATCAGCATCAGAGTTAGACAGAGCTAGTCTGTCACATATAGGAGAAAAATACATGATAAACTCAAAGAAAGTGACGCCAGCACTAATAAAGTACTTTCGCTTGAGCGGATCAAAGCAGCGGTACCCCTTCTGGGTATGAGAATAGCTGACAAAAATGCACTTGACAGCTCTGGGAGAGGGCTTGTCACGACAGAACTAAATACACAAGGTATAAGGGAGAAAAGATCCTTCTCGGGAAATGTAATGGAGAAATGAATCTTCTCTCCCAACACAGACGAGGGCATGTGGTTCACCAAATAGCATGCAGTGAGGACAGCATCGCCCCGGTAAGCGTGAGGAGCACGACTCTGTATCAACAAGGTTCTAGTCACATCAAGTAAGTGGCGGCGTTTGCGCTCGGCAACACCGTTCTGCTAAGAAGTATAAGCACATGAGGTCTGGTGAACAATACCAAGAGATCTAAGCAACTCAGAAAGCAGTAAAGTGCAGAACTCTAAGGCATTATCAGAACAAAGGTATTTGACATTTGCAAAAAAAATATTCTTTACCTCATTAATAAAATATTTGATCACATATCCAGCCTCAGACTTATTCTTTAATAAAAAGACCCAAGAAAGTCTAGAAAAGCCATCGATAGCAACTAGATAAAAACGGTGCCATTGGTGATCAGGAACACGACTCGGGCCCCAGACGTCTAAATGTATGTGGTATGGTCCAGTAGGATCTTAGATGTGCTCTGTCTCCACACAAGTGGTGGGAAGCACAAGAGTCCATAATCCACTCTGTCATGTCTACATCAGTACTACCAGTAAAAGCATAGGCGATACCTGAGGAGCTCGAAGAGGCTCTGGTTGCAGCAGCGGTATCTGTAGTGGTGTTGTCAGCAGTAGGAGTCATAATCTCTCGAATACGAGAGACAATATTATCCAGGCGACGATAGTCCTGGGAAGCTGGAGTCTCTGAAGGTGTAATATGTTCTGCTACGCAATTAGAAGTAGGATATCTATGCTTCTGGTAGCATGTATCCTCTGCATGTCCAGGCTGATGACAGTAAGTGCAAGGGTCATTTTGGCATCCATCGCCTCTGCCACGAGGGGTGTGTTCACTGTACTGGATCGTCCCTCTTCGTCCATGAGACATGGCCATCGTTGAAGAGGGCGGAGAAGTGGTTGTAGAAGACATGATAATCTGGCTGAGACGGCTATAGGCTTCCACTATGGGAGGTACAATAGCTCCACTAAGAAGCTGAGCACAGCATCATACTCTGTACCAAGTTTAGCCATGAAGACTCCAACCACCGTGGAGTTCATATACATCTTCTGTTGCTCAGTAGATGTTGTAATAAGCATGTAGCTATGAAGATTCTCGAACATGCCACGGAGCGAAGAGTAGTACAGGTGCAGAGGATGGCCATTCTACTTGGCATTGTAGATATCGAACTGTAACTGAAAAATCTTGGCCTCATTCTTCGCTTGAGCATAGGTGGATGCCAAAATATCCGACATCACATAGGCGGTGGGCTGATTAAGAATATTATTGGTTATCTCTGTGGTGAGGGTCCCACAAAGCCAAACACGTGCATACACGTCATCTTGCTTCCAAGAAGCATTTACCCTCGTCTTATCTGATGGCTCTGGATCTGTCAGGATCGGCTCATTGTTGTTGCACTACATGAGGGTGATAAACTGCACAGACCACAAGTCATAGTTGGTCCCATCAATCTTAACGATGGGAGCCAGGACCTTGAAGGTTCCGAACAAAAAAATATCACCCTTATTCTCTAACATGACGGACAAAGGGCTGAACAACGGAACTCAACTGAGGAGTAGACCTATATGAACAAGTCTACACGATCATACGGAGGATGGGTTGTACGTGTAGACTCATACAACCATCCTCATCAATATTCATTGCTCTCTAGGGCTGAAAATGTGATTTATATGTCTGAAATCGTGTTCTCCGATCAAAATCAGACCGAATCAAACTGCAGATTGAGTCGTAGGCGTGCACAGAGACGCACAGGAGAGCCAACAACGTCCCGAGGCCGGCCTGGGCGGTGGCCGGAGGGGCCTGATTGTGCCTTGAGCAGCAGCCGGAGGGGCCGGGCAGCAGCCTGGGTGGCCAGGGGCGACCTGTTTGTTCCATGGACGATGGCCGGAGGGGCCGGGCGACGGTCGGAGGGGGCGGGCGGCAACCTAGCAGTGGCCTGGGATGCGACTGGAGGGGTCGCGGCTGTCGGCGGTGGCCGATGGGTAGGGTTAGGGTTTAGTGGGATAAGGGAACTTCGGTCTAGGATTGTCGCTCTGATACCATGTGGATTGAGAAGGAATGAATCGATTAATGAGAGGCCCTAGGATTCTCTTATAGAGGAGAGGAACCTGTTGGGCAAATTACAAGAAGAAGATAAAGAAATAGAAAATAAGAAAACAATAATAAAGACAACAAATATCTCAACAGGTTAGAGTTGTGGAAATAATGTCTTATGAAAAACAAGGTAAGGGACCTATCACAACCTTGTTTCGCAAGACTTAACATATACATCATCAAAAGTTAGTCGGAATTCTCAAGTTGCATGAGGAGATCCGACCATCTATTACTTGAATTTCAGAAAAAATATGTTCAGAATTTTGATAGAGAATATCATGTTGGAAAGCAAAAGATTGAGTTAATTAACCAGTTAAATTGGCCCAAAAAATAACCAATCAAATCAGAATTATACTTGTTACATAATGTGGGTGTGGTATAATAAAATAAAAGTGCAGCATCACATAATCGAGGGCAAACACGTTTTACATGGTTCAAAATTGTCTTAAAGGACCATCCGACTCTTCATGAAGTCTGTGGGATCAAATCTTTCTAAAAAGCTTCGCGAAGAATAAAAGAAGGATGGAGTAATGTAAATAGACATAACAACACATCGAAATTAGACCACTAGATGATGTGAGACCAAAAAGCAAGAGTCTGTATTAGAACTTGAAGAAATCTAATTATCTAACTGACTAAATGCTTCTCTATTTACATTACTCCCCCTCAAGTTGAAGCATGCAAGACTCAGCTTTGAGAAATAAAAAAAACTTAATCACAATGAATACATGATGACCGAACTATCTCAACTCAATATATACTCTTCTTAAATTGTTGATGATGAGGAGTACTCTTTTTAAGTCATGGTGGTGAGTATGAGAAAGTGGAGGGTGGAGTGCAGAATGATGATCTGTTGAATGATCTGACAAAAAAATGCATGTGCTCTGCATTGGCATCAATCAAAGTTGTTGGAACTGCAATGACCGCTTCAGTCCTTGAGATCTCTAACTCACCATGTACTACATCAATGGAAGACTGATCAATCTCTCTCAAGGGATGAAAAGGCTGTAAGAATGCATATACGAAGATTTGGGACATGAAACAATTTAAGAATCAGAATAGGAATTTCATAATTAAAATGAGAACCCTCATGCTCCTTATATAGATGGAGTCCTAGGTTTAAGGTTACAAAGAGAGGTGCCTCTCTACTCTTAGGGTTAGGGTTTACATTAATTTTTCTGAACACTCTCCTCAAGTTGGAGCTTATATATATAGCGTGCTCAGCTTGTTACAATATCTCTCAAACTGAGTGCGAGCAAGAGACTTGGTGAATATGTCCGCAGTCAAATCACTTAAAGTTACACTAGATGTGCGTAGTAACCCTCTCTTTCTCAGGTCCCTGGTGTAATGACAGTCAACCTCCATATGTTTTGTGTTCATGAAACTTGGGGTTATTGGCTATATGTATAGCTATCCATGTAGTCACATCTAAGCTTCATTACTCCAGTAGTAGTTATGGTAAGTCTGTAAGTAAAAATCGAATCCACACTAACTCAATCATTGCAAGATCCACTGCCATGTACTCACTTTCAACACTGGAGCAGGTACTATAGTTTATTTCTTGCTCCTCTAAGTGATCAAGTTTCCTACTAGATTCAGAATAGGTTATACAATCCTTAGTGGTCCTTTTGATAAACACCAGTCCTTGTCCCAGAGAGGACTTTATGTACCTCAAGATCATCATGCATGCTTCATAGTGGGCCTGGTTCGCCACGTTAGGACAATCCATAAACTGATTAAGCTTGCCAATTTACAAACAAAATATATGGCCTAAAAAGGTCAGATAAAGTAGCTTCCTAACCAACCGCCTGCAGCGGCTTATATCTTCAATCTCTACAGGTTCATAAATGTGTGCTTTGGGATCTATGGGAATTTGAGTTAGCTTGGACCCCAACATTCCCAATCCATGTAGTAGGATGGTAGTATATTTTCTTTGGGGCATAATACAACCTCGTTCAGAATGATTGATCTCAATCCCAAGAAAATATCGTATTGGTCCAAAATCTTTGATTACAAATTCCTCTAAGAGCCTCGTTAATTCCGCCATACATTATGAGTCATCAACGGTTAAGAAGGCATCATCTATATATATCAACATGGTTATAATGCATTTCCTTGTCTTTCGTATAAACAAGAAATATGCTAATGAAGATATGAAAAGCCCCACATTTCAACCACTTTTGACAGCTTATGGAACTATGCTCGAAAACTCTGTTTAAGGCCATAGGTAGTCTTCAACAAACATACCTTCTGACATTTCCCGTGAACCTAAAAATCAGGAGGTTTGCTGTATATAAACGATCTCATGCAAGTCATCGTAGAGAAAGGCATTCTTTACGTCAAGTTGATGAAGTAGCCAATAAAGTTGTACTATTACTAACAAAAGATTCCTTATTGTAGGCAATCGAGTTACTGGGAAGAAAGTGTCGAAGAAATCGACCATGTGTGTCTATATAAAGCCTTGAGCTACTAGCCTAGCTTGTATCTGGCAATCAAACCATCTGAGTTATATTTCACAGCAAAGACCCATCGAGATCCAACAATCTTGCCATCTATGGTACGAGCTGCCATGTCCCTGGAGATATTAGAGCAAACATTTCCTCCTTCATAAAAGGTGCCATTTGGGGTCACGTAATGCCTCAACATTATTGTTGGGGCGATAGATTGAGTCTCGCAAAATGATCGAGTGGTCAAAACCACCGCCGACAGTTGCGCGAGGACAAGTCTCACAAAGACCCTAACCATAAGGGCATGAAAGAAGGTGTGGATGGCGCGAGGGCTTATGCCCTATATAAACCTCTCACACATAGGGGAAAGACATCACATCGAAACCTCAACATCAGGAGCTCCTGTCCTGCTCAATCCCTAATCCCTATCTCTTTCACTCTCCCTACATAATACAAGGCGGAGGAAGGCAACGTACCTCGAAATCCCTAATTGATATCAAAGCTTGATTGTAGGCAATAAAGCCGATGGATAAAGAAACTATTTCAGGCACTTAATGAGTATAGATATAATTAATTAAGTAAAAGATTTTTGACAAAAAAACTTTGACAAAAAGATGTATTTCAATTTAATGATAACCAGGATTAATAGATTTTGTTTAAAAAACTAGTAATCAATTTTTTGTGATAAAAAATGAATGAATGGAGTTAAGCAATATAAAATAGATGCAAGTCGATATTATTCATTTTTCTTCTAAAAAACATGAATGGTAATAATTAATAGTATTTTAATCACACACAACAAAGCATGCAATTAATAACTTAGGTTCTTAACAAAGTGTGATTAAAAAATATCATGTATTGAATATTAATTGTAACTTATACAAGATCCAATTTTATGACGTGACCAATAAAAAACGTGTTTTCAACCTCCACTTTAATCTATAAATAATGCAATTTTTTTATTAAAAGTCAAAGCAACATTAACAAAGTTTCAAGTTCAAAAAAGATTTTTAAAACAAAGTTCTAAAAGTGAATGCATAGAAACGATAGTGTAGAAGCGTATCAAAGATAAAGAATAAATAACAATGGAAAAACATTGGAATTTTACGTGGAACCCTACTCCATAAGGAGCGGGATGAAACCACGTGAGAAGGCATCTCAAGGGTTGTATTTGTACATTGAATTCTCTCTCAACTGATAAAATGGTGTGGGGCTTCTTATATAGCTCCATGGACAGATCGAAGTCCCATTAATAGTAGATGTGGACTAAACTTGTGGATGTGATAATTGGACCATGGAAGGATCCAATTACCCATCTCTACATATGACGCATACTCCAACACTCCCCCTCAAGCTGGAGCACGAAATGCTTAGCTTGGACAAATAGAAAGAAATCACTCTCTCACACAATACAAGACACTACAGACAATATCAACTCAACGCACTCTGATGGCTTCCTGCTGAGGATGTTGCTTCTCATGTTGTGATGGTGAGGAAGAACTAAATGTCTACAATGACAACTGAACTGAATCTCCTTCTCAGAGAACATGTGCTTTGTAGTGCATCTGTCAGAGTCAATAAAACTGGAATGAGTCTCAACCTGGAGAACTCCGGCCTACAACTGCTCCATCTCTCTGAAGGGTCAAACTGGAAAAGTCGTGTAAACAACATCATCGGAGTACATGGTCGTTGGAATCTGAACATAGTCGTCTCGTCGGAAAACTGGGTCTCTCTCATACTGGCTCAGAGAATGAGATCTCTACTATGGATTCTCTATCATGAAAACCATGAGCCCACAATGGCTCAGAGAATGGGATCTCTAGTCTAGAGTCCCTATGGTCCACATAAAAACCTTGATCCGACCTTTAGCACCCCAAACATAGTACCACATCTGGTAATCATAAGGTACGGTGGTAGCTTATAAGATGTTGGGGCTACTACTAGTCAACTTGTGCTTAAGAATTTTGGTTTGTAATCGCTCCAGTTGGGCCCAATCCCACTAAGTTGTCTGGGCCAATATTCACTGATAACGAATTGGGCCTAGGGCCCGTGATGTTAGAGATGGTATTAAAGCATATTCCCTCTAATAGTGGAAAGCACTACCCAATAGGTGGAGTCATCCTTACCATAGTGTTAAGAGGAAAGGGTCGTCCAAGAGGTGGAGCCAACCCTACTACTGAGAATAGGTAATGGGCCATTGAGCAACGAGTTGCGAATATAAGTGGGGGTAATTGTAGCACCCCAAACATATTACCACATCCAGTAATCACAAAGTGTGGTAGTAGTTTATAAGTAATCGGGGCTAATACTAGTTAACTTGGGCTTACGCATTTTGGGCTATTGTCAAGAGTTCCGCTTGAGCTCAAGCCCAACAGTTGTCTACGCCAGTAATCCCCAATAACAGACTGAGTTTAGGGCCCATGACATTACACGACCACATCAAGTATGGGGACCTCTCAAACAATGAACGCACACATGTGCATCGTCAACTATAGACTCTGAACCAATCTGTAGAGTATGAATCTGACAATCTGTAAAGTCTGAAATCTGAATGGTTTACACATACTCCCCATTTCTCCCATGCATGTTAGAAAACAATGACATCGACCAAGTAGACAGAAGACATAAAGATGGGAAAATAGAACCATTGCTGCCCTTTTATTTAAAATAAGTAGTTCTCTCTTTTTTCGGATTTTCTTCTTTTTTTGTCAGCTTTTCTCTTCTTTTTTCCAACTCAATTTATTTTCAGTCATTTTTTATTGCCTCCCTCTTTTTTTAATCACCGTCTTTCAAACAGTCCTTTATTTTTCACAACAACTTCTCTTTTCCTTTGTTTTCTAAATAGAGGTGACCCATCACGCCTTCAAAACAGACCTCCCTTATTTTAGTTCTCTGGACAACGTAGATACCAAAATAAGCTTAGAAAAATAATAAATAAAGGCCAAAAGGAAAACTAGAGCCTGCTTCAGCAGTGGCCTGTTAGCTTCATGATGTTTTTATATCTCAGCTATTTTAGGCCCAGAACTAGATCTCTCAGCTGCTGTACCCCCCCCCACCACCAACACACACACACACACTTTTGTTTCCAGATGTGGGTCGTCTATGCGATACACACACTTTAGTTTCCAGATGTGGGTCGTCTACGCGATTTCTTGTAATTAAAAAGGGAACCTGTGACCTTAATTTCTCTACATGACGACTCCGCAACCCCCTCTTCTGTGTTATTGTATATCTCGACTATTTTAGGTTTGCAAGGTGAACCCATCACTGCAGCCTCTAGAACCATCTCTTCTATGTGTTGCTATTAAGGGCTCTCGATGGGGAAACCCATCCTTCATCGTCGTCATTCGGGTGTCAACTCATCAAGATGGAGAGGAAAGTGAGATGCGAAGCTGTTGCTCGTGGTTGGATCTTTCGAGTGGGTAAGATAGACAAGCATATGAGTTTTCAAGTTTTTTTTGCCGGATCTCCTGATTCACTATTACGGATGGAGTTATTCATGGTGTTGCCGATGATGTTCTTGTTGATAGGAGGCATCAGATTTGGGTTTCCCGTAGGGAGAACCAATATTTATTTCCTGAAGCATGGGTGTGTAACCAGTAGTGCACAGGAGGTGCATAGGGATGCTAGAAGATGGCCTGGAGTGGGATTCTATGCGCTCTTCTTCCTCTTCGACTCCTACTTCTGTTTTAGGGAAAGCAAAGGTTCTGGAACAACCCTCCATTTCTTCATGATCTACGCCATCGCCTTTGGTGGTGATTTTCGCTCGGATTGCTTCTCAATCACGCGCAGAATAGATATATCTCAGAAGACCAATAGACTAGCACCGAAGATGAGCATAACTAGCGCGGAAGTAGAATATGTGGCTCCAGGATACGTGGAATGATCTGCAGAAGTTTAAGTCGATCACAAACGTTGAAGCGTCCAAAAATTAGGGTTCTAAGAACCCCGGAATTTTCTCGATAACGATCTTCATGAACTAGGGTTTCAGAAAAAACCTTAGATCTTGAACCACTTTGATAAGCGAATCTCGAACGAACGAATTACGGATATGAAATCAAAGAATATAATAAAAACCCTCAAGATTTGAACCCGCTCTGATACCATGTATAAAACGATAGTGCAGAAGCGTATCAAAGATAAAGAATAAAGAATAGTGAAAGAACGGAATTTTACGTGGAACTCTACTTCATAAGGATCTTAGAGGGATCCAATTACTATCTCTACAAATGATGCACACTCCAACAGTATGGTACAGCAAAAAAAATTAAACCAAATCTCTGAAACCAAAAGATAACGTAAAACAATGCAGTATAAAAGTTTAAAAAATTCTTTTAATATTATCTCCCCTTCTTTTAATTTAAACAACTCTTTGGCGAAGTATAATACCCTAGAAATAAAACAATGCAGCGGTTTTCAAAAAAACTATAGCCAAAACAATAAAAAATGGGCTTTTACTCACAAAAAGCTAGAACAAAAAAAGATGGATCAAGTGATGACCTTGTCTGTGGAAACATAAAAATGGTTGTATACAAGTTTATTAATTTATTAAAAAACTTAAAAAGAACAAGTTGTCCGGGGAAAGGATGGGTTCACGTGATTCACTTAAAAAACAACTTAAAAAAAGTAGAACTCAAATGAATAAATAATATAAATAGAATGACCTCAAGCTTTTTTAGGGTTTAGGAAAAGAGGGTAGCAAGTCTTGAAACTCTATTCGTACAACTATGGCTTTCTTGATTGGGTGAGACATGGGTACGGCAACGTCGGAGCTTGAGTCAATGGTTGTTGTGGGCACCGACGAGGCGAGGTCGTGTAGCTCTGATACCAATCAAGGATTTCGAGGTACGCCACCTTCCTTCACCTTATATTCTTTAGGGATAACGAGAGAGATATAGGGATTATGGATTGAGCTAGAGGGGGCTCCTGATGTTGAGGTTTCGATGTGGTGTGTTTCCCCTCCATATGGGAAGTTTACATAGGGTGTAAGCCTTCACACCGTCCGGCTCCTTCCTTCATGTCCTTACGATTAGTGTTTTCGCGATACCCAGCCTCGTGCAACAGCCACCAACGATTTTGATCACTCGGTCTAAAGTAAAGCACATTGAAATCCAATATTACTATATAGACTATATAGTGGCAAAATAAAAAATTACGGTAACCTACATACCTACAAGTGAAAAGTTACATGATTCTCTAACCAAGGGAATAGTATCGAGCACTTACATTAAACATGTTGGTTTAATGGGACTCGGAAATGAATGAGTCAAGAGGATTTCATGAATAATGAACCTTATTATAGACATCTCTATAGAATAGTGGAAGCAAAAAAGTTTTGACCACTTTGGTCAAGCTGGAAATGTAAGATCGTGTCTCGCAAAATGACTGAGTGGTCAAAACCGCCGCCAACGATTACGCGAGGTCGAGTCTCACAGAGACCTTAACTGTAAGGGTGGTGCGAGGGCTTACGCCGTATAAAAACCTCCCATACGAAGAGGAAACGCACCACATTGGAACATCAACATTGGGAGCCCCCTTCCGACTCAATCCCTAATCCATATATCTCTTTCATTATCCCTGAAGAATACAAGGTAGAGGAAGGTGGCATACCTCGAAATCCCTGATGGGGATCTCTGTTACAGACAATGCATTTACAAATTGCTTGTAGGCTGACCTAATACTAGAGAAGGAAACTATCGCAGAGATAGAATGCATCGTGCATTGTCTTTTTCCCTTCTTGAGGACGATGGGAATATCCTCTCGACCATCGAGTATATTAATGTTTGTTGAGGTGTGATGAATCTGTGATTCATCACTCTAAAAATTGAAAATATAGCTTTGTTCCCGAGTAATTAGCCGCATTTCATCAATTATTCTGCATTTTTATCATTCATGCACTTGAATTAATAATCGCATTTTAGCATTTCTATTTGCATTAAATGAGAAGCTCAAATTCCCTTGTAAATATCACATGTATATTACCGTGTTTACCCCTTTAGTTTTCACTAGATCAGAATTGAATAAAATCAACACTATAGTGTACATATTGCTAACACTAATAAACAAAAATACCAAAAAAATACTAACTTGTAAATTTGCCCAATGAAACACATACCCTACTTTGAGACTAAAAGCCATAAGATGTGAATATCCCTCTCATACAGTCTCTTATGGAGACCTACTCATTTTGAATTAATGTACGTTCAATAACCTACAAAACAAGGCCAAATTCAAAAAAAATCGGAGTTAATATGTGAAACTTGGGTTTTGGGCCCTATTGTATATTGTATATATTGACTTATTTTGACCCTATTATTTTATGTACAAAAATAATCTTTGTTGATATGAAACTTTTGCATTTATTTTCTTTGAT
Organism: Ottelia alismoides; assembly: GCA_037367405.1. Classification (NCBI taxonomy): domain Eukaryota; kingdom Viridiplantae; phylum Streptophyta; class Magnoliopsida; order Alismatales; family Hydrocharitaceae; genus Ottelia; species Ottelia alismoides. The sequence continues at coordinate 104,021 of JAZKJV010003126.1, forward strand.
TATTGTTTTAATAAAATGTAGAAAAATCTAAATAAAAATTGAAGCAGAAATTAAAGAAAATAAATCAAATTGAATATGTATATATAGTCTGCACTTATGTCCTTTTTATTTATTTCTTTATTTTTCTTATTTATTAAAAATCCGAAAAATAGATTAAGTTATTTATTTTATATTTTCTCTGATTTTATTTTGATTTTTAACTTATTTAAAAATGATAAAAAAATTGCAAAATACAAAAATGTGGTATTTTATATGTATAGAGTACCACCAAAAATACTTTTTGTACAAATGATTTATGTTAGCTTTGGGTCCTTCGCGAAAATTGTAGATCTAGTCGAGACGAACAACTTTCATGTTGACCACTTTTTGATTTGACTTCGTTTGTTATTTCTTTTTTATTTTTCTTTGAACTTAATTTTTGATCTTTTTCTGGGAGCGACACGTGGCTCCAGGAGCCGCCACGTGTCCCTCTCATTTTTATTTTATTTTTAATTTCATCTTCCCGTTATTTATTTATTTATTTTCATTTTATTCATTTTTATATTCTTTTTATTATTATTATTATTATTTTATATTCCTTTTATTATTTATTATTTATTTATTTTTATTTTTATTGTTATTATTTATTTAGTTATTTTATTTATTTATTTTGATTATTATTATTTAATTTTTAGATTTTAATTTTTTATTTTTTAATTTCCATAGTTACGTAGCAATTTTAGGGATGGCCACGTGGTCGCCCCTCTTCCTACGCCGCCCTCGATCGCAATTGTTGCCCTACCTCCTGTGGCAGCATGCGGAGCAACCCACGGCATCTGCAATTGCCATCTCCATCTGAGCCGCCCTACCGTAGCTCGTGCTTCTCTCTCTTCCTCGATCACCATCTCGCTCGCGTCGTGCGGCCGGCCCCTCTTGCGACTTCACCCACGACTCCCATAAAACACCGCTCGTCGCCCCCTTTACGCGCATCCGCCAACTTGGAGAGAGCCTCGACCCTCTAGCTCCGATCGTTGGGACGATGAGCGACCTCAGCATCGTCGGGTGAGATCCTCTCAACGAGATCCAGAGCTTCAACGAACTTTGCCATCGCCACATCATCGAGCTGCTTAGCGTGTTGCCTATGCCGGCGATTCGAGCGACAACCAGAGCGCTCCGACAAGCAGCTTACCCCGAGGTAATCACCTATCCGTCTCTCTTCTTCCTCCCTTCTTTCTTTTCTTCTACCACCCGACTCAATCCCTTCCTTGTTGTTCGACCATCACCTTCTTCATTTCTTTCAACCTCCTTCACATTTCCTCCGCGCTGAACCACCACCAACATAGGACCAACATGTTCCGTTCACCGCATCTCCAAACTCGTTTCATCTGCTCTGCCTCGCCCCTTCACCCCTCAACTCCGCTCCACTCGCCCAAACTCCTCCCGTCGGAGCAGCCGACTCGACACCCCCACCTGTCGTGTGTCGACCAAGCGCTTGCCTCGCTGACTTCACCGATGCACCACCAACCCTCAGTCATCATCAAGCTCCGACCACTTTCCACGTGAGCAGCAAAAGAAACCCTGGGTCCAAGCCGGAGCCGAAGAACTTTCCCTCCAGATCACGTACGATCAAGAATATAGAGGATCTAGGCCGTCCATCGATGCCCAAAGCATAGCCATCGGATCAAGCCTTTATCGACGGTTGAGATCCACTTCCAGACCTGCCTTCCAAGTAGCAACCTCGTTTCGAGCCGAGGCGTCAGGACGCACCACGTGGAAGAATAGCGTCCAAGCCCGACACTATCACTTGCTACACCACGTACGTGCGGGTAATTTGTGGCGTACCTCCCCTCGGTTTTCCAGAATAACCAGAAAGTCCAAGTCACGCGCACGACATGCATGACTTTGAAAAAATAGCAACGGGGTCCTCAACAGTTCCCAGAATTCCAAATCTACCCCCGCGAGGGATAAATTGCGAAGAAAGCCAATCGATTTTAACAAAATTACAAAAAGGCCCCTCTGAAGGGTAAAATTGCAAACAATTATTTTTTTTACAATTATGCCCCTGAAACTTCATTTGATCATAACTTGAGCATCTTTTGTCGGAATTTGATGTTCTTGGTGTCGTTGTGATCCTCGTCTCATTATATATCATATTAAACACTGAGATTCCGCTTTTAAGATAGTATTTGAGGAGTCTATTTCTTATGCTGAGCAACGTTATTTAAAATCATTGATTATGTGTTGATCAATAAATGGTGGAAAAGTTGGGGATAATTTCTGGGACTTAACATATTATTCTCTAATCAATTATTCAGAAATAAGGGAGAGGCATTTATTAATTAATAGGTTTGTACACATTGATCGGATTAATTGCTCTTGTTTGACTTGACTTTCTCCTCGTCGGCTTGTTCATCAGATTACGATAATGCATCATATTATTACATCATTTAAAAATCACAAAAAAAATGCATTTGTTTATTTATTTCTTGCCTTATCCAACATAGCATTATTTTCTTGTATTAAAATTATTTTTAGAAAAACATGCATCACATTTTCTTGATTAATTAATTGCATTTTTTTAAATTAAAAACCATAAAAAAACTAAAAAAGATAAAAACATAAAAATGCCACTTTGAAAACATATTTTCTAGATCGCCTATAAACCAACCTAAGGAGACAGTTGCCTCCCTGAATTCGACTTTGGGCTTGCCAAAGTAAAATAAAGATTTGATTGTTCGCTTTAATTGGATAATCAATATAGTGGTTGTTTTGATAAATCCTAAGTGCATGAATACTATAACAAAAATGACAAATTAATTATGCCATTTGGTGGTTTTTCAAATGGCATTGTTGCCGGGAAGACAGGGCTTAGGTTGATTTTTAGATAATTTAGTTCTTAGGTTTTCTACGCCAGGTAGTCCGACCCCTGATTTTTCTTGTAATTATCACTTTGTTTATTTTTCTATAATTTTTCGTATTTATTTATATTATTTCCTTTATTTTATTTTATTTTGTGTATCTCTCTGACCACCATCTTATTTGTGTGCAAGGGAGCTGACACGACAGAGCGGCTGCTTAGGTAGTCGAGCATCTTAGGAGCATCATTAGAGCGAAGATAGAGCGTTGGTGGAGAGTGAAGGCAAAAGGCGGGGAGTCGTCCGGAAACTCGGGTCCGGGTGGTGCTGCTCTCCCTGGTGGGGATGTCGCGAAGGGGAACGGGGTGATCTTCGGGGTCGCTGCTGGGTCTCGGAGTGGGGAAGGTGGCGAGGAGCGGCGGGACGCAGAGGACGCCTGGGTGCATGTATCACATAAGAAGTCTGGTAAGCAGTGCTTCCGCTGTGACGATCGTGGTCATGTTGCTTCTTTCTGTTCTCTTCCTGCTCGTTGTTATGCATGTGGGAAGCCTGGTCATCGCCAAGCGTCAGATTGGCTCGTTCATGGTCGTGGCCCTCCTCCGTCCGGCTTGAACTCTCCTTCGGGGAATCCGCGGAGCATGTCGGCCTCTCGTTCGGTGTTCTCCGGCCCTGTTGCCTGGAGGGCGGCACGCTCGTTCGCTCAGGTGGTGGCTCCTCCTATCTTATCGTCGGGCGATGGTCTTCGTGGTGCGGGTGTAGAGGTGGCTATTGATGGTGCCTCGGCAGGGTTGGTTGGAGTGGGGGATGTTTCGTCGGTGGGGGAAGGCATGCAATGTGAGGACGTGCTTGGGAAGGCATTGCATGGGAAGGCGGTGCATGGGAAGGGGGTGCATGACGAGGGCAGGCGCGTCGAGGCAGTGGGGCTTGCTCGTCGGCGCAACGTGGCTTGGGATGATGTCAGGTCTCATCTTTTTGGCTTCCTGGGTCCCCTCTTCCGTGGGGATTTTCAAGTTTTGGATTCTACCTGTTGTTGTGTGCGTGGCCTGTCCCTGGAGCAACGGGAAAGGCTTCTGCGGAATGGGTCTACCGAAGATGTCGTCTGGAGATTGGTCCGAGTTGCGGATGGTGCATTCTCAGACACTGATGTCTGTGTGGCAGAGCTTCGCGGTGTTCCCTTCCTCTCTCGGACTGTCCCTTGCCTCTGCAAGGCATTCCGACGATGGGGGAGATTTTGGCGATCGTGGATGATGGGCTTGCGCCGGATGCGGATTGGAAGGTTACTCGGGTCCTCATGGAGTGCAGCAAGGGTTTCCTCAGTGGTGCGCCTGGCAAGATCTTCTACGGTTCTTTGAAAGTTGGCCGGTGGCGGTTCAAGGTGGAGTTGTCCATCGCCGCCCCCTCGCCGGCCCGGTGGATGATCCTGATCGGGTGGCTTTGCTGGCCGGTTCGCTCGTCTCGGGGGCTGGGAATGACGTTTCCTCTTCTGGTTGCCAGCTGGCGCGTTTTGGGGGATATTCTGAAGCGTCGCACCCCTTGCATGACTCTTCTTGTCCCTTCGACGTGCCTCTTCGTTATTGCGCCTTTCGTCTGCAAGTCCCGGTTTCTCTGAGTTGAGGGCGTCCGAGGAGGATTTGTTTCCTCATTCTAGTCCGGTTTTGTCGGCTAGCGCATTGCATTTTTGATACTCGGGTCCTCTGGCGGGTTATGGTCCTTTGGACGTTGGCGGGTCCCTTACTTTCGGATCTTGGCCGCGGGCCTGGATGCCGAATGCCCCGATTACCTTTCCCGAGTCCTGTGCGGATATGCCCCAAGTCCAAATCGAGGAATTGTGGGATCTTTCAGACTTGGTAGGGGATCAGTCAGCGATGGCTACTATTGCTTCCCCCGTGGGGGCCTCTTCGGACGTGGTTGATGCTTCTGACGGGGGGGGCCTATCTGACTGGCGCTCGGGGAAGAGGTACAGGAGGCGTAAAAGCTCACGGCAGGGTTCTTTGGTGAGGCATTCCTGTGCGACTCAGCGGGAAGCCGTGGCGGAAGCTACTGGTCTCAGTGGCATTAGGGGAAGTTCTGATGGTTTTTAATGAAGGTTCTATCTTGGAATGTTAGGGGCCTTGGGGAGGCCGACAAGCGTCGCTCTTTGGGTCCGCGACTGTCCGAGCAGTGCTGTGATATTGCTTTTATCCAAGAAACGAAATTGAGAGGTGTGGATGATACCCTCTGGCGCTCTTTTGGTGCGGGTTCTATGGACAAATTCCGTGCGATGGATGCGGTGGGGTCGGCGGGGGGTTTCTTGATAGCTTGGTGTTCTGCGGTGTTCTCTTTCACCTCGATTCTGGCGGGGAGACATATGATCAAGGTTGTGTTGACTCGGGCTGAGTCTCTTGAGCCTATGGTGTTTTCTTGTATTTATGCCCCCAACTTATCATGTCCTGAGGAAGGATTTGTGGGAGGACCTTTGCGCGGCGGCTTCTTTGTTCGGGGGGCTTCCTTGGCTCTTGGGGGGCGATTTCAATGTCACGATTCATTCTTCCGATCGCCCCCGGAGCAGGGGTGGCCAGGATCCGGGGTCGCTTGATTTTATTGAGATTTTGGATGAGCTTGCATTGGAGGGCTTGGTCCCTCATGATATCTCTTACACTTGGAGGAATATTTCTACATGTTCTAGAATCGATCGTTTCTTGGCCTCTGGGAAGCTGTTGGAGGCCTTCCCTCTTTGCGCGGTGTCTTCTCGCCCCCGCTCTTTCTCCGATCATACTCCCATTATGTGGGAGTCTGGCGAGGGCCATCGGCCGCGGGGTCTATTCCGCTATGAGAAATGCTGGCTGTTGGAGCCTAACTTCAAGGAGGTGGTGCAGGAGCATTGGGTCCATGCTTCGGTCGTGGGGTCTGCGGCTCACAGACTTGATCAGAAGCTTGCATCGTTGCGCAAAGTGCTTGCGGTCTTCAAGAAGGAATCCAGGTTGGCGTGTATTGCTATCAGGGCAGCGGCGGAGAAGGTCATCACGCGCCATGATCAGGCGGAGAACGAGCGGGACCTTTTGCCTGAGGAGCTCCTCGACCGGCTCTCTGCTCAATATCAGGTTGCGGCGGAGGACAAGAAAAGAAACATTGAATGTCAGCAGCGATCGCGTTTGAGATGGCTCAAAGAGGGTGATGCGAATACGGCCTTCTTTCACTGTGTGGCTAGCAGCATAAAACGTGCTAATTTGATGCGGGGTATTTCTATCAATGGTGTTCAGGTTTGCGGGGAGAGAGAGATGGGGACTGCCATCGTGGATCATTTCAAGCGCTTCTCGTCGTCTTGCTCCCCGCATAGGTGGCGCTGGCTGGGCCTTGGGGCGCCTTCTCTATCGTCCTCCGACTCTGGGCTTTTGACTCGCCCTATCTCTGTGGAGGAGGTTAAGGAGGCTGTGTGGGATTTAAATGTTGATTCTTCCCCGGGTCCGGATGGCTTCTCGGTGGCGTTCTATCGTGATTTCTAGGAGTTGGTGGCCAGTGATGTTATGGAGGTAGTGTCCGAATTTTGTGTAGGTAACTCTGGCTTTGATCGGATTAGTAGGGCCAACATTGTTTTGATCCCTAAATCCACGGTGCCGCAGCGTATCGAGGATTATCGGCCTATCTCCGTCTCTAATGGCATTTATCTTATTGTTGCTAAAGTTTTAGCCAGACGTTTGGCTCGAGTCTTGGACTCTCTTGTCTCTCCGACCTAGGATGCTTTCATTAGGGGCAGGCAAATTGCGGATTGCATTGCGGTTGCCTCGGAGTTGGTCGCTGAATGGAAGAACGATCATAAGAAGGGGGTTCTTTGGAAGGTCGACTTTGCTAAGGCATACGACTGCTTGGAGTGGCAGTTTTTGTGGTCTGTTCTGAGACGGCGAGGTTTCCCTGAGGTATGGATTTCGTGGATGCGTAGGTGCATCACCACCGCCTCCCTCTCGGTGTTGATCAATGGTCGGGCGGTCGGCGGCTTCTTCCAGCCAAGAAGGGGTGTGCGTCAGGGGTGTCCCCTCGCTCCCCTCCTCTTTGTGTTGGCTTCGGATGTCCTGGCGCGTATGGTGGATCGAGTAATTGAGGCTGGGTTGTCTAACGGATTCTGTAAGGGTGCACTCTGTGTGCCTTTGATCCAATTTATGGACGATACTATATGCTTTATTGAGGGTGGCACTGCTGAGGTCTCCGGTATGGTGACCACTCTCGATCTTTTCAGCGAATTATCGGGAATGATGATTAATGGTTCTAAATCCAAGGTGATTCCCTTCGGCATGTCGCAGGAGGAGGCGGAGGAGTGCGGTCGGTTGTTGGGTTCTCCTCCAGGTGAGCTTCCTATTGATTATCTTGGCTTACCTTTGGTGGTGGGGAGGGCCAGGATCCGGGATTGGCGCTTGATTGTTGATCGCGTGGAAACGCACCTTGTTGGTTGGCGCGCGGCTTTGCTCTCTAGAGGGGGGCGTCTTGCCCTTCTTAAGTCTGTGCTTTCCTCTATCCCGATTTACTTCCTCTCTGTTCGTCGTATGCCAGTGGGGATTCGCTTGAGGCTTGAACGTTGTATGCGATGCTTTTTGTGGGGAAGGAAGGGGGAGGAGGGTAGGGGCCTTCATCTTGTCGCCCGGGATGAGGTTACTAAGTCAAAGCGGAATGGTGGTCTGGGTGTGTGTAGGCTAGAGGTGGTGAATGATGCTCTTTTACTCAAGTGGGTCATTGATAACTTCTTTATCTTTGTTCTTAGGGAGTTCCTGGGCGATGCTAGGCTGGGGATGGTGCGGGGGGCCGAGAACGTTTGTCATTCTCCGTTTTGGCGTAATGTGTTGGATGCTTTTGCGAGGAATGCTTCGTTGTTTATCCCGGTGCTGGGGAAGGGGGATTCTTTCAAGTTTTGGATTGACGATTGGTTGGGAAGAGGTCCTTTGCAGGAGCGCTTCCCGCGCTTGTTTGCTTTAGCGTCTCATAAAGATGCGTCGGTTGCTTATTGCTGGTTGGATGGTTGCTGGTGTCCGCGCTTTCTCGCGAATTTCTCGGGTCAGCGGATTGATGATTTTGTTTCACTGTTGGACGCCCTTCGTGTCTTTGCTAGGTCGAACGAGGGTGTGGATCACTGGACTTGGAAGGACGGTCCCTTCTCCACGCGCAAGGCATATCGGGCGCTAGTTCCTCCACCTCCTACCGATGTTGCTCTCCTTGTGCGCGATTGTGGTTTTTTTTGGAGTCTGCGGCTGCCTGAGCGCATTGGTTTCTTCCTTTGGCTTCTTCGCAGACGGAGGTTGATGATGCGTGATCGCTGTGCTAGATTCTTCGATAACATCAATGCTACCTGTATCCTCTGTAATTTGGAGGTGGAAACTATTGATCACCTTTTCTTCGGGTGTCACTTGGTTCGCGGGATCTGGGATGATTTACCTTGGGCGAGGTCGGACAACCTTTCTGCTTTTTGCGAGATTCTTTGGAGCAACAGGAACAGGGCTAGGAGAGATTTTTTGGCCCCCTTCGCAAGGTTGTGGTGCATTTGGCTGGGAAGGAACGAAGCTCTCTTCTCCGGTCAACGGTTCTATCGGGAAAATATTATTATTCTTTGCTCGCACTTTCTCGATGACTGGTGTGCGGTGTAGGCCTTGGGTCTTGTTCTTGGGGGTTGGCGATATTCGGTTGCTTTTCAATTTCCTCTTTCGGGTTTTCATCAATTTCTTTCCCTCTTTCTCCTCTTCGCTGTAATTATCTTTGTTTATTTTCTTTTTTATAATATTGGGGCGAACACATTTGAGTGTCTCCCCCTTTTTTTGAGCCTCAAAAAAAAATTAAGCCGACTGAAAGAATGCATAAAAATTAAGATCGAGTCGAGTCGTGAGAGAGTGTAGAGTTTAGGATTTTATTTTCTGCATTTATTTGATTTTAGTAATTAATTTCTAATAATTTAGGTAACTGCATATTTCCTGTGGATTCCGTTTAAGATCTCGCATGTGTATACGGACATTGGACATTTTATTTTGTGGTGTGTTGAGACCTGTTTCACTTTTTTGGTGAGGGTGGGGCTCGACTTGACTGGCTCGTAGGTTAGGCCTGCACATGCGGCTCTTAGAGCTTTTATTTAGGTCAAATATCCGTTGCTTGTGCTCATTTAATTTAGGACCACACATTCATATTTAATAATACGCATCGTAGATCATTCTACTTGGTCAAAACTGAAATCAATTCCACCCTGCTAATAGAACTTTCTGCTAGGAGCGGTTTCATTGCATGCATTTCATATAGCATAAAATTTTCAATTTTGTATTGCATCCAACATGCAGAGTGCGAGGATCATTGTAAGTCTCCTAAACTGGGCATTCAACGTTGATTTATACTATTGCATAGGCTTTTCTCGACTCACTTCCCCTTGGTTTTATAACTTAAGATAAAAGGAAATCGGGATTGTTCGTTAGGCATGCCTTGTGTGGTGGAATAAATTCAGTGAAAATCAAACTTAAAATCGGGATTGTTAATACAACTTTGACCAAAAAAATCTGAAGTAAAATTTGAATTGTTTTCGAGAGAGCAACTCCGTCCTTGTATGCAGGTACTTACCTCCAAACAGAGTGGGTGAGGATGCAACCACTAAAGGTTAGAGCCCAAATCCTGGACTGCCCCCTAAGTCTCTATTTCTGACTCTCGTGGATTTGCGAGCTGCAAGGGCTTGTCTTCGACCTTAGACTACGTTTTAGTTGTGTAAGCCTGTATGTCTCCTTTGTGGTGTGATATTGAACCCGACAGCCCGGGAAGATTACCTCATTGATTGGGAGCACACAGGAGCACCGTTGGACATAAGGCGACATGTTGTGTGTAATGGATTTATAAGATTGCGTTATCGTCAACTAAAATGGACAAGATAATTCGGCCTAACCTTTGCGGCCTTCATCGTGTGCAGTTGGTGAACTTGGAGTTTGCTTTGTGTTTGTATTCAGGGGTGTGCATTCAAAGTCCACGCTCTTAGCACCTTTCCTATCACTCCTTGTTTCACATTGTGCTCTTGATTCGAACCTATTGACACAGAGAATGGCTGACTGGGGTGATTTTTTCTTGGACTTTGCGAGCCTCTCACTGACCACTCCAAATCGATGGTCCTCACAGGTTTAGGGACACTCTTACTCTGAACCCTCTCGGATTCATGGAGACTCTTCCCATGAGACTAATGTCAATAAGTCGCTCTTCATTCTCGAGGGTGGTTAGATCCGGATCAACCCTCTCTTCTCTCATAATGTCGAGGAAGACTCTCACCTCGATGCTTCTAATTTACCTTCCTACAGCTCTATTAACTCAAATCCTCGGTATTCGGAAGGTGAAGAGAAACAAGATAACAAGATGCCTCCTAAGAAGAACCAAGATGATGAAGGAGATGATGACCCACTGAAGGACATCCTAGCCAGAGGTGCACAAGTTGAGCAAAGAAATGAACTATTCAGACAAGAGCTTGGTTAATTAAAGAATGAGGGGGAATCCATGAGAGATGCCTACAATCCCAGTGACGTACAAAACGAGAACTAGCTTAGGCCGGTTGTACCACCAAAGGCTAGAGAACTAAAGCATCACTTTTTGACACTCCTGCCAAAATTTTATGGCAATGCAATAGAGGAACCATACATGTTCCTGTAGGAGTTTGAAATGATATGTGACAATCTAGGACGACATGGTGTCTCACAGGACTACATACGTCTTAGAGCCCTCCCCTTAGCTATAGAAGACAAAGCCATTTATTGGCTAAAAAACTTAGGGAGGGTAGTCGCGATGTGGGTTGCATTGAAGGACATGTTCCTCACGAAGTTCTACACGCTGAGTATGACTAATCAGATGAAGTTGCATATATCAATTTTCACACAGATGTCCCATGAGCCTTTCCACGAGACATGGGAGAGATTCAAGGACTTGATTCAGAAGTATCCAGGTCACAATATCAACCGACCTATCTTGGTCCAAACTTGTTCAGTGGTCTGACTCCCAAGATTCAAGGATTATTGAATGTTGCTCGTGGAGGCAGTTATCTGAACAGAGTAGCCGACACGATTTGGACGATTTTAGAGCAGATGGCAGAGACCAGCCACACCAGATCATCGAGCAGGGCTTACGACAAGCCACCTCCCTCCCGCATACATCAGAATGTGGGGAGAATAGTTGTTGCCGATCTGGAGAATGACCTACTCCCCAACATGGGGATTATCAGTGATAAATTAACAAAGATTGATCAGATCGAGAAAAAGGTGAGCGAGATACACAAGCTTACCAAGTGGGGGAACCTCGCCAAGCTTCCGAGATAGATGGCAAAGCTAGCTGATAGGGTCTCTAAGATTAAGATGCATGCCCCCTCTGCACCCCTTGTTCCTATTTACCGAGTGCACCACATTCAGGAGCAGCCTGTGTAGGGGCCTCACAACACGTAGACTCAGGGTTAACCTGAGATCCACGAGAGACAGTTCTTGGAGCCGACCATCGAGATAGTGACCGAGGAACGTCCACAGTTGCGGGAGGTGAATGGGATTTGATATACCAATGATCCCAACGCTACTCAGCGATAGCTGCAGCAGCGCCAACAGTTCCTCCCTCAGACCCAATACCGTCAGTTCCCATCCTCTCAGCAGCAGCAGTCGAACCATCATGGTCCCCTTCAGTACTAGCAGAACCCTCTTCAGCAGATCCAATATCGTCAGCAGGTTCATCAAGGACCTAACAGACCGCATTAGGGTCATCAGCAGCCTTCCCAGAGGAAGGACCATGAGCCTCATCCTCGAGTACCTCTGACCTTCAGAGAATCCTCGATGAGCTCAAACTCATCCGCAATGAGCAGCATGATCAAATAGACAACATCAATCGACTTTCACGTTAGCGTAATGAGTTGACTGCCCTCAAGAACTCCATCCTAGCACAGGTTCAGGTTAACTCCAACAATCTGAACAAAGGACACTCGAACAGTCAAACATGTGTTGTCCATAAACACTACATGTGCGATATGAATTGAGATTCCAAGGAAGAAGACATATCTAAGAGCACACTTCATCACCAGTCAGACAGCTGACGTATCATTTGCTCGTATTTTACTCGATAACAGATCCTCAATCAATCAATTGCCATATTCCCTCCTAGATCATCTAGGCTTAGACCCTCTGAGGAGATCGAGAGAACTCCTACAGTTTGCAGACCGATCTGTTAAGAGGTCTAAGGGAAGTTGAGGGACAGCATCCTTGACATCGAGGGGAAGCAATATAAGGTGGACTTCACTGTCCTAGATATGGATTATCCCTGAAGATGGCAAGATTCCCATACTATCCTTGGTCGCCCTTTTCTGAGGATGGTTGCATCCATATTTGAATATACTCTGGGCAAGATATGCTTTTATGCACATGATGAAAGTGTAGAGTTAGAGATACAGCAAACAAAATAGCAGAGATCTGATTCGGAGAGCAGTACAGAGTATCTCTTGTCAGAGGTCCAGTGCTACAAAGTTGACACAGTAGATCACTGGCAGCAACAATAAGCAGCAACAATAAGCTTGGGTTGATGAGTCCCCTCCCCATGAGAGGACAGTGTAGATAAGGTTGTTCGATAGATCCTACAGAATCATGCTTTACCCACAGGAGATCTTTCTGATGCATCTGCCTACATCTTTGATGACGCAGAAGCCGACTTAGACTTGTCAGACATGTTCCCTTCAAGTCAATCAGAGGACGAGGATGACAAGTCGAACGCGGCTTTTGCCGATTGTTTGGACAACTTTGGCGATCCGACTCCTGAGCAGAATGCCAGAATCAATTGGTGGCTACTATCACAATAGATTAAGCCACATCAACTACAGAGCCAGATTCACAAGCAGTTGAGCCAGATTTACCCGATGATCATACCATTCCCGAGATCAAACCTCTACCCACCACCTTTAAGTATGCCTTCCTTGCGGGCCCACCACGGAAGTTCCTGGTCATTATTAGTGCTAGCTTGACCGGAGAACAAGAGTCTCGCTTGCTAAAGATTCTTGAACAAAATCGCAATACCATAGGTTGGAGTGTGTCCGATCTTCGTGGGATTATCTCCGCTACGTACTCATAACATATTTACCTTGAGGAAGGTGATAAACACTCTCATGAGTTCCAATGTAGGTTGAATCCAAACTTACGAGATGTAGTCAAGAAGGAGATCGAAAAATAGTGTGACGTGGGGTTTATATATCCCATCTCTGGTTCCAAGTGAGTGGAACCACTTCATGTAGTCCCTAAGAAGGCGGGACTTCAAATAGTCACCAACTCGGATGGAGAGGAGATTGCGATGCGAGTACCCACGTCGTGGCATCTTTATGTGGATTACATGCGTTTGAATGCCGCGAGAAAAAAGGATCATTTCTCCTTACCATTCATTGACCCAATTCTGGAGAGACTAGCGAGGAAAGAATACTTTTGTTTCTAGATGGGTACTCGGGCTACAACCAAGTGGACATGGCTCCTGAAGAACAGAAAAAAACAAATTTACATGTTTATTCGGTACGTACGCATTCAGGCGCATGCCCTTTGGGTTATGCAATGCACCGGGGACTTTCCAGTGGTACATGATTGCAATATTTGCCGAGATGGTGAGCGATTTCCTGGAAAACATTATGGATGATTTTTTCATCCACGACGACTCGTTTGACACTTGTCCATCTCATTTGGATTGAGTCCTCATGAAGTGCAGTGAGGTAAATCTGGTGCTCTTTGGAAGAACCATTTTATGGTTAAAGAGGGCATTGCGTTGAGGCATGTCATCTCCAAGAGGGGAATGAGGTTGACCCTGCCAAGGTGGATATGATTAAGAAACTTCAACCACCAACCAACATCAAGTAAGGGTCGTCATTCCTCGGGAATGTCAGTTTTTACCGTAGATTCATAAAGGACTTTTCAAAGATTGCCCGATCGCTTACGGAACTCTTAGGAGAAGACAAGTAGTTCATTTTATATCACAAGTGTTTTGAGACATTTGAGCTCCTAAAGAGGAAAATCATGGATGCTCCTATCCTATAAGCCCCAGATTGATCTCTTCCCTTTGAGATCATGACTGACGCTTCCGACTTTATAGTAGGGGTCGTGTTAGGACAAAGGAGAGAAGGGATTCCTTGTGTTGTCCACTACGCAAGCAAAGTACTCGATCAGGCTCAACGGAATTACACCGTCACATAGAAGGAAATGCTTGTCGTAGTGTTTCTTTGGACAAATTCAAGTCACATCTTTTAGTATCTGAGGTTACTGTGTTCACAGATCACACAGCCATCAAATATCTCACGGAAAAAAAGGACGCGGAGGCACGTCTTCTTAGGTGGATTCTAGTACTCCAAGAGTTCGATTTGCAGATCAAGGATAAGCCAGGAGTGAAGAATGTGGTGGTTGATCACCTCTCCCGTATAGTCACAAAGTTCCTCCGAGACTAACCCCATTAAGGACTCCTTCCCTGACGAGTTGATCTGTTCTGTCGACTCTCTTCCATGGTATGCCAACATGATGAATTTCTTAGTGTCTAGGACAGTTCCCCATGATTGGTCCAAGAGCAGCATTGACTGACTTAAGTCAGAATCTAGGAAATATCAATGGGAGGATTGTTTCTTTTCTTCGAAGGTACAGATTGTGCCTGGCAAAGGTATATTCCTCAAGAGGAATACATGAGTGTCCTCACCTACTGTCATTGCTTAGAGGCAAGAGGACTTCACTCCACGAAGAGGTTCGCCTGGAAAGTGCTTCAGTATATTTTGTACTGGTCGACCATATTCCGTGATGCAAATGCGTTGTTAGCTCGTGTCCAGTATGTCAGAGAATGGGAGGGACCGCCTGTCCCAAAGACGAAATCCCCATACAACCGGTCATTATGCTTGATGTTTTTGATGCATGGGGCATAGATTTCATGGGCACATTAGCACATTCTCTTCGTGGTTGATTATCTCTCTAGGTAGGTGGAAGTTATCCCTACCCGAGCTGCAGAAGCAAGAATGTCTGCAATTCGTGAAAGATCACATCATTTCACTACTTGGGGTCCCCAAAGTCATCATCTATGATGGGGTTAGCCATTTTGTTAACAGGAAAATAAAAAAGTCAATAAAGGACTACGGCATCGAGCACTGTGTCGCTAGTCCATACCACCCACAATCGAATGGCATGGTTGAGGTGTTGAATAGGGAAGTTAAGGGTTGCAGAAGCTAGTTCGCCCTGACAGGAAAAACTGGTCCCAGCTCTTAGATAAAGTACTATGGGCATACCGGACTGCTTACAAGACCCTGCTTGCAACCTCCCCATTCCGAATGGTTTATGGAAAATCGTGTCATCTATCCGCTAAGCTGATATACAAATCTGAATGGGCATTAAAGAAGGTGAACTAGAACATGCATGAAGGATAACGAAGCAGAAAGATGCATCTAAACGAGCTTTTAGAAATCAGAAACAAGGCATATGATAACAGTATGATCCATAAGGACTGAATCAAGAGTTGGCATGATCAACATATAAGACGCAAGAGTTTTATCTCAGGACAGAAGGTATGGTTATTTAATGCAAGGTTGAAGATTTTTCAAGGCAAGTTGAAGTCCAAGTAAATAGGACCCTTCATAGTGAGGGAAGTGCACACGAACGACAGTGTAGACATTTCATAGCTTACAGATGGTGCACGAACATTCCTCGTAAACGAGCAGCTACTGAAGCATTTTGTAGGACAGATGAGTAGTTAGCATGTGTTGGAGAGATCTCATTTATGTGTATTCAAGAACCCCATGATCCATTCTTAAGGAACGCATGAATTCTCATTACCCCAACATCTCCATACATCTCTATCCCCGCTCCCCTTTCTCTCTGTATATTCTCCAACCCCATTGGTTCTCATATTTACTCATGTCCTATACTTTGGATGATCAAAGCCCAAGTCTAGGAGGGACTGATGCCCGCCCTATCGATGCATTCATTCATTTCTCTTCTTGACCTCGACTGCCCCATTTGTGTTTTTCTTCTACACTTAGGCTGACCTGAGCCTAAGTATAGGAAGGTCGATCGACTTCTATACTTCTATTTCTTTTTCACTTTCCTATGCCTTGCACGAGCTATTTTTTTCCTCGCTTCTTGTGCTCTGAGGACATAGCACACGCTAAGTATAGGGGTACGTGTATATCACATATACACTTTACCCATAGCTCGTACTTTCACGTATTTTTGTAATATATTATGTAATAATTACAGGATGGGTAAAATTGGTAAAAAAATTGTGCAATCTATGTAAAATACATGTATACTTGTATAATATGTACATTGTATACAAGTTGTATAATATCCTCCTTGTAAAATCTTATAACCTTGTAAAAAATCTTGTAAATAATACTTTTGTAAATTTATTGTAAAATAGGAGGTATACCATAAAATAAAAAATAAACTTTTTTTCCAATAAAAAGGGCTTCTTATTTAATCTTGTGTGTCATTCTTGCATTCGAAAAAATCAACTTGCACTTCATTCATATGCATCTCATAACATCTGCATTTTATTTGCAAATGTTGCATATGCAAAGTGGAAAATTAGTGGGTTCTGAATCGAGTTATGAATAGAAATCAAAGATGGACTTGATTTGACCTTAATCTACTTAATTTCAGAGGAACCTTATAGGAATTGGAGTAGAGACTTTTCACGTCGAGCGACTTAATTCTGAGTCCACAAGACTATGTTCACATGTTATCTTGATTTGTCTAAGTAGAATATTTCATACACATGCATGATTCTTTTAGACAGTAACTTAACTTAGATAAGCACCTTGCACGTAACTCTTCATTGATGAGGTGGTGAGGGGTAAAATCCTCTGGAAAGAGACGCACGTGAATGGAAACATACATAGTCACTTCAAGTGGCCAGTGCACCCCAACCTAGTCTAGTGGCATGGACGTCTAAAGACAGGAGTTGTTGGTTGAAATAAAGCTTCGGATGAGGGATGGTCTGCTAGCATAATTTTTCTAAGACACTAAAACATGTGCGGAAAGAAAGATTATATGTCTATAGGGACACAATAAGATCAGTGCAGTGCAACAGTTCTTTCCACCAAGTAGAAGCAGATGTATTCAAATAAAAAATAATGAAGTGATGTATATTGACCACAAAGGTCCAGCTTCAGAGAGACTACAGATCTTCTTGGAGACTTGGCTATACTGACCGGTTTCACAAGGAGATGTGGCTACAATTGCCACACTCCACTTTTCTCCATATTCTTCTATCTTCTCCCCCATCAATTGTGGACACAAAATGTACCTGAACTTAGAAGGAAATACCCCACTTCCCGAGGAAAGAGTAACTAGTCTGGGGAATTAGGGTCATCTAGCTAAGAGAAAGTTGTTCTTGATCACTTCAGATGTGGAGAGCTATATTTCACTTACATGGTAAAGTAAGATTCATAGTCATCAGAAATTGCATATGAGGACTTATTCTGACCTAACTGTTGAGGCGATATGAATAGACTTATGGAACTTAAAGGTTGTTAGGTCTTAAATCCTATTCCCAATAAGGTTCTACGAAACTAATAATCCAAAGGTCGAGTTGAACTCCATTTTCACCCAAAATCATTTTACTTCGGCATTATATTTTAGGTGCTCGGGGACGAGCAAGGTTTAAGTATAGGGGGTTGATGAATGTGTAATTCAACACTCTAAAAGTTGAAAATATAGCTTCGTTCCCGAGTAATTAGTTGCATTTTATATGTTATTCCGCATTTTTATCATTCATGCACTTAGAATTAATATTCGCATTTTAGCATTCATATTTGCATTAAATGAAAAGCTCAAATTCCTTTGTAAATATCACCTGTATATTACCATATTTACCCTATTTTTATTTATTTTTCACCAATTCATAATTGAATAAAATCAACTCTATAGTGTACATATTACTAACACTAATAAAAGAAAATTATCCAAAAAAATACTAACTTGTAAATTTACTCTAATAAAATCCAAATCCTAGTTTGAGACTAAAAGCCTTAAAATGTGAATATCCCTCTCATACAGTCTCCTATGGACCCCAACTCACTTTTGAATTAATGTACGTTCAATTAACTACAAAATAAGACCAAATTCAAACAATCAGAATTCATATGTGAAACTTGTGTTTTGGGCCGCTATTATATAATGTAAAAATTGATCTATTTTGAATATTATTTTATGTACAAAAATAATCCTTCTTGATTTATTTCTTTTGCATTTATTTTCTTTTATTATTGTTTTAATAAAATGTGTAAAAATCCAAATAAAATTTTAAGCAGAAATCAAAGAAAATAAATCAAATTGAGTATAGTCTGCACTTATGTCCTCTTTATTTTATTTCTTTATTTTCTTATTTATTAAAAATCAAAAAATAGTTAAGTTGTAAATATTTATTTTATATTTTCTCTGATTTTATTTTGATTTTTAACTTATTTCAAAATGATAAAAAAATCGCAAAATACAAAAATGTGGTATTACATATATATATAAGGTACCACCAAATATACTTTTTGTACAGATGTTTTATTTTAGTTTTGGGTCCTTGTAGCTGCCTCGTGTCCCTCCCATTTTTTATTTTATTTTTATCTTCTTTTATTTATTTATTTATTATTTTTATTTTATTCATTTTTTATATTTCTTTTATTAGTATTTTATATTTATTTAATTATTTATCACTTATTTACTTCTTTATTTCCATTTTTGTTATTAATTTTTTATTTATTTATTTATAATTATTAATTACTTTTTAATTTTAATTTTATTTTTATATTTTAATTTCCATCGCCACATAACATCCCTAGGGATGGCCATGTGGTCGTCCTTCTTCCTCCCTCCTCGTGCCCGCCCTCGACTGCAACTATTGCCCTGCCTCCTGCGACGGCGTACGGTGCAACCTCCTACTCCCCTCTCTCTGAGTTATCCGCATCCCGCAACCACCGCTCTGCCTCCTGCTGTAGTGTGTGGTGCAACCCACGACATCCTACAATGACCATCTCCGTCTCACCCACCCCACCGCAACCCGCACTTCTCTCTCTTCCTCGATCTCCATCTCGCCCGCGTCGTGCAACCCTTCTTGCGACTTCACCCACGACTCATAAAGCACCGGCCATCGCCTCCTTTGCGCGCATCCACCAACTTGGTGAGAGCCTTGATCCTCTAGTTCTGATCGATGGGATGGTGACAACGACCTCAGCATCGTCGGGCGACAATGACGACGAGAAACTCACAGTGAGACCCAAAGCTTCAAGGAGCTTTGTTGTAGCCTCATAATCGAGCTGCTTCGCTCGTCACCTACGCCGGCGATTCGAGCGACGACCGAAGCGCTCCGACGAGTAGCTCTCCCTCGGTAATCAACTATCTGTCTCCACGGCTTCAATTGTCTGATTTCGGTTTTGTTTCAATAAGCCCGGAAAAGGAATTTAGGTGGAATTTCGTTGGAATTTCGATAAAATGGGCAGAAATTGGGGAAATGGCTTGAAAACTTATTTTTTTAATTTAAGATTTCTAATGTTGTTTAATCAATAAAACATATACAAATACGAGTTTTTTACTTATAATAAGATGTTATAATGATCAATGCCTTAAATAACGGTTCGGTCACCATATTGATGACCGTCCAGAGTGAAATTTCGGTGCATAAACTTAAATTTTGGCATTGAATTTTTATGTTAATTCTCAAAAGAACAATAATACTTTTTATATAGAGAATGTGTAGATAATTTTAAAATTGAAATATTAAATGTCATAACACAAGTTTATAAGATCACATGATACATCAATTACATAATATATTTGCACTTACTTATACTAACCACTAAGTTACTAGTATTACATTCTTATTTGGTATGGGAATAAGATTCAACCAAAACACAAATTCCTTATTGGATACATGTACTCTTTCTAATTCCTTCTTTGGTAGAAAGGATGGAGCTAGACCTTAGTTGAATGGATTCATTCTGGCTAAATGCAATGGGTTGCTAGATAATTACTATGTTGATTAGGAAGCCTCCATGATAGTAGTAGGTAGAATAATTCTTTCCTTGTAAATGGCCCTTATAACACTCTCAATACATGTTTGGCCTTTTTTATTCAACACGTGTGCCATTTGCACCAATTGTCAAGAGACAATTAGAGTATCGTTGGTTTGTTAGCATGTTAGTCATGAGATGCATAACAATCTGATATTTTTTAATGCAAAGATAAGAGGATGGTTATCTGAAGTTAGCAGTTAAACTGTACAAAACATATTTGGCTCTCCAAAATGGCCTAGGCAAAGATAACAAGATGACTATATAAGGATTCTAAACTCTGAAGATTCTGAAGTTAGCAATTAAAGATGAAAAAAAATAAATTTGGCATCTCCAAATATGTTAAAAGAAGATGTGCTATGAAAAAAAAGATGATAAAAAACTCACCTTGCTTGGAATTTGGAAACTTGGCTTTCAAATACTTAAGTTGGGTTGTAAACTTATGACTTGTGAGATGGAATGAAAACGTATACATTATATTTATAGGGTTTAAAGAGGACCCCTAATAACCTTATTTTATTACAATTGTAATTGGAATAGTGGCCTATATTGCAATGGTAGTTGAAATAGTGACTTACAAATTTGATTTAGTGACCAAATAGTGCCTATGAATATCAATTAGTGGCTTAGGCATGACATATAGTGACCTAAAACAATTTCGGTCGAAATGGACCTAAATGGACCAAAATTTCAATCATTTCCATTGAAATCCGAGAAATTTATAAACAATTTCGGTCGAAATGGATCGAAATGAATCAAAATGACCTAATTCGATCGAAATTTCAGTCGAAATCCTAGAAAAGGAATATTATATATGGTTTTGATATCGATACCGCCATGAAATCGAATTTCGACCAAACTTCGATTGAAATTCACCGAAATTTAAGAGTATGTCCATCTCTCTTCTTCCTCCCTTCTTTCTTTTCTTCTACTGCCCGACTCGACCCCTTGTTGTTCGACCATCACCTTCTTCATTTCTTTTTGACCTCCTTCACATTTCCTCTGCACCGGACCACCACTAACACCGGTCGACCACGTTCCATTCACCAAGGCCTTAAATGTCGGTTTCGGTCACCATTTCGGTACCGACCAAAACGAAATTTCGATGGAATTTCGGTGGAATTTCGACCGAAGTTTCGATCATTTTTTGTACTAGGACCCCATATTTCGGTCATTTCGGTCGAATTTCGATTTCGACTGGATATCGATATTCGACAGAAATTCGATCAAATTTCGCTGAAATTTGAGGCCATGCCATTCACTGCATCTCCACACTCGTTTCATCTGCTCTGTCTTGCCCCCTTCGCCCCTCGACTCCGCTCCACTCGCCCGACCTCTACTCGTCGGGGCTACCACCCCGATGCCCCCACGGTCATGTGTCGACTGGGCGCTCGCCTCGCCGACTTCACCGATGCATCGCCAGCCCTCGGCCGTCATCAAGCTTCGGCCACTTTCCACACAAGCAACAGAAGGACCCCAAGGTCCAAGACGGAGTTGAAGAACTCGCCCTCCAGATCACGTATGATCAAGAACACAAGGGATCCAGGACGTCCATCAACGCCCAAAGCATAGCCATTGGATCAAGCCTTCATCGACGGTTGAGATTTACTTCCAGACCTGCCTTCCAAGCCTCAGCCTCAGTTGGAGCTGAGGCATCAGGACGCGCTATATGGAGGACTAGCATCCAAGCCAACGGTCGCCCGACCCTCTGTCACGTGCTACACCACGTGTGCACGGGTAATTTGCAGCCGACCTCCCCCCGACTTTCCAGAATAACCAGAAAGTCCAGGTCACGTGCGCGGTGCACGTGACTTTGAAAAAATAGCAATGGTGCCCTCAATAGTTCCCAGAATTCCAGATCTACACCCGCAAGAGGTAAATTGTGAAGAAGACAATCCACTTTTGAAATTTACAAAAAAGGCCCCTCTGAATGGTAAAATGGTAAATAATTTTATTTATTTTTATTACAATTATGCCCATGAAACTTCATTTGATCATAACTTGGGCAGCTTTTATGGAAATTTGATGTTCTTGGTGTCGTTGAGATCCTCGTCTCATTATCTATCATATAGAACATTAAGATTCCACTTTAAGATAGTATTTGATATTAATTATTTGAGAAGCCAATTTCTAATGTTGAGCACCTTTATTTTAACTCATTGATTATTTATTGCTCATTAAATGGTGGAAAACTTGGGGATAACTTCTCGGACTCAACTTATTATTCTCTTATCGATTATTTTGAAAATAAGGGAGATGCATTGATTAATTAATAGGTATGTCCTCATTGATCGAATTAATTGCTCTTGATTGGCTTGAATTGGTACCGGTCGTCTTGTTCATCACATTATCACATTTAATCATATTATTACATCATTTAAAAAATACGTTTTTTATTTATTTCTTGTCTCATCCAGCATTGCATTATTTCTTGCATTAATTTTATTTAAAAAAACATGCATCATATTTCCTTGATTAATTAATTGCATTTCTTTAAATTAAAAACCATAAAAATCTGAAAAAGATAAAAACATAAAAGAATATCTCTTTGAGAACCTAATTTATAGATAGCCTATAAACCAACCTACTGAGACAGTTGCCTCCCTGAATTCAACTTTGGGCTTACCCAAGTAAAGTAAAAATTTGATCGCTGGCTTTAATTGGATAATTAATTTGGTGGTCATTTTGATTAATCCTAAGTGCTTGAATACTACAACAAAAATAATAAATTAATTAGGGTATTTAGCGGTTTTCAAGGTGCACATCTTTGTAGAAGCCTCACCTGTGGTAACAAGAATGTCAATATGTAAAGTTCCTAAAGGAGGATTTACCTCAATAGATGCAGGAGTAGCTGGCTGAGTAGGATGTTGATACTAGAATCGAGACACCTGAGATGTAGGGAGTGATATAGGAACAGATATTGGTGCAATCTTTAAAGTAACTGGAGGCGAAGATATATGAGTACTACTACTGGCAAAGAAGGGAATAGATCCGAAGAATGTGGCATTGACACTAAGTAGTACCTTTATGATCTTGGATCATAGCATCTGTATCCCTTCTAGTTTCTGGCATATCACAAAAACATATTTGGATGCTCTAGCCTCCAGCTTATCCCTTCCTGGGCTAAGGAGGTAGAAAAAGGCAACACAACCAAGTACCTTTAGCGAAAAGGGAATACAACTTTCCTCAATAGGGAGAGTTAATGGATACATACTCAATAATAGAAGTTGAAGACATTTGATTAATAAAAAAAGCAATTAGTACTGCATCTCCACGAGATGATCTTGGAACATGATAATGGACAAGCAGTGTCCATGTAATATCAAGAATACGTGAGTGCTTGCGCTCAGTGACTTCATTATGTTGTAATGTATGGGGACATGTTGCCTGACGAAGACCCTCATGGGAAGAGAAGGTCAACAATTTATGAGAAAAAAATCTTTGGCATTGTCAAAGTGAATAGTCTTCACAATGAGCCCAAACTGAGTTTTGACCTCTCTAATGAAGGCCATAATAATGGAGTAGACATTTTTCCGTTACAAATACTTATGACATACAAGACAAATCATCAAAGACAAGATATTAATGATTGCCTAACTGATCCAGATGCCTGCTTGGTCCCTAAACATCAAGATGAATCGAATCAAATAAAGCCTCGCATTACCATGTACAAAAAAATAAACTTCAATGATGTTTCTCCAATTGGTCGGCCTCACTCTATTCGAGTAGTGAAAGGAAGCTGAGGAAAAACAAGATGAAGTTTCGGTAAAAAAGGATGGCCTAGCATTGATTTAGAGCTCCTAATGATTGTGTAAACTAGACCCGGAACAAGCATTAGCAGTTAAGGGTTGAACCACATGGGAAGATCTCCTTCTTCGTGGTTTGTACCACTTGTCCTTCCAGTCAGGATATCTTGGAAAATACACGATGTTGCATCAAAAATAGCTCAGCATTGGAGCTCCTTTTCATATTTAACTGACTAATAACAGGCTGATAACAAATTCAAGCACAACGAGGATATTATCAAGTCATGTAATTGATGTAAGATTAACCTCACTCATCCCTTCAATTGGAGATGATTTGCCATCACTGAATTATATTGTTTTGCCTGGACGAACTGATTGTAGTTTTTTATAAGACTCTTGTCTCAACACAAATGTGTAGAGGTGCATGTATCTACCAACTAATTGGTACCATGTGTAACAGAGCAAGATTCTCATGATATGTAGTCTGAAGTGAAAATAATTGGTTGGTCCGAATTCAAAAATGCATCCATGCTTTGGGCTATGTTTATTTCTCTCCAAGTATGATGAGTCAGATGCTCTCAACGAGCAAATGGTGCATACTTACAGGATGCAAATATATATCATATAGACATGATTTAGATCATACCATACCAATAGTGGTGTATTGAGGATGGAGAAACTCACGGGGGTGTAGTTGCTTAAATAATAGCTGTGAAGACCGAAGTAGCATTTAAGAAGGCAATGTAAACACTCGTAGGGGTCTGAGAAAAAAATATGGATGACACACGTGTGGGTTTACTCTGAAACAAGGGTTGTGGAAGCTGAAGAGGCACTTTGATATGCTATAACTTAGCCTATGGGGGCTTCCGAATGATAGATGATAATTGCTCAAATCATACTACATTGTGTATGACCAGAGTCTACCAATGAGTAACCGATTTGAACCCGTGTGGGTTTGCATGTTGAAATCAACAAGTGCAAATGTGTTGTTAAAGCTCGTAGGGGTTGAAGAACTCAAGAGAGGTCGGCTAGTGGTGGTGGTATAATATTTTGTGGAAGGGTGGCTACTTTCCTTGACTGGAAAGGGCTACAGACGTCAATCAAGGATGTGTGAGGGAGTGCACTGGTGGAGAAGTTTATTATTATGGGGCTGCTAGATGGTAAATAGTGGTATGGTTGGGGCTAGCGGTAGGGAGGGGGTGTCATAGGGGGTTTAATGGAGGATAGATGGGGGATTGGTGGAGGTTGGAGGGGATGCTGGCGGTAGGGAGGGGGCATTGTGATAAGGCGTGGATGAGGGATGGAGGCGGTTGTTAGTCGTGAGCTCTGGGCTAATCATTTCTACAATAAATGTTATTGCAATATGTTGATATATCAAGAAAGGTTATTGGCTTATTTCACTCCTTGTCTGAGATGAATGAATGAACTTATAAGGTCTCTATGTACAATTAGGGTTATGTACCATGATCGTTTTAATAATCACATAGTTGTTGATTCAAATGTTGAATCATAGAGGCTGGTCCTCGAATGATATTTAAAGAGTTAGATTGAGGACTCATCAAGTACCGTCAAGAGATTGTTACGAAAGGATCTCTAGCCTAAGAAGGAGATGGCAATCTTGCTCTGAAGGTTGATATCTAACCAACCTCTTGATGCAGGTCCAATGTATAGAAATAGGGATTCAGAGATTTCAAATAAGTTAGGTGAAAGAGTTGACTTAACAAGATCGAGAAACCAAGACCTATATCGTACACTGTCACAATATAGGTACGCATCCTTTGAGCACAGACAGATGTATTACTATAGGTTTGAGTACGTACATTAGGCGAGCCATTAGTTTAATGATCTAATCAAGGTCCACACACTGATGAGCTGGTGTGCACACGAGGGCATACGAGTAATATGATCTCTCAAAGGGATCACACAGGCTCGCTACTGAACCGAAAGACATAAGGTCACTCATGAGATATTTGGAATAAATTCCATGCATGGTCGTCTTACTTTGGAAGCATGACAGAATTTATAAGTTTAATATATGCTTTTGGAAAGTATATGATCGATAGCAACTCCCAATGATCAAATGAGAAACTTAATGATAAAACTCTGAAGGAGACAGTTCAAATATGATCTAAAACTTCGAGTTTATTCTAGATCTTCCAGTATACAGGATGTACGGGTATTAGGAATACTCGAGGGTGATGTGATCATAATGATTGTATAACCGTGGTACTTCTATTTTGAGGGAGTGATGAAACATGTTTGGATTTTAGTGACTCCTCTCAGCAGATTGGTAATCTGATCTTAGTTCAAATATTGGACATTGATCTGAATGAGATTCGGATGCAATGAGAAGGTTGCATTTACAGTTTGATTTGATCAAACATCTTTGAGAGATTCTCGAGATCTAGATTCGAGATATGATCTCAATATCCAAGTCACTATACATGGAATGTACAATCACCATGTCCTTATCTCCAAGTATCTGCAGAGAAAGCACATTTTTTCTTGAAAGACTTCAAGAATAATTCTATTATTGAATAAAATATCATAGCATTGCAAATATTGATAACTAAATATGATTTAATTATCATGAATAATGTGAATATGATCCATGTTATTTGGACACATGAGAATAGTCATCTTAAATGATTAAATATGATTTAATAATCAAAGATACGATTAATGTGTATATCACTATCTATAATAATCATAGATATTATAAATATGATTTATAATATATTAGATAGAGATTTATTTGTAAATAGAATTTACAAATTGAATGTTGATGTAAATAGGATTCACATTAAACAATTAATTGTAAATTCAATTTATATTTTAAATTGAATGGTTGAATATGATTCATAAATATCAATGGCATGACTGAAATTTTCACAAGATAATTTGGAATTATCTTGGTGAATATTTATGCAATAAATGTTGTATTATAATAATATGGATTATTAGAAGGAGATAATCATCTTCCATAGTGGGAGATAGAAGGTCTCTTACTTTAGGGACAAACGATCGCAAACACGCTCCACGAGATATTTCTATTACTCATTTGTAATCTTGATGAAACGATTTGAGAAGTGTTCTCGAATCATGTGGTTCATCATTTAATTTTTTTTAAATTCAGTTGTACCTTGCAAAGTTGCAACGGCTAGTTGCCTAAGTCATGTTCGATACGACCTCCATGCTTCTGTGATGCGCTAAAGCCTAAATCCTAACCTTCAAGTGGTATCAAAGCCTATGTTTAATGGTCTTGGATACACTTATTCATTGCAAAATGCAGGAAGGAACTTCCCTTAGAGAGCACGTAATCAAAATGTTTGGTTCTCTCTGAACTTGAAACTCTCGGGGCTGAGATGGACGCAGATATGCAGTACGACTTCATTATATTGTCTCTGCCCAAGTCTTTCACTAACTATGTGGTATCGTACCACGTAAATAAGTTGAATTTAACTAACATTGAACTCATGGCTTCATTAAAGTCTGCAGAAGATGCACTGAAGAAAGAGACCTGACTTCTTACAGTGATGACATACATCGATCTTCTTCAATGCTATCAGTGTTGAAGCATGGGGATTGGAAGGGTCCAGCTCAGAAAAAAAAGGAATCAAGTTGTTGGCTCATTTACTCACGCTTCAACACTGATAGCATTGAAGAAGATCGGTGTATGTCATCACTGTAAGAAGTCAGGCACCGGAAGTGTAACTGCCCAGAATACCTTAAACCCGCTGAAAAAGGTATAGCCCTAGCAGGTATAAAATATCCCTTTATCATTGAAACTAATTTTCTCGTAGGGTGAGAAGATATTTGGATCATTGATTCTGGTGTTTCTGTTCATGTATGTATCATGTTGCACATGTTTCAAGAAACTAAGAATCTTGATAAGGAAGGTAGTCATCCAGATAGGATCCGATGCAATTGTTGCAGCAATCACTGTCGGGACATGCAGACTATCTTTATCTAGTGGGACAGACCTTATACTTAAAGAATATCTTTATGTTCTGGATGCTAGAAGGAACTTAATATCTATATCTAAATTAGTTAGAAATAGATATTCATTCTTATTATGTAAGAAAATTGTCACAAGTCGTTATGATAAATATATCGCAGATGGTATTGTAACTTTTGGTGGACTCTATGAATTGTGCATTGATGAATTTGTCATGAATGTAACACCCACTAATAAAAATCCTAAAAGAACCAGAAAGGATGAAAATCAATTGAATATGATTTGGCATCAAAGGCTTGGTCATTTATCTATCGATAGGATCAATAGATTGATAAAGGATAGACCCTTAGATTTCTACAGGTCAAAACTTCACCTACCTGTGAACATTGCATTCGAGATAAAATGACTAAAGCGTCTTTTCGTAACAAGGTTACTCGATGCGAAGGTTTACTCGACCTAATACATACCGATGTAGGTTGTCCCTTAATATCGCGACCGGAAATGGATATCGATATTATTTGACGTTTATTAATGACCATCCGCGATACGATTTTATCTTCATATTACGTCATAAGCATGAAAGCTTTGAAAAGTTCAAAGAATTCATGGCTTTGGTTGAGAACGAAACCGACAAGAACATTAAACAGATTCCATCGGACTCATGTGGCATGTACCTCTTAGATGAATTCAAAGAATACCTCAAAGAGATAGGACTTGTGTCCAATCTCACTCCTCCTAGAACTCCCCAACTTAATGATGTTGCTGAAAGATGCAACATGACCATCATGGATATGGTCCGTTCAATGATGAGTAAAGTAAATTTACCTCTTAGTTTCTGGAGATATGTAGTAGAGACTGGAATATATATATATATCCTAAATAAGATTACTAGCAAGTTCGTACCCAAAACCCTTATGCAAGGTTGCAGAAAGCGGTAGTCGGTACTCGGTCGGCGGGGTCACTGACTAAGGATTAATCGGCAGTCGGGCGACTAATCGGATTTAGTCGGCCATTAGTCGGTTTTGAATTTTTTAATTATTTTAAATATATAAATCATTTTTATATATAGATTTGTACATTTTATATACTTGCATAAGAAATAAAAGAAGTTATTGACTTTAAGTATAACATTATTACATATTAGAATAAGTTTGCTTATGTATTAACATAGATTTGTATATTTTCTATACTTACTGATGAATCTCGTATTCATCATGCTAAAAGACACTTATTAAAACCCCTGTCTTAATTAATCCAATAAAATCACCTTTAATTCTTTGTTTTTATCGTGTACTATACTGTGTATAAATTATAATTAATTTACTGTTTTTAATTCCCTTTATTCTTCTTGTAATTATTTTATTATTAAAAACCCCTAAACATTAGGTAGATAAGTTGTCTATAAATCACTGACCTTTCAAACCACTAAAAATACAAAAACAAATCAAAACCACCAAATCGGTGTTTTTATCCCCTTGAAAATACCCCCAAAAATAGCTTTTGTACAGGTGACTTCTTTTGGCTTTTTGACCAACATGAAAGTTGTAGATCTCGTCGAGATGAACAACTTTCATGTTTTGACTTTTTCCAAATACGGCCTCTAACTATTTCTTTTCTAATTTTCTTTGTATTTTTCTATGAATTTTCTCATTGGGCCACGTGGCGCTCTCTGGAGCCGCCACGCGGCCCACTTCTTCTCGCGCCACCTGCCGCCCAATCTGGGCCGTAGGATGCTCTTCCTCTCACCGCATCTGAGCCCTCCATCACCGGTGCCCTTCTCAGCCATCAGATCAGATCCCCTGATCTGATCTCGACCGCCCCTTCCCGCCTTCACATTGGCCGTCCGATCTTCTTCCTATCCCACGGCCGAGCTCGCGCCACGTCATTCCTTCATCGCAGCCATCCGATCCACCCATCATCCAACGCTCCCTATCGCACCACGACACCTCTTAAATCCTCGCCGTTGGATCTCACCGTCGCTCCATCAAACCACTCATCAGCGCTCAGCCCCCCACCGTTGGATCTAATCCTAAGATCTAATCGCGACCCTCCATCAACGCTATCCTCCAAGCCGTTGGATCGATGGATCCAACGGCATCCGGTCATCGTCCTCCTCCAGACCTCGTTGTTACAACTCGTAACATCCGTACCCCCTTTCCTTTTTCACTCTCACCTCCGACCTTCTCTCCTAGTCGTAACGCCTCCACTACACTCCATGTTCTTCCGCCATCTTCGCACGCCCTCCATCACTCACCTCCATTAACTCCATCGCCATGAAAATCCCATTTCAAAACGCCCCCGCACCTCATAACCGTCGGAGCTCCGCCACCTATAAACACCCCCCTCCACCTTCGTTCGTCGTCGTCCACCATTTTTGGGCCTCCACCTAGCTTCCTCCGCCCCTCCGGTGACAGCGGAGGGGCGGAAATGTTGAGGCGACGATGGTGTTGGTCTGGTGTCGACCCACGGTGTTTCCCGCCGTGTTCTGGTGGCTCCGCCACCGCAGAGCTCGCTGGAAAGGGGCTGACCAGCTGGGCGACGACCGGAGTGCCCCCAGGGTGCTCAACCCAAGCCTCCCCCTCCGCCAACTCCTTGCTCCGGTGAGGAGACTTTTTCTTGTAATTTCTCAGAATTTTCCCGCTTCCTCAGGTCATCTCCAACCTCATCTGATCCACCTACTCGCTTCGCCCAACCACTCTGACCCTCGCCGACCCCCTTCCCTTTCTCCAGAACCCCCCTCCGTACCGACCCCCCTCTTCACCTGCTCCGCCGGTGAAGAGCCCTCCGGCCATCGCCTCCCGTCGCTTCACGGCCGCTCACTCACCTCCCCTCACTCGCACGCACTCGCCCAAGGCTTCGGCTATATCTAACCCTGCAGGTACTCAATGGCCGGAGCGAGGCAACCAGCTCCGATCGACAGCTTCGCCACCGGTAGCCCTTCACCGATCTACCCATCTTTTCGCCGCCGGAGCACCGCCTCGCCACCAGCTTCCTCGCGAGGACCTCGGCCATCTCCTTCGATCTTCAGGTGTCCTCGCGAGGCTCGGCGGAGCTCTTCGCGTGTCACCGGAGCCCAGCCTCTTCCGGTGACTCGCGGGGGAGGATGACAGTACAGGCACCGTCTGATCCTCCTGATCGGGCGGCCCAGTGGATGCCACGTGGTCGACCCGAGCCTCTTCCCCGACCTATAGGCTCGGGTCATCAGAGCCTCAAGAGGAACCACAGACAGCCGCCACGCGTCCCGAGCCTGAAGCCTTGACCCGAGCCTAGGCCCTCACGCGCAACGCACGTGAGGCCTGGGTTATTTGCAAAGAAGACCCTGGAAGAAATGGAAATTGCAATTTGGTCCTCCAAGCGCGTGCCTCACGTGCGCGCCTGGGGTAAATTACAGGGAAATCCTCGAAGGTTTTCAAATTACAAAAAGGTCCCTGCGCGCAAATGGTGAAATTGCAACCGGGCCCAGGCAATTTTTCATAATTGCATTTAGGTCCTTCCAGGGACCTAGATGCAATATTTATCCTTTATTTTTATTGCATTTTTATTACAATTATGCACTTGCACTGTTTTTAGCATAACTTGAGCATCGTAGGTCCAAATTGCATGATTTTAGTGTCGTTTTGATCCTTGTTTTGTCCTCTACATTTTAGCATACTTATTTGTCTAATTTGACACTCTTTTAATTAAAGTGATTTTTTATGTGTTAATTGAGACCTGCGCTTCTTGCCTTGCTGTGATGTGATGACCGCTTTTCAATGATGGATTAAATTGCCTCTAATTTCATTTTTATCATATTGCTCATTATTTTTAGGGTATAATTGTGTTTTTGTATTCAGCATACATGTTCTCTCGCATATTTGCTCATGCATCATCTTTAAATTGCATAAAAACCCATAAAAAATGCATGCACCATAACATCGTTTTATAATTTGCATGTGGACCTGAATTTGGAATTAAATCACATAGAGCTTCATGAATCAAAATTCAATACTCACATTAGGCAGCCGTGTCCCTGTGTTCGACCTTGGTAGACTTGCCAAGTATATATAGTCCACGACATTCAAAGATCGTAGTTTTTGCTGAACCAAATTCGTCTCATGTACTACGACTTATTTTACATTATTATAGAGGCGAATTTGACGTTCATCAAATGGCGCCTTTGCCGGGGATACGGCTTTGCTTTATTTTTGGATTTTGATTTTTTTTAAAAAAAATTCTTAGGTTATCATTTCATGCATCATTTCTTTGCATATTATTTGCTGATTTAATTTCTCTGAGTTTTTAACTCTTCTCTTTTATGGCATGGCCCATGAAAATCGGGGACGCCTGATCGTCATGGAGGCGCGAAGTCGGGAGCTTCCGCTGAAAAGGCCGCAAAAGAAGCCGTGAAGAAATTCTAGGATTTTTATCAATCAAATTGCATTGCATGTTGTAAATATATATATATATATATATTGCATCTGCATATTTATTTTCAGTTTTTGCATATTGTACAAAAAAAATCCCCCCCCTACACACACACACCTACACTGATCATGCACACTCACTCCCACCCTCCCCCTGTATATTTCACTCACTCACTCTCTCTCTCTCCTTCTATCTCTATCTCTATATCTCTCTCTGTGTATATTTCACGAACCCCCTCCTCCGCATCCTTGTATCATAGAACACCCCCCCTAACGCAGACCTTACTTCGGCTATTTGTAGCCTAAGTATAGGGGGGATCTGCCTGCTCATCCATCCCTCGTCCTGTCTTCCTATACTTAGGCCAATTTTGGCTTAAGTATAGGGGGAGTCTCCTCCTCAGTTCCGCTATATCACCCTATATCTGAACTGAGCCTTGGCTTCATGGCACTTGTGCTATGAGGACATAGCAAAATTTAAGTATAGGGGGGTATACCGTATATTATTGTATAATTACTTTAGCCTTAGCTCGTGTTTTTAAAAGTTTTTAAAATTTATTATCTGGGCGGGGTTTTTGGTAACCTTGGGAACTGAGTAAAAACCTGTAAAAATTAAAAATTGAGGGATTAATTTTTGTAAATATTCCTATATTAAAAAAATTGAAAAACTGAAAATCTTTCTTGGAATTTGATTTTGACTACTAGGTTTAGTAGGCATTTTCAGTGAGGGAACCTCGGTCTCCCTTAGCAAAGTGGGTGGTTTAGACATCGCATACGGCCCCATCCTCAAGTAACACGGGCCTCGGCCTGTACTTACACCCATACGGGCTGAAAGTATATACTTTTATTTGAGCCTGAGCCAGTCATTGTCTCTCCGAGGAATTAAAAAACTAAAAAAAAATAAAAATTAAAACCCATAAAAATCTGCAAAAGTTAAAAATCACTAACCTAAGGAGTTTGGTGTATTCCTGACACATTCACACTCACGCAAGGCTTGAGGATTTTGAGGACACTGGATCTCAGGGATCTTGAGAGTCTGAGTTAACATGCCTTAGTCATTAGGGTTTTCAAGACTTAAATATCCACACTCCTCAGGTTTGAAAGATTTGAGTGCTATATTGCACTCTTCATCTCTACTTTCAAGAAAATATGATCAGCACAGTCACTTCCACAACTACATGATTGATGAGCTGAGTTGAGATATCACTTGAGGAACTAGGACCATAGATTTAAGTTTAGACCCGATCTAATGATATTCGAGGATGGGATAAAGTAATGAAGGCTTCAGAAAACCTGAGTGTCAGCAAAACCCTAGCCAGTATGTGAACCATGGAAGGCCGTATCCCGATATATCGGCGATATATCGCCGATATATCGATATCGACATGGGACCGATATCGAAATCGATATATCGATATATCCGATTTCAGGCATTTTCTTCAGAAAGATTCCCTGATATAGCGATATATCGATATCGACACGATATCGAAACGATATCGATATCGATATGTCCTTCCATGATGTGAACAAGATTCATATGCTATCTCTTTGATATTTACCTATGTGCCAGGGTGTGATGAAATTTAAAGGAACTTGTTGATCAGTGTGCGCCAATCTCTTGGTAAAAGCAGGGGAGCTAGCCAACAAAAGAAATGAAATGTCAAAGAAAAAGCTCTACATCCAAAGTCAAATTCCAAATGAGCTTCCACCAATGGCGAGCGCTCCCAAACATTTTCAAAGTGTCCACTTGGACCAAGCGCTAATTAGGACCAAGGAGTCGGGCTGACACCACAAAAGGGCTCTGCATCGTAAGCGATACAAGTCTGGGTGTCGAAGGTATCTTAGATACTCAGAAAAGACACACCACGGTGTACTCCCAGAAAAACAAGTGCAGACGACTCCAACTCTCTTGACGGACACATTGATCAACAAAATAATAATTTACATGTGTTGAGTAAAGGCACACGAGAGGCCCCTTGTTCCAATGTGAGGGTGAGAAAAATAGACACAATCCCATGTCCCTCCATCATCTGGTCGTCCATCTACACTTTCAAGTCTGACAAACTATAGAGACGGTTGACTGAAGCAAGAATAGACTTATTCCCTAGTATTGAGGATTAGGTCTAGAGGAGAGTGTTTGGGACTGGAACTTTGAGTGATGCATCGACTCGGCTCTCATGAAATACAGTACACTAAATGTCATATCCTTATATTATATGTACAAAAAGAGAGTCTGATAATCAGATAAGTCGGATTCCTTCTGACAAAGGCTTGAATAAACACGGAATTTTAGGATTACTTAGGTCAAAAGTCTTCGAAGGATCAAGCCTTGTAAATTTCACGTGCACTGTCAGGAATTAATCCGAATCCTTCATTCTTTAGATGCTCGAGGACGAGCATGTTTTAAGTATAAGGGTATGATGAATCTTGTATTCATCATGCTAAAAGACACTTATTAAAACCCCTGTCTTAATTAATCCAATAAAATCACCTTTAGTTCTTTGTTTTAATCGTGTACTATACTGTGTATAAATTACCATTAATTTACTGTTTTTAATTCCCTTTATTCTTCTTGTAATTATTTTATTATTAAAACCCCTAAAAATTAGGTAGATAAGTTGTCTATAAATCACTGACCTTTCAAACCACTAAGAAATACAAAAACAAATCAAAACCACAAAATTGGTATTTTTATCCCCTTGAAAATACCCCCAAAAATAGCTTTTGTACATATGACTTCTTTTAGCTTTTTGACCAACATGAAAGTTGTAGATCTCGTCGAGACGAACAACTTTCATGTTTTGACTTTTTCCAAATTCGGCCTCTAACTATTCCTTTTCTAATTTTCTTTGTATTTTTCTATGAATTTTCTCATTGGGCCATGTGGCGCTCTCTGGAGCCACCACGCGGCCCACTTCTTCTCGCGCCACCTAGCGCCCAATCTGGGTCGTAGGATGCTCTTCCTCTCACCGCATCTGAGCCCTCCATCACCGGTGCCCTTCTCAGCCATCAGATCAGATCCCCTGATCTGATCTCGACCGCCCCTTCCCGCCTTCACATTGGCCGTCCGATCTTCTTCTTATCCCACGGCCGAGCTCGCGCCACGTCATTCCTTCATCGCAGACATCCGATCCACCCATCATCCAACGCTCCCTATCGCACCACGACACCTCTTCAATCCTCGCTGTTGGATCTCACCGTCGCTCCATCAAACCACTCATCAGCGCTTAGCCCCCCACCGCTGGATCTAATCCTAAGATCTAATCGTGACCCTCCATCAATGCTATCCTCCAAGCCGTTGGATCGCTGGATCCAACGGCATCCGGTCATCGTCCTCCTCCAGACCTCGCTGTTACAACTCGTAACATCCGTACCCCCTTTCCTTTTTAACTCTCACCTCCGACCTTCTCTCCTAGTCGTAACGCCTCCACTACACTCCCTGTTCTTCCGCCATCTTCGCACGCCCTCCATCACTCACCTCCATTAACTCCATCGCCATGAAAACCCCATTTCAAAACGCCCCCACACCTCATAACCGCCGGAGCTCCGCCACCTATAAACACCCCCCTCCGCCTTCGTTCGTCGTCGTCCACCATTTTTGGGCCTCCACCTAGCTTCCTCCGCCCCCCCGGTGACAGCGGAGGGGCGGAAATGTTGAGGCGACGATGGTGTTGGTCTGGTGTCGACCCACGGTGTTTCCCGCCGTGTTCTGGTGGCTCCGCCACCGCAGAGCTCGCTGGAAAGGGGCTGACCAGCTGGGCGACGACCGGAGTGCCCCCAGGGTGCTCAACCCAAGCCTCCCCCTCCGCCAACTCCTTGCTCCGGCGAGGAGACTTTTTCTTGTAATTTCTCCGAATTTTCCCGCTTCCTCAGGTCATCTCCAACCTCATCTGATCCACCTACTCGCTTCGCCCAACCACTCTGACCCTCGCCGACCCCCTTCCCTTTCTCCAGAACCCCCCTCCGTACCGACCCCCCTCTTCACCTGCTCCGTCGGTGAAGAGCCCTCCGGCCATCGCCTCCCGTCGCTTCACGGCCGCTCACTCACCTCCCCTCACTCGCACGCACTCGCCCAAGGCTTCGGCTATATCTAACCCTGCAGGTACTCAATGGCCGGAGCGAGGCAACCAGCTCCAATCGACAGCTTCGCCACCGGTAGCCCTTCAACGATCTGCCCATCTTTTCGCCGCCGGAGCACCGCCTCGCCACCAGCTTCCTCGCGAGGACCTCGGCCATCTCCTTCGATCTTCAGGTATCCTCGCGAGGCTCGGCGGAGCTCTTCGCGTGTCACCGGAGCCCGGCCTCTTCCGGTGACTCGCGGGGGAGGATGACAGTACAGGCACCGTCTGATCCTCCTGATCGGGCGGCCCAGTGGATGCCACGTGGTCGACCCGAGCCTCTTCCCCGACCTATAGGCTCGGGTCAACCGAGCCTCAAGACGAACCACAGACAGCCTCCACGCGTCCCGAGCCTGAAGCCTTGACCCGAGCCTGGGCCCTCACGCGCAACGCACGTGAGGCCTGGGTTATTTGCAAAGAAGACCCTGGAAGAAATGGAAATTGCAATTTGGTCCTCCAAGCGCGTGCCTCACGTGCGCGCCTGGGGTAAATTACAGGGAAGTCCTCGAAGGTTTTCAAATTACAAAAAGGTCCCTGCGCGCAAATGGTGAAATTGCAACCGGGCCCAGGCGGTTTTTCATAATTGCATTTAGGTCCTTCCAGGGACCTAGATGCAATATTTATCCTTTATTTTTATTGCATTTTTATTACAATTACGCACTTGCACTGTTTTTAGCATAACTTGAGCATCGTAGGTCCAAATTGCATGATTTTAGTGTCGTTTTGATCATTGTTTTGTCCTCTACATTTTAGCATACTTATTTGTCTAATTTGACACTCTTTTAATTAAAGTGATTTTTTATGTGTTAATTGAGACCTGCGCTTATTGCCTTGTTGTGATGTGATGACCGCTTTTCACTGATGGATTAAATTGCCTCTAATTTCATTTTTATCATATTGCTCATTATTTTTAGGGTATAATTGTGTTCTTGTATTCAGCATACATGTTCTCTCGCATATTTGCTCAAGCATCATCTTTAAATTGCATAAAAACCCACAAAAAAATGCATGCACCATAACATCGTTTTATAATTTGCATGTGGACCTGAATTTGGAATTAAATCACATAGAGCTTCATGAATCAAAATTCAATACTCACATTAGGCAGCCGTGTCCCTGTGTTCGACCTTGGTAGACTTGCCAAGTATAAATAGTCCACGACATTCAAAGATCGTGGTTTTTGCTGAACCAAATTCGCCTCATGTACTACGACTTATTTTACATTATTATAGAGGCGAATTTGACGTTCATCACTTACATAATGAAACAAAAGAAGTAGTTGACTTTAAATACAACATTAAGCATATTAGAATAAGTTTACTTTAAAAAAAGCAAAAAACAAAAATTATAAAAGCTTGGTGTAAAAGTCGGCCGACTAGTCGGCCGATTTTTGCAAGCTTGCCCTCATGAGTTTTGCTTTGGAACAAAGCCTACTATTAGACACTTGAAAATTTGGGTTTGCTTGGTTCTTGCAAAAAACGTGGATGCAAGTAAGCTGGAAGCTCGCACTAAAGAGTGCTACTTCATTGGATATGTTAAGGATTGTATTGGATGCCACCTTTACGACCCTGAGACTCAAAAGATTTTCATCTCCAGAGATGTAAAATCTCTGGAGGGAGACTTCCTTAAGAGTTAAGATAAAAATGAAGTAAAGGAACTCGTTGAATCCCTGAGGATGTTGAGATTCATGAACCAGAAACTAAAGATGTGAATAAAGATGAAACACGTGTACCTCTTCGAATGAGTTCGAGAGTGTTTGCACCACCTGAAAGGTGTGGATTTCATGTGTCAGGTGATACTGACGATGATCCAGCTTCATTTGATGAAGCACTCACGGATCAAGACATAGATAGATGGATGCTAGCGATGAAATCTGAAATAGACTCCATCTATAAGAACGGTGTATGGACCGCAGAGGATCCACCTAGAGGGGTAAAACCCATTAAGTATAAATGAATCTTCAAGAGAAAAAGATGACATGATGGGAAAGTAGAGACATTCAAGGCACGGCTCGTAGCCAAAGGATACACAAAGAGAGAAGGCATCGACTATGATGAGACATTCTCTCTTGTGGCTATGCTTAAATCCATTAGGACACTACTAGCTATAGTTGCGTATCTTAACTACGACAGCTAGTAGATGGACGTCAAGATGGTATTCCTCAATGGATATCTCGACAATGATATCTATATGGAGCAGTCCCAAGGCTTTATAAATGATGAAGGGAAAGTATGCAAGCTGAAGAAATCCACCTATGGGCTTAAACAAGCTTCTCGTAGCTGGAACATAAGATTTGATGAAATCATAAAGAGTTATAATTTCATTTAGAATCTTGATGAGCCATGCATGTACAAGAAGCTTAGTTGGAATGCCATTGTGTTTATCGTGATTTACGTAGATGGCATCATTATCATTGGGAATGATACAGAGATGATAACTAGTGTTAAGATCTGGTTGTCTCATACCTTTGAGATGAAAGATCTTGGAGAAGCCTTATATATCTTGGGTCCGAAGCTATTCAGAAACAGAAAAAAGAGGATTTTGGGATTGCCACAACATGGATACATTAAGAAAATTTTGGAACATTTTCGTATGGAGAATTCAAACAAAGACTTCCCTCCCTTGAGACATGGTATACATCTATCTAAAAGGATGGCTCCTTAAAGTATAGAGGATAAGAAAATCATGGTTGGATGCATTTACGCATCAGTTGTGGGAAGTCTGATGTATGCCATGATGTGCACAATGTCAGATATCTGCTATGTAGCGGGAGTGGTAAGTCATTATCCTATTATAGAGAACACTGGAATGTAGTAAAGATTATTTTGAAGTATCTAAGACGGACACAAGATTACATCTTTTTCTATGGAGATGGTGATCTCCAAGTCTTGGGATGTATAGATTCGGACTTCCAGTCAAATATAGATGACCGCAATTCAACTTCAAGGTTTTTATTCTTATTGAACGGTGGTACTGTGAGTTAGAGAAAGCAAGAAGCAGGACACTACGGCTGACTCAACAACAGAAGCCAAATATATTGTCGTATCGGATGTTGCAAAGAAGGCGGTGTGGTTGCGCAAGTTCATCTTAAAACTTGGTGTAGTTTCCTCTAATACTCTCATCACATTGCTCTGTGATAACACGGGAGCCATAGCTCGGGTGAAGGTGTGGCATTAAAAGAGCAAACACGTGAAAAGGAAATATCACATCATTCGGGAGATTCAAAAGCGTGGTGACATCGTCATCATCAATGTGGCATATGCCAATAACGTTGCTGGTCCTCTTACCAAAACTTTACCTCAAAGGGTTTTCGACCAACATGTAATGAGCATGGGTTTAAAGATTGTACATGAATGGTTATGAGGGCTAGTAGGAGATTGTTAGCCATGTTAGCCTCGGGCGAACCATTTCTACAATAAATGTTATTGTAATCTATTGATATATCAACAAAGATTATTGGTTTATTTCACTCCTTATCAGAGATTAAATGAATGAATGCACTTATAAGGTCCATACGTACAATTAGGGTTATGTATCATGGCCATCTTAATAATCATACAATTGTTGATTCAAATGTTGAATCATAGAGGCTGGTGCTTTGATGATATCTAAGGAGTTAAATTGCGAACTCATCAAGCACCGTCAAGTGATTGTTAAGAAAGGATCTCCATCCTAAGAAGGAGATGGCAATCTTTCTCTAAAGGTTTATATCTAACCGATCTCTTAAAGCAAGACATCTGCATAGGAATATAGTTCGGAGGTGTTAGATAAGTTAGGTCAAAGAGTTGACTTAACGAGATCGAGATAACTAAGACCTATGTTGTATATTGTTATGATATAGGCACGTATCCTTTGATCGAAGACAGATGTATTACTATATGTCTGAGTGTGTACATTAGGTGGATCGTTAGGTTGATGACCTAATCAAGGTCTATACAATGACGAGCTGGTGTGCACGTGAGGGCATATGAGTAATACGATCTCTCATAGTGACCACACAGGTTCGCTACTGAATTGGAAGACATGAGCTCACACATGAGATATTGGGATTAAATTCCATGCAAGGTCATCTTGCTTTAGAAGCATGACAAAATTTATAGGTATGATATATGCCTTTGAAAAATATATGATCGATACCAACTTCCAATGATCAAGTGAGAAACTTAATGATAAAACTCAGAAGGAGACAGTTCAGAGGCAATTTCCTATGTAATGTAATTAAAAAATATTATTCCTCAACTAAGCTAACAATTTTTTTCTGTCAATGTTGTAGTTATATCGCAAAGATTATACGTGTTATAAGATAGCGTATAGAATTGCTATAGCGCATAGGATATATGTGCTTCTAATCGATATAGCGCATAGATTGTGTGGTTTATGCTCTGCAGTTCCAAAAAAACTAAACAGAACGTTATATCCCTAAACCCATAGAGAAGCACTGACTTTCGTTCGAGTACTCCTGTTCTCTATTCCCCAAAGCCACTTCGTGACCTCCGCCTCCGATGGCCTACTCTACTAACGGCCTCTGCCACCGAAGCCCTCCACCGTTGATGCCCTCTGCCGTTGACACCTCGCGCCGCCTAACTAAGGTCAACGCCTCTCATTCTCCACTTGCATTTTCCTCTTCTAGGGTAACTTTCTTGGACCTTTGAAAACATAGGGTTGTGTGTTTGTATGGATTTTTATTCACTATCAGTGATTGTTTTAGTGGAACATTGCTCTTATACATGACCTAAGATGATGTTGATGCAGTTTTTAGGAGGTCAATGGCGCATATATATTGCATATTTGAATTGAAGAGTCATAATGGTGACTCTAGTTGTCTGGTCTTACGGGGTTCTGGGATGGAAAACATCCATGTCTTTCAATGAGTTCTTAGAATTGGTTTGCAGGATATTTTCATTGGACAAGAGCAGTCACAACATCAAGATATCGCATTGCATTGGAACCGGTACAATGATGACATCTATTACATATGCTGATGATGTCCAGGGTGTTTTTCTTTGAGCCAAGACAATTGCAAAGTCAGGTCCCATAGAAATGGTAATAGATGCATCTCTGATTGAACATGCACCCGGTGGCCATGCCTTGGGAGCATCTGATTCGCCCCCTATGGCAGATCTATCTAGCGGCGTCCCACCTCCTCGAGTACGTAACGATGAGAGTAGCTATATCAGTGAGGTTGCGCTGAGGGAAGTTAATTGTGTTCGGAATGATTGTCAGCCGCAGGTCACTAACTATGAGATAGAGAATGAAATTGAGGAAGTTGAAGAGGATGTTGAGCATGACCATCTAACATATGGTGCTCCTGTTGTCTCTTCCATACTATTCTACAATATCTTAAGTGGTGACGGGCTTATCAATTTTGAAGAGAGTTTTCGAAATGAAATTGGCATTGACAGCATTGGTCATGAACTACGTAAGGGTCGCACTTTCAAAACAAAGATGATCTTATCTTTTTTGTGAAGAAGCACAACATATTTTCCCATTACAACTTTGCAATTAAAGAATCTACCACATTGGTTTGGTCCATCATGTGCACGATGGACTCCAAGGGTTGCAAGTGGTTT
The DNA here is from genome assembly GCA_037367405.1 of Ottelia alismoides. Taxonomy (NCBI): domain Eukaryota; kingdom Viridiplantae; phylum Streptophyta; class Magnoliopsida; order Alismatales; family Hydrocharitaceae; genus Ottelia; species Ottelia alismoides. Next base: position 145,649 of record JAZKJV010003126.1, read on the forward strand.
TTGTGTGGCCATTATCGCAAATTTGATGGGATGTGAGTAATATCCAAGCTTGGTGGTCCACACTCATGCAACAATCCATCTGTCAGTCAGGATCATCCCTAGCTTGATTGCAACTTCATGGCCCGAGAGTTACTTGACTTCGTGAGGGACAGCCCAATTGTTCCAGTACCACTATTAGGACTCATATTCAGAAGGTATACAAGTATTGTGTTACAAAGAAAAGAGCCTGGGATGCTAGAAGAAAGGCAATTGCAATTGTTTACGGTGAATGGAAGAAGTCTTATGCGGATATGCCACATTTGTTACATGCTTTACAGGCCGTCATTCCAAGGAGTGAAAGTGTAATCACACATACGGAGCACCCCGATCCAAAGAAGCTGCATTGTCATAGATTTCAGCAGTGGTTCTGGGTGTTTGGGCCATGTATTGAAGCCTTCAAGAATTGTAGGCCTTTGATAAGCATAGACGGTACACATTTGTATGGGAAGTATAAGTAGAAATTATTGATTGCTTGTGGGATGGACAGTGAAAAACATATTGTCCCACTTGCCTCTAGCTTTGTGGACGAAGAATCTGCGCCAAGTTGGAAGTGGTTTTTTCTCTGTTGCATATCAAGGTCATTGGGATGCATCCGGGTCCAATTTGTCTTATATCGAATCGCCATCCGGGTATAAAGTCTAAAATGAATGATGTTGATATTAACTTGCTTCCACCATTTGCACAATGATGTTTTTGTTCCCGACATGTGGCGAGCAACTTCAACAATGTATTTAAGAATGGGTCCATGAAAAACCTCGTGATTGCAGCTATGTTACAGACATCCTCTAAGAACTTTGCATATTTCATGAGGAAATTACGAGAATGGAATACCGATGCCACCAGATGGTTTAAAACATGTGATTGTCTGAAAGAGGAGTGGATTTTGGCCTATGATGGTGGTTTTAGGTTCGGTCAGTCGACCACCAATCTCAGTGAGAGTTACAATGATATGCTGAAGGATTCACTATGTTTACCCATTGCGGCTTTGATTGAAAAAACCTTCTACAATTGTGTTTTATATTTCAATACCCGTGCAGATGAGGTTGTCCTGCCATTGCTAATGGACAATAATACACCACATGAGATGCAGAAAAAATACAAACTTGGAGTTCACATGCAAATGAGCATAATGTCACCCTATACAATGGGCACTTGATTTACTCTTTGAGGTTCTTACAGGTGCTAGGCAAACATAATATAGCATAAGAGGGCGCAAGAAATTTACCGTTGTGATCAGCAAAGGAACATGTACGTACCAGAAATAACAAACATATCGAATTCCATGTTCACGTGCAAATGTTGTTATATCTCAAAGATGTTCTAAAATTGACTCATATCTAAGGTTTAAAAAAGCGTGAGGCGGTCCGATGCGTTGTTCTGAAATTGAGGAGAGGCGTAAGCCTCGAGGCGATCGAGGCATAATCCTCAATTTTTGAGAAAAAAAATTAAAGCAAAATACATTGAAAAAAGTATATAATAATATTAAGTTTTGGCAAAAACACATTTAAGAATAATTTAAAACTAGTAGAAGATACAATACATAAGCGATTGAGATATTGAAGTTCAAAAAACCAATACTAATCCACTAATATACGAGATATCAAGTTCCAATTCCAACTTCAATGATTCTATATGAGTATTGAACTAAAGTCTATACGTAATACTAAAGTACAATAGAAATCATAATCTTTAGTGCGAAGTAAAAAAATATTAATATGCCTCGAATCCCAACCATTTGTCTTGCTGGACGTAGTTGGAGAACCATCATATGCATCCCCTCCTGCCATATCATACCCCAACGAGATAGGGGTCTCGCTGCGGGAGTGAGGGGGCAGCGTCCTCGGCGATTTTTTTTACTAATGATATTACTTTTATTCAGTTATTCACAATAAAACGTAATTATTATTTTACTTCATGTTTTTATTTTTCAACATTGCTTCTTCATATATGTCATAACTATTATAAGACTACAACTTATACAACCAAATAACATCATCAAGTTGCAAAGTTGCAACTAATATAAAATGTTTATTACAATTCAAACAAAAATCTATGTGCAATAGAACTAGTATGTATAGATGTATGCTAAATTGAATATGATGTATACAAGATCATGGAGCTTCGCTTGTTTCAAGCGATCTCTTCTCTTTGCGTTGAGCTATATATGGAAATATGCAAGGTTTAACATGAAAACAAAAATACAAACATAAAAAAAATATAATATGTGTGCAATAGAACAAAAAAAAGCCTCGTACTCGAGGCTTATGCCTCCGCCTCGCCTCGAATGCCTCACGCCAAGTCAAAGCGTATGCCCCACCCAGAGTATCCGAGACGTGCGCCTCAATGTGATTTTAGTGCGCCTCGCCTCGAGGCGTATGCCTTTGCGCCTCGAGGTGGCGGTTTATAAAACCATGCGCATATCATATATAGGTGAGTGGTACACTTGGGAGCACAACTCAAGATGTACCAGGGGAAATTTTTCCCCGCGGGAGATAGGATACGTGGGCGCCCTTGTCTTACTTATAGTTGAGATCTCACAAGAAGTTTAAGCGAAGTAAAGGGAGGCATCGGTCCACAAGGATCCACAATGAGATGGATATAAGATACGTTTGCAAAAAAAATACATGCAGCTTATGTGGAACATTGGGTCATAGCAAACGTACAAGTCGAAAAAAACTTACAAGCGTCTTCATTAACTAGTGCTCCTACTACTACATCCGAAACAAAAATAAAAATGGGAAATGTAGAGGGGAAGGGCATAATAAGCGATCATGTACCGATCTCAGTAAGCTTTTATATCTCTTTACGTCAATTGTAATACATGCATAATAAAAGGGTTTATTGCTTTGAATATTTGTTATATCTTCTCTTTCTCAATCACTAACGTATGCATGTGCTATGTGTTATAGATGGATCTAGGTCCTATTGACACTTCTATGCTAACACAGCGAAATCGACACGGTTCACGATGAGTATGGGATGGTGATGTAAGTTATGTTGTTTTCATTTCCACGATAAGCATCTATAAATCTCAACGGTAACAATTCACGTGTTCATAATTATATGTTGTTGTAAGAATTTTGTGACATCCGGATCAGAATAAACCCGAACCCGACCTGATCAGAGTCCATTTGATCCGATAAAACTACCGATCAATATTAAATGATTGAAGTCACTTTCCCATGATTCGCAGTTTCATGATTTTGTGTCACTTTACCTGTAAAGTATAAGTACTGGTGAACTCATCTCTTTAACTTTCTTTAGGAATATGTTGTTACTTCGTCTACCATTAGTATACCTCAGGGCTCTGATTATGAATGTTTACAGTAGCCGAAAATATAAATAGAATCATCAGAGTTACTTCAAATATAAAATTTTCCATATATTTAAAAAAAATAAATTTTTAAAAAGATAGAACCGGATAACCAATACTATCAGGCAGGCTTTCTGGTGGATTTGTACTATAATTTTACTTGATTCCTGAGAAGAAGCTCTATAAAAGTTTTGTATCCTTTCATTCTAATAATGTTTGCAAGAGCTTGTCTAGCCATATAAGAAAACAATCAACATGAATAAATATGTTTAGGAGACATGATTATTCTACGAAATCAAGCAATAAAAATGACGGCAGATTTAAAATAAAAATAAAAACTAACAAGTTAAGAACTATAAAGAGATGAAGATGCAAATCTTGAAGATTTATGAATTCCATGACATGCAAAAGTTGTTGTCTATATTATATTGACACTACTTGTAACCGTGACAAAGTTTTCTTATTATACTTTTATTTAGAATGGCAAAATGTTGAGTTATCTGAGTAAATAGAATTGTTCAAAATCCAATTACACATCTTTCATGTGTTTAGACCACATTGCCTGGTGATGGACTCTGGTATAATGATAAGGCTATATAAAGAGTCAAATGCCTATTGTATTCCTTAGAAAGCTAAAAACAAATGCAACACATTGAGTCTTTTCTCGTGAAGTAGGACGGTCCTTCGGGAGCATCTCAAACTAAGTAACATTGTCCTTACAAGATAGTGGTGGCAAATAGTGAATACTAACGTGGGAGTCTAATGACCACGGAATCATGGAAGTGGTGGCAAGGTGCAATGCAAGGATCTCTTTATATCTGTAATGCTAATAACTCAGGATAATGTGAATTGAATGTGTAATCGAGTGCATCCATATGGTTGCAAATAAGTGATGACAGATTTTTGCGCCGGTCATGGTGACCCCTACACCTGACCGTGCGAGGGCACGGTGATCCTCAGCTGGATGCGAGATAGGAAGCCCAGTTAGAGCAGCGGTCGCCAAAAGCGTAGGTCTAGAATCCCAGTTCTTTGTACAATTTTTTTCGCGAGCTCGCAGTGTTTTTACGCTTCGTTGTGATCCTGATTTTTGACCAATTCCGCTAACCCTTTGTTTTAGGGTACCTAAGCTGGGGGACCCTCGATTTTAGTTTTTCTCACGAGCTCGTTTGCCTGCACCGGTCAGACCAGTTTTTTGAGTGATTTTTCTAGAGAGTCTTTCCCACCCGTCTCAGGGGCGCAATTTTGGAGTAGGCCTACCCATCTATTGGACCACACTTCCACTTAGAGGGTGAGACGGAAGAGTCTCTTAGAAAGCTTCCTCACCGCTTGAGTTTTGGTTATCGTTCCGCAAATAAGTCATGACGATGAGTTACAGTTGAGAGTTTGGTTATAGTTGAGTTGGCTACAGTTGAGTTCGTTACAACTGAGCTGGTTACATTTGAATATGGTTATTGCTGAATTGGTTACAGTTGAGCTTGAGATAGAAATTATCAATCATTAACAATCTTCAATTTTCAACATTTAATCAGAATTTAGATCTACTACTACAAATGTTAGAAAAGCTAGTGGATGTGTTGGAAACTTAGTTAGGATGCATTATACTCCACCACATGCCTACGAAGGCACCCCAACCCTAAAGTATTCTTCACACCTTAGATTCATAGTGTGAGGTCATACTCAGACCAAGTCCACAGACTATCCTCTAGACATGAGAAATTAGATAGAAATAAAGATTAGATCAGAGACTCATTATCCTCAATACCAAAATCCATCCACATGATCTCTAAGAGAAAAAGATAATAACTTATTTATGGGTCAGAAATTAATACAAGAAAAAGTTATGTATGGAAAGTGATCAGGGGATTTACAAACATAATAGCTTGAAAATCCATTTTTTTGCAAGTAGCTTGTTAAAAATTAAATTTCAATATCTATCTACTTGCTTTCTTTTGAAACCACTCAAATTACTTGTTGTTGGGAAAAGAGAATGAGTTGTTCTATTCCATAAGCCCTAGGCTCTCTTATATAGGAGAGTAGCCTATGGGTAAATTACATAAAGAGAATAACGGGAAAAATAAAATAACAAAGAGGTACAGTTATTCTATATGCGTCAACACTCCCCCTCAAGATGGAGCATAGATATCAATCATGCTCAGCTTGGACGCACACTTCTGGAATGGGCCTCGAAGTAATGCCTTGGTGAAAATATCAGCAGTCTGATTCTCTGATGTGACGTGAGATGTAGCAATGAACCCCTTCTGAATCATGTTACGTATGTAGTGACAGTCGACCTCAATGTGCTTGGTCCTCTCATGAAAGGCTGGGTTATTTGCAATGAACAAGGCGGCCTGATTGTCACATTCCAACATCATAGGAAGAGGTATATCAAGACATAGATCTCAAGTAAGGATTTCACCCACATCATTTCTGTGCTAGCCTGGGCCATAGCCCTGTATTCGGATTCAGCACTGGATCTAGTTACCACTGTCTGTTTCTTGCTCTTCCACGAAACTAGAGCATCTCCAACATAAACTGCAAATCCTGATGTGGACTTCCTGTCCTTGGGGCATCCTGCATAGTCTGCATCCGCACATGCCGTGATAGAGATCTCCTTTCCTTTCTTAAATAGCAAGCCTGCACCTGGAGATGATTTTAAATATCTCAGAATCATGTGTATTGCATCCATATGGGCCTGACGTGGTTGCTCCATGAACTGGCTCACACGACTCACTGCAAATGATATATCAGGTCTAGTGATCGTGACATACAGTAGTTTGCCTACCAGTTCTCTGTACCTTCTCTTATCCACCTCTTCCGTGTCATCATCATACAGCTTCATGCTAGGATCCATTGGTGTCGTAGCAGGTCGACACCCTAGCATACCTGTCTCACTCAGTAGATCTGTAACATACTTCCTCTGTGACATGACTAATCCATATGGATTTCTAGCAAACTCCAGCCCCAGAAAATATCTAAGGACTCCCAAGTCCTTGGTGACAAACTCGGTCCCCAGCCTTTCCTTTGCCTGCTTAATGCCCTGGTCTTCATCACCTGTAATCAAGATATCATCAACATAAACCATGATTACAATGATACCTCTAGCCGTCTTCTGTACAAACAAGGAATGATCAGCATTGGAGCGTTTATATCCTTGTTTCTCAAAGAGATCTGAAAGCTTCTGAAACCATGCTCTGGGGCTCTGCTTAAGGCCATAGATGGCCTTATGTAATCTGCAAACCTTGGAACACTCCCCCTCAACAGCAAAACCAGGTGGCTGTTGCATATAGACTTCCTCCTGCAAGTCGCCATACAGAAATGCATTCTTCACGTCCAGTTGATAAAGTGGCCAATCTCTAGCAACTGCAACTGATAACAGGATCCGTAGAGTGGAATGACGCGCCACAGGGGAGAATGTGTCAAGGTAGTCTACCCCATATGTCTGTGTGAAGCCCCGTGCAACCAGGCGTGCCTTGTACCTGTCAATGGAACCATCTGCATTGTGCTTCACTGTAAACACTCATTTGCAACTCACCGGGCTGACATCTGGAGGTGTAGGAACCAAACTCCAGGTTCCTCTGGACTGAAGTGCCGCCATTTCTTCTTCCATTGCTAGCCGCCATCTAGCATCCTGCAAAGCATCATGATGATTCCGTGGAATGTCTGTAGCTGAAAGTGCCAATGCAAACGTCCTGAAGTCTCCAGATAGCCTCTCAAAAGACACAGCTGCTGATAATGGATATTTGGCACAGCTTCTCTTCGGCTTGCGTAGAGCAATTGGAACATCCAGATCATCTGTGTTCTCACCATGCTCCTGTAATACATCCTGCTGAGAAATGTCGTCAGATCCATCAACATTAATATTTTCATTACATACCATAGGCGAGCTAGTTGACGGGTCAGGATCATGAGCTGGAGGAGGCCTGCGGGTGTAATGGAATGGTAGCGGGGATACTAGCGGTGGCGGTGGTGGTGGCGGTGGTGGTGGCGGTGGTGGTGGTGGTGACGGTGTTGTTGTTTGTGGCAATGGTGGTGGTGGTACCATGAATACGGCATCAGGAGATATAGGTGGTAGCTGCATGTTTCCAGATTCTGAAAAGTACATAACAGATTCAAAAAATGTAACATCTGCACTGATCATATACCGCCGACGCACAGGATCAAAACACTTGTACCCCTTTTGAGTTCTGGAGTACCCCACAAAGACGCACTTGACAGCCCTAGGAGAGAGCTTGTCAGTACCAGGCGACAACTGATGGACAAATGCGACTGACCCAAACACACGAGGGGTAAGAATGAACAAATCCTTGTCAGGGTAAATGAGTGAAAAAGGAATCTGTTCATTCAAGACAGACGAAGGCATACGGTTGATTAGCTAACATGCAGTAAGGACTGCATCACCCCAGTAGGAGTACGGAACATGACTCTGAATAAGAAGTGACCTTGTGACATCAAGAAGATGACGGTGTTTTCTTTCAGCAACCCCATTCTGTTGAGACGTATGAGCACAAGATGTTTGGTGAATAATTCCTTTTGAGGAGTAGTAATTGGCTAGAATGTTGGTGCACAACTCTAAGGCATTATCACTTCTCACAATCTTGACAGATGTGGAAAAAACATTTTGAATTTCATTAAGAAAGTGGATAATAATATTTCCTGCTTCAGATTTATTTTTCATTAGAAAGACCCATGACGCTCTAGAGAAATCATCCACAAATACAATATAGAACCTGTGTCCCTGATGATCGGGAACACGACTCGGACCCCAGACATCGACATGAAACAACTCAAACTTGGAGTTACTACTCCGACCTTGACTACTGGGAAAAGACGACCTGTGATGCTTTCCCAACTGACATGCCTCACACTGGATAGGTGTGTGAGAGAGACCATAGGGTAGAACTAGACGCAACTTCTGAAGCGGTAAATGACCAAAACGCAGATGCCACAGGAGAGGAGATACTTGTCCAGCAGGAGAAGATGTGGATCCGGCAAATGGGGTCTGGTTCAGACGGTAAAGGCCTCCTTGCTCATAGCCATGACCAATCACGTTGCCCGTACGGATGTCCTGAAAAATCAAAGAAGATGAATCAAAAATAGCTCGACAATGGAGATCCTTCGTAATCTGACTAATTGACAACAGATTCATAGAGAAATGCGGTGCATGTAGGACATTCTTAAGCTGCATAGAAGGTGTCAATCTAATCTCCCCCTGACCAGTGATAGGGGAATGCGTGCCATTAGCAATCACTACTGTCCGTCCTGGAGGGATCTGAGTGTATCCTGTAAGTAGACTCTGGTCGCCACATAAATGATGTGTAGCACCCGAGTCCATGATCCATGGCAGTATATCAGATCTACTACTGTGGAGTGCAAGTGTACTACCTGAAGTACTAGTAGATGCAGAGGCAGAGGCAGAGGCAGCAGCATCAGTTTGACTCTCTGTAGTCGGTGCTGGACCAGATGGTGGTATGATGCCCCTGAGGCGAGCAACTAGATCATCAAATCGTTGATCCAGGGTAGCAGCGGATGGGGGCTCTATCTGCTCAGCGGCTCGTGCAGATGCAGGGAATCCATGCTTCGAATAGCATGTGTCTTCATTGTGCCCAACTCGGTGACAATATGTGCATGTTGGCCTGGTGCGGCCACCCCTTCCACGAGGAGTACGTCCACGGCCCTGGTGATGAAAACCGCGGCCTCTGTTGGCCGCCATAGCTGAGGAATTCTGACTCGCAGCTACTGAAGGCACTGTGATCCTACTCAATCTGTGAAAAGCTTCCTCCATGGGAGGAATAGTCGAGTCCGCCAAAATCTGAGAACGTGTTGCCTCATACTCTGGATCAAGTGCAGCGAGAAACACACCCACCATAGTAGCATTCCTGTATGTCTTCTGTTGCTCTGGCGTAGCTGTCAAGGGTATGAAGCTATATAGCTTCTCAAACATCCCTCTCAGTGATGTATAGAGAGAATGTAGAGGGCGACCATTCTGCTTGATGGTGAAGATATCATGCTGGAGTTGCAGAATCTTTGTCTCGTTCTTTGCCTGGGAATATGTGGCCGCCAGAATGTCCCACATATCCTTCGTTGTGGGTTGATGGAGGATATCATTGGCAATCTCAATTGCCAACGTGCCAGATAGCCAGACCTTGGCGTATGCGTCATCAGCCTCCCAGGAGGCATAGGTTCCAGTCTTCTCAACAGGCTCTGATTCGGTAAGAATATGCTTCTTACCTGTAGACTTCATCATGCTCATGAACTGCATTGCCCACAGTTCATAGTTTGTACCGTCCATCTTGACAATAGGCGCTGGACCACGGAATGCGCTAATAAATGGGATATCTGCCTTGCTCTCTGACATATTGAAAAATAAAGACTGGAACGATTGATAAACGATATGTTTTGTCTACAATACCATAGATGGGGGTAGTTGCATGTGTAGACTTCAAGCAACTATCCCCATGAAGATGTTTGTGCTAAGACATACACGCACACAGGAGTTGCGCACAGGCCGCACAGGAGATGCGATGGGAGGCAAAAGTGACGCACTGGAGCGCACGGCTGAGGCGCGCAGGGGCTGCGCACAGCGCACAGCGCACGGCTGATGCGCGCAGGGGTTGCGCACAGCGCGCAAGTGCTGCACAGGGGATGCGCACAGCGCGCTAGGGCTGCGCAAGGGATGCGCAAGGGGCTATGGCGGTGTCGGAGGTGCGCCGATCGAGAGAGAGAGAGAGAGAAGAAGAAGAGGGCCGGCGGGTGGGGTGTTAGGGTTAGGGTTTCGAGAACTCCGGTCTAGGACCGTCGCTCTGATACCATGTTGGGAAAAGAGAATGAGTTGTTCTATTCCATAAGCCCTAGGCTCTCTTATATAGGAGAGTAGCCTATGGGTAAATTACATAAAGAGAATAACAGGAAAAATAAAATAACAAAGAGGTACAGTTATTCTATATGCGTCAACACTTGTTATATTTAGATATATGCTGGATTGTATTTAACAATTGTTGGCATTCTCTTGTTTCCTATAATGTTTGACAGGAAAGGTGCCTGCATCGCAATAGACTGATAGTTGGGCATTGATTTCCGCAATTCTGCTTACGGTACAAATGTTTAGATTTTGTTCAAGATAATGTAAATGTCTTCTTTCTCTTCTATATTTTGGATACATTTACACATTGTAGTTTCTTTTCTTACATATAATTGTATATGAAAATTAATGAAATGTGAATTGGTAACACTTCTTGTTAGTTCTGTGGTTGTTTACATCAATTGTGAATGTCAGTTCGAAACATAAAATTTTCTCGAAATTTCGCTAACATAATGTGATCCATTGTGAATATAATACTGCGAGTGAGGTGCAAATGGGTAACCCGGATCTGCGGGCGGACTTCACAGTTTGGTATCAGAGTGGTGATCCCCCGCTATACACAATCTCAGTATAAAATTTCGATCGCATTAAGTTCTCTGAAAGAGATAGTCCTCCGACTTATCGGAAGTCCTAGTGAGAATATGACACTCAAATTCAATAACCACAGACGTCACCAATTGCAATTAATTTTCATAAAGTATCCCAAGAAGAGAAAAGCACAATTAATGTTATCTACGGACATCAATTTTTATGACTAATAATTTTGATTCTCATGCAGAACCATGACATCCAGAGCTGGCTAGGAGATGGCGGATCGTTTGGAGCACATCCTGACCGACCTCTCCGACCTCCAACAACAGCAAACTGCTATGTCAGGTCAGCATGACTAGATTTTGGTTCAGCAGACAGAGATTACCGGCAGATTGACAGACATAGAGATAAGGTTCGAGGAGCTCTCTGATTTCACTTACCATCCATCTCAAGATGGAACAAGACAGGACCAGCTCCAATATGTAGAGGTCCAGCAACCTCGGGTCGATGATCCACATGAGGAGATGCTAGCACATAGAGCTGAGGATGTAGATTATGGCAGGGAGCAGGACCTTGTACTCCTTGCAGATGTGGATACATACGAGCACTCTGCCATTCATAGACATCAGTTGATTTTAACTTCCTATCAACAAGCCAATGTGCACATGTTTGAGGGTACCGGGACATCATATGAAGCCGAGTAGTAGCTGAAGAGGGTGATGAAGATACATACTTCGAATGATTCATGCACTACGAGACTCGTAGTTATCTTTTATGGAGTATTCACTGACAGCTTCCGAGTTGGGACGCGAGCCCACATGGGACCATTTTGAGATGAGATTCAGATCCCACTTCTTTTCTGGGAAGTGGAAGGGATCTTAGCGCCAACTATTCGCAGAGCTCAGACAGCAGCGGATGACAATTAGAGAGTATTTTGTCCGATATACCGAGTTGTCACGACACATACCAGCAGCCGCTCCATTTCCGTATGAGAATCTGGAGAAGTTCATCAGATGGATGCAGGAAGAGGTGCAGGAGAAGCTAGTCAGACTACGTATCACTTCCATCTCTGAGGCTACTGATGCAGCGGAGAAGTTTGAGGACATCCGAGAGAGACGTTTCGAGAGCTCGTCTGGAGCGACACCAATACTACAGCAATCATTTGGACAGATTCGACGATAGTTTCAGCAGCAGAGGTTAGCCATGCAGTTTTGTCCTTCAGGTTTGACATTTTCAGGCGGTGCTCGCTCATCTCCAGCGACTATCTTAAGAGAAGCACTTGCCGGAGATGGCACCAATTCAGCTCGACCATCTGGGTTGCAGAAAGTGGACAGGCCCCCAGCAGAACTGATTCGTAGTACAGACTCGAGTACCATGCCCACCCTGTATGTACGATGCTACTTGTGCAACCAGTGGGGTTATTACCGATCATAGTACCCTCAGACATCTGGTGAGCCTCGACCACAACCCCGTCACAGCCGCAGGCACAACGTACTGGAGTTTCCATGACAGGAACTCTAACTTCCGGAGGCCATCGAGACAGACACAGATGTGGCTGGTTCAAGTATTGCACTAGCTAGACAGGACAGTTACATGCAGTGACTAAGGAGCAGGCACGATCAGCAGCTACTGTGGTAGAAGGTATGGTCTCAATCCTAAGCCGACCTTTCCATGTTTTGTTTGATTCTGGAGCGACGCATTCCTTTATTGCTTCGAGATTACTAGCTTCATTGGGTAGAGTTGCAGAGGCTCTATATCCTCCTTACCACATCCATGGGATTGGTGGCCAGTTGTTCATTATTTCATTGGTAGTCAGAGACTTACCAGTGTTGATTGGCGATCACAAGATGATCGCAGATTGTCTGTTACTACAGCTTGATGAGTTTGATTTGATTTTATCTTATTGGATGTTTTACATCAAGGTTCAGCCTTAAGTCCATTTCTTTTTACTTTGATTATGGACGAGTTGACAAGTCACATTCAAGATGAGTTACCTTGGTGTATGTTATTTGCTGATGATATTGTGTTGATTGACGAGACTAGAGATGGAGTAAATGAGAAGCTTGATGTTTGGAGACATGCATTGGAGACTAAAGGTTTTCGTATAAGTAGGGCTAAGACGGAATATATGGAATACACCTTTGATGGAAGCAATAGTGAAGGAATCGAGGTGAAGATTGGTGACGATAACATTCAGAAGAGAGATTCTTTTAGATATCTGGGATCTATTTTGCAACATGATGGGGAAATTGATGGAGATGTTACTAATAGAATAAATACAGGCTGGCTAAAGTGGAGAGGAGCCTCCGCTGTTCTCTGTGATAAGAAAATTCCTTTAAAAATTAAAGGAAAGTTTTACAAAGCAGCCATGAGACCTGCTATGCTTTATGGTTCTGAATGTTGGCATGTGAACCATAGACATGTGCAGAGAATGGTTGTAGCAGAAATGAAAATGCTAAGATGGATGTGTGGACATACACGTAAAGATCGGATTCGGAATGATGCAATCAGAAAGAAAGTTGGTGTAGCTCCGATCGAGGATAAGATGCGAGAAAACCGCTTAAGATGGTTTGGTCATTTGCAAAGAAGGTCAACTGATGCACCGGTTAGGAGATGCGAGTGTTGGGATGTTGAGCCGGCTAAGAGAGGGCGAGGACGGCCCAAGAAGTGTTGGAAAGAGACCATACGAAGGGATCTTAGTTTTTTGGATATAACTCCGAGATTGGCCCAAGATAGATCTGAATGGAGGCGAAGAATCCATGTAGCCGACCCTACTTAATTGTGGGAAAAGGCTTTATTGTTGTTGTTGTTGTTGGATGCTTTATGTTGGGGAAAATAGAAAGAGTTTTTTATTCGTTGGGACCTAGGCTCTCTTATATAGTGCGAAGCCTATGGCCAAATTACATAAAGTAGACAAAAGAACAGGAAAAATATAGAAACGGTACACATATATGAAATATATCTCTACACTCCCCCTCAAAATGAAGCATAGATATCTATCATGCTCAGCTTGGATGAATACTTCTGAAAGGGCCCTCTCAGTATGGCCTTAGTGAAAATGTCCGATGTCTGGTCCCCTGAGCTGACATGAGATGTAGAAATGAATCCCTTCTGGATCATGTCACGTATATGATGGCAATCAACCTCAATGTGCTTTGTCCTCTTATGAAAAGCAGGGTTATTAACAATGAATAAAGCAGCCTGGTTGTCACATTCTAGCGACATGGGAAGAGGTACATCTATATGTAGATCTGTTAGGACTGCTCGAACCCACATCATTTATGTACCTGCTTGTGCCATAGCTCTGTACTCAGATTCGGCACTAGATCTAGCAATCACAGTTTACTTCTTACTTTTCTATGAGACAAGAGAATCTCCAACAAATATAGCAAACCTTGATGTAGACTTCCTATCCTTGGGGCACCCTGCGTAGTCTGCATCTGCAAATGCTTAGATAGACATAGAATCACCCCTTTTAAATAGCAGTCCCGCACTTGGAGATAATTTGAGATACCTTAGTATCATCTATATAGCATCCATATGAACTTGACAAGATTGTTCCATGAATTGGCTCATCCGACTGACTGGAAATGAAATATCGAGTCTGGTAGTGGTAACATAAAGAAGCTTTCTAACCAGCTCTTTGTATCTTCTCCTGTCCATCTCATCAGTATCATCATCATAAAGCTTGATGCTTGGATCCATGGGTGTAGCGTAGGTCGACATCCAAGCATTCTTGTATCACTCAACAAATCAATGACATAATTCCTTTGAGTCATCACAAGCGACTGTTGGTTTCTGGAAAACTCTAATCCCAGAAAGTATCTTAGAGCTCCCATATCCTTGGTAACAAACTCACGACCCAGAAATTCTTTTTCTCTTTTTATTCCCTGCATATCATCTCTTGCAATAAGTATATCGTCAACATACACCAAATGGAGTTGCCCATTTAAGAACAGATGAAGGAACACGGTTGATGAGATACACCGCACAAAGGATAGCATCTCCCCAATATTGTTTAGGAACACTCATTTGACTAAGAAGAGATATGGCAACGTTTAGCAAGTGTCGGAGTTTCCTCTCAGCTATACCATTCTGTTGTGACGTATATGGACATGATGTTTGGTGAACAGCTCCCTGGGATGCAAAGAAAGAGGACAACTCATGTTGGGTTAACTCAAGAGCATTGTCGGTACGAATGATCTTAACAATGCAAGAAAAGTAAGTTTTAACATATTGAAAGAAATATCTGACAATTTGATTAATCTCCGAACGCTCCTTTATTAGATATATCCAAGAAGAACGACTATAATCATCAACGAAAACTATAAAATAGCGATGACCACTTAATGTGCGGATCAGACAAGGTCTCCAAACATCACAATGAACAAGATGAAAAGCAGCAGTACTACGAAATTCAGTACGAACAGGAAACGAAGTTTGATTCCCGAACTCGCATGCCTCACATTGAAAGGGCTTCAGAGAAACATCATGGAAATGGTCTTGGCAGAAGGATGCCCAAGGCGCAGATGCCATAGGAGCGGATCTTCGGAGATAGATGCAGCACCAACAAAATTGGAGTATGAGGGTATGTCAAGGTAATATAGGTCATTCTTCTCAAGACCCCCACCAAAAATCTGTCGCATCCAAATGTCCTGAAAATAACAAGTCTCGTCAAATATCACACGACAATGAAGATCAACACAAAGTTTGTGAACTGACAGCAAGCTAAGAGGAAAATCAGGAGCACAGTGAACCCCCGGAAGTCGAAGCTTGGAAGAGAATTCCATAGTTCCGATAGTAGTAATCTGTGATTGAGTCATGTTAGCGACTCGAACTGACTTCACAAAGGTAGATGGTATGGAAGAGGTGAGCAGACTACCTTCTTCAGTGAGATGAGTAAAGGCATCGGAATCAATAATCCAAGCTGGAGTAGGAGTGATAGCAGAGTTGGCTATTGTACCTGAAGGAGCAATAGCATGTGATCAACTAAGGATGTATATAAGAGCCGTGTTTTTGTAAAGAAGATTTGAGGCAATGTGAGCCTCGACACTGTTGGCCATCCACTTGATAACAAAATAGTTGTCAGTCTACAAGTTGTCGTACTCTTTGTCCTTTTCATCAAAAGGATCTCTAGTTCCAGAGCACGCAATTTTCTGTGCCCTTGAGTTTAATAGTAGTGCCTTATGCCATAATATTCGTGGCCAAGGGCTTTGTCTCGGTAGAAGAAGGCACCATGGTGGTCTTAAAATAGAAAGAAGATCATGTGATCAACTAAGGATGCATATAAGAGCTAAAAAATGCCCTAGAGCTCACGTTTGCCACTGAAGAAGGGTTGAAAACCCTCAATGGACAACAGACCTGGATTCTTGGAAGCGGACCGTGATGAGTTTTGGATCTCCAAAGACTCCTACGATACCCGTGGAGGGTAGTTGTGGGGTTGACGACCTTCGTAGGAGGTCCTGAAAGCGCAGGGTAGCGCTAACGAGAGGGTTGTTGCACTGGAAGCGGTTGGAGGGCCTCGCGCGGGGCCCTAATTCAGGGAAGAGGGCCCGCGCAAGCTTTTGTGAAGCTTGAAGGTGGCGGTGGGGATTTTAGGTCAGAACCTCGGTCTAGGACCGTTGCTCTGATACCATGTGAGAAGAGAGACAAATGGGATGTCTATTCCATAGGGCTAGTGTCTCTTAAATAGAGAGAAAACCCTCGAGAGTACAAGAGGAAATATACATAAATACCCCTGAGGGGTTACGGAACCCGAAGGGTTACAAACATAATTGTAATATAATAATTCTAACACTCAGTAAGCGACACACCATGCCTTCAGACTTCCCCCATATGCGTACCACCCATTAAAACATAACAAGAATACTATACCTATTGAAAAAGGGATATTTACACCCATAACTCTAAGTAATTTCGTAATTACCCCAGAAACCTTCTATAATCAGGAATTACATCTAGGACCCTGAATAATGTTTAACTCTTACACTCATAACCATGTGTTAACTTCCATCTACTTTTCCATTAAATATAATGGAATCCATTAAATATTTTACATTTTATACCCTTTAGGTATCCCATTATTTACAAATGACCCTTCCTCCTCTAACCAGCCAACCTCCTCCTTCTCCCCTTCCTCCTCCAACCAGCAACCCCCGTTGAGGAGCCCCCATCGCCTCCTTCCCTCTGCCAGTTGAAACCCTACCAGTCGAACCCCCGTCACCATCAAGAACCCACACCTAACGCCACTGCAAGGCCCCTCCCCCACCATGGAAGCGTGACACCCGACGAAGCATCCCTCCCCTCATGGAAGCCCAGCCCACATCGCCAGCATCCATCATCGTAGAAACCCCCCCCTCCAACCCACCGCTTCCGTCAGCAAGCCCCCTCCTCCCACCAACATACAAGCCCCTCCCCCCCCCCCACCCCGACCCCCGCTGCCAACCCCACCACGAAGCCCCCCACCATCACGATCGCCAGCCCTCACCACGATCGTTGCACCCGGTCCACGTGTCGCCCGCTGGGCTCTCCAGACTGCGTTGTTGCACTTGAACCTGGACCCAAACACAATCTGCCACACCTGGTCCCCACGTCGCACCCTCCCCTTCGCCCTCGTGTATGGAAGCATGTACCACAGCGAACTGCTCGACGTGTTCTCGAACCGGTGGAGCGTCATCCTTTACGACTCCATGTGCAACTCTGTCAGCCTCGGGTTCTTCTGCACCTCCTAACTCCCCATGCTCGTCTTGCAACCCCCCCCCCTCCCCTGAACCCCCCAAGATGGAAGCTTGAATCCCCCGCTTGTCCTGCAAGCCTCCCCCTCCTGACCACCGCCGCCTGCAAGCCACCCCCCTCCCCCCCGGTTCTTCTGCACCTCCTGACCCCCCATGCTCGTCCTGGAAGCCCCCCCTCCACTAAACCCCCCACGATGGAAGCCCAAACCCCCCGCTCGTCCTGCAAGCCACCCCCTCCTGATCGTCCAACATCCCCCCCAAGCAAGAACAACAGATAGGAATGATCCCCTCCCCTCTTGTGTGGAAGCCCAACCCCCCCCTACCGCCAGCCTCTCCAACAAGAACCCAACCCCCCCACCAGACAGTCAGCCTCTACTACGAAGCCCCTGCTCGAAGCCCCCCACTCCTACAAGACTGCAAGCCTTTCAAGAAAATTCTTTTTTAAAAAATGTTGTTTAATACTAGTTGTTAGATGGTGAATTGGTTAGATTAACTCACTCATATAGTTGACTTAATGAACTAAACTAGCGGAAGGTTATAGGTGTAAAACGGAGCATTTATTAGGGTCATGGGTGTAATTCGTGATTATAGAGGGTTTCTGGGGTAATTATGAAATTACTCAGGTTTATGGGTGTAAATATCCCTTAAAAAAATAACATTCATAAGAATGAATAGTATAAACATACTAACCAATAGCATTAACAGTGAATGAATAGTATATAAAAATAAATTTTTATAAATCAACCCTGTGTAGAGGTTTATAGTAACAAATAGCATTAGAATTAACAATAATACAAAAATGAATAGCATAAACTATTGATATGTCTTGAATCCTAACCATTTGTCCTGTTGAATCAGTTGAAGAACCGTCTGATATCCCCCTCATGACACCATACCCTACCAGTACCCCCCTTGTAGGGGTTGCAAAGGGCAGCATCCTCATCCTGAATTTTTCTTATTTTGGTGTACGGTTCCATTTACAACATAAACTAAATATACAACTTGATAGTGTGGAGAAACAATGAAATGCCTTGTTTATTCAAGGAGGTCTAGGGTTCCTTTTATAGTGTGTAACCTAGAGAGCAAAAATCGAGAAATTACATAAAATGACCCTGAATTGTTACAGCACTCAATACATAAACAGATAACTCTAACAATCCCCCTTAACTTGAAGTATTGATCATGCCCAACTTGGATATCATCAACGAGAGGTGTTTCTTCAAAAGTACCTTTGTGAAAGTATCTACAATCTGAAGATCTACGGAGATATGAGTAATAATGATAATTCCTCCCCGTATAGCATCTCGAATAAAGTGACAATCAACCTCAATATGCATGGTTCGCTCATGAAATATAGGATTAATGGCAATGTGTATAGCAGACTTGTGGTCACAATACAAAGGTCCAGGAGCCGTAGTAGGAAGTCTAAGTTCTTGTAGGAAAGAAACACGCCAAGTAATCTCATAAGTAGCTTAGGTCATCGCCACATATTCTGCCTTTACACTGGATCTAGAGACTACTATAAGCTTCTTGCTCCACTATGTAACAAGGTTGTCACCAATAAACATAGCATAACATGTAGTGGATCGTCGTCCCTCAGGTGAACTAGCATAATCTGTCTGCATAAGCCATGAAATCAGTGTGGCCATTAATCCTATAGAATAGACCACACCATGGAGATTCCTTCAAATATCATAGGATCGGTATAAGACCCTGCCAGTGACTGTAAAGAGGTATCTCCATTTGCAAGCTAGCCTGGCTCACAGCAAACAATATATATGTCACAGTGACAATGAGATAGACCAGTCTGTCCACTAAGCTTTTATATCGTACAGTATCTCAAACTTAGGATCAGTGGATGTAGAGTGCTATTGTTCTGTCGGGATGTCAAATGGTTTGCATGCAACTGTAAGAATAACAAAGCAATACTTCCTTTGTGATAGATGTAATCCATCTGTAATACGTATCACTTTGATGCCAAGAAGGTATCAGAGTTAACCAAGGTCCTTGGTGACACACCTTCTGAAGAAAGGCCTTGATCTCTAGAATCCATGTTTTATCATCACCAGTAACAACTATATCATCAACATAGACTCACGGTATAACAATGCTATTGGACCGTAGGCCGATAAAGATAAAATAGTCAGATGTCATCTTGTGAAATCCAAGAGAGTTGATCTCAATAGTAAGCATGTCAAACCAAGCTCGTGGACTCTGCTTTAGCCCATAAATGACCTTGCGAAGTCGGCACACATGCTTCCCCTCGACTGAGTAAGCTTGGTAATTGTGTCATATAAACTTCCTCCTCAAGGTCGCCATAGAGAAAGGCATTCTTGACTTCAAGCTGAAACGTGGGCCAGTTCTTGTTAGCGGCAATTGAGATAATAGTGTAGATGGGTCCCATTTTGGCAACTAGGGAAAAGGTTTTAAAGTAATCTACTCCATAAGTATGAGTAAAGCCCTTAGCCACAAGCATGACCTTCAAGCTATCAATATAACCATCAGGTGACAGCTTGATCATAAAGACCCATCAGCATGATTCATGATTAATACTATAGAAAATGCTCTGATCCATGTAGAAAATGATATTACATAAGCGTATCAGAGAAAAAGAAATACAGAACGTGGAAGAACAGTGAGATTTTACGTGAAACCCTACTCCGTGAGGAGCAGGATGTTACCAGGGGATAAGGCCTCTTGTAGGTTGGGTAGTATGTTATTTCTTTCTCTCTCATCTGTTACAGGTGGTGTGGGGCTTCTATATAGCCCCACTTGCAAGATCAAGTCTCACTCACAGTAGATGTGGCATGTGGGACAAAACATATTGGTGTGGTAATTTGACCCTAGAGGGATCCAATTACCCATTTATACATGTGATGTGTACTTTAACACCCCCCCTCAAGCTGGAGCATGTAATGCTCAGCTTCGACAAATAGAAAGAACTCACTCTCTCACATAATACAAGTTGCTACTGACAATATACGCAAACTCGAATGGCTATCTGTAGAGGACGGTGCTTCTCATGTCGTGCTAGTGAGGAGGAACTGATAAGTTGGAGTGGACTGTGTCTCCTCGTTGGAGAACATGTGTTATGTATCGTGTTTGTCAAAGTCACTGAAGCTGAAACGAGTCTCCTCATATGAACACTCTGTCCCACCACATGTAGAAGACTACTTATCATGTAGACAATTGCTCCATCTCTAAAGGACCAAACAAAGAATGTCACTAATTATCCATACATAGATCTCTTAAGATGGGTCTCTCTCATAAGGACCTCGAAGTGGGTTCTCTCGCATATGAACCTCGGAAGGATCTCGTACTGGAGTTCACGATCACTAGCGTATGGAGTCTGGAAGTCTCCTCGTCGGAGAACTGAGTCTCTCCCATAATGGCTCGGAGAATGGGATTTCTACTCTGGAGCACCTGCGAATCCACATAAAAATCCTAAGCCCGTAATGGCTCAGAGAATGGGATCCCTACTCTATAGTCCATATAGATCACATGAAAACCCTAGTCTAAATCAAAGAAAGGACCTTTCAAATAATGATCTCAAACATGTGCTATCAAATGGTAGAGTCTGAAATCTGGACGTTTAAATTTGAATTGGAGAGTCTAAATCTATCATGTAGAACACTACACTCCCCCTTTCTCCCATACCGGCAGGAATAGATGACATCGACCAAGTTGGGAGAAGAAATGAAGATTGGGAAAACAAAAAAACAATGAGACATCTTTTTTTTGGCTTTTCTTCTTTCTATGTTTTTAAAGCCGTTCTCTCGTTCTTTTTTATAAAAAGTTGTTTCATTTTTTTATTGGTTTTTTTCAAAACTTGCGGCCTAAAGTGGCCCCAAAAGAGTGTTCTTCTCTTCTGAGCCTTGTTTTTTATTGGCCCCCTTTGTATTTGTTGGGAAAAATGAAAGAGATGTTTATTCCATCAGCCCTAGGCTCTCTTATATAGGAGAGTAGCCTATGGGTAAATTACATAAAGCATACGGCTGAAAATAGAAATAACAGAGAGATACAAAGGAAACTAATATATATGTTAACACTCCCCCTCAAGATGGAGCATAGATATCAATCATGCTCAGCTTGGATGCACACTTCTGAAATGGGCCTCGTAGTAATACCTTGGTGAATATATCTGCAGTTTGATTTTCTGAAGTAACATGAGATGTAGCAATGAACCCCTTCTGAATCATGTCACGTATGAAGTGACAGTCGACCTCAACGTGCTTGGTTCGCTCATGGAATGCTGGATTGTTTGCAATGAACAGGGATGCCTGATTGTCACATTCTAAGTTCATAGGAAGTGGTACATCTATACATAGATCTGTAAGCACAGCCTTTACCCACATCATTTTTGTGCTAGCCTGGGCCATAGCCCTATATTCAGATTCAGCACTAGACCTGGCTACCACCGTCTGTTTCTTGCTCCTCCATGAGATTAGAGAATCTCCAACGTAGACTGCAAACCCAGAGGTGGACTTCCTGTCCTTGGGACAACCTGCATAGTCTGCATCTGCACATGCTGAGATAGAAATCCCCTTGCCTTTCTTGAATAGCAAACCTGCACCAGGAGATGATTTGAGGTACCTGAGTATCATATGTATAGCATCCATATGGACCTGACGTGGTTGCTCCATGAACTGGCTCACACGACTCACTGCAAAGGGTATACGGGGCCTAGTGATCGTGACATACAACAGTTTGCCTACCAGTTCTCTGTATCTTCTTCTGTCCACCTCCTCTGTATCATCATCATATAGCTTCATGCTAGGGTCCATTGGTGTTGTAGCAGGCCGGCACCCAAGCATACATGTTTCACTCAACAGGTCCGTAACATATTTTCTCTGCGACATTACTAGCCCATACGGATTTCTGGCGAATTCCAGCCCCAGAAAATATCTAAGGACTCCAAGATCCTTAGTGACAAATTCGCTACCCAGCTTTTCTTTCGCTTGCTTTATTCCTTGTTCATCATCTCCTGTAATCAAGATGTCATCTACATTAACCATAATTGCAATAATACCTCTTGAAGTCTTCTGTACAAACAAGGAATGATCGGCATTAGAGCGTTTGTATCCTTGTTTTTCAAAGAGGTCTGAAAGCTTCTGAAACCATGCTCTGGGGCTCTGCTTAAGGCGATAGATAGCCTTATGAAGTCTGCACACCTATGAACACTCCCCCTCAACAGCAAAGCCGGGAGGCTGTTGCATGTAGACTTCCTCCTATAGGTCTCCATATAAGAACGCATTCTTCACATCCAACTGATATAGCGGCCACTCTCGACTAACCGCAACTGACAGCAAGATCCGTAGGGTAAAATGACGGGCTACTGGTGAGAACGTATCAAGATAATCCACCACGTATGTCTGTGTAAAGCCACGTGCAACCAGGCGGGCCTTGAAACTGTCAATACTGCCATCTGCATTCTGTTTGACTGTAAATACCCACTTGCAGCTCACTGGGGTCACATCTGCACGTATAGGAACTAGACTCCAAGTTCCCCTAGATTGAAGTGTCGCCATTTCTTCCTCCATTGCTAGACGCCATCTAGTATCCTTCAGAGCATCTTCATAATTCCGTGGAATATCTACAGCTGACAAGGCAACCATAAAGTTCCTGAAATCCCCAGATAATCGCTCAAATGACACAGAAGCTGCTAAAGGATATTTGGCGCAGCCCCTCTTCGATTTGTGTATAGCAATAGGAACATCTAAATCGGTTGTGTCCTCATCTGGCCTCTGCAACATATCCTGCTCAGAAATATCATTAGATCCATCAAGAGTAATATCTTCAGTACATACCTTAGGCGAGCTAGGAGATGAGTCATGACCATGAGCTGGAGTAGGCATGCGGGTATAATGAAATGGTAGTGGTGAAACAGGGATAGTACTTCGAGGTGCGGATGATGGTAAAGGAGCTGGTGGTGGTGGTGGTGGTGGTGGTACTGGTGGTGTCATATAGATGGCATCGGTAGGAAGTGGAGGTAGCTGCTGATCACCTGAGGATGAAAAATACATTACGGATTCAAAAAATGTAACATCTGCACTAACAATATACCGCCTACGCAATGGATCAAAACACTTCTACCCCTTTTGAGTTCCGGAGTACCCAACAAACACACACTTGATAGACCTAGGAGAGAGCTTGTCAGTACCGGGAGACAACTGGTGGACAAAGGCAACTGAGCCAAACACACGAGGAGTAAGGGAAAACAGATCCTTACCAGGAAAGATAAGGGAGAAAGGAATCCGTTCACCCAGAACAGAGGACGGCATACGATTAATTAGGTAGCATGCTGTGAGAACTGCGTCACCCCAGTAAGAATAAGGAGCATGACTCTGCATAAGAAGTGATCTTGTGACATCTAGTAGGTGGCGATGTTTCCTTTCAGCAATCCCATTTTGTTGAGAGGTATAAGCACAGGATGTTTGATGGATAATCCCTTTGGATGAGTAGTAATTGGTTAGGATATGAGTACATAATTCTAGGCCATTATCACTTCTCACAATTTTAACAGATGTGGAGAAAACATTACGAATTTCATTAAGAAAATGGATAATAACATTCCCTGCTTCAGATTTATTTTTCAACAAAAATACCCATGACACACGAGAGAAGTCATCCACAATAACTATATAAAATCTGTGTCCCTGATGATCAGGTACATGACTCGGGCCCCAGATATCAATATGAAATAACTCAAACTTAAAGGTACTACTCCGACCTGGACGACTGGGAAAGGTAGATCGGTGATGCTTTCCCAACTGACAAGCCTCACATTGGATGGATGTGTGAGGCAGACCCTGGGGTAACACACGACGTAATTTCTGAAGCGGTAGATGTCTAAAGCGCAGATGCCACAGCAGAGGAGATACGGGTCTAGTAAGTAGGGATGAGGTTCCAGCAAAAGGAGTCTGATTGAGGTGATAGAGACCTCCTTACTCATAGCCACGACTAATCACGTTGCCCGTAAGGATATCCTGAAAAATAAGAGAAGATGGATCAAAAATTGCCCGACAATGTAAATCTTTTGTAATCTGACTGATTAATAGTAAATTCATTGAAAAATCAGGCGCATGTAACACATTCTTGAGCTGCATAGAAGATGTCAGTCTAATCTCCCCCTGACCAGTAATTGGGGAATGTGTACCATTGGCAATGACCACTGTTCGGCCTGGAGGAATCTGAGAATATCCTGTAAGTAAACTCTGATCGCCACATAGATGATGTGTAGCGCCCGAGTCCATAATCCAAGGTAATGTATCTGATCTACTACTGGTAAATGCACGTATGCTACCTGATGCATTGGTAGACGCAGAGGCAGATGCAGCAGCATCAGATTGACTCTCAGTAGTGGGTGCTGGGCCAGATGGGGGAATAATGCCCCTTAGACGGGCAACTAGATCATCGAACCGCTGATCCAAGGTGGTAGCAGATGGAGGCTCTATCTGTTCAGCGACTCGTGCAGATGCAGGAAATCCATGCTTAGAGTAGCATGTGTCTTCACTGTGTCCGACGCGATGGCAGTAGGTACATGTTGGTCGAGTACGGTCTCCCCTGCCACGAGGTCCATGTCCACGGGTCTGATGATGAAAACCACGACCCCTGTTGGCGGCCATGGCTGAAGCATTCTAATTCGTGGCCGTAGAAGGGACGGTGATGCGTCTTAGTCTATGAAAGGCTTCCTCCATGGGAGGAATAGTAGAATCGTCCAGGATCTGGGATCGTGCCGCCTCATACTCTGGATCAAGTGCAGCAAGGAAAACGCCCACCATAGTCGCATTCCGATATGTCTTCTGTTGCTCTGGCGTGGCTGTCAGGCGCATGAAGCTGTATAGCTTCTCGAACATCCCTCGCAGTGATGTGTAGAGTGAATGTAGAGGGCGACCATTCTGCTTTATAGTGAATATATCATGCTGGAGTTGCAGAATCTTTGTCTCATTCTTCGCCTGAGAGTATGTGGCCGCCAGAATGTCCCACATGTCTTTGGCCATGGGCTAATGTAGAATGTCATTGGCAATCTCGATCGCCAATGTTCCAGATAACCAGACTTTGGCGTATGTGTCATCGGCCTCCCATGAGGCATTGGCTCCAGTCTTCTCAGCAGGCTCTGCTTCGGTAAGAATGTGCTTCTTACCAGTTGACTTCATCATACTCATGAACTGCATCGCCCACAGTTCATAGTTCGTACCATCCATCTTTACAATAGGCACTGGACCACGAAAGGTGCCAATGGATGGAATATCCGCCTTGCTTTCTGACATACTGGAAACTGAAGACTGGAGCAATTGTCTGAAGATAAGATTCGTCTACACAAACATAGACGGGTTTAGGTGCATGTGTAGACCTCAAGCAACTGAACCCATTTAGTTGATGGTGTGCGTTTTAGGGCTGATTCAAGAGCACACGCTTAGGGCTATACGGTGCCCGCTGGATCACGCAAGCACGCAAGAGCATAGGAGCGCGAGGGCAGGCGCGCGAGGGCAAGCGCTCAGTCGCGCAGCACGAGGGCGAGCGCGCAGTCGCGCGCGAGGGCTAGAGTGCTAAGCGCAGGCGCGAAGGGCGGAGCGCACGCGCGGCGGAGGCGGTCGCGCGTATGCGTCGGCGACGGTGAGAGAGAGAGGCATGCAGTGGGGTAGGGATAGGGTTAGGGTTTTGAGAACTCCGTTCTAGGACCGTCGCTCTGATACCATGTTAGGAAAAATGAAAGAGATGTTTATTCCATCATCCCTAGGCTCTCTTATATATGAGAGTAGCCTATGGGTAAATTACATAAAGCATACGGCTGAAAATAAAAATAACAGAGAGATACAAAGGAAACTAATATATATGTTAACAGTATTTGTTTTCAAAAATTCATGTCCCGAATAGGGTGTGGACTTCTCCCTTTTTACTTCCAGAATCGACCCCTCATTCTCTTTACTTTTTTTAAACCGCGGCCATTGGTCCCAAATTTAGGCCCAAACAAATAGCCCCACTTGATAAAAGGCATCCCTCCTCCTGGTTTGATAAGTGGGGTTCCCGATGGGGGAACCCCTAACATCCGTTTCCTGGTGGTCGAACCATACTTGGAGTCAAGTGAGAGGGTGGTGGCGCTGCTTGGAGGTCCCATCGTCGCCCCCTGGAGTGTTGCATGGGCAAAGGTGTCGCATGCCTAGAGATCTGCGAGAGGCTCACTGGGCGCGCATGATGGATTCGGAGATGGAGGCAGTGTTGTTGCGTATGCTCCTGCTACGATGTGCATGGTGGAAGGACATGGAAGCCCACGAAGGAGATGGACGTAGTGCTATTGTGTTTGTTGTTGTTGTGCTGTGAATGGTGGAAAGACCTGGAAGCACACGATGGAGGGTGTGGATGTGCCACATGAGCGAGGGGTTGCTGTCGAGAGGGCGGAGTTGTAGACCTAGAGGCCTGAAACTAAGGTTCTCGAGGAACCCATCTTCTTCTTCTCTTCTTGTGCCTGGCAAAAATTTCACCCCCTCTTTGCAACATGAAGATCTAGAGTTCGAAAAACCCTAGAAGATGGATGAACCATGCAAGCCCCACCTTCTTCTTGTACTGAGGATTCTTCTTCTTCTCTAACTCATCTGTGCTGGAGATGCCTGGCCGTCGATTAGATCTACAGATCTTGGCAGCCACGGATTAGGGTTCCAGGAACAAGGTATGATCTGCGGATCTATAGGCCTGGATGTTGATGTTGTATCACCTTGTAGAATTAGGGTTTCAGGAAGAAACCCTACAACTCCAACTTGAATGAACGATAACCAATATAATCAATACCATCATGAAGAACATAATCAGAAATTGGCACATGATCTTTAGAACTTGATGACAATCTTCGAAATATGCATAATTAGGATTTCAGAAGAAATCCTAGATCTTGAACTTGAATCAATCTAAAAATCTTCAAGAATAAAGCTTCAAGAACGAACAGCTAAGAATCGAACCCACTCTGGAAATTGATTCTCGAATAAATCACAACAACAACAACAAAGCCTTTTCCCACAATTAAGTAGGGTCGGCTACATGGATTCTTCGCCTCCATTCAGATCTATCTTGGGTCAATCTCGGATTTATATCCAAAAAACTAAGATCCCTTCGTATAGTCTATTTCCAACACTTCTTGGGCCGTCCTCGCCCTCTCTTAGCCGGCTCAACATCCCAACACTCGCATCTCCTAACCGGTGCATCAGTTGACCTTCTTTGTAAATGACCAAACCATCTTAAGCGGTTTTCTCGCATCTTATCCTCGATCGGAGCTACACCAACTTTCTTTCTGATTGCATCATTCCGAATCCGATCTTTACATGTATGTCCACACATCCATCTTAGCATTTTCATTTCTGCTACAGCCATTCTCTGCACATGTCTATGGTTCACAGGCCAACATTCAGAACCATAAAGCATAGCAGGTCTCACGGCTGCTTTGTAAAACTTTCCTTTAATTTTTAAAGGAATTTTCTTATCACAGAGAACAGCGGAGGCTCCTCTCCACTTTAGCCAGCCTGTATTTATTCTATTAGTAACATCTCCATCAATTTCCCCATCATGTTGCAAAATAGATCCCAGATATCTAAAAGAATCTCTCTTCTGAATGTTATCGTCACCAATCTTCACCTCGATTCCTTCACCATTGCTTCCATCAAAGGTGCATTCCATATATTCCGTCTTAGCCATACTTATATGAAAACCTTTAGTCTCCAATGCATGTCTCCAAACCTCAAGCTTCTCATTTACTCCATCTCTAGTCTCGTCAATCAACACAATATCATCAGCAAATAACATACACCAAGGTAACTCATCCTGAATGTGATTTGTCAACTCGTCCATAATCAAAGTAAAAAGAAATGGACTCAAAGCTGAACCTTGATGTAAACCAATGTTGATATCAAAATAGTCAGTCTTCCCCGTCGGGGTCCTTACACAAGATAAAGCCCTATCATACATATCCTTTATGAGATTAATGTATTGGACAGGTACTTGTCTCTTCTCCAAAACTCACTCTCGAATAAATCACGAACATAAAAATAAATCCTCAAAAATCAAACTCACTCTGATACCATGTAGAAAACGATAGTGCAAAAACGTATCCGAGATAAAGAAATATATTATGTGGAAGAACAATGGGATTTTAAGTAGAACCCTACTCCGTGAGGAGCTGGATGAAAACACGGGAGAAGGCCTCTCAAGGGTTGGGTATTTTTCCATTCCTCTCTCTCTCTCTCATCCGTTACAGGTGGTATGGGGCTTCTTATATAGCCCCACCAGGAAAGCCAAGTCTTACTCACAATAAATGTGAGATTGAACCTTAGGATAAGGTAATTGGATCTTGGAGGGATCCAATTACCCATATATGCATGTGATGCATACTCTAACAAACACCAAGAGGACACAACACAAGGTCCCACATATGTGGCCCTGGATGTCAGTGCTTTCATCTCCTCATCCATGGGCCTTTCTCCAACCATGATCCTACAATGCATGATGATAATCCCAAGGAATAGAAATAGCCATTAGAGCATTTGTAAATGATTGTCGCAACTAGACAAACTATCAGTGGAAGTAAAATGAGACATGGATGTATAGTACATTGCCTTTTCTGTTGTTGTAGAGCTATAGGGAGTTCTGTTGGAGAATCTGAAGCTGCAGTGGTGGGAACACTCGAAGATGGCACATCATCATGCAAATAAGACATACACGATTAGAAGAAGCTGTGAGTTTTCGCTAGTAAATGATGAGTGGAGAAGGTAGCTTCAATGGCATATCACTGACATACTGCATAAAGAAACTAGTATGTTCAAAAAAGGTGGTGTCAGCTGATATATAACAACGATGCCCAGAAGGATCATAACACTTATATCCCTTTTGAGTATGTGAGTAGCCAAGGAAAACACACCTAATGACCCGAGATGACATTTTGTTAGGAGTGTGGAAGTAGTAAATGAAGGCAGTGCACCCAAAAATCTTCAATGGTAGTGAGAACAGTATGTCATTGGGATATAATAGGGAGAACAGAGCTGCACCTTTCATATTAGACAATGGGGCCTTGTTGTTGAGATGTGTGACAGTAAGAATGGCATTTTCCTAGTCGGTCTTGGGAACCTTCATGTGAGTGGGTAATGGTCGTGCTATATCCAGAAGGTACGGAAGTTTCCTCTCTGCTACCCCCATTTTGCTGGGATGTATACAAACAAGAAGTTTGATGAAGTATCCCATGAGAGGCAAAGAAATATACCAAATCATGTTAAACTCAAGAGCATTGTTAGTTTGTATAGTTTGAACATAAGCAAAGAAAGATATTTTGATAAACATAAAGAAAGACTTGATAACTTCATCAATCTCTGTCTGTTCCTATATTAGGTAAACCCAAGAATATCTATTATAATCATCTACAAATACCACAAAATATTTATGACCACTCTAAGTACGGATCGGACAAGGTCCCTAGACATCACAATGGACTAAAACAAAAGGAGAAGTACGACACATCTCAGCTCGAGGAGGAAAAGAGGCTCGTTGATGTTTACCAAACTCGCACACCTTAACTCAAAAGGCTTCAGTGTAGAGAGTTCATGAAATATCATCGAGAGGACTTAGGCAGAGGAATGACCAAGACGAAGAAGCTAGAAAAAAGGATATGTAGAGATTGGTATAGCGCTAGCAAACGTGCCATCAGAGGGGATGTCAAGATAATAGATGTCATTCTTCTCATGTCTCACCAAAAATTGACATTGTCCAGATGTCTTGAAAGTAACAGTAAAGCTCATCAAAAATCACATGGCAATTTAGCTCAACACAAAGCTTATGAACAAACAATAAGCTTAACAGAAAGTCGGGGGTACAATGAACTCCACCGAATCGAAGCTTGGAGGAGAACTCTGTAATCCTAACAGTGGTAACATGGGAATGAGCCAAACTTGCTACCCGAACTGACTTCACAGTGGAAGAAGAGGGTTGGGAGGAGGTTAGCAGACTGCATTCTCTCGTCAGATGGGTAGATGCTCCGGAGTCGATAATCCAAGCAGGTGCAGAGGCAATGGAGGAGTTAGCTATAGTACCTGAGGTAGTAGCTAAATTCGCAGTAGTAGCAATGGAAGTCTGGAGAAGTTGCATCAGGCCGGAGTAATCAGTGGCACTAAGTTGGAATATTTGCTCCATGGCCTTAAATTTCACTGAAATTCCGTCGATTTTTGGTCGATATTCGATTTCGACAAGTGATTGAAATCGATACCCCATAGCATTTCCTTTACCAAGATTTCCTTGACATTTTGGTCCATTTCGATCCATTTCGGTCAATTTCAGTATATTTCTATGGAATTTTGGTCCATTGCAGTCGAATTTCGATCCATTTCGGTCTGATTGGGAGGAGGTTAGCAGACTGCCTTCTCTCGTCAAATGGGTAGATTCTCTGGAGTCGACAATCCAAGCAGGTGCAGAGGCAGTGGCAGAATTGGCTACAGTACCTGAGGAAGTAGCTAAATTCGCAGTAGTAGCACTGGAAGTTTGGAGAAGTTGCATCAGGCCGGAGTAGTTAGTGGCACTAAGTTGGATTATTTGTTCCATGACCTTAAATTTCGGATTATTTGTTCCATGACCTTAAATTTCGCTAAATTTCCATCAATTTTTGGTCGATATTCGAAATCGATACCCCATAGCATTTCCTTTACCAAGATTTCATTGACATTTTGGTCCATCTCGATCCATTTCGGTCAATTTCAGTATATTTCTATGGAATTTTGCTCCATTCCAGTCGACTTTCGATCCATTTCGGTCTAATTTTGACTTAAACAACAGAAAAAGAAGAATCTAGCTATGTTTCACCAAAATTCCTCCTCCTAACCACTTAGGCCACTCTTTTATCTATATTCGACCCAAGGTTCAGGAAAGCGGTATGCGTATGCGTTCGGACTGGTCACCGAATACTGATTAAGCGGTATGCGGGGGCATATGCGGGGTATATGCGGTTCTAAGCGGTTTTCTAATTTTTAATTTAAAAATAAAAAATATCTATGAATAAGATTACCACTGATGTTATGTATCTAAGTGGAGTTAAAGAAGATATATGAAAAACGATTTATGTTAGATGGGTGTGTATATATACTTTTAATTGCCTCATATTTAATCATAAAAAAACATTTACCATAAAAACTTCACATTATATGATTCGTAATAACAAAAACTTCAATACCCATACATGCACTACATGAGCAAAACCTCAATCAGCATATATAAAAATATTCGACGATACATTGCATATACTCGTGAAAACAATACATGAGAAAAACATAAAACATTGCATATATATAATGGTATAATGCATTGTATAGAAATGCATGTCATATTCTAACAATTGAATGAAGAGGCAAAGTTACGGAATTAAGGACCTGAATGAGAAGATTGAAAAGTTGGAACTGCTGGAGCAGTATGCGGGGCATATGCGGGATATGCGGGGTATATGCGGGGCATATGCGGGCCGCATATGCGGGGAGGGCGCATAGTGCACTGATTCAAGTAATCGGTGCGGTCTGCATGCCGCACGGGCATATGCGGCCGCATATGCGGCCCGTGCGGCCGATTTCATGAACACTGATTCGACCTCTTTGGGGCACTTTTTAAGCTCTATATATTGGTACATTACATTGCATCATTTCATCTCACAAGACACAAAAATTTGTTTGTTTTTAAGCTCGCTTTCTTGTTGCTTCTCTTTCTACAAGGAGTATGTGCAGTTATGCAGACGCTAGGCAGTTAGCGACCTTCCATGTCTTGTGACTGCAAGTATTAGCCTACTAATAGATTGGATGTAAATTGTGTTTGTGAATGTTACACAGTTTGTTGGTGTTAGTTGATTTGTCGCCAAGAGTTGGCGGAAGATAGACTGACTAATGAGCGAGGGAATTGGACAGCAAGGTCTAGAGGCAAGATGCCGAAGAAGGCTCGAAAGAGTTTAAGTCAAAGTGGCCAGGTCCACTAGTTTAAATTCCGGTTTCAGAAGTACCAAAAGAAAACCACATATATATAAAGCCTAATTCTGTGACCTACGAAGTAGAAAGGCACAGGGTTGTGATCTACAGTCGACAAATCTGATGAACAGAAAGATGAGACTTGAAATATGGTCCAAACAATCTCACATCACATGACCGCTTGGACTTTTTCGGCTGCAGAAGCCCCCCAACAGGACCCCCCAAGTCGGGGAAGCAAGGGTCTGCCAGTCCGCTCTTCCTAATGAATAGGTGAGTTGAGAGAGTAGAAGGACCATAGCCACTGTCTTGTATAGCATATATTTTACGACCACAAGCTCTACAATGCATTTATCAGATGTATATGTTAGAAAGATTTGTGTGTTTGTGTGTATATGTGTGTCTTATTTTATTTCTAAAATTAAATAGTTTCCAAGTTCAGAGTATTTTGGCAAGATATAAGTTCTAAGCTATCATTTCGATCTTCGATTTCTTACAAAGATATCGTTTTGATAGTCGTCTTTGTTGGCCTATATTTTCCTATGTTATTGGTGCACGTGTTACCATTCTCTTCATGCTCACAAGGTGAAAGTAATGGTTTCCATTTTCGGTTCCAAATCTGGTTCTAACTTTAAGCGGCATGCTATGACTGCTGTAGAGATTGGATGGAAATTCAAGGTAACATATCATTTCAATATCTTATTATTAGCAAAAAATAGTGCATTTCTATCTCATTTATTGATTAAAGAATACAAGAAATCTTATTGTTGGAAAAAATGAGTTTTCAAGTAATTTCTAGCGATTTCACTGAAATTCCACCAAAATTCTCTTTCCTGTCTTTACCGAAAGGAAATCGAAATCTGACATTTAAGGCCTCGGTTCGTTCATCGGATTCATGATCAAAAGACACCTCAACTGCATCGTAGTCAGTCGCTTAGGCATTATTAATGTGAGGGTAGTGAAACTTTGTCCAACATCGCTCAAAGGGATGATTCCAATGGTAGAGTTACCTTGAAAGTTCGGGTTTGACCGTAACCACCTTGATGGCACCCGTCATTGTTGGTTCTCCGAAGCCCCAAAGGATATTAGAAAAGCAATGTGCCCATTTTCTGCGAGCATGTTGGAGAGAAGGTTTAGTGTGACGATGTTCGCAACGAGGAGGAAATCTTCAGTCATCTACTTAGGCATGTGAAAAGAAGAAGAAAACATCTTGGTGGTGTGGGAGATACGTGTCCCATTGTGATGACTACACATGCAACTTCCATGGAATTGGACCCATAATAGGAGGCTTTTTCGTTTAGAGGCTCTCAAACCTTCGAAAGTATAATCCATGATCTCATTTGGTGTATGAAACGGTATAGAAAAATTTTATCGATAAATAGTTCCATTGTGTTTGATTTTTTGTTGTTATTCGCCTATACAATGGCTTTCTACTAAGATTAGATCCATTGATTTTTCGCCATTTTCGCAATGTTCTAGGTATGTTCTTTATCATCTTTTTCTTTTAAATATATATATGTTGGATGTAAGAAATAAAATAAAAATACACAGGAATCTGCATGGTTGACACGCAAGGGAGGTGAGTAGAATCTCATACGATCTTGTATAACTGTTGTTGGGAAAAAATAAGAGACTTGTTTATTCCATACGCCCTAAGCTCTCTTATATAGGAGAGTAGCCTATGGGTAAATTACATCAAGAGTCCAGAGGAAAAAATATGAAACAGTACAAAATAACATAACATATATCTCTACACTCCCCCTCAAGATGGAGCATAGATATCGATCATGCTCAGCTTGGACGAGAACTTCTGGAATGGCCCTCTAAGTAACGTCTTGGTAAAGATATCTGCCAGTTTGGTCCCCTGAGCTAACGTGAGATGTAGAAATAAACCCTTTCTGAATCATATCTCGTATAAATGACAATCAACCTCTATGTGCTTGGTTCGTTCATGAAATGTTGGATTATTGGCAATAAATATAGCAGCTTGATTGTTACATTTCAGAGCCACAGGAAGTGGGACTTCTATATATAGATCTGTAAGAACAGCTTTCACCCACATCATTTCTGTACTAACCTGGGCCATAGCCCCATATTCAGACTCAGCACTGGATCTGGCTACAACGGTTTGCTTCTTGCTTCTCCATGAGACGAGAGAGTTTCCAACATACATAGCAAATCCAGTAGTGAACTTCCTATCATTGGGGCATCTTGTATAATCTGCATCTGCACACGCTGAAATAGTAATCTCCTTGTCTTTCTTGAACAACAGACCTGCACCTGGAGATGATTTAAGGGACCTGAGTATCATGTGTATAGCATCCATATGTACCTGAAGTGGTTGCTCCATGAACTGGCTCACCTGACTAACAGCAAAAGATATATCAGGCGTGGTAATGGTAACATACAGAAGTTTTCCCACCAGTTCTCTGTATCTTCTCCTATCCACCTCATCAATATCATCATCATATAATTTCATGCTTGGATCCATAGGTGTAGTGGCCGGTCGGCATCCAAGCATTCATGTTTCACTCAGCAGGTCAGTGACATTTTCTCTGGGTCATTACAAGTTCATGTGGATTTCTAGCGAACTCCAGTCCCAGAAAATATCTAAGGACTCCAAGATCCTTGGTGACAAATTCACGACGCATCATTTCTTTCGCCCTTTGAATTCCTTGTCCATCATCACCTGTGATCATAATATCATCTACATACACCATAATTGCAATAATACCTATGGATGTTTTCTTTATAAACAGGGAATGATCTGCATTGGAACGTCAGTAACCCTGTTTTTCAAACAAGTCTGAGAGCTTCTAGAACCAAGCTCTAGGGCTCTGCTTAAGGCCATAGATGGCCTTATGAAGTCTACACACCTTGGAACACTCCCTCTCAACAGCAAAACCAGGTGGTTGTTGCATGTAGACTTCCTCCTGCAAGTCACCATATAAAAAGGCATTCTTAACATCTAATTGGAATAATAGCCAATCACGAGTAATCGCAACAGAAAGAAGGATCCGTAAGGTGGAATGGCGAGAAACTAGCGAGAATGTATCAAGATAATACACTCCATATGTCTGTGTAAAACCACGAGCAACCAAGCATGCCTTGTATATGTCAATGCTGCCATCTGCATTCTGCTTGATCGTGAAAGACCCACTTACAGCTCACTGTAGACACACCGGTAGGAGCAGGAACAAGGCTCCAGGTACCTCTTGATTGAAGAGCAGCCATCTCTTTTTCCATAGCTAAACGCCACCTTCTGTCCTTCAATGCATCTTGGTAATTCCGTGGAATATCCACAGCAGATAGTGCAATGGCAAAGCTCCCGAATTCACCTGATAAACGATCAAAGGAAACCGTGGATGCTATAGGATATGTCACGTAGCTACGCTTCTGTTTCCGAAGTGCAAGAGGTAGATCCAAATCACTTGCATCCTCATCCATCCTCTGTAACACAGCCTGCTCAGGTAAATCACTAGATCCATCATTATTTATTATATTCTCATAACATACCTCAGGCGAGCTAGATGATGAGTGGTGACCATGAGCAGAAGCAGGTCGACGGGTATAGTGGAGTGGCAATGGGGGAACCGGAATTGTAACAGGAGGTGTAGGTGGTGTAGATGATGTAGGTGCTGGTGGAGATGATGATGGTGGTGGTGGCATGTATATGGCTTCATTAGTGTCTAAGGATACCAACTGATCACATGTAGGAGAAAAGTATATAACAGACTCAAAAAAGGTGACATCAGCACTAACAAAGTATTTCCTGTGCAATTGATCATAACACTTGTACCCTTTTTGTATTCTGGAGTACCCAACGAAAACACACTTGACAGCCCTAGGAGAGAGCTTGTCAATTCCTGGAGACAACTGGTGGACAAAAGCAACCGAGCCAAATACACGTGGAGTAAGGGAGAACAATTCTTTGTCAGGAAAAACACGGGAGAAAGGAATCTTCTCACCTAAGACAGACGACGGCATGCCATTAATGAGATAACATGCCGTTAGGACAACATCGCCCCAGAAAGAATGAGGAGCATGGCTCTGTATGAGAAGCGACCTGGTGACATCAAGTAAATAACGGTGTTTCCTTTCTGCAGCTCCATTTTATTGGGAAGTATACGCACAGGATGTTTGGTGGATAATCCCTTGTCTTGAAAAATAGTTTGAGAGAGTATGAGTATAAAATTCCAAGGCATTATCACTTCTCACAATCTTAACAGATGCAGAAAAGACGTTACGAACTTCATTTATGAAATTTATGATAATGTTTCCAGCTTCAGATTTATTCTTTAACAAAAAGACCCAAGATACACGAGAAAAATCATCCACAATGACCATATAAAACATGTGTCCCTGATGATCAGGAACATGACTAGGACCCCAGATATCGACGTGAAACAACTCAAACTTGGAGCTACTACTCCGACTCTGACGACTGGGAAAGGTAGACCGATGATGCTTTTCTGACCGACAAGCCTCACATTGGATGGACGTGTGAGGTGAAACCTGAGGTAAAATACGACACAATTTCTGAAGCGATAGATGGTCAAAGCGCAAGTACCACAGGAATGGAGAGATAGATCCAACAGGAAGAGAGGAGAGTTCGGCATATGGGGTCCGACTGAGACGATATAGACCACCCTGCTCATAGCCATGCCCAATCATGTTGCCCATAAGGATGTACTGAAAAATGAGAGAAGATGGATCAAAAATTGCTCGGCAATGTAAATCCTTTGTAATTGGGCTAATGGACAACAAGTTCATAGAGAAATCAGGTGCGTGTAGCACATTCTTGAGGTGCATAGATGATGTCAGGCTAATCTCCCCCTGACCACTAATCTGGGAGTGTGTCCCATTAGTGATAATCACAGTACGGCCTGAGGAACCTGTCGGTAGGACGTACGGAGACCTCGATCACCACACAGATGATGTGTGGCACCAGAGTCCATAATCCATTCTAAAGTATCAGCCACTACTGCTAGTGAATGCATAAGTACTACCTGAGGTATTGGTGGATGCAGAGGCAGCAACATCAGAATGATTCTCAGAAGCAGGCTCTGATGCAACAGGACCGAATGGAGGAATAATACCCCTCAGACGAGCTACAAGATCATCAAATCGCTGATCCAAAGAGGAAACAGAAGGAGGTTCGATCTATTCAGCTACTCGTGCAGAAGCAGGAAATCCATGTTTGGAATAGCACGTGTCCTCGGTACGTCCAGAACGGTGGCAAAAGGTGCATGATGGCCGAACACGACCTCCTCTGCCTCGGGGTCTACGACCACGAAACTGATGATGGCCCCCACGACCTCGAGATGATGCCATAGCTGAGGCGGTCTGATTGGCAGTAGATGAAGGAATAGTAATGCGACTCGGTCTATGAAAGGCTTCCTCCATCGTAGGAATAGTGAAATCTGCCAAGATCTAAGAACGTGTTGCCTCGTACTATGGATCAAGGGCTGCCAGGAATACACCAACTATAGTGGCATTCCGGTACGTCTTCTGTTGCTCAGGAGTGGCTGTGAGAGGCATGAAGTTGTAGAGCTTCTCAAACATTCCACGTAAAGACGTGTATAATGAGTGTAAAGGTAGGTCATTCTGTTTGATTGTGAAGATGTCATGCTGGAGTTGCAAAATTTCGTCTCATTCTTTGTCTGTGAATATGTAGCAGCCAGAATATCCCACATTACTTTTGCAGTGGGATGATGGAGAATATCATTGGCAATCTCAATTGCCAAAGTTCTTGATAGCCAAACCGTGTCATATGCATCATCTGCCTCCCATGAGGCGTTGACCCCAGTTTCTCAGCAGGCTCTTCCTCAGTTAGAATGTGCTTCTTACCGGTCGACTTCATCATACTCATGAACTGCATTACCCATAATTCGTAATTTGACCCGTCCATCTTCACAATAGGCGCAGGACCTCTGAAGGCACCTGTAGATGGGATATCTGCCTTGCTTTCTGACATGATGATAATAGAAGACTAGGGTAGTAGACTGAAGATATGATCGTCTACACTGACATTCACGAGTTTAGTTGCATGTGTAGACTCAAGCAACCAAACCCATTAACTTGGAGATGCGGGCGAGAGTCTCCTCTATAACGAAGGTACCCTAGGGTAAGGCGAACCCTAAGATGTAGGACTACTCGCAAGTCCTAAGAGGACGGCGTGTGATGATGCACGGAGGGCCGAGATGCGCTGGAATGCACAGGAATAGTGCACAGCACCCGGTGCAAGCGCACGGTGCTGGATGGACGCCGCACACGCGCGGGACTAGGGCTGGAGCCGCACGCGCGCGGGACCGAGCTGGAGGCGTGAGACCAAGGATGGGACCAGGGCGGCGCGAGCGCGGAGCTGGGGACGGGGCGGCGAAAGCGCGGAGCTGGGGCTGGGGAGGCGACGCGTAGAGGGCTTGAAGGTGGAGGTTAGGGCTAGGGTTTAGTTCGAGAACTCCGGTCTAGGACCGTCGCTCTGATACCATGTTTGGAAAAAATAAGAGACTAGTTTATTCCATACACCCTAAGCTCTCTTATATAGGAGAGTAGCCTATGGGTAAATTCAAGGTTTTAAAAAACGTGAGGCGTATCGAGGCGTTTTCCTAGTATTGCCTCCAGGCGTAAGCCTCGAGGCGTATCGAGGCGTAAGCCTCACTCGTGAAAGAAAAATTTGCATAAAATATAATAATTAATCGTAATTACAATTTTCAAGTTCTAGAAATTAAATAGTTATGATTAAATAGATAACTCCGTGATATTTCAAGGCTAACATCATGGTTTAAACATCCAAGTTGTTATATAACTCTCCTTTTTTAAACTCTAAATCTGTAAGGAGTCAAGTAAATATGGATATGTAAGCACAATAATGGGTAACTCTCCGCAAAATTTAAAGTTTTGAGTAAAATTTAACTAAAGAGACTAGATGTAACATAACATTTTCAAAATTAGATGAGATACGTGTCATTCAATTGAGAAGGATAAGAGAGTACGCAGTGAATTTGTGATCACGTTTTACTTTACCATAATGATTGGGGGATAAAATACTTGAATATTGCATGTTATGATCATCTTTGTTCATGCGTGCTTTGATGTGAATTAATTTAGTCCTGATTGAATAGAAGAAAAGATGAGACATGTTTACAAAATATACTTTTCAAAATTTAGGTCAAAGTAGGGGACTTGCATCCAAACATTTTAATAAAGAACGCATTTATACTTGATTCATACTAAAGAGTAGAGGCGTTAGATTTAAGGACTCAAGACTCAATTTTTTTCATGTTAATTTATAAAAAAACATGCATAACAAAGTAAAAATAAGCTTAACATGTTAATAAATTAAAAAAATGCATTTTCGTGAATCATGAGCTTAAAGACTAGAAAATACTTGTCTACGAAAGATAAAAAGTTCACAATCAAAAAGAAAAGGAAAAAATATTGCAGAAAAAAATTAAAAAACAGCCCATATATGAGGTAGCGCCTCGAGGCGCACGCCTCACTGAGGTTGAGTGAGGCTATAGCCTCGAGGCGTACGCCTCACCGCCTCGAGGCGCGTTTTTAAAAACAACGGGTAAATTACATCGAGTCCAGAGGAAAAGAAAAATATGAAACAATACAAAATAACATAACATATATCTCTACAACTGCCATATCAGGTAATCAGCTTAAGTTGCTTCTAGATAACAGATAGTTACTAAACATATATTATTGATAGTGTTAAAAGGAAAATTACTCACGGCCTGAAGATCATCGCGAATTTCTGAAACAGCGCGTTTCACTTCAAATTCAACAGTTTCAAAAATTTCACCATTGTCGTCATCAGTTAAAAGATGGTGAACATTCTACAAATAGCAAAAAAAAATTGTTAGAAATACTACCAAGCAAAATTACAAATATACCAAGTTTCACTCAGCAAATTAAAAGATAATGAATGTAGCACCCTTGTTTGTTCACAGTCCGGTTTGACTTTTCCATCGTATGCTTCAGAATAATTTGCAGGGACTGCATCCTCCCATTTTGTATTCTGGTGAGGGCATCATTTAGCCACCCATCACAAAAACATACACGATAAATTTCATTTTTGCAATTATGAATGCTAAACATGGATTAAGGTTTTCATTGAACATACATCTGATTCAGTTGATACTTCCAAGGCTTGATGTTAATCGGACAATTCCTCGGAGCAGTCAATCCTGTCTGACAACTCAAGCTCCAACTCAGCTGTTTCAGAGTCCTTGTTTTCACCAG
Organism: Ottelia alismoides; assembly: GCA_037367405.1. Classification (NCBI taxonomy): domain Eukaryota; kingdom Viridiplantae; phylum Streptophyta; class Magnoliopsida; order Alismatales; family Hydrocharitaceae; genus Ottelia; species Ottelia alismoides. Next base: position 186,341 of record JAZKJV010003126.1, read on the forward strand.
CAATCAAGGCACTGATCGTATTATGTTTCAAGGTAGACACTAAGTTGCACTCCTGCTCTTTCTCCTTGATATTCTAAATATAGCCAAGAGCAGAAAATTAACAATCAAAACAACACTTCCACATACAGAACAAAAAATGGTAAAAAGAATGTCTTCAAGATATTGACAAAAGGCAAAACAAAAGCAAGAAGAGCACTATCCAGCTCTACCACTGTAGTGGTTCTGTTTTCCTTGTATAGATATGTGTGTATATATCGTAATCAATTAATAAAAACCCTATCGTAAAAAAAAAGAAAAGGGAAAATGTTTCACACAAAAATCCACATACAAATTAGCATATTTTCCCATGCTATACATATTGATCTTCTAAAAGCCGATGATGACTAGTATGTTATACAGTCTTGAGACTAATACTTATTGAACCTACAGAGATGAAAATCCATCACCCAAACACATCATGGGCACATACAATGCCAAACAATGAGGCTGTCTAAACCACATTTTCCACACAAACATAGAACCTATAAATACCATGTAAACGAAAATGACCTTGTTTGGTTTCGACTAGTTGTCAACATCAGGCAGAATAATTACTCCACTACTTAATCTATAAGCACTTTGGTAGAACCACACTATAGAGTGAATTGGTTCCTTTTAACTGAGTTGGTGTGTGAAGCATTCAAGTTCTTCCCTATCTTTCCAATGATAGTTTCGTGTAACTAAAAAAATCCACTCCACTAACAACTACTTTTTTAAGGTGAGATGTTAAATAGAATCAATTATCTTTCTAACAGCATCTTTCATGATTTTTTCTAGAGGTTGAACCACTATGAGCTGTCTAAACTTCAGCCTCAGAGCCCATTCTTTGTTCCATTTGATAACCAGTAATATGTATAAATACTATAAAGCCCCCGAAAGAGGACAAAAAAAGTAAGAATTCCTATGCGAAATTGGAGTCTCTTTCCCAAATAATCATCTTTTGAATAGAAAGGTGTAGCCCTGAGATGACACTCAACGTAAGCTGGATTAAATTAAAATAAAGCATCAAGGTACAGAAGACCGGGCTAAGTGAACGGCCTTGCTATGCTCAAGTACATTATCAGAATAAAAACGTTGACCGTGAAAAACGAGCTCATTTCAAGCACATCAGATAGCCCACAGCTTAGCGAATTATATGGTGCAATCACCATGAAAGTTGTCGCAAAATGTTCGAATAGAATTCCATATTGTCTCCTTATCCTCCATTATATACCAAGAGATCCCAGCACACTCCCAAATACTCGCCGAATGAACACGGTCGAAGAAGAGATGGTCCAAAAACTTCCTCCCTCTGACAACATCTTGGGCATGTCGTGTCCCCAATCCGAATGAGCTTGCCTCTAAGGGATGTCTAAGCAAGCATCCATACCTTACCAGCCACAAAAACGCCTTTATCCGATGTGGAATCTTGTTCTTCCAAATCAAAGTGACATCATGCCCGAGATCATCACGCACCAGCAACTACGAGACCGTAAATGCCTTATAAGCCCTTTTGACTGTGAAGGGGTCACCTGCTACCAAGGACAGGTGCCAACAGATTCTTTCGAGGAGGAGGTTAGAAATGCCTTTCCATAACAAAGAGGGTAGTCAAACAGTAGTAGATGATAGATTAATCCCCAAACACAAATACTTCGAATCAAGCAATGTACCAAGTCTTCATTCTTGCCCCCAAATTCTGGCAATCCATTTCTCCAGTAGAGCCTTGTCCATGCACTTGATTTTCCATATGCCAAGCACTCTTTCTCTCTTCTTCTAGTCACTATATCACAATCAAGTAAGTGAATTCCACATTCTCTTGCTTAGAGTCCACCCACGAGAAACGCCTCATCATGGACTCAGCCTTTGTCTGCAGTCCAATGGTGGGGCAGAAAAATAAGTATAGTCGAGATAGCATGCTTAGAAAAATAAGTATAGTCGAGATAGCATGCTTGAGCATGTGACCAATCTCCCACCCTTAGAAAGCATAATAGACTTCCACCCCGCCAAATTATTCCCAAGTCTCTCCAACATGGGCGCCAATTCGAGATGAAAAGTCTACCTCCCACCGCGAGGAGGCCCAAGTAAGTAGCCGACAAATCCATGTCCTGACAACCAAGTGTCATGGTGAAATTTGACATCTCATTTTGTGGGAACTAAAATGGAACAAAGATCGATGTCTCTCTATTTATCTAGATGCTCAAGATGTCCCCAAAAATATTCAAGATTTGAGAAGCTTATCGACCTTGCTCCCCTCCCCACCCAATAAATAGGATTGTATCGTTTGCATATTGCAAAATGGGAATCGTAATATTTCCTCTTCTAAAATCCGGAACGAAAATGCTGCCCTCATAAGCAAGCCCCATCATTACCTCTAATGCATCAGCAACAATTACAAAAAGGAGAGGAGCTAAAAGGCATCCATGTTGAACTCATATTTACGGATGGAAGACCCCCCTCCTCCAAGTGAAAATTCACCAAAATCGAGTAACATTGTCGTGATACATCTCTTCATCCATGTGATCCAAATCTCGAAGAATCCTCTTCTTTATAATGATGCCCACAAGAACCCCCAGTCCATACAATCATAAGCCTTCAAAAAGTCGACCTTCCATACTGAACCTTTATAGTGATTTTGTTTTCGATCCATCACCATCTCATTAGCTAGAAACAAACTATTAGCCATCAACCTACCTGGTAAAAAAGTCGTCTGCTCTGAAGAGATAATCGCATGTATAACACCATAGAGATGGTTCCCAAGCACCTTGCGATAATAAGACATACTGCACTGGAGAGAGTTATTGGCCAAACATCTTCAATACGTGCAAAACCTCCCGCTTCGAAAGCAAAAAAAGAAAGGCCTTATTAAATCACTCAAAATCGAAATTGCTCGTAATTAAATCATGAAAAACTGCCTTGAGATCATCCTTTACAGTTTCTGTGAACCTCCTAGGATCCAGGTGCCCATTAACAACACTTTCGCGGCATTATATTCACTAGAGATCGCACAAGCTATTGAAAATGTGGGAAAATTTCGCGCGTTTCTGCCTTGACATTCACATTCAAATAAATAAACCACAGAGACAAGAAGAATAAGTGCCACCAACATTACACTACATAAATTATCATATATTTACATGTACAAGGAGTCTGCCAGTACATATAGTATTCCCAAAATTTTGTACAGAAGAGAAAGGGAAGCATTTACATTATGAACCGAACAAAAGCTGAGACAAAAGTATACGTACCATCTGGTATCTACCCTATCGCCTGAAATCATCAACAACTACAGGGCAGCAGGCTCCTTGCCTGCCAAAACATGATAGGAAAGAAGAGGCGTCAGCGGGCGCTGGTACTTCCCGAAAACTTATAGAATTAAGCAGGCATTTATATGTTCAAAAGCAAGCAAGTAGAAGGGCAGAAATATCTAAAATTTACTCCTACTTGCAATGTAAAAAGGTTTTCAAATTTGCTTGTATGTACCTCCCCCCTGATTATCCTTTATCCCAACATTTCCTATATAGAATATATTTACATTGTAATTAATTGTTCATAAGTGTATGGGTGTGTATATATATATATATATATATATTCTCGTATTATTATAGTCATATTATTTCAAATCAAACTTTATTATAAACACTTCCAACCAACTCAACTTTGATTGTAATTTCTTCAACTCTCAACGGTAACTATCTCAGATGTAACTCTAGATGACTTAGATGTAGACATGGATGATTTTGGATGTAGAATCGCCAAGTCTGCTGGCGAAAGTAACAAACATCAAACGGTGAGGTAGCAAATGGCTCTTCCATCTCGCCCTCTAATTAGAAGTGCGGTCCAAGAGAGGGAAGATCCCGTGCACTTGCGCAAAGTTTGTCGTGTTTTTTTCCCTTTGACCCCCGCTCAGTTTGAGCCTTTCTACTGTTTTGCAATCCGATTTGTTCCTCATTGACCGTCGTATCTTTCTTCCGATATCTACTCCTCTCTTGCTTCGCAAAGGCGGTCCATGGATGCTTTAGTCGTGATCCCGCTGGCACCTACATCGATTCCATGGACTCGACCTCGCCAATAATTCGAGGCAATTCCCGAGAACCCGATCCGGACCTTGCGGGTCGATCTCCAGGCTCCTCGTCTTCTACATTTCCTCTTGACCACCCAATAAAGCAGGACTACTCTTGTCCCACTTTCGCCGTTGCATATCCTTTTTTCCATTCACAACACTCTGGAATTGACCTTGATTCCATATTCATCATGGCAGCTGGATTCAATTGCAAAGTGGTCTGATTGGGATTCTCTCATCTTGTAGATAGAAGACAAATCAAGCCCTGGATCCCAATCCAGAATTCATCTTCTCATATTCAGACCCTGAGATGGCTCCTTAAGGAAAGGGCAAGGGTCAGCAGCCCCCTGCACAGTTGTTGGCATCTATCCAGGCTATCCAGCAGCAGCTGACAGAGCAAGCCCTCGCACAAACTGCATTTTAGGAAATGTTAAACGATGTGATGAACAAACCTGAGGGAGGAGGAGGCAGACAAGGAGGAGGAGGTGGTGGACCCCGTGACAATCCAGATGAAGAAGAGCCCGAAAAAGGAAGGCCCAAACCGACGCTGAACGAGACCTACAATCTTGGAGACAGGCAGATGACCGATTGGATCCGTATTCCCCTGGTGCATGCTCACTTTGAGATGAAGCCCCAGCTCCTCGTTCTCCTTCCCTCTTTCCACGGGAACACTAGTGAAGAACCGCACATTCATCTTCAGCAGTTTTCACGCATCTATCGTACTACTCATTACCCCGATGTCCCTCTGGACATAGTAAAGATGATGGCATTCCCATTCAGCCTATAGGACAAGGCCTTCTACTGGGTCAATCATCTGGAAAAGGTTGTGACAACTTGGGAGGGGCTGAAATCCGCATTCTTATACAAGTTCTACCCTCTCGGTCGGCTCAATCAGATGCGAGCCCGAATCACAATTTCTCTCAGGGTGTACATGAGATTTATCCACGATGCCTGGGAGAGATTCACAGATCTGCAGGAGAAATGCCCTCACCATGAGATTCCAAGGACCAGCTTGGTCCAACACTTCTTCGGGGGTCTGAATGTAGAAAGTCAAAGGCTCGTTAGCGCAGCATGTGGGGGATCACATTTTAACAAGGATGAAGGCATCGTATAGCAGATCTTTGAGGAAATGGCCGAGGGAGAGGTCATCCTCTCTTCATCTAAAGTGTATCAGAAGCAGCCCCAAATCCTTCAAAAGCAAATACACATGGCAGCGTCTCGTGAGGCGGAGAGAGATGGGAGCTCCAACCTTAATATTATCGGGGGCCATCTCTCAAAGGTCGACATCATTGAGAAGAGATCACAGGACCTTGAGAAACTCGCTGTGATCGAGAAGAGGATGCAAAATCTCGATAAACTGGATCAGATTACCAAGCAGTTGAAGCTGTTGGTAGGCACCATTAACTCTGTCCAGTCGGCAACACCATCTTCAGATGCTCCAGCTGAGAAGAAGGACGATCCATCACCGCCGCATCAGCCTCAGCTGAGCCATCAGCCATCGGCAGTTCAGCACGTGTATTACGTGCAGACGCCCGACTAGGGTCAGCCGCAGCAGCAGATGGTTGTTTACCAGCCAGATTTCCTCAATCAGTCAGATCCAGCATTCCCACCACCACCCCTGATCCACGAAGTAAATGGGGTATGGAGCAACGATGCGCAGTTGGCTCGTCCTTCCGGACACCCACAGGGCCAACAGCAAGCCAACAGGCAGTACCACCAACTACAGGATGGTCGCTTTGGGCAGTCTTCGAAGTCGCCACCGCAATATCACCAGCCTCCCTAGTATGCTAACCAATGGAGGCAGAATCAACACTACCAACAGCCACAGTACTGACAGCCACTGCCATATCACCAGTATGCGACTGCACCACCCCCTCAGTATCAGCAGTATCCTCCTCCCTCTTACAATCAGTTTCAGCTTCCTCCACCACAGCAGCACCACCAGCAGGCGTTGCCTCAACTCCCTTGCCTACAGCAACAGTGCGGTCTGTACGTTGAATCTTTTGAGGCCAATCCTATGAACCCGACCTTGGATTGCTTGGCCCAGCTCGTCAAAGACCTAGCAGATATGACTAGGAAACTCGATGACTTGACCGCCACTAAAACTACCATCCCGGCATAGGTCGAAGCTAACCCCAACGGCTTCAAAAAGAAGGAGCAGGTAGAATGTGATGTCCCGTCCATGGAAGGAAATATCGACGATAAATCGGTGATATATCGGCGATATATCGATATCGACATGGGACCGATATGGGCACCGATATGGCGATATATCCCGCTTTCCAGGCATTTTCTTCACAAAGGCTCGTCAATATGGGCGATATTTCGGCGATATATCGTCGATATATCGTCGAAATATCGTATCAAAACGATATCGAAACGATATCGATATCGATACGGCCTTCCATAGTCCCGTCTATGCTTATAGAGTCGGATGATTGTATTATTGTTTTATCTAATGCTATAACTCTCAGGATCGGTAGAGCCTTGCATTCGCCTGCCACCAACAAAGGGGAGAATAAAGCTTCATGTGAATCGTCATCTTCTGCATCAACTGTGCCAGCTACAGGGACGGGTGAGGAAGAAGGAGGGGCCATTCCAGCTGCCACTGACCACCATCTGCATCAACAAAAAGCACAAAAAAATCAGCAAAAACCAAAAAAACAAAAAGAAGATCGTCACCGAAGTGAAGCTGTGCCAGCCTTGGAGGAGCCGCCAGCAGCAGCCGATCATACGCCAGCCGATGGAGCGGAGGCCCCACTTTTTGCTCGTCCACCAGTACCAGCACCTCAGCTTCCAGCTTGTACTCCTTTTTGTAGTCCGGATGTACAACAGTTTGTGGACGATGATTTTATTGTAAATAAAAACTCTAATCTAGATTCCAGCAATGTAAATATTCCGTTCCCTGATGCAATAGAAAAATACAAAAAACTGCAAAAAGAAAAAGTGTATTATCCGATCCTGAAGTTGTGGATATCATTAATAACTTGACTGTTGAGATTCCTCTGATGAAGGCCATGGAGTACATGACAGCTGTAAAGAGAGGTCTGAAAGAAGCATGTACAAGCAAGCGTCACACAACACGAAAGAACAGACGCCGACAGGTTGAGAAGCACATTCTCACCATGACCACTGTAACTGCCATCAGCAATCTCCTACAGAAGAAGCCAGACAAAGGGACACATCTTATCAGTTGTGAGATTTTTGATCAGGTCTTCGAGCGCACTCTGCTTGACAGCAGTTCTTCCATCAACCTTCTGCCCTCGTCACTATTGAAAGAATTTAGGCTAGGTCCGCTCAAGCAGACACGGATAATTCTTCAGTTTGTTGATCGATCCATCAAGCGACCTACAAGCCTTTTGGAAGACGTTGTGGTAAAGATGCGGGAAATGCAGTTCCCAGTTGACTTTGTAGTCCTTCACATGAACTCCCCTGCACCCTTACTCCAGACTCCCATCATCCTTGGCCGGCCATTCCTGCGCACCTCAGAAGCTGTGGTTGATTATGGGTCTGGCAAGATCACTTTCAGCTTGGGCAGCAAGAGAATCACTATAGATATGATCGGCGAGCTGAAAGTCATGACTGATGAGAGTCGTGCAACACCAGAAGCAGACTGTGACTTTATTGCAGAAATCAGAGATACACCACCTTCTTTGGATGATCCATGGACCCAAGAAATCCTCTCTCTGGAGGGGGACTTGGAAAGCACAGTCGACACATACTCCGATGATACTAGGGAGACAGAATCCCATTTGTTGATACGTCTTTTTGACTCCAAAGATTCACTCCAGCCCGAACACGAAGAGCCTAGTGCAACTGTTTGGCACACTATCAGAATCTCAACGGGAGACTGAGTTCAGTACTCTGTCAAAGTTCAAGCCGCACATCCCACCGCCAGTACAGTTTCCGAAGTGACTAACAAGTTGACCAAATCAGAACCAGAACTCAAGCCACTTCCAGCAGGCCTGAAGTATGCTTTCCTTGCGGGTAAAGAAAACATGTATCCAGTCATCATCAACAGCAGGCTGACTCCGGAGCAAGAATCTCGACTCCTCGAGGTTCTAGAAAAGAAACATAAGGAACTTGGCATGTATCAGATCTCTGCGGGATAAATCCAGCGTTCTGTTCACATCATATTTACCTGAAAGAAGATGTCAAGCCGTCCCGTGAATTCCAAAGAAGGCTGAATCCAAATCTCCAGGACATCGTCATAAAAGAAATCATGAAATGGTGTGACGCAGGCTTCATTTACCCCATCTCCGACTCAAAATGGGTGAGCCCCTTGCACGTAGTTCCAAAGAAGTCGGGACTCACTGTGGTTACAAATGAAAGAGGAGAGGATTTACTCAGGTACCGACATCCTACCATGTATATGTTGATTACCGTCGTCTTAATGCAGCAACAAAGAAGGACCACTTCCCCTTGCCATTCATTGATCAAGTATTGGAAAGACTAGCCAGCAAGGAGTTCTTCTGTTTTTTGGATGGATACTCCGGGTACAACCAAGTGGTAATCGCTCTTGAGGACCAAGAGAAGACTAACTTCAATTGCCCGTTCGGCACCTATGCTTTCAGAAGAATGTCATTTGGATTATGCAACGCACCAGCGACATTCCAGAGATGCATGCTTGCAGTTTCGCCGAGATGGTAGGCAGTTTTCTTGAGGTGTTTATGGACGACTTCTCCGTCTATGGTGACAATTTCGATTCTTGTCTTGAGCACTTGGACAAACTACTTCAGAAACGTCGCGAAGTCAATCTAATGCCATCATGGGAAAAGAGCTACTTCATGGTCACAGAAGGGATTGTACTGGGTCACGTCGTTTCCAAACGTACCATGCAAGTCGACCCGGCAAAGGTGGATGTGATTGCCAATCTCGAGCTACCTCAGACAGTAAAGAATGTGAGGTCATTCCTGGGGCATGTGGGATTCTACAGAAGGTTCATCCGAGATTTCAATCGCATTGCCCGACCTCTTACAGAACTTTTATGCAAGGAGACTGAGTTCAATGTTGATCAACAAGTTCTCCTTACTTCCAATCAGCTGAAGGAGCTTATCACTCAAGCTCCAGTCCTACAGTCGTCGGATTGGTCTCTTCCTTTCGAGATCATGACGGATGCGTCAAACTTCGCAGTTGGTGCTATTTTAGGACAGAGTAAAGACAAGGTACCCTATGACATTCATTACGCCAGCAAAACATTAGATGAAGCTCAAAGAAATTACAATGTGACAGAGAAAGAGTTGATGGTTGTGGTATTCGCCCTGGAAAAGTTCGGATCCTATTTGCTTGAATCGAAAGTTATCATCTTCACCGACCACTCTGCTATCAGATATTTACAGCAGAAGAAGGATGTCAAGCCCAGACTGATCAGATGGATCATTCTCCTCCATGAATTTGATTTGGAAATCAAAGACAAACCTGGAGTTCAAAATGTGGTGGCAGATCATCTCTCCAGAATTGAGCATCAAGAGCCTCCGTTGAATAGCGCACCCATCACAGAAACCTTTCATGACGAGTCGATTTTAGTTGTGGATTCACTCCCTTGGTATGTTGATATTGTCAACTACCTCATTTCGGGGGTAGTACCGCCGGATTGGACGAAAATTCAGAAGGACAAGTTCTTGTCGACAATCCATTTCTACCAATGGGAAGATCCTCTCTTATTCAGGAAAGGGGCAGATTGCATTTGGCGCAGGTGCATTCCTTAGGAAGAGCATCATAGTGTCCTCGAGCATTGTCACTCGCTCGAATCTGGTGGACACCACTCTGGAGATAGGACGGCAGCAAAAGTACTTCAGTGCGGCTTCTGGTGGCCCACATTATTCAAAGATGCAGCAGCCTTTGTCAAACGATGCACTGACTGTCAGCGATTGAAAGGCACCCTCACAGCGAAAGATTCAATGCCCCTGAAGATCATTCAGATAGCAGACGTATTCGATGCGTGGGGCATCGATTTTATGGGACATTTTCCTAACAGTCAGGGATATGAGCACATCCTCCTTGCCGTCGACTATGTGAGTCGTTGGGTTGAAGCTATCTCCGCTCGAGTCGCAGACAGCCGGATAGTGTACCGAATCCTAAGAGAGAATATCATTTCGCGGTTCGGGATTCCAAAGACTCTGATATCAGATGGGGGTAGTCACTTCATAAATAAAGAGGTCAAGAAACTAACAAAAGAATACGACATCGACCATCGACTCGCATCTCCTTATCATCCACAGACCAATGGCATGGCAGAATTATCAAACAGAGAAATCAAGACGATCCTTCAGAAACTTGTGAGGCCGGACAGAAAGAATTTGAAGCAGTGCAAAATGGAAATATAGGGGTGCACTTATTTAATTTTTATCCGTAAATTTTATTTACGTTTATTTTGAGTCGTCGTGATTTTAGTCAAATAAAAGAGATCGTCTGTGATCTCAAAAGTCGTTAGTTTAATTTGAATTTCAAAATTAGGTAGTTAGTCGGTTAGAGTCAAATTAGAAAATTAGTTTGAATTTGAATTGAGTTCTATTTTTGTAACCTCATCCCTCCTATATAAAGGGATGATAGGCTAGTGTTTTAGACAGTTCAGTTGATTAAAAATTTGATATTTTATCTCTCTCTCTCTCGTCCCTCTCCTTTATCCCTCAACGCGGTCTTGGCAATAGCAGAAAAATATTCTTTATCTCATTAATAATTGATTTAATGACAAACTCAGTCTCAGACTTAATCTTTAACAAGAAAATCCAAGAAAGTCTACAATAGTCATCTATAGCAACCAGATAAAAATAGTGTCCCTAGTGATCAAGGACACGACTCGAACCCCAAATATCTAAGTGAAAGAGCTCAAACAACTGGGAACTGCTCCGACTCTAATGAAATGGAAAAGAGGAATGATGATGCTTCCAAGCTGGCAAGCCTCGTGCTGGAAGGAAGATCGCATAGAGGTCTATAGAAGGACACGACACAGCTTCTGCAGACAAAGTGACCAAAACGAAGGTGTCATAGGTATGGTGAGACTGGTCCAGTATGAATAGTAGAGGCGCCAGCATGAGGAGTCTAGACCAGTCTGTAGAGCCCCCGCTGCTCACGGTCACATCCAATCACCCTGCTCGTGAGTATGTCCTGAAACACAAGAGAAGATGGGTCAAAAATGGAATGACAATGCAGATCCTTTGTAATCTGACTAATGGAAAGTATGTTCATCTGAAACTTAGGAGCATATAAAACATTCTGCAGGTGCATGGATGGTGTCAAATGCACCTCCCTCTGTCATGTGATGGGTAAGTGAACCTCATTTGCAATGACGACCCATCTACCATGGGGTATTGATAAATAAATCCCAGATTTATATGCTTAATCATCATTATTTATCTCTCTTGATTAAGTTAATCAACAAGATTCATAAACAATGAACACTAATTACTAATTAAGATGTTGTAAATAATTAACACTAATTATTATATATTAATATTACCCTATTATGGTGTGGTATTTTATGTATTTATTTCTTAATAAAAATCAAATAAAAATAGAATAATTATCTATAAATAAATTAACATAAAACAAAATAAAAACACAAAAAATAAGAAAAGAAAAGGCAAAGAAAATTATTTTATATGGTGTTTATTAGTATTTAAATTCTATCTATGTATAGATGACCTCTGATCTCATTGACTTTTACATGAAAGTTGTAGATCTCATTCACAACTTTTCCTAATTTCCATCCTAACTATTTTTTTAGAATTATCTTTGAATTTCTGATTTATCTTGATTCTGATTGGGCCACGTGATGCTCCCAGAGTGTTCCACGTGGCCCACTCCTGTTAGGACATCTACCTTTAATTCTGACCATTGGATCCTTCCGATCAAGTCTATCCTCACCGTCCTTCAGCGCCATATTTACAGTCGCAGGATCTGTATGGATCAGATCGATCCTGGCCGCTATCTTCCACCCACACCGCAATCGTTGGATCAAAAGATCCAACGGTGCATGATTCATCCCCAACCTCCAACAACTCTCTCTCTTTAATGAATGCTTTGGTGTGGTGACTCCCGCCTCGGGAGGGCTCCCCCCTTTTCTTACTCAAAAAAAAACTCTCTCTCTTATTCGATAACCTTACTAACATCCTAATTTCCCTCCATTGTCCTCCCATCGTTAACCTCCATCTCACCTAACTTCCATCACCAACCTCTAGCCCGCTCGACCCTCATTCACGTCAACCACCTATTGAATATCTCACCAATATGACTATAACTTGTAAAATGGTAATCCATGTTCAGTTATTCCCCTCTCAATTAGCTCTCTCCCCTTCACTCTCGACCACAATATTCCTCCCAGATCCCTTTCATTACATTTTGATGGTGCCCCTCCTCCTGCACAATATTATTCCCCTCGAGCACAATGCCAACACATCCTCCCTCGTGATATTGCCACCCGTCTCATACAATATTATTCCCTCCCATGCGATACCATTTGTCATCATTATGTTGTCACTCGTTTGTTAGATATTCTTGACCCTTCATGTTGATCTTCATTAAAAGAAAATAGATTTCGGATGATTGCCGGGTATGTTTGTTAGATATTCTTGACCCTTTTGATTCTCACATTTTACTTGCCCAAGCTTGCAACTTTATTTTTAAGGATGAAATAGGATCAGTTACATAATCAAATGTACTACACCTATCTGAAAAAAATGGGCATAAATTCCTTTCATTTTTTTAATTCATATATAATTTTGGTTTATATTTTTGCATATTTTGACTATAGATGTAATCTTGCAAATAAATTCCAATTCAAATCCATTTTATAAAGAGGCATGATGCCCAACTGGTGGGCTATATCTAAGTTAGTTTTGTCTTGCATACTCAATCGAGTATGAATGTTCTATGATTCTTGATTGTTAATGATATATTATAGAGCCTTGAAAGGTGTTTTTGGGAGTGGTTGGGCTTCAGAATAGGTTAGAATTCTAAGTTAATAAAATCCAACCACAAAGATCATATTTTTTTATTCATTTAAGTTGTCTTTGTATACTTATTCGGTAACTTGTATTGTTCTTATTTGAACCATTTGGTGGAAATCAATTGCAAAAACAAGCTAATGCATCAATTATAAAATGGAACTTAAATCTGAAATTCAATATAATCCTTTAGTTTGATAGTGTGGTTTTCAACTTTTTTATAAGGACTAATGGAATTCTTCAACTTCCATTGGATCCCATGGTCTTTCTTCTCTCTACATCCATTTACATTATTGATTTTTTAAGTCATTATTGAAATTTCAAGGGCTTGTGTGTTATAAATTATTAAACGTGAGAGAATAAACTATTGATCAGGAAAAAGTAAGCGTAAAAATCCAATCCAATATGTCATTCGATGGATCGGATCTAATTAGATTTAATTATTTGATGGATTGGATTGGATTCGAAAAACAAAATTAAGATTTTTGCCCTAAGCAATAGACAACAAAAGTAAGCAATTCAATACATTCTCCAGATAAGTTTGCAGCATGGATTAGTGATTCCTCCATTAAAAATCACATCATAACAAGACTTTTGTTTAACGTAGCATTTGCCTAGGTAATGAAAGGTATGGGCACCTCCATCCTTCGTGTGATAGCATAATAGTTCATCGTGAAACTATATTCCATATTTTCAGAAGTGCTAGATAATTTTCTCCTGATGGCTTTTGCCCAATTAAAGGAAACCGCTCTTGTTGCAAGAGCAGCTTCGACCTTCGACTTCTTATTCTTTGCCAATTTATAAGCAAGTGGGTGCCATAAGGCCACGGTATCCTGAGTTCCCATTTTTGTATGCCAAAACGATAAGGTATCTCCCTTTCCCAAGTCCCACGAGACTCCATGATTAAAGACCGGAAGTGCCTTAAGACTATTCTTAGTGAAGAATAATTTGTTAAGGATGACTAAGCTTGGTCAGAAGTCACCCTGAGCCGAGCGGATAATTTTTATCCAGAGGGGTTCCTCGTCATGCTTCGCAGCCAAGAATTTTCCAGAACTCTCCAATGGTGAATAACTTCACTAACAATTGTGACACAGTTAACAGTTGATCTAGATTTCAAAAAGCACGCATATTTGTGGGTAGATGGCGGTCAAGCACACTCTTATATCTATTTACAATGGCTCTTGAGATATTTTTGAGCTACGAATTAATCAAAGTGATGGGTCTGAAATTCCAAATTCTAAATGCATTGTTCTTTTTTGGAATAGGCATAATCATACCATAGTTTGTTTATGCTTTGGGGGTCCGAGGAGGTTTTCCATAGAGGGTCATGATGGAAACTCTTAAAGAGTTCACAAAAATCTTGTCTTAAGCATATTCCAAAAGTCTTGGAAGAAGTTACTAGAGAAACCATTAGGTCCCGGGCTTTATCTCAATTCGAAAACCGCTTTTTTTACTTCCAGTTCTAAAAAGTTCCCATCATAAACCTCCTGACCAAACACATACCCCATGTTTGAGAAGACAAAGGGGCAAGCATCTCTATGAGTGGAGGTGTATTAATATTTTTTTGAAGCCAAACAAGGGGGAAACACTCAGAGGTGCCCACCCCATAATTGCATTAAAAAAAATAGGAAACTATTAGTCTATTACAGAGCGAGTAACTAGAAAAACCACAAGTCTAACAAACCCGACACCTAGATACATACATTCTCCTTATAAAACCTTTGACTCGAGAACAACAGGGCATTTCTAGCCATACAGATGGCCCAGACAATGGCCACAGGATGAAGTAGGACTCTCCTCGAACGATGTCTGGCCCGCCACTAACGTATCATAGCAAGGCTCCCCGTACCGACCCGGTCCAGATTCGAGTCATCCCAAATAGGCGTCGATCCCTGACATAAGAAGAAGAGATGCTCCACATACTCAATTCCAGTCCCACATAGAAGGCATCTGTCGAAAACCGTTCCAAGCAGCCTAGAACAGCGGTCACACGTCATCAATCTCTTTCTCCTGAACAGCTACAGGAAAAAGCCAATTCTCTCAGGGAGGCCAAGTCCCTAGAAGAAATTGCAGTCCCTCACCAGCTCAGTCGACTGCGAAGGAGGAGGCCTGCATATAGCCATATAAGCCTTCCTCGCTGAAATAGTGCCCCCTCGCCACACCCAGTGGTCCCGGTCCTGAGAAGGGCCGCCCAAAACCCTCACGGAGCAGGAGGAGAAAATCCTCCAAATGTTGGTCTGAGAAATTAGAATGAAACAATGGCATCCAGTTACCATCAGCCCAGCAGGATGCATCATGCACTCCCGGATCCGCAGCCAAAGCAAACAAGCGAGGGAAGCGGTCACACAACGCTCCACCATCCGTCCAGTCATCCTTCCAGAAAGCAAAGGTCTCCTCGTTCCCCAGAACCGGTCTGGATAGAGTCCGGAAACGGGGGATGACCGCCAAAATACCCATCCAAAAAAGGCGAGGGAATCAGCCACGACCGTTGTTCTCAGGCGCAGAACCAAGCACTGCGTAGATCTGACGAATAAGAGCAGTACAAAGATCTTCAGTGCTCCCCCAGATCCAACTCACCCACTTCAGCAAGAGGGCTTCATTCAACGCATCAAGATGCCTAACCCCGAGACTGCCCTCGCTCTTAGGAAGAGTGATAGTCTCCCAATCGACTAGGCGGATGTCGGAAGCCTCCTGACCGCTCTTACCCCATAGAAAATGTCGCATCAGCCCCTTCAATCTCCTTCTAATACCAGACGGCATGAGTCTCGTAGACGTGAAGTATATCGGAATAGCAGAGAGCACCACCTTCAGAAGCACCAAGCGTCCTCCCTTTGATAGAATCGAGGACTTCCACCCCGCGAGCCTCCTCTCCAGCTTCTCGACGAGCAGCAACCAATCCACCAGTTTTGACATGCTAACAGCCAGAAGAATCCTCAGGTAGTGAATGAGAAGATGGGCGCATGTTGTTCCCAACACATGACTGCAAAGACGTGTCTCATCGTCAGATAAGGCAAACAGAACCACCTTGGACTTGTTGGCGTTTTGAGCCAGCCCCGACATCTCACCAAACAGCTCGAGAGTGACCGCCATGCCACTGGCCTCGCCACTGCCCCCCTCGATGTAGAAAATGGTGTCATCAGCGTATTGAAGAAGTGGGACCCTCGAACCATCCCTCGAGTAGACACAAGTGATCCCATTGTCCTGCACCCGGGCTACCGTGCAAGCAAGCACGTCAGAAGCAATGATGAACAGCAAAGGAGCTAGAGGGCAGCCCTGCCTTACCCCCCTCTGCGGTTGAAAAAAGCCACCCTCTGGACGCCCATTAACGAGGACCGACAAAGACGTGGTTGTCACGCAACGCGTCATCCATTAGATCCAGAGATCTGGGAATCCCCTTCTATGTAATGCCACCCAGAGAAATTGTCAGTCTAAAGTATCGTAAGCCTTTGCAAAATCCACCTTCCAGAGCAATGCCTTCTTCCTACATCTCTTCCAATCAGCAATAATCTCAGACGCCATAACCAAGCATTCAGCGATCTGTCTCCCAAGAACGAAGGCAGACTAAAAAGGGGAGATAATGTGTTCGAGCATCCTACTCAATCTGATAGCGAAGACCTTTGCCACAATCAAATACAGTGCGTTGGAAAGTGCAATTGTCCTAAATTCTTCAATTATGTCAGCTCCTTCTCTCATAGGTAGGAGGACAATCAGAGCTTTATTGATGCGATCAAAACCCACGTTGAAGCGGCAGCACTCTAACACAACCTTAAGCACCTCCATGCTAACCAGATCCCAGAAGTCCTTGTAGAAGGAGACCGGGAAACCATCCGGCCCCGGAGCGCCATCCCCGTTCAGACTCCAAACTGCCGTCCTCAGCTCCTCCAAGGTTGCCGCATTAATCAAGCTAGAAGCATGGGTGGCCGATAACTGCGTGGCGCCCGACCCCGTCCACCTCCACCGCCTGCATGAACCCCTCGTGGAGAACTCCAGAAAATGGTCTGCAATCGCCCTCCCCATCTCCCTGTTGACATCCACCCTTACAACGCCTACAATCATTGACCTGATGGCGTTACCATGACGCCTCCCGCTAGCCACTTTGTGAAAGAAGGTCGTATTCGCATCGCCATGTAATCCTTTTAAAAGAGGTGTATTAATATTGTGGTGAAATGTTCTAGGATATGTTTCTCAATGGCCATGTAATTCATGACCAGAGTCTCCTCAATATAAAGAGCCGATATTTTATTTGTTGATCTCCTTTAGACGCTTGAGAGTGCGGAAAATTGGAGTTGGTCTTCCACTATTTTTCCAGTCTTGCTTGACTCAACAGTTTCATTAAATTGTAAATTTTCATTTCAAGCCCCATACAACCCTTAACAGACATCCTAAGTGCATTGCATGCCTCCGCATTGGTTGATTGTTGCTCAGTTGTTTCTTGGAGATTGATCAGCTTATCCTCAAAACTTTTAGTTCCACCTTGATCAGCTTATCCTCCAAATTTTTAGTTCCTCCCTCAGGTTCGAATGTGACTGCTTTTCCACTCGACAATAGCTTTTTTCAACTGTGTAAGCTTTCTTCCCACGGTTCTGCACATAGACCACACTTCCCAAACAACGGAAGGAAAAGAATCGTACATCATCCAAAGGCTTTCATAATTGAAGGAAGTGAATGGGATACCACAACTACCATCATAAAGTAGTAGCGGGTTATGATTCAAGAAGGTTTAGGGAGACCAATCATAGAATTTCCGAAGGCACACACATCCGAAGAAAACAAGCAAGCTTGGTGAGTTCGAGTTGAAGCAACGGTCAAGTCTCACCCAATTGGGGGGATCCCTGCAATCAGTCCAGGTAAAGTTCATACTTCTTGGTTTGATGTCGCAAAGGTCAAACTTTTGACAAAATGACACCAATCCTTCATATGTGACGCAAAGTGATCATCTATGTTTCCAAATAATGTAACGAAATGGGTCGCGCTGACCAGCGGAAGCATGCGATAAAAGATCCCGCGACCGAACCGTTACCAAAAACATGCATGGCAATCATTGAGCAGAGATAATATCAATTGCATAAAAAGACCATTCAACAAAGAGTTCCAATATTACAACTCCAACTGGGGTATTTTTGTAAAAACTACTCTAAGAATTGAAATAGCATCTCAACAGTTCCTGTGGACATACAGATATCCTTTAAAACTTCACGAGTTGAATCGTACCACGTCAGGAATCTCGAGGAGCTCGTATTACGATCATGAATAAGCAATCAACCATGTTTGTCACCTGATCCATGCATGGGAATTCTAACGGTCTTTTAACTTGTTATAATTCATGTACTTAACTCTCAATGGAATAACATCATTACGTACCTAATTGTTCCCATGCATGTCTAGTTCGTTCCCTAACATACGTAATTTAGCTTCTTTTATAAACATGAGTATACATATGTAATATGCATAAGAATAAATGGCATACACACCTTTCATCTTGTGGGGCATATTTCATAAGGTTCATAACAAGTACATGTTTGTTTTATCACATAATTCACTTTGCATTTTAACCCCCATGACTTTGATGGTTTATATTTCAAACCAATTCTTGCACGACATGTAATGATTTATTCTTTATTAAACCATCTCTTGTATACTATATAATAGTTTATCTTTAATTAAATCATTTTCTTGCATAACATGTACTGGTTTATCTTTAATTAAACCACTTCCTTACATAAAATGTAATGATTTACTTTTATAAATCATTTATTTCATAACTTGTAATGATTTATCTTTATAAATCACTTCCTTGCATACTTGTAATGCTTTGCCTTTATAAACCATTTATTTCATAACTTGTAATGATTTATCTTTATAAATCATTTCCTTACATACTTGTAATGGTTTGCCTTTATAAACCATTTATTTCATAACTTGTAATGATTTATCTTTGTAAATCATTTCCTTGCATACTTGTAATGGTTTACCTTTATAAACCCTTTATTTGCATAACATTCATACACGTATCTTGTTATACGTTTTCAACCGCTGGCACTTGCGGTCCATGACAGTGTAGCTACAACTGTAGAGGACTTAGCTTTTGCCTCCATGGTTCCTTGCAACCATACGTCCCTTGTGACGTTGCCCCTTGCGGCGATAACATGACAGTGTAGGTACGACTGTAGAGGACTTAGCTTTTGCCTCTGTGGTTCCTTGCAACCATACGTCCCTTGCAGCGTTGCCCCTTGCGGCTAACACGACCCCTTGCAGTCATCCTTGTGACTCTTTATGAGTCCGTGCCTTAAATTCTTGATATAAACTTTGATTGCTTAATTGCTTTGGTAATCATCATTCGGGGTTATTATCTTTATAAATACATCATATTAGTGGTGTATAAGCAATACTAAAATTTCTCAGTATTCTTGATAACAAGAGTGAATTTGTCAAGAATCATATATTTTCTAACTTCATAACTAGGTATATCATGATCCGTGGTTCTTATATATACCATAGTGGGTACCTATGCAATTCTAAGGTATGGTATTTGTTACATAAGTAAAATACAACTTGCACCTCAAAACATACATCTTCTTAACATATACCTCAATTATTTTAATAATAATGATTTGCATATCTATACCGGACAAAGGCAGAATATCCGTGTGTACTTCAAAGATTTCACAAAGAGTATCAATGAAACGATCTCTCTGAGAAAGATTAGGTGGGCCGTAAATGTTTACCACTGAAACCGGCTTTGCACACTCGAAACAAAAAGAAATTAATACCCAAAACGGCGGATCACATACAGTGTTAGTAGCAGGAAGAGAACTTGCATAGGGCCCGAAGAAAAACTTAAGAAATTACAAAGGAAGAAAAACTTATCACTGTTAGTAGCAGGAAGAAAAACTTACAAAGTTAATACCTCGAAACAAAGAGAAATTAAGGGCAGGAAATTACATACAATGCCCATGGAATCATCGTTACTCCCAAGGGGGCCCCTCGAAGTCGATCCATCTCTCCTCCAAATGCCCTTCCTGCCACTCTCCTGCCACCCTGTCCTCGACGACGACCTCCCCCTCATCTCCTCCGCTGATTCGTCCTCACCTCCATCCGACCCTTCCGACTCCGACGCATTAAACAGCGGGTTGTCCATCTTGTTCACGTAGTCCTCGATTCTGTGGCCCTTTGTCCGAGGCGCCTCGGAGCTTGCGCTTCTCGATATCCGGCCTTGGGATCTCCGGGAAGGGGTGATGGAGCCGCTGTTCCCGGCGGCGGGGCCTCTTCTGGAGGTGGAGCAGGAGGCTGAGAATACCATTGTTGAGGGGTACCCAAAAGGGAATTTGCCGCAGATCATGGAAAGATAAGAACTTGGGGTGATTGAGGTGGACGAGCACGAGGCGCCATTGGCGAGGAGGAAGCCGGAGGAAGAGGTGGAATGGCGGTGTGGAATGACGAGATTGCCCTACTTTTGCGGAAGCGCAATTGGTTAGTTGTGTGGTAGAGTGATTTCCCTAAAAAGGGTAGAGGGGGAAATTACTTCCTTAAAAGGGTCCGGAATTTTTCAAGAGGGGATATATCGACGAACCGTTTGTCGCTAATTTACTTGGCATGACAAATCGTTTGTCCCTGGTCACTTGGCCTTAAACTCTGCTATGGAAAATTGTTCGTCGTACCAATCATAGGAGTGGCTAGGGTTCTCGTCCATTAGTTTATAGTTCAGTTTGTATTTTATAATTTTTATATAATAATATATGTCTTATATTTTTTATAATTTAAATTACAAGAATATTTAATTTATTAAATTAATATCCTAATATTACTAATCAATATGGTGTAATTTTGTACTTTGATTTTATTTTTAACCTAGAACCTTTGTAATCTAATGTATTAATCAAATTTTTAATTAATTTAAAAGTATTTGAAAATTCTGTCTTCTTAAAAGTACCATTAGTCATTTCTCTTTGTTGAACAATTTTTTTCAAGAAAATGAAGAATAGTTGGAATGTTTGAATTGAATTGAAAATCAAGATGCAGATATCATTGAATTGATAGAACTACAAGATTAAGAAAACACACTTTCATCGCTAGAATTTAAATTGATGAAAGATTTCCCGAATATGTGCCTACTAGCATCGTATCAAAATGCACATATGTGTACAGAGTTACATGAAATTCAATTACACTAAGAAACCTAGCTCAAGACCTCGACCTCACTCGTGCTTCACGAAGTATGCTCATACATGCATACTTTAATGCAAGTGTGTAATGTAAATCAGCCAGGTTTACGTACATGTCTTCTTCTTCTTCTTCTTCATAGTATTATGTGGGCAGTGAAGTCTCACTCTGTGAGGAGTCCACCATAGAAGGGGGCATATAATATCTATTATGCCCCTACTTTACGTTAAGAAATATTTCAAAATAAATGTGAGTTTTGTAAGAAGTTGTAATTACAATTGGTAATTCAAAAAGATAGGAGCATAATTGATACTGCAGAAATTAAAAAGGGCATACATGATAAAGATCCTAAAAATAAATAAAAAAATTATTGAAGGGTTATTCCACAATCCACATCCGTATCACTATTCCACATCTTCCTATCCTGTCCCTATTCCCTATTCCACGTTGTAGTTACAATTATTGTAGTTACAATTGATGATATTGTAGTCACAATATTCTCCCACTAGTTATTTAAATGATAAAAATCCTAAAATATTATTATAGTTACAATTGATGATATCCTCCTGCCCTATCCCTATTTCACATCTTTCTATCCCCACTATCCCATCACTAGCATATATGTCCAATTACAAAACTAACATTACTAACACATATGTCTATTTACAAAGCTAACATTCCTATAACATATGTCAAATTATAGAACTAATATTACTACTATATCTATGTCGTTAATGATGTTTTATTTGCAAGCAACATTATAATGCGAGAAAATTAAAAAATCTACTAACTTATCTTTTTATAAAATTATTAATGAAAAAACATACATTAAATTGAGGATGAGAGGATGATATGAGAGGGAATAAGAGGGAGTGAGGAGGAGAGTAGTGAGGAGAAATGAGGGGGTGGGGAGTTTTATAGGTTTTTGAGGCGGGCTTGCCACAGCAAACCGTTTGTTGTAGTCCTCTAGTCGCCGACAACCTCTGTGCAACGAGCGATTTGCCACTGTAGAGGATGGTCAAATCATAGCGCCCTCGAAGACCGGAGTCAGGCCTCGTCGACCGCGCCTGTAGCAACCGACAGCAAACTGTTTGCCACGCCAGGTGGATCAGTGGCAAACGGTTCGCCGGTACATCCCCTCTTGGGAAATATCTCCATTACATGCCCTTTTAGGGAAATAGTTTCCCCCACTCCCCTTTTAGGGAAACAACTCTATGTGGCAAACTAGGGGATTGGAGAAGGGATGATGGTGACAGAGAAATAGAGGTTGGCCGCCGCGCGAAGACGGTAAAGGTTGCATTCAGTTTGGGTTTTTATCACTTTAGTGTCAATGTTGGTTTTGCCCTTTTGTTGTGATATCAGTTGTGTACTTAACTTTGTACCAAATTCAGGGTTCCATCCTTCCAGGTAAAGTAGAGGTGTAACCGATATCACAATCGGAAAGATTTGTGAATTTCATAAGAAGTTAGAGACACGACTGATATTACAAAAAGAAATGGACATAACTGATAATATAGAAGTTAAGAATGACTCAAGTGATAAAAATCCATTCGATTTTGATGTCCTGTTCCACGTAAGGAATTTTTTTCAATGGATTTTCACTTTTACCTTGGTAGTAACACTAGTACCCGCATATTTCGTTATAACAACAATTCAAATAGAAATCTCGATTATTTCTTGTGCATATGTTAAACCTTGAAGGATATGGAATAATTCTCAAGCGCATCACGGAAGCGTGAGCATCGTATCGAATACGACGAAGAATGACTACTCGTACTAGTTGTTCGGTGCAGCAGAATTTAAAAATTTTCATGCGATGAAACCACATGATCCAAGAACGATTCTCGGATCGTTTCATCTATAACCACAACAAGTATAAAAGAATACCTCTTGAAGCGTGGTTGATCGAGTCTCTACAAAAAGAGACCTCATGTCTCAAGTCCGATCATTGGAGAAGTAGCTTGTGAGCGCGAGGATGAGTCGCGTTGTCCTCGCAATCCAACGAGTTGATCCAAGCACGGTGATCTCCTGATATCGTCGTACGAGATCGAACGTCTCCTTCGTGACTGCAGCACTTCAAGAAGATGGAGAACCGAAGAACGTCGAAGCAGCGACGCGGTGGCATAGGTGACGACGATGATCTCCTCCACGATTTTGGTGGACGGACACCAAGTAGAGGGAAAGAGAGTTGGTGTGTGTGGAGAGAAAGAGAGAGAGAGCGAGAGATGTGCTTCAAAAAGCATGCACAAGAGAGCATGGTATGACTCACTATTTATAGGATTTTAGGATCTATGGATCTCAATCCATGGGACATATAAAATCAATGGATGAGATTAATTTATGTCAATCCAATGGTCAAGATTGTTGTTGGTAAAAACCAACAACTTATGATTTAATTTAGATCAAATATATTTGACAAATCAAATTTACACCAATCCTAAAATTAAATCAATCAAATAAGGAAGCAATGACATGGAGATTGCATCTCCCATGTCAACATGGTGGATGACCACCAATTCCAAGTAGGACATGGTGGCCGTCCACATGTTTCCTTGTGGAGGCAATCTCATGAGATTTCATGAGATTGCATATCTCCATGTATTTCTCCCTTATTTAATCTCAACAACTTTTGTTGTGATTTATTCTCCAAGTTCATAATTAATTTTGGGAATATTACAATCTTGACTTTCGGAAATTGTGAATCACATTCACAACCCAAAATAAAATATAATTTACATTTTCAATTAATTAGACAATGTGTATCCAATACACATTAATAATTAATCAACAAATATAAATTATAATTAGCTCTCTCTAATACATTATAAATCACATTTATAATATATTATGAATAACTGGATATTACTATCCACATTATTCTTATCCATAATAATTAATCACATTTAATTATATCGGATAATTCTACATACATCTTGATAATTAAATCACATTTAACTATCAACTTCTTAATGCTTAGATCTTATGGAATTATTCTTGAACCCTTCAAGAATAATGCACTTTCTCCTCAGATACTTGGAGATAAGGACACGGTGATTGTATTGTTCCTCGTATAGTGACTTGGATAGTGAGATCACATTTCAAATCCAGATCCCATGGACCTCTCATAGATGCTTGATTAAATCAAGGCCGTAAATCTAATCTTCTCATTGTATCTGAATCTCATTCAGATCAATTTCCAACACATAGACAAAGATTAGATTACTTCTCTACTGAGAGGAGTCACTAAAATCCAGACATGTTTCATCACTCCCTCGGAATGGAAGTGTCATGGTTATACAATCGTTTATGATCAAATCACCCTCAGGTATTCCCAATACCTGTACATCCTGCATACTGAAAGACTTATGATCATCCTGAAGATATAGATCAATTTTACACTGTCATCTTCATGGTTTCATCACTAAGTTTCTCAATCTTGGTCCTTGGGATTTGGTACAGATCATATGCTTTCACAAAGCATATATATTACCTTCAAATTCATGTCATGCTTCCAAAGCATGACGACCATGCATGGAATTTGATCAGTCCCAATACCTCATGAGTGAGCACATGTCCCCCGGTTCACAAGTGAACCTGTATGATCTCTTTGAGAGATCGTATTACTCATATGTCCTTACATGCACGCCAGCTCGCCGGTGTATAGACCTTGGTTAGGTCATCAACCTATTGGTCTACCAAATGTACACACTTAGACATATAGCAATGCATCTATCTTTGGTCAGAGGATGTTTGCCTATGAGGTGACATTATTCAACATAGGTCTTTGGTTATCTCGATCTCGTTAGGTCAACCCATTGACTCAACTAATCTGATACCTCCGAATCACTATTCCCATGCAGAGGACCTGCATCAAGAGGTCGATCAGATATCAGCCTAATGAGAAAGGATTGCCATCTCCTACTCAGGCTAGAGATCATCACTTGACAACCATTTGATGATGCTAGATGACTCCTCTATCTAACTCCTTAGATATTCATCCAAGCATCAGCCTCTATGATTAATCAATGAATCGACAGTTGTATGATTATCAAGTTGGACATGGTACATAACCCATATTGTACAGAGGGACCTTATAGTGCATTCATTCAATCAATTTCAGAAAAGGAGTGAAACATAACCAATAACTTTTATTGATAAATCATTTATTACAATAACATTTATTGTAGGAATGGTTCATCTCGGGCTCACATTGCTAACAATCTCCCACTATCCCTCAGAACCATTCAGGAACAATCCTTAAACCCATACTCATTACATGCTGGTCGAAAACCTTCTGTGTCAGAGGCCACTTTGGTGATGATGATGTCACTACGCTTTTGAATCTCCCGAATGATGTGGTATTTCCTTTCTACGTGCATGCTCTTCTGATGCCATCTGGGTTCCTTCTCCTGGGCAATGGCTCCTGTGTTATCACAGAGTAGCGGGATGGGAGTATCAGAGGAAACTACGCCAAGCTCCAGAATGAACTTACACAACCACACCGCCTCCTTTGCAGCATCCGATGCGGCAATGTACTCAGCTTCTGTTGTTGAATCTATCGTAGTATCCTGCTTCTTGCTTCTCCAGCTCAATCCAACACCATTCAACAGGAATACAAACCATGATGTCGACTTTCGATCATCAATATCCGATTGGAAGTCAGAATCTATATATCCCAAGACTTGGAGATCACCATCTCCATAGACCAAGATGTAATCTTGCGTCCGTCTTAGATATTTGAATATGTTCTTTACTGCATTCTAGTGTTGTTCTCCATAGCAGGATTGGTAACGACTTACCACTCCCACTGCATGGCAGATATCTGGCCTAGTACACATCATGGCATACATTAAGATTCCTACAACTGATGCATAAGGGCATCCTGCCATGGCTTTCTTTTCCTCAACAGTTTGAGGAGCCATTCTTGTCGACAGGTGTATACCATGTCTTAAGGGTAGGAATCCTTTCTTGGAACTATCCATACGGAACCGTTCAAGAATCTTCTTAATGTATCCATGTTGTGACAATCACAATATCTTCTTCTCTCGGTTTCTGAACAACTTCAGACCCAAGATGTAAGAGGCTTCTCCAAGATCTTTCATCTCAAAGGTATGGGATAGCCAAATCTTCACACTGGTCATCATCCCTGTATCAATGATAAGGATGCCATCTACATAAAGCACGATGAACACAATGGCGCTCCCACTAAGCTTCTTGTACACACAAGGTTCATCAGGATTCTGCACAAAATCACAACTCTTTATGGTTTCGTCAAATCTGATGTTCCAGCTACGAGAAGCTTGCTTGAGCCCATAGATGGATTTCTTCAACTTGCATACTTTGCCATCCTCAGTTATGAAGCCTTGGGGCTGCTCCATAGAGATATCCTCCTCGAGGTATCCATTGAGGAAAGCCATCTTGACGTCCATCTGCCATATGTCGTAGTCAAGATATGCAGCTATAGCCAGCAGTGTCCTGATGGATTTAAGTATAGCCACAGGAGAGAATGTCTCATCGTAGTCGATGCCTTCTCTCTGTGTGTAGCCCTTGGCTACGAGCCGTGCCTTGAAAGTCTCTACCTTCCCATCAGGTCCCCTCTTTCTCTTGAAGATCCATTTACACCCAATGGGTTTTACCCCTTTAGGTGGATCCTCTAGGGTCCATACACCATTCTTATGCATGGAATCAATTTCTGACTTCATTGCTAGCATCCATCTATCCATGTCATGATCCGCGAGTGCTTCATCAAACGAAGTAGGATCATTGTCAGTTTTACTTGACATATGGAATCCATACCTTTCAGGTGGTGCAATCACCCTCGAACTCCTTCGAAGAGGTATGGGTGTTTCATCTTTATTTACTTCTTCAGTTTCTGGTCTAGGAAGCTCAGAATCCTCAGGGGATTCTATGAGTTCCTCTACTTCACTTTTGTCTTGACCTTTGAGGAAATCATCCTCTAGAAATTTCACATCTCTAGAGATAAAAACCTTTTGGGTCTCAGGGTCATAGAGTTGGTATCCAATACTATCTCTAACATACCTAATGAAGTAACACTCACGAGTGCGAGATTCTAGCTTACTTGCGTCCACGTTCTTCATATGAACCAAGCAACCCCAAACCCTCAAGTGATTAACACTAGATTAGGTTCCATACCAGAGCTCATGAGGAGTCTTAGGTACAGATTTGCTAGGAATCTTATTCAGGATATATATTGCAGTCTCTACTGCATATCCCCAGAAACTAAGTGGTAAATGTGCTTTTCTCATCATTGAACGTACCATATCCATGATGGTCCGGTTGCGTCTTTCAGCAACACCATTAAGTTGGGGAGTTCCAGGAGTAGTGAGATTGGAGATAATTCCATTCTCTTTAAGGTATTCCTTGAATTCATCTGAGAGGTACTCGCCACCTCGATCAGATCGAATTTGTTTAATCTTCCTATCGGTTTGGTTCTCAACCAAAGCCTTGAATTCTTTGAACTTTTCAAAGGTTTCAGATTTATGACGTAATAGGAAGACAAACCCGTATCGTGAATGGTCATCAATAAACGTCAAATAGTATCGATATCCATTTCGAGTCGCGGTACTGAAGGGACCCCATACATCGGTATGTATTAGGTCAATAATACCTTCACATCTTGTAACCTTGTTACGGAAAGGCAACCAAGTCATTTTTCCTCGAATACAATGTTCACAGGTAGGTAAAGATTGAACCTGTAGAAAATCCAAAGGTCCATCCTTTATCAATCATTGATCCAATCAATAGATAAATGACTAAGCCTTTGATGTCAAATCATGTTTGAATGATTTTTATTATCACTGGATCTTTTAGGGTTTTTATTAGTGGTTGTAACATTCATGACATGTTCATTAATGCACAATTCATAGAGTCCACCAGAAGTTAAAATACCATCTGCAATATATTTATCATAAAGATTTATGACTAATTTATTACAGAAAAGGAATGAATATCCCCTTCTAACTAGCTTAGATACAGATATCAAATTCCTCCCGACTTCATGTACATAAAGACACTCTTTAAGTACTAGGACTCTACCACTAGATAATTATAGCCGACAAGTCCCGACGGTGACTGCTGCAACACTTGCATCAGATCCCATCTGGATGACTATCTCCCCTTCTTCAAGTTTTCTAGTTTCCTGAAACAAATGCAACAAATTGCATACATGAACAGAAGCACCAGAATCAACAACCCAACTTCCTTCTCATCCAATGAGAAAATAGGTTTCAATGATAAAAGTAGATTTCATACATGCTGGGGCTTTACCTTTGTCGACTGACTTCAGGTAATCCGAGAATTTACGCCTCCAGTGCCACGGACGTCGGTTTTCTTCGACGCCATTAGAGTGGATGCATTGGAAGATGAGCCAACACCTTGTCCCTTCTTCTTTCTCTTTTGGGATGGGCCCTTCCGAGAACCTTGCTTCCGACCGCGCTTCCCTCTGACCTGTGCAACCATTGCACTGCCAGCGGGACCATCTTTCTTCATTACGTCTTCTGCAGACTTTAATGCAGCAAGAAGCCCATCGTTTGTTAATTCCAGCTTGTTCATGTGGAATGAGACCACAAAGTTATTGAAAGACTTGGGCAACGACAGCAGAATGAAATCAGATTGCATGTCTGCATCCATGGTTTCCCCAAGAGTCTCCATCTCCGACAATAACCCAAACATTTTGAGTACATGTTCACGGACCGAAGTTCCTTCCTGCATCTTGCAGCGAATGAGTTCTTTCATAACGTTGTACCGCTGGGTGCGTTAATGTCACCAAACATATCTTTCAGATTCTGCATTATCTCCTGGCAAGTACTCATCTCCACATGTTGTTTCTAAAGAACATTGGAGAGAGAACCCAAGATATAACATCTAGCCAAGACATGATCTTCATCATACTTATCATTGAATGCTTTTTCTTCCTTTGATTTAGGGTTTTCATGCTTGTCTTCTGAGAGCACATAACTTATGCGCTCAACCGAGAGTACAAGCTCCAAATTACGGATCCAATCCGAGTAATTCGGTCCGGTCAACTGGTTGACCTCTAGAAGCCTGCTTAGTGGGTTCATGGACTTCATTTTCTGAAATTGAGAATGCGCTATATTAGAACATATAATTATACATTTAATTTATGTTATTTGATTAAGGAATTTTTAAATCAAATTAGTCTTGCTCTGTCAACTATAAAGTTTATTCCCTTAATCACTTTCAAAGTAAGAGATATACTTACCACTATATCTCAAGCAAGATCTGGGATCTCCTCTTTATCTTTGTCATATCCCAATAATATGAGAATCTATGACTCCAATAAAGAGAAGCAGGAATACATTCCGCCTTGAAAGTCCAACTTGCATTTCCCAATTTGGTCTTTAATACCCGGGCCCACCACCCCTAAGGTGATGTTGACCCGTCATTAATTGAACCAACCGTCAACATGAAAACAACTCGATATGTGCAATCCAATATCTCCCCAATAATATGAGGACCCGATATTGGGGTCACTACGTATACGTCCTTACTCTTTCGATAAGCGACGAGCCCAATCCAAATAGATCATATGCAGGAGCTGTCATTTCGGACAGGCGTCTCCTACATATAATATATGGCGACGAAACCCTTCGCCTTGATGGGAGACCATGGATGTCACTTGTGTGATCCTCCATCTCATATTCAAATTTTAATTTATTATTATGAATCATATTCATGTAATTAATTCTTTCAAGGGAATTAACAACTCTATTCATAATAGAGTGTTTTTAATTGGACACAATTAATTCAATCATATTAAATTAATTATCAATCCAATTCAATCAACAAACTTGATTGTTTTACTTGAACATATATGGTATTATTCTCAAAGTACGTATTAATTTGAATTTTAATAATTAGAAAATACATCTTGATTTCTTCGACATTATCAAGTCCCTACCCGCTGTCATGGCAAGTACCGGCGAGATTGGGATGGACCACATACGTTGTAACTCGCTACCCCAGCGATCTCCGACTAGACACCATATCCGCCTCGGGAAAGGATAATGCCAAATAGATCAATTTGTACTTGAGATGGTCATCGGTTCTTCAACCGAAATTATAGCATATAGTAATAATCAAAATATTTTTGATTATAAGGAAATTTGCTAGACAAATTCCCAATTCTATTCAAGCAAGGAGTTTGATGATTGTGTTTTCAATTATGATCTAGATCAAATCTAATCAATTTATTGGTTGAGGCTAAGTCAATTAAGGAAATAATCATCTTCCAATTTTTCTCAAATATTTTCCATATTATTTCTTGAAATTAATAATTAATTTCTTTAGTTGACAATCACATGGTTCTTTATTAGGACTATAATTTCAGCAGTGATTCCTACTTACTAAAATTAACATATCTCAATCAATTTACATCCAAATTGGACAAAATAAATTTTTGAAGATTGCTAATTTGATTTAGGACAGAACCTAAGTGATATTTCACGCATTTCAAGGCAAATCTAAACAGTAATTAACTCATTAATCATGTTAAGATTTGCAGTTCCCTCAACAGTGCATACATGTTCATTAAAACAACCATATCTCGAGCAAACGGAATCCAAATTACGTAAACTCAGATCCTATGATTTCCTTATTTAATGGGGAACAAAATCCAAGTGATTAATTATTGTTTAAATAATTTAAATAGGGCCGAATTTATTCACTAAACAGAAGTGCGAAAATCAAATGCGATAAAAAACTTTCGCGACCTCTACGAACCCAAGTCGTCCTAGGTTTGCAGATCGTATCCAAAACCTTTGACCTAAGGCTCTGATACTACTTGAAGGATATGTAATAATCCTCAAGCGCATCACGGAAGTGTGACTACTTCAAGAGGGGATATATCGACGAACCGTTTGTCGCTAATTTACCTGGCATGACAAATGGTTTGTCGCTGGTCACTTGGCCTTAAACTCTGCTACGGAAAATCGTTCGTCGTACCAATCATAGCAGTGGCTAGGGTTCCCATCCATTAGTTTATAGTTCAGTTTGTATTTTATAATTTTTATATAATAGTATATGTCTTATATTTTTTATAATTTAAATTACAAGAATATTTAATTTATTAAATTAATAACCTAATATTACTAATCAATAGGGTGTAATTTTGTACTTTGATTTTATTTTTAACCTAGAACCTTTGTAATCTAATGTATTAATCAAATTTTTTATTAATTAAAAAGTATTTGATAATTCTGTCTTCTTAAAAGTATCATTAGTCATTTCTCTTTGTTGAACAAATTTTTCAAGAAAATGAAGAATAGTTGGAATGTTTAAATTGAATTGAAAAGCAAGATGCAGATATCATTGAATTGATAGAACTACAAGATTAAGAAAACACACTTTCATCGCTAGAATTTAAATTGATGGAAGATTTCCCGAATATGTGCCTACTAGCATCGTATCAAAATGCACATATGTGTACAGAGTTACATGAAATTCAATTACACTAAGAAACCTAGCTCAAGACCTCGACCTCACCCATGCTTCACGAAGTATGCTCAAACATGCATACTTTAATGCAATTGGGTAATGTAAATCGACCAGGTTTACGTACATGTCTTCTTCTTCTTCATAGTATTATGTGGGCAGTGAAGTCTCACTCTGTGAGGAGTCCACCATAGAAGGGGGCATATAATATCTATTATGCCCCTACTTTACGTTAAGAGATATTTCAAAAAAAATGTGAGTTTTGTAAGAAGTTGTAATTACAATTGGTAATTCGAAAAGATAGGAGCATAATTGATATTGTAGAAACTAAAAAGGGCATACATGATAAAGACCCTAAAAATAAATAAAAAAAATTATTGAAGGGTTATTCCACAATCCACATCCATATCCCTATTCCACATCTTCATATCCTATCCCTATTCCCTATTCCACATTGTAGTTACAATTATTGCAGTTACAATTGATGATATTGTAGTCACAATATTCTCCCACTAGTTATTTAAATGATAAAAATCCTAAAATATTATTGTAGTTACAATTGATGATATCCTCCTGCCCTATCCCTATTTCACATCTTTCTATCCCCACTATCCCCATCACTAGCATATATGTCTAATTACAAAACTAACATTACTAACACATATGTCTATTTACAAAGCTAACATTCCTATAACATATGTCAAATTATAGAACTAATATTACTACTATATCTATGTCGTTAATGATGTTTTATTTGCAAGCAACATTATAATGCGAGAAATTTAAAAAATCTACTAACTTATCCTTTTATAAAATTATCAATGAAAAAAACATACATTAAATTGAGGATGAGAGGATGATATGAGAGGGAATAAGAGGGAGTGAGGAGGAGAGTAGTGAGGAGAAATGAGGGGGTGTGGAGTTTTATAGGTTTTTGGGGCGGGCTTGCCACATCAAATCGTTTGTTGTAGTCCTCTAGTCATCGACAACCTCTGTGCAACGAGCGATTTGCCACTGTAGAGGATGGTCAAATCATCGCGCCCTCGAAGATCGGAGTCAGGCCTCGTCGACCGCGCCTGTAGCAACCGACAACAAACTGTTTGCCACGCCAGGTGGATCAGTGGCAAACGGTTCGCCGGTACATCCCCTCTTGGGAAATATCTCCATTACATACCCTTTTAGGGAAATAGTTTCCCCCACTCCCCTTTTAGGGAAACAACTCTATGTGGCAAACTATGGGATTGGAGAAGGGGTGATGGTGACAGAGAAACAGAGGTTGGCCGCCGCACGAAGACAACAAAGGTTGCATTCAGTTTGGGTTTTTATCACTTTAGTATCAATATCGGTTTTGCCCTTTTGTTGTGATATCAGTTGTGTACTTAACTTCGTACTAAATTCAGGGTTCTATCCTTCGAGGTAAAGTAGAGGTGTAACCGATATCACAATCAGAAATATTTGTGAATTTCTTAAGAAGTTAGAGACACGACTGATATTACAAAAAGAAATGGTCATAACTGATATTATAGAAGTTAAGAATGACTCAAGTGATAAAAATCCATTCGATTTTTATGTCCTTTTCCACGTAAGGAATTTTTTTCAATGGATTTTCACTTTTACCTTGGTAGTAACACTAGTACCCGCATATTTTCGTTATAACAACAA
The DNA here is from genome assembly GCA_037367405.1 of Ottelia alismoides. NCBI lineage: Eukaryota > Viridiplantae > Streptophyta > Magnoliopsida > Alismatales > Hydrocharitaceae > Ottelia > Ottelia alismoides. The sequence continues at coordinate 219,659 of JAZKJV010003126.1, forward strand.
TTCAAATAGAAATCTCGATTATTTCTTGTGCCTATGCTAAACCTTGAAGGATATGGAATAATCCTCAAGTGCATCACGGAACCGTGAGCGTCGTATCGAATACGACGAAGAAGGACGACTCGTACTAGTTGTTCGGTGCAACAGAATTTAAATTTTTTCATGAGATGAAACCACATGATCCAAAAACGATTCTCGGATCGTTTCATCTATAACCATAACAAGTATAAAGGAATGCCTCTTGAAGCGTGGTTGATCGAGTCTCTACAAAAAGAGACCTCCTGTCTCAAGTCCGATCATTGGAGAAGTAGCTTGTGAGCGCGAGGATGAGTCACGTTGTCCTCGCAATCCAACGAGTTGATCCAAGCACGGTGATCTCCTAATCTCGTCGTACGAGATCGAATGTCTCCTTCGTGACTGCAACACTCCAAGAAGATGGAGAATCGAAGAACGTCGAAGTGGTGACGCGGTGGCATAAGCGACGACGATGATCTCCTCTAGGGTTTTGGTGGACGACCACCAAGTAGAGGGAGAGAGAGTTGGCGTGCGTGGAGAGAAAGAGAGAGAGAGATGTGCTTCAAAAAGCATGTACAAGAGAGCATGGTATGACTCACTATTTATAGGGTTTTAGGATCCATGGATCTCAATCCATGGGACATATAAAATCAATGGATGAGATTAATTTATGTCAATCCAATGGTCAGGATTGTTGTTGGTAAAAACCAACAACTTATGATTTAATTTAGATCAAATATATTTGACAAATCAAATTTACATCAATCCTAAAATTAAATCAATCAAATAACGAAGCAATGACATGGAGATTGCATCTCCCATGTCAACATGGTGTATGACCACCAATTCCAAGTAGGACTTGGTAGCCGTCCACATGTTTCCATGTGGAGGCAATCTCATGAGATTTCATGAGATTGCATATCTCAATGTATTTCTCCCTTATTTAATCTCAACAACTTTTGTTGTGATTTATTCTCCAAAAATAGTTCATAATTAATTTTGGGAATATTACAATCTCGACTTTCAAAAATTGTGAATCACATTCACAACCCAAAACAAAATATAATTTACATTTTCAATTAATTAGACAATGTGTATCCAATACACATTAATAATTAATCAACAAATATAAATTATAATTAGCTCTCTCTAATACATTATAAATCACATTTATAATATATTATGAATAATTGGATATTACTATCCACATTATTCTTATCCATAATAATTAAATCACATTTAATTATATTGGATAATTCTACATACATCATGATAATTTAATCACATTTAACTATCAACTTCTTAATGCTTAGATCTTATGGAATTATTCTTGAACCCTTCAAGAATAATGCAATTTCTCCTCAGATACTTGGAGATAAGGACAGGGTGATTGTATTGTTCCACGTATAGTGACTTGGATATTGAGATCACATCTCAAATCCATATCCCATGGACCTCTCATAGATGCTTGATTAAATCAAGGCCGTAAACCTAATCTTCTCATTGTATCTAAATCTCATTCAGATCAATGTCCAACACATGGACTAAGATTAGATTACTTCTCTACTGAGAGGAGTCACTAAAATCCAGACCTGTTTCATCACTCCCTCGGAATGGAAGTGTCATGGTTATACAATCGTTTATGATCAAATCACCCTCAGGTATTCCCAATACCTGTACATCCTGCATACTGAAAGACTTATGATCATCCTAAAGATATAGATCAATTTTACACTGTCATCTTCATGGTTTCATCACTAAATTTCTCAATTTTGGTCCTTGGGATTTGGTACAGATCATATGCTTTCACAAAGCATATATCTTACCTTCAAATTCATGCCATGCTTCCAAAGCATGACGACCATGCATGGAATTTGATCAGTCCCAGTACCTCATGAGTGAGCTCATGTCCCCCGGTTCACAAGTGAACCTGTATGATCTCTTTGAGAGATCGTATTACTCATATGTCCTTACATGCACACCAGCTCGCCGGTGTATAGACCTTGGTTAGGTCATTAACCTATTGGTCTGCCAAATGTACACACTTAGACATATAGCAATACATCTGTCTTTGGTCAGAGGATGTTTGCCTATGAGGTGACAGTATTCAACATAGGTCTTTGGTTATCTCGATCTCGTTAGGTCAACCCATTGACTCAACTAATCTGATACCTCCGAATCACTATTCCCATGCAGAGGACCTGCATCAAGAGGTCGATCATATATCAGCCTAATGAGAAAGGATTATCATCTCCTACTCAGGCTGGAGATCATTACTTGACAATCATTTGATGATGCTAGATGACTCCTCTATCTAACTCCTTAGATATTCATCCAAGCATCAACCTCTATGATTAATCAATGAATCAACAGTTGTATGATTATCAAGTTGGCCATGGTACATAACCCATATTGTACAGAGGGACCTTATAGTGTATTCATTCAATCAATTTCAGAAAGGGAGTGAAACATAACCAATAACTTTTATTGATAAATAATTTATTACAATAACATTTATTGTAGGAATGGTTCGTCTCAGGCTCACATTGCTAACAATCTCCCACTAGGCCTTAGAACCATTCAGGAACAATCCTTAAACCCATACTCATTACATGATGGTCGAAAACCTTCTGTGTCAGAGGTTTGGTAAGAGGATCATCAACATTGTCGGCAGAGGCCACTTTGGTGATGATGATGTCACTACGCTTTTGAATCTCCCGAATGATATGGTATTTCCTTTCTACGTACATGCTCTTCTGATGCCATCTGGGTTCCTTCGCCTGGGCAATAGCTCCCATGTTATCATAGAGTAGCAGGATGGGAGTATCAGAGGAAACTACGCCAAGCTCCAGAATGAACTTGCGCAACCACACCGCCTCCTTTGCAGCATCCGATGCGGCAATGTACTCGGCTTCTGTTGTTGTATCTGTTGTAGTGTCCTGCTTCTTGCTTCTCCAGCTCACAACACCACCATTCAACAGGAATACAAACCGTGATGTCGACTTTCGATCATCAATATCCGATTGGAAGTCAGAATCTGTATATCCCAAGACTTGGAGATCACCATCTCCATAGACCAAGATGTAATCTTGCGTCCGTCTTAGATATTTGAATATGTTCTTTACTGCATTCCAGTGTTGTTCTCCATAGCAGGATTGGTAACGACTTACCACTCCCACTGCATGGTAGATATCTGGCCTAGTACACATCATGGCATACATTAAGCTTCCTACAACTGATGCATAAGGGCATCCTGCCATGGCCTTCTTTTCCTCAACAGTTTGAGGAGCCATTCTTGTAAACAGGTGTATACCATGTCTTAAGGGTAGGAATCCTTTCTTGGAACTATCCATATGGAACCGTTCAAGAATCTTCATAATGTATCCATGTTGTGACAATCACAATATCTTCTTCTCTCGGTTTCTGAACAACTTCAGACCCAAGATGTAAGAGGCTTCTCCAAGATCTTTCATCTCAAAAGTATGGGATAGCCAAATCTTCACACTGGTCATCATCCCTATGTCATTTCCAATGATAAGGATGTCATCTACATAAAGCACAATGAACACAATGGCACTCCCACTAAGCTTCTTGTACACACAAGGTTCATCAGGATTCTGCACAAAATCACAACTCTTTATGGTTTCGTCAAATCTGATGTTCCAGCTACGAGAAGCTTGCTTGAGCCCATAGATGGATTTCTTCAACTTGCATACTTTGCCATCCTCAGTTATGAAGCCTTGGGGCTGCTCCATATAGATATCCTCCTCGAGGTATCCATTGAGGAAAGCCGTCTTGACGTCCATCTGCCAGATGTCGTAGTCAAGATATGCAGCTATAGCCAGCAGTGTCCTGATGGATTTAAGTATAGCCACAGGAGAGAATGTCTCATCGTAGTCGATGCCTTCTCTCTCTGTGTAGCCCTTGGCTACGAGTCGTGCCTTGAAAGTCTCTACCTTCCCATCAGGTCCCCTCTTTCTCTTGAAGATCCATTTACACCCAATGGGTTTTACCCCTTTAGGTGGATCCTCTAGGGTCCATACACCATTCTTATGCATGGAATCAATTTCTGACTTCATTGCTAGCATCCATCTATCCATGTCATGATCCGCGAGTGATTCATCAAATGAAGTAGGATCATTGTCAATTTTACTTGACATATGGAATCCATACCTTTCAGGTGGTGCAACCACCCTCGAACTCCTTCGAAGAGGTATGGGTGTTTCATCTTTATTTACTTCTTCAGTTTCTGGTCTAGGAAGCTCAGAATCCTCAGGGGATTCTATGAGTTCCTCTACTTCACTTTTGTCTTGACCTTTGAGGAAATCATCCTCCAGAAATTTTACATCTCTAGAGATAAAAACCTTTTGGGTCTCAGGGTCATAGAGTTGGTATCCAATACTATCTCTAACATACCCAATGAAGTAACACTCACGAGTGCGAGATTCTAGCTTACTTGCGTCCACGTTCTTTGCATGAACCAAGCAACCCCAAACCATCAAGTGGTTGACACTAGGTTTGGTTCCATACCAGAGCTCATGAGGAGTCTTAGGTACAGATTTGCTAGGAATCTTATTCAGGATATATATTGCAGTCTCTACTACATATCCCCAGAAACTAAGTGGTAAATGTGCTTTGCTCATCATTGAATGGACCATATCCATGATGGCCCGGTTGCGTCTTTCAGCAACACCATTAAGTTGGGGAGTTCCAGGAGTAGTGAGATTGGAGATAATTCCATTCTCTTTAAGGTATTCCTTGAATTCATCTGAGAGGTACTCGCCACCTCGATCAGATCGAATTTGTTTAATCTTCCTATCGGTTTGGTTCTCAACCAAAGCCTTGAATTCTTTGAACTTTTCAAAGGTTTCGGGTTTATGACATAATAGGAAGACAAACCCGTATCGTGAATGGTCATCAATAAACGTTAAATAGTATCGATATCCATTTCGAGTCGCGGTACTGACGGGACCCCATACATCGGTATGTATTAGGTCAATAATACCTTCGCATCTTGTAACCTTGTTACGGAAAGGCATCCTAGTCATTTTACCTTGAATACAATATTCACAGGTAGGTAAGGATTGAACCTGTAGAAAATCTAAAGGTCCATAATTTATCAATCATTTATCCCATCAATAGATAAATGACTAAGCCTTTGATGTCAAATCATGTTTGAATGATTTTTATTATCACTGGATCTTTTAGGGTTTTTATTAGTGGTTGTAACATTCATGACATGTTCATTAATGCACAATTCATAGGAGACCAGAAGTCAAAATATCATCTGCAATATATTTATCATAATGATTTATGACTAATTTATTACAGAAAAGGAATGAATATCCCCTTCTAACTAGCTTAGATACAGATATCAAATTCCTCCCGACTTCAGGTACATAAAGACACTCTTTAAGTACTAGGACTCTACCACTAGATAATGATAACCGACAAGTCCTGACGACGACTACTGCAACACTTGCATCAGATCCCATCTGGATGACTATCTCCCCTTCTTCAAGTTTTCTAGTTTCCTGAAACAAATGCAACAAATTACATACATGAACAAAAGCACCAGAATCAACAACCCAACTTCCTTCTTGTCCAATGAGAAAACATGTTTCAATGATAAAAGTAGATTTCATACATGCTGGGGCTTTACCTTTGTCGACTGACTTCAGGTAATCCGAGAAATTACGCCTCCAGTGCCCCAGCTTCTTGCAGTGGTGACAGACGTCGGTTTTCTTCGACGCCAATAGAGTGAATGCATTGGAAGATGAGCCAACACCTTGTCCCTTCTTCTTTCTCTTCTGAGCTGGACCCTTCCGAGAACCTTGCTTCCGACCGCGCTTCCCTCTGACCTGTGCAACCATTGCACTGCCACGGGACCATCTTTCTTCATCACGTCTTCTACAGACTTTAATGCAACAAGAAGCCCATCGTTTGTTAATTCCAGCTTGTTCATGTGAAATGAGACCACAAAGTTATTGAAAGACTTGGGCAACGACAGCAGAATGAAATCAGATTGCATGTCTGCATCCATGGTTGCCCCAAGAGTCTCCATCTCTGACAAGTACCCAAACATTTTGAGTACATGTTCACGGACCGAAGTTCCTTCCTGCATCCTGCAGCGAACGAGTTCTTTCATAACGTTGTACCACTGGGTGCGGTTAATGTCATCAAACATATCTTTCAGATTCTGCATTATCTCCTGGCAAGTACTCATCTCCACATGTTGTTTCTAAAGAACATTGGAGAGAGAACCCAAGATATAACATCTAGCCAAGACATGATCTTCATCATACTTGTCATTGTATGCTTTTTCTTCCTTTGATTTAGGGTTTTCATGCTTGTCTTCTGAGAGCACATAACTTATGCGCTCAACCGAGAGTACAAGCTCCAAATTACGGATCCAATCCGAGTAAGTCGGTCCGGTCAACTGGTTGACCTCTAGAATCCTGCTTAGTGGGTTCATGGACTTCATTTTCTGAAATTGAGAATGCACTATATTAGAACATATAATTATACATTCAATTTATGTTATTTGATTAAGGCATTTTTAAATCAAATTAGTCTTTCTCTGTCAACTATGAAAGTTTATTCCCTTAATCACTTTCAAAGTAAGAGATATACTTACCGCTATATCTCAAGCAAGATCTGGGATATCCTCTTTATCTTTGTCATATCCCAATAATATGAGAACCTATGACTCCAATAAAGAGAAGCGGGAACACATTCCGCCTTGCAAGTCCAACTTGCATTTTCCAATTCGGTCTTTAATACCCGGGCCCACCACCCCTAAGGTGATGTTGACCCATCATTAATTGAACCAACTGTCAACATGAATACAACTCGATATGTGCAATCCAATATCTCCCCAATAATATGAGGATCCGATATTGGGGTCACTACGTATACGTCCTTACTCTTTCGAGAAGCGACGAACCCAATCCAAATAGATCATATGCAGGAGCTGTCATTTCGGACAGGCATCTCCTACGTATAATATATGGCGAGGAAACCCTTCGCCTTGATGGGAAACCATAGATGTCACTTGTGTGATCCTCCATCTCATATTCAAATTTTAATTTATTATTATGAATCATATTCATGTTATTAATTCTTCCAAGGGAATCAACAACTCTATTCATAATAGAGTGTTTTTAATTGGACATAATTAATTCAATCATATTAAATTAATTGCCAATCCAATTCAATCAACAAACTTGATTGTTTTACTTGAATATATATATGGTATTATTCTCAAAGTACGTATTAATTCGAATTTTAATAATTAGAAAATACATCTTGATTTCTTCGACTTTATCAAGTCCCTACCCGCTGTCATGGCCAGTACCGGCGAGACTGGGACGGACCACATACGTTGCAACCCGCTTCCCCAGCGATCTCTGACTAGACACCATATCCTCCTCGGGAAAGGATAATGCCAAATAGATCAATTTGTACTTGAGATGATCATCGGTTCTTCAACCGAAATTATAGCATATAGTAATAATCAAAACATTTTTGATTATAAGGAAATTTGCTAGACAAATTCCCAATCCTATTCAAGCAAGGAGTTTGATGATTGTGTTTCCAATTATGATCTAGATCAAATCTAATCAATTTATTGGTTGATGCCAAGTCAATTAAGGAAATAATCATCTTCTAATATTTCTCAAATATTTTCCATAATTATTTCTTGAAATTAACAATTAATTTCATTAGTTGACAATCACATGGTTCTTTATTAGGACTGTAATTTCCCTACTTATTAAAATTAACATATCTCAATCAATTTAAATCCAAATTAGATAAAATAAATTTTTGAAGATTTCTAATTTGATTTAGGACAAAACCTAAGTGATATTTCACGTATTTCGAGACAAATTTAAACAGTAATTAACTCATTAATCATTTTAGGATTTGCAGTTCCTGCAACAGTGCATACATGTTCATTAAAACAATCATATCTCAAGCAAACAGAATCCAAATTACGTAAACTCAGATCCTATGGTTTCCTTATTTAATGTGGAACAAAATACAAAGACGAATTTTTCAAGCAGAGGAGAATTGATGCAGCGTGAAATGAAGAAATAGGGCCGCATTTTCTATTTTTTAGCCGTTAATTTTAGTTACGTTTATTTTGAGTCGTCGTAATTTTATTCAAATAAAAGAGATCGCATGTGATCTCTCATGACTAATCTTCCACTTCATTTTGTCATGTGCAGAGATTTTTGAGCCATTCGATTTTTGGAGTACACCATCACCTGTACATTCTTCGCAGACCACAATTGTCCCCATTTTTTTTCATTTTTTATGCTTAAGATACCAGATCCTAAGTGCTAGACCGGCATAGTAGCATAGTTTTGAAAACAAACGGAACAAAAGAAACTCGAAATGTTATATACTTCAAGAGGAGCCGACAATCGGAGAGTCGGAACATCGTCTAGCATCTATTAAGGGGCAGAATATGGGTGCATCAGAATATCTCTAACTATAGCTACACAACTTGACTATGACATCTTAAAGATGTAAGTTAAGTCTGATGTCCGTATCCCTCTAGGATCTGGGTATTCGGTAAACCAATCCACGCACATACATTTGATTAATTCTTGTTTAAATAATTTAAACAGGGCCGAATTTATTCACTAAACAGAAGTGCGAAAATCAAATGCGATAAAAAACTTTCGCGACCTCTACAAACCCAAGTCGTCTTAGGGTTGCGGATCGTATCCAAAACCTTCGACCTAAGGCTCTGATACTACTTGAAGGATATGTAATAATCCTCAAGCGCATCACAGAAGCGTGAGCATCATATCGAATACGACGAAGAACGACTAGTCGTACTAGTTGTTCGGTGCAGCGGAATTTAAAAATTTTCATGCGATGAAACCACATGATCCAAGAACGATTCTCGGACCGTTTCATCTATAACCAAAACAAGTATAAAGGAATACCTCTTGAAGCGTGGTTGATCGAGTCTCTACTAAAAGAGACCTCCAGTCTCAAGTCCGATCGTCGGAGAAGTAGCTTGCGAGCGCGGGGATGAGTCACGTTGCAATCCAACGAGTTGATCCAAGCATGGTTATCTCCTGATCTCGTCGTACGAGATCAAACGTCTCCTTCATGAGTGAAACACTCCAAGAAGACAGAGAATCGAAGAACGTCGAAGCGGCGGTGCGGTGGCGTAGGTGACGACGATGATCTCCTCTAGGGTTTTGGTGGACGACCACCAAGTAGAGGGAGAGAGAGTTAGCGTGTGTGGAGAGAAAGAGAGAGAGATGTGCTTCAAAAAGCATGTGCAAGAGAGAATGGTATGCCTCTCTATTTATAGGATTTTAGGATCCATGGATCTCAATCCATGGGACATATAAAATCAATGGATGAGATTGATTTATGTCAATCTAATGGTCAAGAATGTTGTTGGTAAAAACCAACAACTTATGATTTAATTTAGATCAAATATATTTGACAAATCAAATATACATCAATCCTAAAATTAAATCAATCAAATAAGGAAGCAATGACATGGAGATTACATCTCCCATGTCAACATGGTGGACAGCCACCAATTCCAAGTAGGACTTGGTAGCCGTCCACATGTTTCCATGTAGAGGCAATCTCATGAGATTTCATGAGATTGCATATCTCCATGTATTTCTCCCTTATTTAATCTCAACAACTTTTGTTGTGATTTATTCTCCAAAAATAGTTATAATTAATTTTGGGAATATTACAATCTTGACTTTGGAAAATTGTGAATCACATCCACAACCCAAAACAAAATATAATTTACATTTTCAATTAATTAGACAATGTGTATCCAATACACATTAATAATTAATCAACAAATATAAATTATAATCAGCTCTCTCTAATACATTATAAATCATATTTATAATATATTATGAATAATTTGATATTATTATCCACATTATTCTTATCCATAATAATTAAATCACATTTAATTATATTGTATAATTCCACATACATCATGATAATTAAATCACATTTAACTATCAACTTCTTAATGCTTAGATCTTATGGAATTATTCTTGAACCCTTCAAGAATAATGCAATTTCTCCTCAGATACTTGGAGATAAGGACATGGCGATTGTATTGTTCCACGTATAGTAACTTGGATATTGAGATCACATCTCAAATCTAGATCCCATGGACCTCTCATAGATGCTTGATTAAATCAAGGCCGTAAACCTAATCTTCTCATTGTATCTGAATCTCATTCAGATCAATGTCCAACACATGGACTAAGATTAGGTTGCTTCTCTACTGAGAGGAGTCACTAAAATCCAGACCTATTTCTTCACTCCTTCGGAATGGAAGCATCATGGTTATACAACCGTTTATGATCAAATCACCCTCAGGTATTCCTAATACCTGTACATCCTGCATACTGGAAGACTTATGATCATCCTGAAGATATAGATCAATTTTACACTGTCATCTTCATGATTTGATCACTAAGTTTCTCAATCTTGGTCCTTGAGATTTGGTACAGATCATATGCTTTCACAAAGCATATATCTTACCTTCAAATTCATGTCATGCTTCCAAAGCATGACAACCATGCATGGAATTTGTTCAATCCCAATACCTAATGAGTGAGCTCATGTCTCCCAGTTCACAAGTGAACCTGTATGATCCCTTTGAGAGATCTTATTACTCATATGTCCTTACATGCACACCCGTTCGCCGGTGTATAGACCTTGGTTAGGTCATCAACCTATTGGTCTGCCAAATGTACACACTTAGACATATAGCAATACATCTGTCTCTGGTCAAAGGATGTTTGCCTATGATGTGACAGTATTCAACATAGGTCTTTGGTTATCTCGATCTCGTTAAGTCAACCCATTTACTCAACTAATCTGATACCTCCGAATCACTATTCCCATGCAGAGGACCTGCATCATGAGATAGATCAGATATCAGCCTATGAGAAAGGATTGCCATCTCTTACTCAGGCTGGAGATCATCACTTGACAATCATTTGATAATGCTAGATGAGTCCTCTATCTAACTCCTTATATATTCATCCTAGCATCATCCTCTATGATTAATCAATGAATCAACAGCTGTATGATTATCAAGTTGGCCATGGTACATAACCCATATTGTACAGAGGGACCTTATAGTGCATTCATTCAATCAATTTCAGAAAGGGAGTGAAACATAACCAATAACTTTTATTGATAATTCATTTATTACGATAACATTTATTGCAGGAATGGTTCACCTCGAGCTCACATTCTAACAAACCTACCATCAAAAGTTAGTTAAGGAACTAAAATGTAAAGTCAAATGGTTAGTCAAGGCAATAACTTGTGTTCTTCCTTTGTTGTGATACATTCATAATTGGTGTCAAAGCTTTGTGCTTGATAATCTAAAGAAGAGGTATGTACTTTTGATGGGTTGTATAAGTCATCTTATCATGAACTTCTACAAACTTTTAATGAATTGGTTACTTTTTAAGAGAAAACTGAAGAGGAAATGAATAATCTGAAAAGGAAAATACGATACTAATAGGAGATTATGAAAAGCTTGTATTGGAATTAAATGATCCTCATATTGAAGTGACTTCTTTAAAAATAAAAATAACTTTTCTATAATTTAAACAATCAGTATCAAAAAGAATACTCAACATCATCGCTAAAGGAAAAGAGAAACTTTTAAGCACCTTTACTTGAAGCAACACCAATGTTGTTTTAGAGTACAAGCTAGATATGTATGTTGCATCTACTTCTCCTGCTTCAAGTTAACTTAGTCAAATGAAGTAGAAAATCCAAATCTAGCATTGTTGGAATTAAAAGAAAAAACTTCAAATGAAATATTTTTAGGTGATATAAAAGGTGAATTATCTAATAATGCATGGAATTATGTAAGAATATCAAGATTGAACAAAGATCAGTTATGAACACATGAAAGATCCATACATATCGAAAGTCAATATAAAAAGATATTCACTATAATCAAAAGAATGTTGCAATGAGTCAGGAACAAATCATTTGAAAGGCATCACTCACGATCTGCCTTCCACCTCTCTTAATAATGTGTTTGTTGTTGATGACGTAGAGAGCGAGACAGAAGGTTGGTCATACAATACCGTACAGATGTCTATGTAAGCAGGTGGAACTAATTATTTTGTTTAGTCTGACAAACCCCAAGGTCGTCCACAGGAAACATGTCATACTCATATTTATGTTTTTTTAAGTTACATAATAGAGTAGGTATATGATTTCTACTCACAATTTATCTCAATAAATGCATAAAATTTTTTGTGATTTTTTTAATGAAAAATTGGTGTAGGTGAATTCTGCAAGAGGTGGATGTTTAATCAATGATCTCTTCCATTCTAAAGCACATGCACGTAGCATATCCTCTAGCATATGAATCGTACGTTCTTATTAACCATCTGTATGTGGATGATATGCAGTGCTCAAGCATAACTGTATGCCTATGCTTTCATTAAGTTCTCCTGGTAGTGTGAGGTGAACCATGAATCTCAAACGGAAACTACCTCCTTTTGGATATCATGGAGATGGATCACATGTATAATAAATAACTCAGCGAGCTAGTCTGGAGTGGAAGATAAGCTTATTGGAATAAAGAGTGCTACCTTGGTAAGACGATGTATTATAACACATATACTATCTTTACCGCCAGTCGCCTAAGATAATCCAGTAATAAAGTTCATGGAGATGCTCTCCCATTTCCATTCAGGAATAGGGGGAGGTTGCAACAATCCTGGTGGCTTTTGATGTGAAACCTTTACATGTTGGCAAGTGAAACATGATTTCACAAACTCAGCAACATCTTTCTTCATTCCCTACCACCAAAAGTATGGATGAAGATCCTTATACATCTTCGTAATTCCTGGATGAATAGATAATCTAGATCAATGCACTTCACATAAGATGTCTTTACTCAGTTCATGTGTGTTTGGTACACAACTATATGATGGTTATATAGTAACCCATCTTGTATCTGGAACCCCTTATCTCATTCTTCTCAAGTTGTTGTCTCAAGTCTTTAAGGATCGGATCGGCCTCCTGTCCTTTCTTCATTCTATCACAGATCTCTGGTTTGTATCGGTACAGAATAGTTATAGTATCATCACCATTATCAAATGGTTTCCATTCACTCAACGTTGATAGTAAACCCCATAAGTGGATAGCACTCACCAACCCATGTGAATAAGTTCTTCTACTAAGGGCATCTACTACAAATTCTCCTTACCGGGGTGGAGGAGATGGTTCAATCATAGTCCTTCAACAGTTCTAGTCATCGTCTCTGTCTCATATTGAGCTCCTTTTGATTAAAATATTTGAAGCTTTTATGATCGTTGAAGATTTCAAAAGTAATACCATAGAGGTAATGTCTCCATATCTTTAAAGTGAAGACTGCGACAACTAATTCAAAGTCATGTGACGAGTAGTTCCTCTCATGTATCCTGAGCTGTCACAATGCATAAACAACTACCTTACCATGTTGCATAAGAACTGCCCCAAGCCCTTCTCTAGATGCATCAATGTACAATGTAAACTCTTCAGTCCCAGGGGGTAGAGTAAGGATAGATGCAGATGTTAGGCATTCTTTTCAGTGTCTAAAAACCAGCTTCGCATGCATCAGACCATATGAATGGGACTTCCTTCTGAGTCAGCCTAGTCATTGGGAATGTTATTCGTGAAAAGTCCTTCCAGAAAAGATCGTATTCCTGTGATAGTCTTCGGACGTTCCCAACTCATCACCGCACTAGCCTTTGTATGATCAACTGATATATCTTCCTCAGAAATAACATGGCCTAAGAAGGATATTTCAGATAGCCAGAAGTCACATTTGTTATATTTAACATACAATTTGTTCTTCCTTAGTGTTTCAAGTGCCTGCCTGAGATGGTGTTCATGCTGGTACTCATCCTTGAAGTAAATAAGCATGTCATCAATAAAGACTACTACAAAGTGATCTAGGAACTCCTTGAATACTCTATTCATGAGATTTATGAAGGATGCTGGGGTATTTGTTAGTCCAAAAGGCATAACTAAAAATTCATAATGTCCATATCTAGTTTGAAAGGATGTCTTGGGAATATATTCATCTTTAATCTTCAATTTATGGTATACAGATCTTAAGTCAATCTTGGAATACACAGTTGAATCTTGTAACTGGTTAAAGAGATCATCTATTCTTGGCAGAGGATATTTGTTCTTTACTATCTTCTTGTTTAGCTGTCTATAGTCAATGCACAACTGCATTGACCCATTCTTTTTTCCTCACGAACAAAACAAGTGCACCCCATAGTGAATTACTAGGATGAATGAAGCTTTTTCTAACAGTTATTGTAACTGTACCTTTAACTTCCGTAACTCAGGTGGTTCCATCCTATATGGAGGGATAGAGATAGGATGAGTATCATGTGTGAGAGAGATTTGAAATTCAATCTCTTGGTCAGGTGGTAATCAGGTAGTTCATCTGGAAATACATCAGGAACCTCACACACTATAGGTACATCTTCTATCATTGTATGATCCTGAAATAGCCAATACGTAAGCTAAATAACCTTGGCACCCATGCTCTAACAACTGTTGTGCCTTCAGAGTAGAGATGTAATTGACATCGTCACTGGATGTCTTTCTAATAAACTCGAACTCTATCGAGTTAGGAAATGTGAAAAGTTACCATCTTCTAGAAACAGTCAAGACATGCATGATGTCTTTCTAGCCAGTCCATCCTCAGGATGAGATCAAAGTCATCCAATTCAATTAGTAGTAGTAAAACTGGTAGCTAATGTCCTGCTATCAGTACTACACAATTATCTAGGATTTGTTGGATTATAATTACTTGTCATCCTGGTCCCTTGATCAAATAGGAATGGTGTACTTCTACTGGTATCTTACCCAAAGTGGGTACTAACCGTCGAGCAATAAATGAATGTGAAGCACCAGAATCAACTAAGACGTGTACTGAAAAGCCATGAAAAGTAACGATACCTCATACAATCGTGCATGAATTGTAGGCTTGTTCTTCAGTGATCGCATTGAGATAGACATTAGGAATATGCAAGCTATAACTCGCAATAATTTGTGGTGGTTGTTGCATAGGAGACAATCCTTGTGACTCCTGATCTCTATCATGTCTTCCTCTGCGTGTTGCTCCATTGCTTGGGATGGAAGTTACACTGTTAATTAGGGGTGGTTTAAACCATGAACCTCTCAACTTTGGATAATATTTATTGATGTGGCCTTCCTGATGACATTAATAACACAAACATGTTCCTGTTTGAGCTAAAGACCCAACCATAAAGGTACTATCTCTTGCTGCTGAGTCGCGAGGATATAGTGGAGGTATAGAGAAACCCCCTCTTCATGATAATTACCGACCAAAAGTATGTGGTGAGCTTAGACTGGAACCAACTAGATGATAGCGATGGTCTCTGCGGTTATAATTCACCTTACGTTTGGATGGTCCACCAGTAAAGTGGAAGCTTCTTCTTTGGCGGTTTTCATGCCTTTCCTTCTCAATACAAGAGGTGATGTCCATGGCTTCATCTATAGTGGTGGATCTAAAACCTGCAATCTTCTCTCTAAGATCTCTCTAAAGCCCACTAACAAATTTGTCAAGACATTCTGTGGTGAAGCTTATAGAGCTGGGGATTAATGTAACATCTCTGTAAAGTGAATGCGATATTCTCATACATTCTTGGAACCCTGGGTAAGAGATGCCAACTCCCTCCTTTTCAGTTCTTCACAATGGGAGGGGCAGAAGTGAGCTCGAAACATCTCTTCAAAGACATCCCATGGAACGGGATCTACTAATTGCTTGGAAATGGCTCTCCACCATCATCTTGCATAGTCTGTTAGGGAGTAATTAGCAAAGTGCACCCAAGTATCTACTGGTGCATGTATTATCCTCAACATCCTACTAACATCGTCATGCCATAATTTAGCCTCGGTAGGTGTCTCTATGCATTTGAATCGAGGAATCTTTCCCTTTATGTAATTCTCAAGTAATTTTTGATGTCTAAGAAGGGCCTTCTCCATTGCTCCTTCAGCTGGAGTAGGAGCAGACTCAGTAGAAGGATGGTAAATAGATTCTTCCTCAGAAAGATGGACAAAACCTTCAATCCTAGCATCCTATGCATTGAGCCTCTCCTCTAATGCATGCTGCTTTTGCCCCACCTCTTGCAACATTGTCATCATAGCCACTAATTGCCTAGACATGTCTTGTTCTGCCATGATCCCAGGATGAATCAAGGACAAAGGTTAGGTCCTATACATTTTAACATGATGTACATAAGGGACAATGACTTGTGAATGGTACTGTAGTCATTTATTAAGATCAAATGATCTTAAGACAACCTTAGTTTTTGAATACCGCTCATAGTTGTCAATTATTGAGTAAATTACTAGAGTAACCAGGCTCTGATACCAAACTGTCACAACCCCAATTCTGGATCGTCGGATCCTCCCCATATTCGGATATGGTTACTCATCAATAATTTATTCAATAATCACAACTAACCTTCGGAAACAGACTGCAATAAAAAATATTCATAAAGAAGTATTTAATTCTTTTCCATTCACAAAATAAAGCTTACACGATACATTGTCCCACTATGACCATTTACATGTACATCAACTGGAAGGAAATACACAAAAAAGATTACCAACTACCTTATAGAGTAAAGCTACTATGGCTGGCTGAATGGCTACTATGTTAGTTGGCTGGATTACTAAAGTCATTACGTGGCTCACCGACACCTGTTTAGTTTTCCATAAATCATAAGATAACAATTAGTGAATGCTAAGTAACGAAGAAGAGAAAGCAAACAAATGGCGTAATTTTTCAAAAGTTATTATCACAAAAAGTTTCGTTCATTCTCAATAGTTTAAGTCCTATTCCTTCTATTACATGTCAGGGATTAGTATAGGGGAACCCCACCATTCATGGACTCCAAAGCTGTGGACAATTCGCGATTGGAGATTGCGTTGATCTGGTGAGCTTATATCACACGTCGCCTCAACCAATTCTCCAATACTACTCTACCAAATTTTCTTTTCTTTTATTACCCAGGGTTTCAAACCCTCATCGTGATAAATAAGGGAGCACACCGTTCTCGAGGACTCGGTTGCTTAAAACCTTAGGCTAACCTTTAATCATGAATATTAGCAGCAATACATATTATCGTGACCCAGCCGCTATCCATGTGAATATCCTCGTTGAGCCTGCACACCTTGCTTTCCTCAACTATGAAGCCCTGGAGCTATTTCATGTGAATATCCTTGTCGAGGTATTCATAGAGGAATGCAATATTGACTTCCATCTTGAACATGTCATATCAAGTTGTGTAGCTATAGTTACCAATATTATGATGGGTTTAAGCATGGTCACTGAAGAGCAAGTCTCATTGCAAGCAATATCCTCTCTTCAATGTGTAGCTTATGGCTATGAGCCGTGCTTTGAAGGTCTCTACTTGCTCATCAGGTTCCCTCTTTCTCTTGAAGATCCATTTACATCTTAACAGGTCTTACCCATATAGGTGGATCCTCGAGGGTACATATATAACACTTATATATGAAGTCTATATTATACTTTATTGCTAACATCCATCTTTCCATGTCATGATCCTCAGAAACTTCATATATCAAGTCAGATCATTGTCACATTTATCTGACACATGGAATCCATCTTCAAACTAATTTTGAAAAGGTATGTGTGTTTCATATTTAACTATCCTTTTAGTTTCCAATTCCAGGAGCCTCGTTATCTTCTCAAGATTTAATGAGTTCCTTTACTTTATTTTCATCTTGATTCTCAGGAAAGTCACCCTCTAAGTATCACATTCTCAGATATGAAATATTTTAAGAATCTCAAGGTCATAAAGTAGGTATCCAATATCATCCTTTATTATCCTAATGAAGTAGCGCTCTCGGGGGCTGAATTCCAGCTAACTTGCATCCATGATAGAGTTATGGACCAAGCAACCCTAAATCCTCAAGTGACCAACACTAGACTAGGTTCCAAACCATAATTTATGAGGATTTTCGGGTTTAGATTTGCATGGAATCTTATTAAGGATATATATAGTAGTCTCTACTACATATATATACGTGTAAAATAAGAGGTAATTATGCTAAAAATCATAATTGATTGAATCATGTCACACATGATCCAATTGTAACTCCCTACAACTCTATTGATTTTAGGTGTATCAAGAGGAGTGAGATAGGAATGATATTCATATCTATCCAAAGGTATTGCTTGAATTCATCCAATAGGTACATGCTACCTAGGTTAGATCAATTTCATTTCATCTTCCTTCAAACTTTTGATTTTAAACCAAAAATGAAATCTTTGAACATTTCAAAGGTTTCTATGGTGAGGGAAATAAATCTCATATCATAAATAATCATTGAATGATATCACATATCATCAATGTTTATTATGATACATATGATCCACATACATCAATATGCATGAGATTTTGTATACCTTAGCATCTAACATCATTCCCAGAGAAGGGTGCATTGGACATTCGTCTTTGAATACAATATTCACAAGTATGTAAGATTTGAAATTTCAGACAAGCTAAAGTTTCATCTCTTACTAGTATATTTCAATGATCAAATGTAGATTATTTGGATGCACTATCTGAGTTCTTCTCTGAGGATGTTAGATAGCCTAGATAGTCATACTATCAATACATCGACTTGTTGCAGTATTGGCATTCATCCAACTCTTTGGATGTCATATGTATGGAAACCATAGAAGTACAATCAACTCTTTGACTTTCCTTCTTACTTGGGTCAGACTCATGCTTCCACTGCGCTCCCTTCATCTACAAACAACCATTGCTTAAGACAAAGGGACTCTTATGTTAAATTCAAAAGATTTCAATATAATGGAATTTCAATATTTATACACGCTTCATTCAATTCATACAATATGAATATTATGAAACTTCATGAATGACTTGAGTATAGACAGTAGATTGATGACGCTCATCGTATCTACATCCATCTAAACTCTAAAAGACTTTGGTTTAGGTAGGTAATCAAACAATTTTTTGAGTACATCATGTCTTAACGAGCCACCATTCTACATAATGCAACGAACCATGTCATTCACGATTAAATGTTGAAAGCACATTGATGAATATGCATTTCATCATCTTTATTCATTTATTTTAGCTTAAAATCCCTTATAAAACACCTATATATAATACTGAGCCCATATTCTTACTAACTCGCATCTGTGTGTAAATATTGCTCACTTATTACTATTTTAATCTAAAATAATTAAATAAAGAAAGAAAGAAAAAAAGAAAAGAAAAAAGATTATATATATGTAATAGATACAAGCTGATCCGAATCCCGAGAGAAGGTCAAGACTTGACCTGATCGATCAGGAATAAATTAGAGGGAGATAGGGTCCTTAATCAGAAAATCCAAAAAAATGTGATGTGTATATTTGCATACTTACACTATTTTATTTGTATACAAGTTGACCTCAAACTAAATAATTTTTAAAATAAAAGTTGTAAATAAAAATATTTTTTCTAAATAATAAAAATAATTACAAAATAATATCATGTATAGAATAAAAGTAACCACATCCGGAAAAAGCCATTAAGCGATAATTGAAAGACAAATTTCGGCTCCATACGAACTCAAATTAAGTCAAACTCACTTCCATGTTTTAAATTATATTATCCTTAAAATGGCCGTGATTTCATAATTTTTGTAGTTACAGTTGAAAAGTCGGTTTTTTGGGGTAGTTTGTGCAATTTTACCATTTTTTTGTACATATTGTATTTGTAAATATTAGTAAATATTTTTACTAATGATTAAAAATAATAAAAAATAAAAAAATAAAAATTTTAAAATAAAAAACTAATTTTCTTATTTAGCTATGTATATAATGTACCATATGTATATAGTATATGTATATAGTTAATATTCTTAAATAACCACCACAAAAAAATAAAAAAATTAACATGTATTATTAAATTTAATAAAGTGACTAAATACAAAAAAATAATTTTTGTAAATAATTTTAACACTAATTTCTTCTTTATCTGATTTCAATTTCTGTCCTTATCTCTTTATCTCCATTCAATTTTTAAATTCAAATTTTAAATTCAAATTCAATTAATCCTCTATTTAATTGTCTCCTCCTCCCTCATTCTCACGAGATCAATCTTTTGGAGAGGAGCCTAGTTTTTCCGAGAGCCATCTTGTAGAAGAAGGGCGCCCAGCCTCCGAGCCGTTTGGTGACAGCGATGCGACACTCGTCAAGGCAATTACAACATTCGTCCACTCCACCTTGAGATCCACTTTAGTTTTCATCTTTTATCTAGATCAATCGTAGTGTAATTTATCATTTTAAGTTCAGTCATTTCATTGTCAAAATTTTAATCGTAGCTAACCATTATTCATTGAACCATGACAACTCAATCCGCCCTCAATTTCAATTCATCTCATTTCCTCTATCTCATCGATTCACATTCTATCTCACACAATCTTCCACCTCCGATCACGCACGGTGACCAGAGATCTGGATCCATCTTCCATATCACTAGATCTGCATCCCATTCACACATGTAGTTTATTTTCGCATTTCGAATAATTGGAAACAAGTAGTCGTGCTCGTGTCCTCTTGTGTTTGTGCAGAATAAAAAAATAAAAAACTATTTCCTAATATTTATTCTGCAGGATATTAAAATAAATAAATAAAACTATAAAAATAATATATATATACTTTTTTCTCTTACATTTTCTAAAGGTAAAAAATAAAAAAATAAAAAACCCTATGCCCAGGCACCGCTCTCCCAGATGCAGGCGGTACTCGCTGCCTTCCAGCGCCGACCGCGTACCCACGCGAGGCACCCAGCTGGTCCATCACCCCTTTCCATAGTAGTTCCTGTCACTCGTGCACCAGCTTCGATCCCAGCCTCGCGCCGACGACCACCGCTAGGCCCCGCACGAAACAACACCATCGCGCAAGGTTCTACGCCCGGAAGCCACCGCTTGCGCGACGCGAGACACCACCTGAAGCAGACCATGCCATCCTCTTCCGCTTGGCAGAGCTCTGCCTCCTCCGCCCCATCTAAGACGGCCTTCCTGTCGCCAACCGACCACCTGATGTGGTTTCCTCTGCTCGAATCACACCGACCTCCACCTGGAGGAGGTCAACCGTAGACCTCCCCCGTGCGAGCTTCAATCGCCATCGCCGCCTGACCACCCGGAGAAGAAGCCATCTGCTCGCGGTCCAGAACGAAGAAGAAGCGGCGACCCCCCTTTCCTTTACCTTGGCACGCCCCAACGTTCAAACCTAGCATTAATTTATTGAGCAATTTTCACTGCAATCCCCTGGCATTTATCTTAATTGCAACGAAGTCCCCGCCTCCAGAGCAGCACGTGCTTTGCACGTTTTGATTGGGTAAATTACCATTTTCACCCCTCTTTTGTTTCCAGTTAATTTTTCATACAAGAACTTTAACTAATCACATTTTAGTCCATGTGATCCAGACTATTATTTTCTTGTACTTTTCTGATTGAAATAATTATTGGCTTTGTTCAAAAAAAATTCTCAGAAAATTATGCCATGCTCTTGTTTGCATGTTCTATCTCGTATATAATTTTCATTGCATTTTATTTTTATTTGGCATTTTAAAAATTCAAAAACTGCATCATTTTCTCTATTTGAACTTGCAAATTTCATAAAAATTCAAATATTGCATTAAAATTCTTAAAAAATAGATTAAGTATATTTAACCATCCTTTAATTTTTGTGAAAATTTCACATATTAATCATTTTCAAAACCCAAAAAATTGGAAAATATCAAAAAAACTTAGAAAAATCACAGAAATATCTACAAAAATCCAAAAATTGTGATTTCACTTTCTATTTTTTTATATTTGTCTATATTTTAGCATAAAAATAATTTCCAAAAGTTTTAGGTACTTACAATATTTTTAAGTTGCAAATTACTCCATGCTTTGCACTGTTTATTATTTTTACCACTGTTTGATTTTTAGTAAAATACAAAAACATCTGAAAAATAAAAAATCCCAAAAAAACATTTCAAAGCCTTTAAAACCCAAAAATATTTCTCTAGATTTTTCTGAGCATTTTTAATATACTTGAAAAATACAAAAGAGTGTGGTGTGCACATTTCTAACCTCTCTATTAATGAAATGAACCCCCCCCCATCTGAAATAAGTATATTGGAAATCCCGAATTGCACAATAATGTTGTCCTTAAGAAAGGAACAAACCGTACGACTATGAGCGGCTCGGGTGGGGTTAGCCTCCACCCAAGGACTAACATAATCCATGACAAGCAAGATGTACTGAAATCCTTGACTGATAGGAAGTGGACTCATAAAGTATATTCCCCAGGCATAAAAAACATCTAAAATCTTAATATATCTCAGGGGCATGGTATCTTTGGAACCGACGATTCCTCCCATTTTTTGAAAATCAGTACAACCTCGAACATAATTTGTAGCATCCTTAAACAGAGTTGGCTACCATAGGATATATTGTAAATCCTTTGATGTTGTGCACTTCCTAGAATGATGCCCACGAGACTCTAATCTGTGAAAATGCTCAAGCATACTGGTGTATTCCTCCTAAGGAATACACCTCCTCCAGATACAATACGCACCCTCACGAAATAGGTGTGGATCCTCCCATTGGTAAAAGGAATTTCTGACAGGAATATGTCTACCTTGTGCTTCGACCAATCTTGTGAATCTTTCTTGGATACAAGATAGTTCACAACATCAACATACCATGGGAGTAAGGCAACATATAAAATAGCCTCATCTAGAAAGGTCTCTGAAATTGGAAGTATTTTCCGCTCAAAGAACTCGCATCTGTGATCTGAGAAAGGTGATCTGCTATAATATTTTTCACTCCAGGTTTATCTCGAATCTATAAATCAAACTCCTGGAGAAGAAGGATTCATGCGATAAGGCATGGTTTGGCATCCTTCTTTGCATGTAAGTACCGTATGTCAGTGTGATCCATGTAGACAATGACGTGTGAACCAAGTAGGTATAAGTGAAAGTCCTCTAAAGTAAACATCACTGCTAACATCTCCTTCTCTGTAACTATGTATTTACACAGTGCTTCATCCAGAATCTTGCTGGCACAGTGTATCCCATTCCTTCTCTGCCCTAAAATAGCTCCAATTGCATAGTCTGACACATCCGTCATGATCTCAAAGGGAAGAGACCAATCATGTGGCTGAAGGACATGAGCCCCAGTAACCATGTCTTTCATCTAATAAAATACAAGGAGGAATTTCTCATCAACTATAAACACACTCTCCTTGCATAGAAGCTAAGTCATAGGCCTGGAAATCTTACTGAAGTCCTTAATGAATCTTCTATAAAATCCAACGTGACCAAGGAATGACCTCAACTGCTTCAAACTCTGTGGCGGATCTATCTTGGAGATCACATCAATCTTACCTGGATCAACCTCCATACCATGTTTGGAGATGACGTGGCCCAATACGATTCCATTAGTCACCATAAAGTGGCTCTTCTCCCACGAGAGCACTAAGTTCACCTCACAACAATGCTGAAGCACTCGGTCCAAATGAGTAAGACATGTATAAAAAATATCCCCGTAGACCAAGAAATCATCCATGAAGACCTCGAGAAAACTACCTACCATGTTGGCAAGCGACCAACATACCCCTATGGAATGTAGCGGGGGTGCTACACAATCAAAAGGGCATCCATCTAAAGGTGTAGGTGCAAAACTAACAAGTAAAAGTAGTCTTCTTCTGATCCTCAGGAGCGATTTCATCTTGGTTATATCTCGAGTACCCATCCAAGAAACAAAAGAACTCCTCCCATGCCAACCTCTCAATAATCTGATCAATAAAGGGCAGTAGAAAGTGATCTTTCTTGGTCGTTGAGTGCAGACGCCCGTAATCTACACAGACATGCCATGAAGTGGGTACACAAGTCAGAATCTCCTCACCATGATCATTCATCATGATAGTAATCCTGGATTTCTTCAGACCACATTTAACGGGATGACCCACTTGGAATCTGATATGGGATAAATAAAATCAGCATCACACCATTTCCTGAAGTCTTTCATGACAACATCATGAGATTCAGATTTAGACGACACTGACACTCACGGGTTGGTTTGTTGTCATCCTCTAAGTAGATATGATGCAAGCACAAAGCTGGACTGATCCCACGAAGATATGAAATATTCCAGCCTATGGCCTTGCAGTTTCTCTCGAGAACCTCCAGCAAGTGAGATTCCTGATCGTCGGTCAACTACGAACTGATGATGACCATAAACATTCAGGGTGTACCTGCAAGGAAGGCATACTTCAACGTTGAAGGTAAAACCTTGAGCTCGGGTGAGGTCCAAATTGGCCCCATAACAACCTCTGCAACTACATTGGTAGATGGTAAATGATCTGCACTGTGTGAAATTTCCACCGTAGCTACTGTAGGTTCAACTAGTAGTGCCGCAGAGATATCAGCAATGAATAATCTCTGCTTAGAAAGGGATGACTCATCAGGATGCTCATAGATCTAAAAAAACTCATCAACAAAAATCTCAGATATCTCAATAGGAGGAATGTCATGAGTAATCTCATAAGAAAGTATCTTCGGTACATCAAAATGTACCTCCGAAAGTAACTCAGACTGATCCTCAGAAAACATCTCAAACGATCCATCATCTAATAACTTAGAATAATCAAGAGGAGAGCTAATGTCGAGTATGCTTTCCAGAGGTTCCTTCTGGGAAAGGAACTCTGGGTGTCAATGAAATCTGTGAAAAGATTTGTATCTCGAAACTCAACAAGAAAATCACAGTCTTCAAAATCTGTTGTAACTCTCTCTCTCTCATCTCCTATTGCGGGTGACGATGATGGCTTCAGATCTGAGATCGTATCTATCTTAACCTTGTCACTGAGGGAGTGAAAAGGTTATCTCCCCAATACCATAATCAACTAATGCTTCGACCGTTCGAAGGAATGACCGACCAAGTATGATCGTGGTATGGAGTAACAGTGCAGAGGTATCCATATCCATGACAACAAAATCAATCGAGAATCTCATTCCTTGCACCGTTACGATAACGTCCTCTTGATCGATCTATTAGCAAATTGATGTTACATCCTGGTGGATCTATGAGGACCCAACCCAAACTCAGTGAGGAGTAAGGATGGCATGAGACTAATGGAGGATCCACTATCGATTAGAGTACGATCAAACTCTTGATAAAAATATGGAAATGGATGTGAGGTGCTCCCTTATCTTTCTTTTGGGTGGGAGGTTGCTGATGGCATGAACTATGGCCATGGTCAATATGTGCTTCTCTATTTTCTTTAGTCTATTTTGCTTTGGCTGACTCTTTTGAGTGCATGCTTCTTTCATTCCCCTTTTAACTGCAGGCATGTACTCCATGGCCTTAAGGAGAAGCATCTCTAAAAAGCTATTTTGAAGTATCTCTACCACTCCTGGATCAGATAATGTTGTTTTTAATTTGTAATTTTTTCTAGTTTTTCTCACAGCGGAAGGAAATGTAACAGAATCAGAAGAAACATCAAACTACTCATCTCTTATTCAAATAAGAGTCATCACGTACATGTGGATGACCAGAATCGATATGTACAATGTCATCCAATACAGGAGTAGAAGAAGAAAAAGGGAAAACTAGATGGGCTGCTTGGTCTGCTAGTACTGAAGAAGACTCTGTAACGGGGATATTCTCCTTCGTGGATGACTCGACAATGCATATTTTTTTATTAGCTTTTTTACCTTTTCTGGATAATGATGGTTATGGTGGTGGTGAAGAAGTACAAGGTGTTGGTGATCCTCCATGCTCTGGCTCTGCAACACTAGATCGCTGCTCAACGGTAAAGAAGATAATGTAATCGGTGTAGCTCGATTAGTGGCTCGATCTCCCAATCCCAATTGCTGTGTGGGCAGTTGTATTCTCCTACCACTCCTAATATGAATGGTGATAGATAAAAAGTAATATCACAAGCCATACCTATCTCGAGGGTGGATGGATCATGGGCTACCTGCTCCTTGCATCATAGTTATTGGAATTGGCTTCGTCCTGGGCTGGTATCAATGTCTTCGTGGTGGTTAGGTCATCAAGCCTATAAGTCAAATCATTCATGTTCTTCATCAGAAGTGCATGCTGATCTAATGTTGGGTTCTGATAATTGCAAATACCAACTATGGTTAAGTATAGAATTAAGCTGTCGTTGTGACCCTAATCAATCAATGCGATCAATGAGAAAATAAACCACTAATGAATCAAACAAAGAAAACAAGCGGTTTTGCTACTTTTATTGACCTGGTATAGCGACCAGGGTTGAACTCAAGGAGCACAATTAAATACTAAGTAGTCGGCTCATAAAAAAATCAAAGGATTTTTATTTAATTTTTCAATATAAGATAAGTAGGCATAAAGGATAAAAGTATACACATGCAATCTTTTTGTATTTTTCAACTAGGTCAAAAATTCTCATAAAAATAAAGTAAAAATATTTTTGGGTTTTATATATTTTGTAGTGTTTTTAGGGAGTGGTGGGTAATTTTTAGATATATGTATGATTTTTTAAAAATCAAAGAGTGCTAAAACAAATAAATAGTGCATAGCCAGAGGTATTATGAAATTTAAAGATAGATAGAAAACTCAAAATTCCTGGAATCTTCTTATGATAGACTAGAAATAAATATCTACACACATGAACTGAAATCAAAATTTTTGGATTTTTTTATCAATTTTATATGATTTTTATAAATTTCCGAGTCTTTTGCAAATTTTTAGGTTTTTATAAGGCATTTTTCAACAAAATTCGTATAGAAGCTAAAAGGTGATAAACGACAACTATAATAATTTTTATAGTTTTTTTAAATGATTTTATCTTTTTTATGATTTTTTAAAACAAACAGGGATTTTTTAGGAGGTTTTGAATTTTCAACAATAGAAAATGAATGAAAATTAATAAGCAAAATCCACCATAAATGATACATGCAATCAGGAATCATAAGTATTTTTTAGGCAATTTTTGGAATTAATTGGCTATTTATTGTGAATTAAAAGGAAAGCAATTAAAAATAGTTCACAAGGATCAATATGTAATTCTAAGGCATATTGAATAACCAATCTTTTAAATCCAAGGGCCTCTATGCAATTTTTCCAAAAAAAGCACGCGTCGCATGTGAAACAAGACACATAGGGGTATAAATGAAATTTTCAAAACATTTCATTCATTCATTAACAAGTTCAAAGTACAGGAAAAAGTATATAAATATACAAAAGGCTCGTAAAGCTATAAGTGACTGCAATTAGATTGGACTAAAATGCAATTAAAGATAACATAGGGTCCTAAATGCAAAATATTTTTAACTATTTAATACATTATTAGACTAAAGTGAAATATGGTAAAAGACAGGGGTACAAGGGAAATATACCCTCACAAGGGGCATCGACTCATGGCGCTGCTTGAATCTGACGGCTCTGGTTTTGAACAAACGGATGGTTGGGGAGGGTCCACTTATGATGAGCGGTCACGATCTGATGATATCGCTTCGGCGATGGCTGACTAGGAATCACTCCTCCTAATGATCGGACGATCAGGGGGCTCTCTAAAACAAGCGCTTGAGATTAGATCTGGGAAACCCCCAGATCCAACGGTTTGGAGGGTGTTGGGAAGAACAGGTATGAAATCACCTCTGGCGAGTTTTGGATAATGATGGCGTGAGCTCCCGTCGAGCTCCAAGACTGCTCAGATGGGGAAAGTGAAGCTGGTGACTGTCCACAACTGCTGGGATGCTCGATAGGGTCTAGGACTTCGATATGTGTCCTAGAGATGTGTAGGGTTCTTGGAGCTTTTTAGACTGAAGTACAAGTGTGTATTATCCTCCAAGGGAGATAGCCTTCGGTCATGGTCCTACACGAAAGGTTTGCTTGGAGAGCAAGCTCCGGTGAAGGGTTAGAGTACCAAATGAACGAAGAGGGGCGTAGATGGGTCATGTCCTGCGTCGAGTGGAGGAATCGATCTAAGATTCGATCCAACTCGATGGTTAGGTTGATGTTTAGGATGCGTAGAGAGATGGAGATGTGAAGTGTGAGGTGTGTGAGGTGTATGTCGGGTTGGAATGGATAGTCAATCAAGTGAACGAGATGAAGGTTGATGCTCTATTCAGAACAGAAGAATCAAGCATAAAATGAGCAATCGTAAGCTGTAAATGATACCTATGGGTGTGTGATGTCGTATGTGATGGAGATGAAGAATATTCAGGGTTAGAGCCTCGTTGGGTGGCGCAGCCAGAGGCTAAGCTCCTTGCAGCGAAGCATGGCGGAGATGCCGTCGGACCTAGGGCTCACCTGCGTCCAAGCCTTCCTTGCTGCCTCTCTCACTCTGTTGTCACTCTGGGAAAGGGGTTGGATGCAACAGAGGTGGTGGAGCAACCAAATATTGCAGAAACGGAAGAGGTGCATGAGCTTTCATAGACGTTCCAGGTTTGAGAAGGATCGATCGAGAGCGTGCGAATCGAGGCGCAAATCATGATGGTGATGTTCGGCCGAAGATTAGGGATACACGATGCTCAATCGAGGCGAAGGAGCAAGGACACAGTCGGTTGGACCGAGTCGTGAAAATGGGTGAAGATAATGTTGAACCTGACCCGCAGAAAGGAAGCGGGGGGGGGGGGGCAGTTGACCAGAGTCAACAATCCCGGGTGGACCAATAGGAAGCGACGTAGAATTGAGACAAAATACACTGCGTGACAAAATAGGGAAATAAATGAATTAAATTTGAAAAAATAGTAAAAAAATTTTAAATAAAAAAGATAAAAAAATGTTTGATATTTTTAAAACTTTTTTTCTATGATTTTTAATTATTTTTACGAAATCATATATACAGTATAGGGTATTATGTACATGTTTAGTATACCTATATATTTTATTCTTTTTTATTTTATTAATTCTACATAAAAATCCCTTATTTTATATTTTATTTATTTACAAAATAATGTAAGGAGTATAGAATGATTTTTATTCGATTTTTATCAATTAAATAAAGGTATTAAATAAGTAGATATACAATATACACAAATGTGGCTTTTGTACAATGAACTTTTAATTTTAATTTTATTTAATTTTATGTTTTCTAATATTATATTATTTTATTTTATTATTGGGAATTTGTACAAGTGCTTAGAATACAATATGTACAAATTGTAAATTAAAATAATTTAATATAAATATTTACAAGTATAGGTAGCACGTTACTATACAATGCACCCAAAAAGTCAATTTTTACCTCACTATCCCAAAATTTATGGAACCTCCCTTATTTGAAATATAATTTAATTTAGAATCCAATAAAGGTGATTTTGGAAGAATTTGAGTTCATATGGAACCGGAATTGATCTTTTAAGTTCTTGTTGCATGGCTTTTTATGAGCGGTATTATTTGTATTGTGTACAATAATTTATTTTACAAGTATTTTTATTATTTAGAAAACATTTTTATGTACATGTTTATTAATAAAATAATTTATTTGAGGTCTTTTTATTGATGAATAAAATAGGAGAAGTGGCATGTACATAGAATGCATAGCGATTAATATACAAGGACCCTATCTCCCCCTACTTTATTCCTTGTCGATTAGGTCAATGATCGACCTTCTCTCGGGGTTTGAGTTAGTCTGTATTTATTTCATAATTACATCCTTCTTTTCTTTTTCTTTTCTCTTTATTCTTTTATTTTTGGGAAAAGGGGTGTTAATTATACATTATTAACAATAGTATGCACAATGGTAATTTATTGTATTTACACATATTTATAGATGGTTTTCCAAAAGATGATGCTAAAATAGAAGAATAAAGAATAAGAATCATAGATTCATCATCCCCCTTATACTTTACCTTTACTAGTCCCTTATCAAATAGTTATTTGAAAAATAAGTGAAATAAAAAGAAAAGAAAAGAAAAGTAAGAATCAAAGTTGATTATTAAACTTATCTTCATAAAAGTTGAGTATGAAGCTCAGTCAGACCTTTAGATTATTAATTTGATGAAACCTTATCGGGAAACAAGTTTAAGACTTAACAACCTTCAAGTTCCACCATTCTATGGTCATCTCTCCTTAACAACCAGTTCAGAACAAGTCTACATATGCAAACTCTAATGACTACGAATCTGTCCTTGTACTGTGTAAGTGATATGTAGCTCCCCACCTCAAAGATGGCAAAGAAACAACCTCCCTCAACAATATAACTCTAATCCCCCAGTCTAGCAACTCTTTCCTCGAGGAGCAAGGTATTCCCTTCTAAATTCAAGTTCAACCATCTCAAGATGAGGGGAAAAGGGGAATGGATTGTGACTAGTGTAGCCACGTATCCCGTGGAGCTTAACTAGTGTAGCTAAGTCTCCAGCTGCAAGCTTCCTTGAGATGTAACAGTGAAATACATAAGCTTTGCTTATTCACCATATACACTCCGGCATGCATTTTATTTTCAATTAGGCATGTCCCATTTTTGGAGTTTTTGAATTTTTGTACATTTTTTTATGACAACATATAAAACATATCTACAAGGTGCAGCATGTACATAAGGAGTTTTTCTTCTTGAGCCAGTAGACTATCCCTCTTTTGAAGCTTTATTGCAACCAACAACATCTTGTCGTTAGACCCCAATGCTACTAGACCATGTTGAGGAACACATCCCTCCCTAGAGGAGGATAGGAGGTTTTGACTAGCTATACTACCCCCGTATGTTACTCCAAGACAAAGGATTATGCCTCATCACCACCTCATCTGTGTTGAGCTACGTGTAAGGTGCGTGTCTAAGTAAAGCCACTATCTTTGAGAGTCATGCGTGCGTTGTTAAGTGTTCTACTTAGGCTAAGCAAGATGACATGTGAACATATTCTAGTGGACTCAAAGAATTAAGCTGCTATGGACCTGAAAAAATTTTAACCCTAATTCCTATAAGGTTCCTCTATAGTTAAGTGGATTAAGGTCCTAACCAAGCTCTATTCTTCAATTTTATTCCATACTAGTTTAAATGTCACCCATGATACTAAAGAATGCATACGCAAATATTTACAAAAACTCTTTTTGGTGGGAATTTTTAAACTATGTAATTTTTGATGGATTTTTTATTTTCAAAATTTTTGGTATTTTATTTGAAAAGTTTTTACATACAATTTTACAAAAGAATTTGTGTAACAGGTTTTATATACAAATGGATTTTAATACAGCTTTATTAAGGTTATTTATGAACAAATAATTTAGGGGTAGATTATGGTTTTTAATGTACACATGTATACAAGTGGTTTTCCTACCCCATAGGTTATTTCCCATGTGACAAAACAGTTTTGCAAACATTTTTCAAAATATTTTTTTAAAAACTATTTTTACAAACATTTACAAATAAATTTTTGAACTGTTTTTGCAAACATTTCATTTTCACACAATTTTCAACAATTTGTACATTATATCTAATTTTGATATAGCAAGTAATTTACAAATCTTTTTTTCAAACAAAACACTTTTACAAAATTTGTACAAAAATAATTTTTGTAAAAGTTTTTACAAACAAATTTTACAAAGCATTTTTGAAAATATTTTTCAAACCATTTTTATTCCTATTTTATGTCCATGTTATTAACACACATAAAGTACGAGTTATGGCTAAAGTATATATATATATATATATATATATATATATAATATATACGACACCCCCTTATACTTAGTTCGAACGATGTCCTCAGAGTAATCAGAGAGCGATGAAAGAAGACATAACTTGTGCTGAGTATAGAGAAGTGAGAAGAATCCTATACTACAATGACTAAAAGGAGAAAGAATAAAACAATAGAAGTCGTTAATCCCCCCTATACTTAGGATCAAGTAATCCTAAATGTAGAAGACTGTACACAAAAGGAGAAAACCGAGGAGTATGATGTACATATATTACCTCCCCTATACTTAGGGTGAAATATCCCTTAGTATAGGCAACAAAAATAGAGGTAATGGAAAAGTGAATAATCTCAGGTTTAATACCCCCCTATACTTAGGATAGAATACATCCTAAGTATAACAAAATCATAAGATAGACCTGGTGTATTAAACAACATGAATGAGTGATATAGACAATATGGATCTATATAGAGGTGGGGTATATGTGAAAATCAGGTGTGAGATGCAAATGATGCGAGTCAAGGAACAAATTTCATAGAAAATGAATAGTCATAGGATCATGATCAAGACATGGCTTCAGGCGCTGACTGTTAACTCGAAAGGTGGACTCAGAAGACAACTCAGATATGTCAATGCTACCTTTGTCGTGCACCTTTCTGACCAAGTATGGTCTCTTCCATTTACTCTGTAATTTCCCTGAAAATAATCTTAACCTATCATCAAATAGCCATACTCTCTGGTTGGGCTCAAACTGCTTATGGCTGATGTGAGAATCATGCCATATCTTCACTCTATCCTTATATTGTAGGCAACTTCAGAAGGTTGTATCTCTCAACTCCTCCAGGGCTGCCAATTAACGCCCAAAGTGACTTATGCTTGTTCTCGATAGGTAAGTGGCATGGCTTGCCATAAATGAGTTGAAAAGGAGATGTGCCCATAGGTGTCTTGAAGGAGGTCCTATAGGCCCACAAGACCGAGTCCAAAAGTTGAGACCAATCCTTTCGATTTGGGAGGACAACCTTCTGCAAAATAGTCTTGATCTCTTTATTTGAAACCTCAGCAAGACCATTCGTCTGTGGATGATATGGCATAACATCTCTATGATCAATGCTGAACTCGTTAGCAAGGGTCCTTACCTTGTCATTGATAAAATGAGTCCCTCCATCAGATTTCAAGACTCTAGGTACCCTGAACTGTGATATGATATTTTTCTGCAAAAAAATGCAAACATTCTTTGCATCTGTAGCTCGGGTGGGGATGTCCTCAACCCAACGACTCACATAATACATAGCTAACAAAATATACTTAAATCCCTGACTCTTAGGGAATGGACCCATGAAATCGATGCCTCATGCGTCAAAAAGCTCAAACAAGTGAATGGGCTGCATCGGCATCATATCTCTCTGCCCACAAGTGCCCATCCTATGACAGTTAGTACACCTCTTCATGAATTCATCTTAATCCTTGAAAAGGGTAGGACACAAAAGGCCGGATTAGAGAACCTTTTACGCTATCCGTCTTCCAAAGTGATGTCCTCCTGCCTCAAGTTTGTTGCAATAGGCGAGGACGCTATGGTGCTCCTCCTGAGGAATACACTGACGCCAGACGCTATCCCCTCCTTCATGGTAAAGGGTAGGATCCTCCCAATGGTATGACTTGGCCTTCACGAGAAAGGTCTCAAGTTGCTGCCTGGGCCAATCTTGTGGAATTTTCTTGACAACAAGATAGTTCACAATGTCACCATACCACGGGAGCGAGGTGATAACAGGAATTGCCTTATTTGGGAATGTCTCAGTGATAGGTGTGGTCATGTCAGAATCCTTAAGATGCTCCAATCGGGAGAGGTGATCCACCACTACATTCTTGACTTCAGGTTTATCCTTAATCTCAATATCAAACTCCTGGAGTAGAAGGATCCGTCTAGTCAATCTGGCTTTGGCATCTTTCTTGGCCATGAGGTATCAGATGGAGGTGTGATATGTATAGTAATCACTCTAGATCTGAGAATATAAGATCGAAACTTATCCAGAGCAAATACTATGGCTAGCATCTCCTTTTCAGTCACAATGTTGTTCCGTTGAGCAACATCCAAAGTCCGACTAGCGTAGTGTATGGCAAATGGCACATTATCCCTCCTTTCTCCAAGCACGACTCCTACATCAAAATCAAAAGCATTTATCATAATCTCGAACGGGAGAGACCAATCGGGTGGCTGAAGGATAGGAGCCTGGACAACCAAATTCTTGAGAGACTCAAAAGAGGAAAGATACTTATCATCTATAATGAACTCGATATTTTTCTTAAGCAAATAAGTCAACGATCGAGCAATTCGACTGAAGTCCTATATGAACCGTCGGTAAAAACCTACATGCTCGAGAAAAGACCGCAACTATCTCAGATTGGACAGTGGAGCGAGCTTCTTGATGATATCCACATTGGCCGGATCAACCTCCTTGCCCATGTTGGAGATGATGTGACCAAGGATGTCCCTTGAGTCATCATGAAATGACTCTTATCCTAAGATAAGACAAGGTGGACCTCAATGCAGTGTTGAATTACTCGGTCTAGGCAAGCAAGAAAGCAACAAACCCATCGCCGTAGATTGAAAAATCATCCATGAAGTCCTCTAAACAGTCGCTCACCATATCCGGGAAGATGGAAAGCATACATCTTTGGAATGTAGCCGGGGCATTACATAATCCAAAGGGCATCCGTCTAAAAGCATACGTTCCAAATGGACAAGTGAACATCATTTTCTCCTGGTCTTTGGGTACTATGGCCACCTAATTGTATCTCGAGTACCCGTCAAGAAAGAAGTAATGACTCTTCCTAGCTAACCTCTCAATAATGTGATTAATAAAAGGTAGAGGGAAATTATCCTTCTTGGTGGCCTGATTCAATCGCATGTAGTCCCCACAAACCCTCCAAGAAGTGGGTACTCGAGTATCTATCTCCTCTCCAGACTCATTCATCACTGTAGTGATACCCATCTTCTTGGGTACCACATGTAACGAACTAACCCATTTGGAGACAGAGATGGGGTACGTAAAATTGGTGCTCCACTACTTAGATATTTCCTTCATGACTACATCTCGAAGATACGGGTTCATCCTACATTGAAACTCACGCGATGGCTTGGATCATCTTTGAGATATATGTGGTGGGAGCATATGGCCAGACTTATCCCCTAGAGATCAGTTACAATCCAACCTCCATCAAACGAGATTCTTGGTCTTCAGTCAAATACACTGAGATACTATCTGGGAACATTTCTGGATCACTCGCATGGAATCTATACATCTTGATATGCGGTAAGGTCTTCAGTTCAAGGCATGTGGGATCTGGTAGATCTAGCCTCTGAAAAGTCTAAGTGAAGGCTACTGAATCTGCATGTGAGAACTCTTGTGGAATCAGTGAATCTGACGAAGACAACCCTGCTGGTGTATTTATCAACTGTACTGGCCCAATCTTTGCCCTAGCTGTAAGCTCGGTGGGCATTAAAGGGATAAATAATCATCAAAATCTTGCCAATCAAAATCAGTGTTTGAGCCAGAGGGATCTGAATCAGAATCACAAGAAATATACTTCGCTTCGCTACACAAATCACAATCATCAGCCTCTAAGGTGTCTTGTATCATGAGTGCGCTCTCTGAACTCTCATATACTGGCATCTGTAACTTCGTAGAATCTGAAGATGTGACAAGAGCTCGTGAGATCAGGTTTGTACAAACAGATTCATTGTCTGTAATCACAAAATCACATTCATGGAGGACGTCTAGCTCTGAATTTGTCATCTGCTCCGAACTCTACTAGGAGAAAGATGAATCTCTGCCTCTCAACTCCTCAACTGTCTCTATTTGTATACTCTCACCCTCGACACGAAAGTATACCTTCCGGCTCTCATGATCGGACACTGCCTTGGCTGTGGCCAAGAAGGGTCATCCTAAAATGATGAGGGTATCATTCACGCATTCAAGGATCTCTATGTCCAACACAATGAAGTTCATCGGTAATTTTAGGTCCTGAATTGTGACGACAATGTCCTTTAATAACATTTTCGACCTCTTGACAGATCTATATGCAAACCGGAGAACTAAGTTGCTATGTCTAAGAGGGACAAACTCGAATCAGTCGAGTAAGGCAGCCGTGAGGAGGTTAACCGAGGATATGCTGTGTAATTGAGTTCAGTCGAACTGCTGCTCATGGATGTGGCATCTGACATAAGATGCTCCTGCATCAGGTCTCTTGGATGGTAATTGGTTCTGGATGGTGAAGCAAGAGACACGAGTGAGCACATGGATTTCTGCATTGTGATTTCACCTTTTCTTCCTATGGATGGTGGTTTTCTCTCTGAGGTTCTTTTGGAAAAGAGGGATGTGCTCAAGTGCATCCTGAAGAGTCAGCTGGATCTGAAATCTGTCTATCATTTGCTCGTTGAACTCTATCTTTGGTCTCTTTTTGGGATTTTCCTATTTTTTGACCCTTCTCTAAGCGGAGTTCTTGGGGGAAGGGGATAGATGAACCCTCCTCAAAGAATGAGGGCCAGGAGTGGGTTTCTGAGCATGCATAATGCTGGAATCCATACAAACGTCACCAATCGCAACAGATGGATCCAAAGGGAATACATAAACCTTTCCTTTATTCATATTTTTGATTTTTGTAGTTTTTCTATTTTTTGTATTTTTCTAAAAATATTCTCAGCTACAGGAGAGGACAAAACAACTATCCGACTATTGGTGGCATCATTACCACTGACAACATCTGAACTAGCAGCATTAGTACCGCGTTCTGGCCTGTCATTTGGTAATCTGGTGGTATCAACACCACTATCTACAACAACTGGAAATGCGACGACATTGGCATCGTCGTCTGGATTATCATCCTTAATGGTTTCAGTACCACCATCATCATCATCCTTAGCAGCATCAACACCGCTCCTGACTTCATCTGGCACCCTAGAATTGGCATTCGGATGTCGCCTAGACGAGTCACCTTCGATTGGCTTCCTACCGCTCCTAAGTGTCATAAATTAGCATAAAATAAATATTGAATGTCATCCATAATATCACTAGGAGAGGCGGTCTTTGTAGATTGTACCTGCTCAGACTTTCTCTTTAGATTGTTAGGGTTGGGTTTAATCTGTGCAGGTATAGCGGCCTTGCCCTTTATTATTTCCCTCATTTCTGGTTATAAATCATCCATCTCTCGTTGAAAAGTCACTTGCAACTCAAACAACATGCGAGCAAGATCGTCTACGGATGGGTTCTCATACGAGTGCGTATGAGGACCGGACTTGTTATCTCGCTGAAAATGAGGCTGGCTCTATTGCTACTACTTGTGGTACGAGTGAGAGGGAGGCTGTGAGTACTGCGAATGAGGCTACTGCTACCTCCACTGTTGACCCTGGTATGATGGTCGAGGATCATGTTGTGGCTGCTAGGAGTACTGGTGCTGCTGCTATTGAGTGCCATGCCCTACTTGCACTAGAGGTTGTTGCTGGAATGAAGCACCTCCAGTCGACCATCAGAAGCTTGGGTGGTCACGACAGATCCCAGGCTACTGTTGGTACTGGGAGTACCAAATCCCATTGTCTTCCACCAATGGCTCCTGTGGCTCATAGACAAGCTGGGGAAGGGACACTAATGGCTGATCCATATGATACACCACCGATTGAGTGTTTGAGGAAGGTGGTGGCGGTAACTGGTACTGCGGGAGTGAATGGATTGGCTCTACTTGAATGTGATGGACCTGACGGTACTAGGAGGAGGGATGAGATGAACTTCTCCCTGCATCATTTTGTGACATAGAATGTGGTTGAGAAGCCATCTGTGCCTCTTGGAGACACATGATCTGGGTCTTCAGGTCAGTCAATGTTTGGGCCAGCTCATCAATCTTATTAAGATTGTCAAGGCCCTGACACGTCTTCTTCTCAATAATCTCCATCCGGTCCAACTTCTGGCTGATGATACCCATATCGATTGCTGAGGACTCTACTAGTGCTGCTGCAGAAGAGGAAGAAGGACCGACCTCAATGCGTGCTATCCTTTGGTATGAAGTCGCCTAGTAGGAAGGCTTCCCTTGAGTGTAAACCCCTTGTCTGAGAATGGTGGAGGCGAGGGGGGAGCATGTTGGCCTTTCTGTCTGTACCTTAGGTGTGGAAGAAGGGTAGTCGAGGGGGGAGCATGGTGGAGGCGAATTTGGGTTCAGAGAGCGTGTCTGAGCTCTCTGAAGCTGCCGTAGATGAACGGGGAGGAGTGCTGGAAAGCGGTGCTACCAAAGGCAGCCTAAGAGACCTCCTTCCCATCATCTTGATTTTGGGATTTATGAAGATTAGATCTGGACTAAAAGCAGCATGAGAAAACAAACCCCCGATTCACCAACTCAACACGGTGTGATGATCGTGAAAGATCGATCGTTTATCTTGTCAATTTCTATTTTTGATGATAATCCAATCTTACAGAGTGAGTTTAACAAGTTTTTAGGAGCCGGATTCTCCCTGGAGACTAACCCAGATTCTTACGACTAGTTGCGTCTATTTCCAGCTAGTATAGGTGTAAGTACGGGCTATTTCCAGCTATCCGATTACTTGAGGACGGATCCTTACACAATGTCTTCTAAACCACCCACTCTGCTATGGAAGTCCGGACCGTTTACGGGCTACCTGAAAATCCTCACTGGAGAATAGCTAATCGTTTTGTTAGAACCGATGTCTGAAGAAAGTCCAGGAGTTGCTCTATCTTAGTGTGCGGTCGCTCAACTCCCAATGGGTAA
This sequence comes from Ottelia alismoides, assembly GCA_037367405.1. NCBI lineage: Eukaryota > Viridiplantae > Streptophyta > Magnoliopsida > Alismatales > Hydrocharitaceae > Ottelia > Ottelia alismoides. The sequence continues at coordinate 258,182 of JAZKJV010003126.1, forward strand.
AATCAGACAAGGAGTGGGTTACTCTCCCCAAAACAAAAATTTTGAAGTTAAGTCCGATTTTAGGTCAAGTGTGCTTTAGCAGTCCCGATTTTATTGGGTATCTTTTTTTAGGTATTGAATAAAGACAACATCTAATGAATTTTCCGATTTACTTTTTATTTAAGTCCAAAAAAATAGAGGAAGGAAGACATAAGAAACGGTGCGTTATGAAACTCAATGATGCATGCAGAGTCACAAATGCATACCTTGCTCCAACAGTCTACATGCAAAGTGATCCACACATAATTTAAAGACATAATTAAAACTAATCTATATGATGCACGAGGAAATCACTCTAAGACAGTAACTTCTACTAACGGGAAGAACTGGTGCTAATTAATCAGAAGAGAGACCTGAGTCCGGTCTTAGATGCCGATCAGTACCCACCACAATGGGTCCTGCATGCGTCGTATACAACCTCGCATGGCACGTGGTCTCTAATCCAATTAAATTAGCTTTTTATTTTGACTAAGTCCAGTCCTGATCTATATGAACTAATATTCTATTAGGGTAATTGGACCTTAGTTTCTACCAAGCTCAACCAGAATAAAACCTAAGTATAGGGGCTAAAAACCCAGTAAAACAAATAAAAGTAAAAGGCGGGAAACCACGAAAATCTGATGAGGTCCTCCAAGTGTACCGATGATGAATCTCAGATTCATCACTCTAAATATCATTTATTAAGCTCAAATCCCTCAAAATCATCAATATTTCTTCATTTATTCAGCATAATTAGCATTCATGCACGTTTTAATAAGAATTGCATTTTAGCACGAATTTCTGCACAAAATAAGAAACCAAAAAATAACCTGCAAATACCCTAACTTCCCTCATTTTTAACTAATTCATGCTAACTCCGAATGATCCAAAATCACCTCCACTGTGTACATATCACTAACAAGAATAAATGAAAAATACAAAAAAATCACTAACCCAAATAAGTAGACCAAAAACCGAAACCCTACTTTTAGGATTCCCGGACTAAAAACCTCATATCTTCCTCATCCAATGTACGTTTTAATACTACTCACTTTTGAACTAATATACATTCAATTACCTTCAAAACAAGACCAAGTTCAAGTGAATCAGAGCTCATATGTGAAAGTTGGGTTTTGGGCCTCTTTTGTACATTTTGCATTTTAGCGGTTTTTAACCTATTATTTTATGTACATAGTTAACCTATTTTATTTTATTTATTTTTCATTTGTCTTCTTTGTTGAAAGTTTTATTAAAATGCGCAAAAATCCAATTCCAAATTGAGCTTGAAATCAAAGAAACAAATTGGGTCCGAGTCTTCACTAACTGTATGTACAAAATTGGTCTTTGTCTTATTTTATTTTATTTCTTCTTTTTCTTAAACAATAAAAAATCCAAAAACTTTAGATTAATATGTAATTATTTATCTTTGATTTTACCAAATTTTTTCCAGATTTTTATCTGGTTTAAAAATGACATAAAATTATAAAACCAAAAAATCAAGGTATTCTATGTACATGGAATACCCCAAAAATATCACTTTGTGCATTTGATCGATTTTGGTTTTGATTCATGAAAGTTGTAGATCTCATCAAGACGAGCAATTTTTGTGAAGAAACTTTTTCGATTCGAGGCCGTTTACTATTTCTTTTGGATTTTTTAAAGGATTTAATTTCTGAATTTTGTGGTGCTGACACCTGGCAACTCTTGGAGCTGCCCCTTGTCAACCTTTTTTGGCATTATTTATATATCATTTTTTTATAAAAAAAACTAATGGAAGGCCCCACATGTGCAAGGCACGTGCCGCCCAGGCATGCGCCAAGCACTGCCGCATCTGCCTCTCAAAGTGTCGCCACGTGGCACGTTCTCGATCGTCCGATCTCAGCCGATTGGACGGCCGCTCGTCATCTTCCCCAGCCACACCTTCCCCTTTCCCAATCTTCATCGCCGCTCATGAAATCGCCGCCGATTTCACAGCCGCCCACCGCGTATCCCACGATACCATCTTCCCAGATCGCCTCTAATCAATCTCCGACGACCGAATCCCCAATCGAAGCAAATCTCCGCCCGAAGATCTCCTCCGCCATCGTCAATTCCTAGTTGAACCCCAATCACCCCCGATCTCGTCGAAAATCGCATCCCCCAAACTCACTTCCTTCTCCGATGACTCCCCCTCCTATTTAAACACTCCACCACGACCTTCATTAGACATCCGTCGTCTGCTCAAAATCAAAGTAGTAGGTCGGTGGTGATAGCCCGACCCCCTTCCTATTCAACTACGGCGAGATCCGAGGACCTCCCCTGGCCCTCGTTGTAGCCCACGGCGCCTCCATCGCCGCCTTGCTGCAAAGCTCCGGCCCCTTCACGTCGTCGAGCCACCGAGCTATCCATCTCCTCCGACAACCATCTCCACCGCACCTTCGTCTCCGACGATTCAGCAACAACACTCCGCATCCTTCGCCGGCCCACCGATCATGACGTCCACGGCTTCGACGACAACCTCCAGCAAAGCTTCCATGCCAACGTATCCGGTCATCCCCCGCTCCTTCACCGGTATGCCCCACCGCCAGGAGCGGCGACGCTTCGCCACCGATCCCCGTACAGGAGCTCCACCTTCGCACACCACCGGAGCTCTGCCCCGCCAGCCCCTCCGCTTTACCACCGCCGGGCCGGGCATGACGCCCGAGACCCCCCGAGCACGTGTGAGGCATGTGCGTCTCGGGAGGGGAGGGGACGTCAGCGCTTCTGTCAGCTCGGGTGACGTGCACGTGACCCGCTGGGCAATTTGCAGAAGCCCCCTAGCCTTCCTCTATATTGCGTACCAGTCCCTCCACTCCAAGAGCACGTGCGTAGCACGTGCCCCCTTGGGAATTTTGCAGAGAATCCCCCCCCCCCAGGATAGCGGTAATTGCAGAAAGGCCCCCACTGCATTTTTTTATATTTATTTATTTATTGTAATTATAGAAATACCCTTGTCTTTCCCCTTCTTTTTAAACCTCTATATGGCATTAATTAATTATCCAAAAATAGCATTTTGTTTGTCAATTAATTCTCTACGTTTTGACATATTGTGGACATTTTTATGATAATTGGTTAATTAATAATTAATTGTTTTGTGGAAACTTGCATATTTTGCCCATTTCGTGCTCTGAAAATTATATTTGATTAACCGTTGCTCTAAAAATTCCCAAAAAATCACATACTGTAGAATTAATTGTGCTTGACATCGTGCCCAAAAAGAATCGCATTTGCCTACATAGATTGCCCTATTAAAATCATTTTGCATATTTCAGTGTTTGATTTTTAGTAGGTATTGAAACTGTATTCTCAAGGTTTAGGATTTTTCTGAGATCCATTACCTAGTGATAGATCTTAGATAATTTTATTCCTTGAAAATAATTAGATTTAATATTTTTTATAATTAAATATTGAAATTCATTCTGTTTGCATTTAAAAATTCATAAAAAAGTCATATTGCATCCAAAAATCCCAAATAATGCAGTGTATTCATTTCATCATATTTTGCATAGTAGCCAAGTTTCTTATTTTTTGGACATCGTTTGAGCATAATTCACATTTTAGTCCCTAAAATAGGTCGAAAATTGTATATTGCATCCTTTATTACCTTAAAAAAATTCCAAAAATAGTCCGCCTCGAAAACCGCATACGAACTTTGATAGACATAATTCTAGGTTGTTTCTTTGCCTCCTTGTGTTCAACCTTAGGACTTGCCCAAGTAAAATAAACATAAAACCATGCGATTAAAAATTGAATAAATATTCATGATTATTTTCTTGACCGATTCCAATTGCCGCCTACAACGAAACGACAAAAATATTTTTTATGCACGATCAAATAAATACATCTTTTTAGCACAGCGGATTTCGAAACCGTCAGATGGCGTCGTTGCTGGGGAGGTAAACGACTTAGTTTTGTGTTTTGAAAATTTTTGTTCGATTTTCCGCATTCGGGTAGTCTGAGCCCCGAATTTTTCATCGTAAATTCCATATTTTTTCCTACATTTATTTTTAGCATTTATTTTTCTTATTTTATTTTTTAAGGCTGGAGCCCCCGAATACATAGTGCGGAGCAAGCCGTAGAGGTGCGACAGCTGGCAGGAACGAACGAGCGAACAGAGAGAGCCCCCCTCCGGGGGGGCTTTGATGACGAAAGGCACCGGGCTAGAAGATTATAGGCCCAGGGATCACTCGCTTCGTGTTATTTATTACGGGACAGAAAACGATGACCTTTGAAATGACGCGGGAAGGGGCAGGTCTTGACTCTACGCACCCTCCTTGCAAGGCTTCTCCCACTTTCCAGCTAGACCGACCTTTTCTATAGTTCTGGGTCTCTTATTTTTCTTGCGAGGTACCCGACGTACGTGGAGCGGTTTTTCAAGAACCGACGCATCTTCACCGACTTCCGAAAAAAGCCGCAATTAATTTAAGAACGAGTCGAGTTGTGAGAGAGCGTAGAGTCTAGGATTTTAATTTATGCAAATTTTTTATTTTTGTATTAATTGCTTATTTACAGCGGTGTCCGTTTGGACTCTCGCGTGTGTAAAAAGACCTTAAACTTTTTCTGTGGTGTGTCGTGGCCTGTTTCACTCTCCGGTGAGGGTGGGACCCGACTTGAGTGGCGATTAGGATAGACCGGCACATAGGGCTCTCAAAGCATTTTAATTTTAGATTGTGCTCATAGGAATTAGGCCACACTTCACTATTAATTGAGACACACATTAGTTCGTTCAATTTAGCCAAATTCAACTTAATTCTTTCCCGCTAATAGAACTTTCTGTTAGGTGCGGTTTTTCATCAGCTTGCATTCATATAGATTAAATTTTCAATTTATGTATTGCATCCTACATGTAGATTGCGAGGATTCACTGTAAGTCTTCTAACTGAGCATACATCATAGTTTTTCACGTGCATCAGCTTTTCCTGAACTTCTCCCTCTTGTTTTGCAACATAATTCTAAAGGAAATTGGGAATGGATGGTAGACGTGCTTTTGTGCTCATTTAAATTCTTTAGTGATCACCACCTAACTAAAATTGGGGCTGCTAAATATAGCCAATCTTAATAATCCATAAAATCAAGAATTTTTGTGGGAGAGCAACCCGACCTTCGATGTTTTTATTTTTCTGAGTGAGCGAGAGACGACACTTAAGGCTAGAGCCCAAACCTGGATTTTCATATTGACTACTAATTCTACCAAAAATGGTTATCTACTTCTTAGTGAGGATCTACAGGTAGCCGGTAAACGGTCCGGATTTCCTTAGCAGAGTGGGTGGTTTAGAGGACACTGTGTAAGGATCCGTCCTCAAGTAACGGGTAGCCGTTCTATGATCCGTACTTACTTCCATACTGGCTGAAAGTAGGTGCAACTAGTCGTAAGAATTCAGGCCAATCATTACAAAAATTTCGGGCACCTAACAACTCGCTAAATTCTTTCCAAGATTGTCTTCTCACCAACTAAAATTGAAAAGAAAATTGCCGAAATCTTACGGCTTCATTGTGTGAGTTGGTAAACCCGGGGTTTGATTTGTGTTTGCATTGGTGTGCGTGAACCAATTTCAAAGATTAAAAGCCGCATATTCGATAAAATTTCTTTTGACTATACCGTGCAATCATCTCTCTCCTTTCTTGATTTAAACCTCATCATGGAACTTTTGTCCAAAAAACTCTCCGCATCCAGATCATGAAAATCATTGCAAACCCAAACCATCATTTCTTTCAGCTCTTTCAAAAATGGCCGAATATTTATCTAAAAAGCCATCAGAGCTATACTATGAAAATGAATTTATCTTGGCTAGGCCCAAATCAACTAAATCCTCTTCTTTCAATAATCCTCCAACATTTGCAGGAGACTTTCACCCGCGGATGAATTCAACCCCCTCATTGAATTCCTACTCGAATTATCCGACCGCACATAACCACCTACCATCTTGGACTGAACCATCTTATTCTCGATTTCTCGCTAATAAACCATTTCAAGATCAAAATACCTTTGAGTCTCATGACTGGCCAAGAAACCAAACCCAGATGGAAAGACCCACACTTGGTGATCATCAGAGTTGGATTGATTGCAACAATCAGATCCCTATTGACCAACCTGAATACCACTCCTACGACCAACCTACATATATAGAGGAGCAAATGGATGATATCGACACATATGCACCCTGTATGACTCCATTATTCGAGGATAAGATCAATCATGGCCATAGAAGTAGACTCTACTCAAACCAGGATTGCATGCCCGAGCCACAGCATGTTGAGTATGAGACCTACACATTCCCATAAAATCCTTCCACTGAGCAAATTCCTTCCATAATTTTTGAAGAGAAATTTTCAGAAAATAATGATCATATATCAGAGATTCCAAGAAACTCTCCTCTCGACATATACGGGAAAATGGAAGATGAATCGCAAATACAAAAGCACACAACGACTGCTCCCATGATTGATTATGAACAAAATTTTGAGGATAATATTTCGAGGATAAATAAGAAATTTGAATTAATGGAGGAAAAATTCAGAAATTTTAGTGACCAACTTAGTTTATTTTATGGGAGCTTGGACATAAAAATGGACGAGGAAAAGATTGGATCTCATGTTGACAATTTTGAGGATATTCAGAAACCTAGGGATGATTCTGACAACGATACTTCTGCTTATTATTACCCTAGACACGACTATGCCTATGACTCATACTCTGAACATCATAGCCCCTTCTCATCTGAGGAACACACCACATCACCACACCATACCGAAAATACCAAAAAATGGGAATATTAAAAAACACTAAAAAAATTGAAAATCTAGAAAATTTCATAAAAATTGAGACTGAAGAAGAGTTGAAGAATTTGGATCCTTCTTTACGGGAAGCACTACAGAAACGCTTGATTTTTGAACTTCCCTTTATAAAGGCCATTGAACACTTCCCCGACCTTAAAGGATTTGTAATGGACAAATTAATGATCAAAAAGTCAGGCAGGATACAAACAAAGACTGAAAGACATATCTTGTCAGTGGCCTCCTCCTTGGTGTTGAGGAGAAAAACCAAAAGCCGCATAGTGAAGCGGTTGCCCAGATTTAACTGTGGAATCAAAGACACAATTTTCACCCATGCTCGGATTGATGACGATTCACCGATCAATATCCTCTCGACCTCTGTATTTCACGAACTCAAACTCGGACCGATCAGGAAAATACGAGAGATTGATCAATTGGCAGACCGATCAATAAAGAGGCCAAGAGGAATCATTTCTGTCATCATGACATTCCAAGGTACTCTACTTAAAGTAGAATTCACGATAATTGATATTGGACATCAAGGAGAAATTACACAGTCTCCAATTATTCTCGGAAATTCATTCTTGGCATTGGCTAAGGCAATTATTGATTGTGAGACTTGGGAAATCAATTTTACAACATTGGAAGCACTTCGATCTGACCCAGTCTTTGAGGAACCACGATTTTCTAAGTCAACCCACAAAGTCCCCGACAACCGTAATCATGAAGCGGTAGAAGAGCCCTACCCCGCTACGACACCTGAGATAGTGGTTGTTGATGAGATTATTGGTTTAGAGACTCTCCCTCCTGCTCCATTCCCAGCTGCTCTCACCATGGAGAACCGAATATATGAATCATATGATCTGGAAACTTATGCATGGTCGTACCCTGGGTCAACCTATTCTGACTACCTTTATCACATCAACTCGACACAGGAATGCTCCAACATCAAATTAATTGAGAACGAACATGCAGAGACTCTCCCCAATATTTCAATTCCTGCAGATCTCAAAATAGACAAATGCTTCTATTATGATCCTGAGACATATGCATGGTCGCATCCTGGGGCAACCTACTCTGAATACCTTGACCAAATAATCCCAAATCGAGAATGCACCAACATTCAGAAGACTAAGAACAAACACGCAGGACGAATACCGACCAAGGAGAAGAATTCCAATGGTTATTCATATGGATACTCAAGTGAACCGACTCCTTCATGAAACAAGAAAAAGAAAGTCACCTTTAACCTTTTGGAAGAGGAATCAGCTGATGATCCCTCATCAGGTCCGGAAAAGGTAATCTACATGAGTGAAGTCTGTTTGGCAGCTCTAAAACCACATCCTTGCAAGGATCCAAAATTCGATTCTCATTGGACAACTCCTGTTCCTCAGTACTATTCATCCAAAGCTGATGCTCCTGCCCTCTTCAAATACACTTGAATTATCTCTTATGAGCTAACTGAGACTGGTGCTGCTGAGTATTCATCTGAGGACAAACCGCTTGATCCCAAGAAGGAACGAATTCTGAGAAAACAACTGAAGAAACAAAAAGACCAGAATATTTGGAGTATGTCCACTTTCAAATACTATTCCTCTGAGGATAATTCCGATGATGGATATCTTTCATCTGACTCAAAAACTTCATCCACTATCCATTATGATTTTCCTGAGGATGACACTGATAATAGTTGGGAATCATATGCTTCATCTCCTTCTGGTCATTACGATCTCCCATCGCAGGCTCACAAAAAGATCAGTCGAAAACCACCTTAATCATCAGCTACCCACCCTCCCTCCCGACCACAATAGTCTCCTTGTACAGCTTCTTCCTCTACTTAGGCCAAGGCCTATGTATAGGGGGGATCGATGCCAGCTGTATATACCATTCCCTTCATAACACTTTTCCTTCTCAATCACTCCATGTCCACCCTTATTCTATACTTAGGCTGACCAGAGCCTAAGTATAGGGGGAACCGACGCTCATCTGTATATACTCTCCTCATTCACATACCTCGATCACTTCATTTTTTCCGCTCTTGTTCTATACTTAGACTATTCACAACCTAAGTATAGGGGGGCGGACCGATGTATCTCTTTCCTTTTCTTTCTCTTTTCCTTTTTCACTCTCTTACGCTTAGACCAAGCTATGTCTTCTTTACGCTTCTTGTGCTCTGAGGACACATCATTCACTAAGTATAGGGGGGTCTGTATATACTTTGTATATATTTTACCCATATCTCGTACTTGCGCGTAAGTCTATATGTATTTACGGGATAGGTAATTAATTCGAAAAAAAATCAAAATAAAAGAAAAAGAAAAAGAGTTTTGCCACTAACGGTGACCAACCCAATTTTTTTGAAAAAAATGGCTTCTTATTTCATTTTTGCATAAAAAACCAAAAAATCCCTTGCATAAGAATTCAAAAAAAATTAAAAATCACAAAAACTTTTTGTTTGCATTTTCACACACCTACACTTCATCCAGCATTGCATTCATTTGCATATGTGAAAAGTTTTTAGGTTCTGAACCAAGATATGAGCAGAAACCGAGAGTGATCTGGGCTTAACCTTAATCCACCTAATTTTCAGAGGAACTTCACCGAGAAATAGGATTCTAGAAACTTCAGGTCTTTGACTTAATTCTTTGAGTTCCACATGACAATGTGCAACGTTTGACTCTTAGTGTCTAACCTGGTCTCTTCATTCTGGGTACAACTCTAGAATAGGGAATTAATTTGTACTCTCACACTATGCACTTAGCTCAACTCAGACATGATGTTGGAAGACTGTGTGAGTTTATTTTCTGGTAGCGTGGAAATCTAAAGACCGGAGTACGGGTTGAAATAAAGCTTCGGAAAAGGGATGGACGGCTGGGCACATTTTTTCTAAGACCCCAAAAAATGTACGGAAACAAAAAGATTCTATATCTGTAGGGGAAAAAAAGATCCAAACAGAACCACCAAAAATTCCAAATACAAAGAAGCATTCTACCAAATAAATAACTGACCAAAAAGGTCCAAGCTTCAAAGAAAACTTGCAGATCTTGGTGGAGACTCGGCTACACTAGCCATCTTCACAAGGAGAGGTGACTACACTGGCCACCCTTCAGTTCTTTTCCCCTTCTTCCAACTTCTCCCCCCAATTCGATTGTGAACACAACGTGACAGATCTTAGAAGGAAATACCTGACTCCCGGAGGACGAGCTTACTGGAGAGGAGATGAGCATGGTAGTCCAGCATTCTGGATGAGAAGAGCTAAAACCTTGCACACACAAGAGTCGATTGTTCAATGTTCATAAGGTATGCTTTGGGAAGTAGATTGATCTAAGATGACTTCTGTGCCAAAACTGTGATAATGATGTGTAGAACTTGATGGCTGTTGATTTTAAATTCTAAGTCTCACAGAAGTTCTGCCAAACTAATAATCCAAAGGTCGAGTCTAGTTTCATATTCACCTTCAGCTCATGGTCTTGGTATGATACCCAATCTCATTTCACCTCATGGTATTTCTTTTTGATGCTCAGGGACGAGCATGGTTTAAGTATAGGGGATGATGAATCTCAGATTCATCACTCTAAATCTCATTTATTAAGCTCAAATCCCTCAAAATCATCAACATTTCTTCATTTATTCAGCATAATTAGCATTCATGCATGTTTTAATAAGAATGGCATTTTAGCACGAATTTCTGCACAAAATAAGAAGCCAAAAAATAACATGTAAATAGCCTAACTTCCCCCATTTTTAACTAATTCATGCTAACTCAGAATGACCCAAAATCACCTCCACTGTGTACATATCACTAACAAGAATAAATGAAAAATACAAAAAAATCACTAACCCAAATAAGTGGACCAAAAACCCAACCCCTAGTTTTAGGATTTCCAGATTAAAAAACTCATATCTTCCTCATCCAGTGTCTGTTTTAATCCTACTTACTTTTGAACTAATATACATTCAATTACCTTCAAAACAAGACCAAGTTCAAGTGAATCGGAGCTCATATGTGAAAGTTGGGTTTTGGGCCTCTTTTGTACATTTTGTATTTTAGCAGTTTTTGACCTATTATTTTATGTACATAATTAACCTATTTTTATTAATTTATTTTTCATTTATCTTCTTTGCTGAAAGTTTTGAATTTCCCCCAAGTTTTCCACATGGTTCTCGTTCTGTATTAAAATGCGCAAAAATCCAAATCCAAATTGAGCTTGAAATCAAAGAAACAAGTTGGGTTTGAGTCTTTAATGTACACATGTATACAAGTGGTTTTCCTACCCCATAGGTTATTTCCCATGTGACAAAACAGTTTTGCAAACATTTTTCAAAATATTTTTTTTAAAAACTATTTTTACAAACATTTACAAATAAATTTTTGAACTGTTTTTGCAAACATTTCATTTTCACACAATTTTCAACAATTTGTACATTATACCTAATTTTGATATAGCAAGTAATTTACAAATCTTTTTTTCAAACAAAACACTTTTACAAAATTTGTACAAAAATAATTTTTGTAAAAGTTTTTACAAACAAATTTTACAAAGCATTTTTGAAAATATTTTTCAAACCATTTTTATTCCTATTTTATGTCCATGTTATTAACACACATAAAGTACGAGTTATGGCTAAAGTATATATATATATATATATATAATATACGACACCCCCTTATACTTAGTTCGAACGATGTCCTCAGAGTAATCAGAGAGCGATGAAAGAAGACATAACTTGTGCTGAGTATAGAGAAGTGAGAAGAATCCTATACTACAATGACTAAAAGGAGAAAGAATAAAACAATAGAAGTCGTTAATCCCCCCTATACTTAGGATCAAGTAATCCTAAATGTAGAAGACTGTACACAAAAGGAGAAAACCGAGGAGTATGATGTACATATATTACCTCCCCTATACTTAGGGTGAAATATCCCTTAGTATAGGCAACAAAAATAGAGGTAATGGAAAAGTGAATAATCTCAGGTTTAATACCCCCTATACTTAGGTTAGAATACATCCTAAGTATAACAAAATCATAAGATGGGCCTGGGGTATTAAACAACATGAATGAGTGATATAGACAATATGGATCTATATAGAGGTGGGGTATATGTGAAAATCAGGTGTGAGATGCAAATGATGCGAGTCACGGAACAAATTTCATAGAAAATGAATAGTCATAGGATCATGATCAAGACATGGCTTCAGGCGCAGACTGTTAACTCGAAAGGTGGACTCAGAAGACAACTCAGATATGTCAATGCTACCTTTGTCGTGCACCTTTCTGACCAAGTATGGTCTCTTCCATTTACTCTGTAATTTCCCTGAAAATAATCTTAACCTATCATCAAATAGCCTTACTCTCTGGTTGGGCTCAAACTGCTTATGGCTGATGTGAGAATCATGCCATATCTTCACTCTATCCTTATATTGTAGGCAACTTCAGAAGGTTGTATCTCTCAACTCCTCCAGGGCTGCCAATTAACGCCCAAAGTGACTTATGCTTGTTCTCGATAGGTAAGTGGCATGGCTTGCCATAAATGAGTTGAAAAGGAGATGTGCCCATAGGTGTCTTGAAGGAGGTCCTATCGGTCCACAAGACCGAGTCCAAAAGTTGAGACCAATCCTTTCGATTTGGGAGGACAACCTTCTGCAAAATAGTCTTGATCTCTTTATTTGAAACCTCAGCAAGACCATTCGTCTGTGGATGATATGGCATAGCATCTCTATGATCAATGCTGAACTCGTTAGCAAGGGCCCTTACCTTGTCATTGATAAAATGAGTCCCTCCGTCAGATTTCAAGACTCTAGGTACCCTGAACTGTGATATGATATTTTTCTGCAAAAAAAATGCAAACATTCTTTGCATCTGTAGCTCGGGCGGGGATGTCCTCAACCCAACGACTCACATAATACATAGCTAACAAAATATACTTAAATCCCTGACTCTTAGGGAATGGACCCATGAAATCGATGCCTCATGCGTCAAAAAGCTCAAACAAGTGAATGGGCTGCATCGGCATCATATCTCTCTGCCCACAAGTGCCCATCCTATGACAGTTAGTACACCTCTTCACGAATTCATCTTAATCCTTGAAAAGGGTAGGACACCAAAGGCCGGATTAGAGAACCTTTTACGCTATCCGTCTTCCAAAGTGATGTCCTCCTGCCTCAAGCTTGTTGCAATAGGCGAGGACGCTATGGTGCTCCTCCCGAGGAATACACTGATGCCAGACGCTATGGTACTACTTGGCCTTCACGAGAAAGGTCTCAAGTTGCTGCCTGGGCCAATCTTGTGGAATTTTCTTGACAACAAGATAGTTCACAATGTCACCATACCACGGGAGCGAGGTGATAACAAGAATTGCCTTATTTGGGAATGTCTCAGTGATAGGTGTGGTCATGTCAGAATCCTTAAGATGCTCCAATCGGGAGAGGTGATCCACCACTACATTCTTGACTTCAGGTTTATCCTTAATCTCAATATCAAACTCCTGGAGTAGAAGGATCCATCTAGTCAATCTGGCTTTGGCATCTTTCTTGGCCATGAGGTATCGGATGGAGGTGTGATATGTATAGTAATCACTCTAGATCAGAGAATATAAGATCGAAACTTATCCAGAGCAAATACTATGGCTAGCATCTCCTTTTCAGTCACAATGTTGTTCCGTTGAGCAACATCCAAAGTCCGACTAGCGTAGTGTATGGCAAATGGCACATTATCCCTCCTTTGTCCAAGCACGACCCCTACATCAAAATCAGAAGCATTTATCATAATCTCGAATGGGAGAGACCAATCGAGTGGCTGAAGGATAGGAGCCTGAACAACCAAATTCTTGAGAGACTCAATAGAGGAAAGATACTTATCATCTATAATGAACTCGATATTTTTCTTAATCAAATCAGTCAACGATCGAGCAATTCGACTGAAGTCCTATATGAACCGTCGGTAAAAACCTACATGCTCCAGAAAAGACCGCAACTATCTCAGATTGGACAGTGGAGCGAGCTTCTTGATGATATCCACATTGGCCGGATCAACCTCCTTGCCCATGTTGGAGATGATGTGACCAAGGATGTCCCTTGAGTCATCATGAAATGACTCTTATCCTAAGATAAGACAAGGTGGACCTCAATGCAGTGTTGAATTACTCGGTCTAGGCAAGCAAGAAAGCAACAAACCCATCGCCGTAGATTGAAAAATCATCCATGAAGTCCTCTAAACAGTCGCTCACCATATCCGGGAAGATGGAAAGCATACATCTTTGGAATGTAGCCGGGGCATTACATAATCCAAAGGGCATCCGTCTAAAAGCATACGTTCCAAATGGACAAGTGAACATCATTTTCTCCTGGTCTTTGGGTACTATGGCCACCTAATTGTATCTCGAGTACCCGTCAAGAAAGAAGTAATGACTCTTCCCAGCTAACCTCTCAATAATGTGATTAATAAAAGGTAGAGGGAAATTATCCTTCTTGGTGGCCTGATTCAATCGCATGTAGTCCCCACAAACCCTCCAAGAAGTGGGTACTCGAGTAGCTATCTCCTCTCCAGACTCATTCATCACTGTAGTGATACCCATCTTCTTGGGTACCACATGTAACGAACTAACCCATTTGGAGACAGAGATGGGGTACGTAAAATTGGTGCTCCACTATTTAGATATTTCCTTCATGACTACATCTCGAAGATACAGGTTCAACCTACATTGAAACTCACGCGATGGCTTGGATCATCTTTGAGATATATGTGGTGGGAGCATATGGCCAGACTTATCCCCTAGAGATCAGTTACAATCCATCCGATTACCTTGCGATTTCTTTCAAGAACCTCCATCAAACGAGATTCTTAGTCTTCAGTCAAATACACTGAGATACTATCTGGGAACATTTCTGGATCACTCGCATGGAATCTATACTTCTTGATCTGCGGTAAGGTCTTCAGTTCAGGGCATGTGGGATCTGGTAGATCTAGCCTCTGAAAAGTCTAAGTGAAGGCTACTGAATCTGCATGTGAGAACTCTTGTGGAATCAATGAATCTGACGAAGACAACCCTGCTGGTGTATTTATCAACTGTACTGGCTCAATCTTTGCCCTAGCTGTAGGCTCGGTGGGCATTAAAGGGATAAATAATCATCAAAATCTTGCCAATCAAAATCTGTGTTTGAGCCCGAGGGATCTGAATCAGAATCACAAGAAATATACTTCGCTTCGCTACACAAATCACAATCATCAGCCTCTATGGTGTCTTGTATCATGAGTGCGCTCTCTGAACTCTCATATGCTGGCATCTGTAACTTCGTAGAATCTGAAGATGTGACAAGAGCTCGTAAGATCAGGTTTGTCCAAACAGATTCATTGTCTGTAATCACAACATCACATTCATGGTGGACGTCTAGCTCTGAATTTGTCATATGCTCCGAACTCTACTAGGAGAAAGATGAATCTCTGCCTCTCAACTCCTCAACTGTCTCTATTTGTATACTCTCACCCTCGACACGAAAGTATACCTTCCAGCTCTCATGATCGAACACTGCCTTGGCTGTGGCCAAGAAGGGTCATCCTAAAATGATGAGGGTATCATTCACGCATTCAAGGATATCTATGTCCAACACAATGAAGTTCATCGGTAATTTTAGGTCCTGAATTGTGACGACAATGTCCTTTAATAACATTTTCGACCTCTTGACAGATCTATATGCAAACTGGAGAACTAAGTTGCTATGTCTAAGAGGGCCAAACTCGAATCGGTCGAGTAAGGCAGCCGTGAGGAGGTTAACCGAGGATATGCTGTCTAATTGAGTTCAGTCAAACTGCTGCTCATGGATGTGGCATCTGACATAAGATGCTCCTGCATCAGGTCTCTTGGATGGTAATTGGTTCTGGATGGTGAAGCAAGAGACACGAGTGAGCACATGGATTTCTGCATTGTGATTTCACCTTTTCTTCCTATGGATGGTGGTTTTCTCTCTGAGGTTCTTTTGGAAAAGAGGGATATGCTCAAGTGCATCCTGAAGAGTCAGCTGGATCTGAAATCTGTCTATCATTTGCTCGTTGAACTCTATCTATGGTCTCTTTTTGGGATTTTCCTATTTTTTGACCCTTCCCTAAGCGGAGTGCTTAGGGGAAGGGGATGGAGGAACCCTCCTCAAAGAATGAGGGCTAGGAGTGGGTTTCTGAGCATGCATAGTGCTGGAATCCATACAAACGTCACCAATCGCAACAGATGGATCCAAAGGGAATACATAAACCTTTCCTTTATTCATATTTTTGATTTTTGTAGTTTTTCTATTTTTTTGTATTTTTCTAAAAATATTCTCAGCTACAGGAGAGGACAAAACAACTATCCGACTATTGGTGGCATCATTACCACTGACAACATCTGAACTAGCAGCATTAGTACCGTGTTCTGGCCTGTCATTTGGTAATCTGGTGGTATCAACACCACTGTCTACAACAACTGGAAATGCGACGACATTGGCATCGTCGTCTGAATCATCATCCTTAATGGTTTCAGTACCACCATCATCATCATCCTTAGCAGCATCAACACCGCTCCTGACTTCATCTGGCACCCTAGAATTGGCATTCGGATGTCGCCTAGACGAGTCACCTTCGATTGGCTTCCTACCGCTCCTAAGTGTCATAAATTAGCATAAAATAAATATTGAATGTCATCCATAATATCACTAGGAGAGGCGGTCTTTGTAGATTGTACCTGCTCAGACTTTCTCTTTAGATTGTTAGGGTTGGGTTTAATCTGTGCAGGTATAGCGGCCTTGCCCTTTATTATTTCCCTCATTTCTGGTTAGAAATCATCCATCTCTCGTTGAAAAGTCACTTGCAACTCAAACAACATGCGAGCAAGATCGTCTACGGATGGGTTCTCATACGAGTGATGAGGACCAGACTTGTTATCTCGCTGAAAATGAGGCTGGCTCTATTGCTACTACTTGTGGTACGAGTGAGAGGGAGGCTGTGAGTACTGCGAATGAGGCTACTGCTACCTCCACTGTTGACCCTGGTATGATGGTCGAGGATCATGTTGTGGCTGCTAGGAGTACTGGTGCTGCTGCTATTGAGTGCCATGCCCTACTTGCACTAGAGGTTGTTGCTGGAATGAAGCACCTCCAGTCGACCATCAGAAGCTTGGGTGGTCACGACAGATCCCAGGCTACTGTTGGTACTGGGAGTACCAAATCCCATTGTCGTCCACCAATGGCTCCTGTGGCTCATAGACAAGTTGGGGAAGGGACACCAATGGCTGATCCATATGATACACCACCGATTGAGTGTTTGAGGAAGGTGGTGGCAGGAACTGGTACTGCGGGAGTGAATGGATTGGCTCTACCTGAATGTGATGGACCTGACGGTACTAGGAGGAGGGATGAGATGAACTGCTCCCTGCATCATTTTGTGACTTAGAATGTGGTTGAGAAGCCATCTGTGCCTCTTGGAGACTCATGATCTGGGTCTTCAGGTCAGTCAATGTTTGGGCCAGCTCATCAATCTTATTAAGCTTGTCAAGGCCCTGACACGTCTTCTTCTCAATAATCTCCATCCGGTCCAACTTATGGCTGATGATACCCATATCGATTGCTGAGGACTCTACTAGTGCTGCTGCAGAAGAGGAAGAAGGTCCGACCTCAATGCGTGCTATCCTCTGGTATGAAGTCACATGGTGGGAAGGCTTCCCTTGAGTGTAAACCCCCTGTCTGAGACATCACGATGTATTTTTCGGCCATCTCCTCAAAGATGTCCCAAACCTGGTCTTCATCTTTGCCAAAGTAAGAACTTCCACAAGAGGCGTTCACTAGCCCCTGCAGCTCAGGTGTTATCCCACAGAAGAAACTCTGAACGAGGTTGGGCTTGCTGATATTATGGTGGGGACACCTGTCGATGAGCTCTCGGAATCGATCCCATGCTTCATGGAACCGTTCATTGGGGATCATAGAAATTATTGATCATGGATCTGGCTGCATTGGTCCGTCTGAGTGGATAATACTTGTTCAGGTACTCGGTCCGGAGATGCTCCCAAGTGGCGAAAACATTCCCTAGGTGTTTCAACCAGTAGATTGCTCTATCAACTAAGGAGAACGGGAAGGCTATCAGCTTGATGGTATCCTCATCCACTAGCCTGTTCTGGACGGTGTTGCAGATCATCTTGGATTCTTACAGATGGAGATGGGGCTACTCGGTGGCATGCCCATGGAATTTAGGCAGTAGCTGAATCGTCTAAGGGCGAAGCTCGAAGTCACCCAGGATGACGGGAAGCTGGATCCATCGGTGAGTGAGGGTTGCACCAGGGTTGTGTAACTGCCTCATGGTGCATGCTGGTCTATGTGGATCTTGTGGTTCATCCTGGAGTCTATCATCTGCTCGACCCTCTTGGCGTAGTATTTCTCCGCCACTGGCTAGTATCTCTGTCTCTTCTCTCCCAACTCTCATCTGAGTAAGCTCTCTCCTCACCTCTACCATGAAGATCCCCTGGTCTCTGATCTGTCTCTGCATGGTCTCCAGGGAAGCTAACAGTATGTTGTTGATGGTGGCCTGGTCTAATATAAACGATGAAGTTTGAGGCTGCTCATCTGTTCTTTCGTTACTGGCCTTCTCTCCAGTCTCTGTAAAGGCAAAAGGTCCTAATTCATCTACTGTCAAATGAATGTAGAGCTGTGTTGGCCTTTCTGTCTGTACCTTAGGTGTGGAAGAAGGGTGGTCGAGGGGGGAGCATGATGGAGGCGAATTTGGGTTTAGAGAGCGTGTCTGAGCTCTCTGAAGCTGCCATAGATGAGTGGGGAGGAGTGGTGGAAAGCGGTGCTACCAAAGGCAGCCTAAGAGACCTCCTTCCCATCATCTTGATTTTGGGATTTATAAAGATTAGATCTGGACTAAAAGCAGCATGAGAGAACAAACCCCCGATTCACCAACTCAACACGGTGTGATGATCGTGAAAGCTCGATCGTTTATCTTGTCAATTTCTATTTTTGATGATAATCCAATCTTACAGAGTGAGTTTAACGAGTTTTTAGGAGCCGGATTCTCCCTGGAGACTAGCCCAGATTCTTACGACTAGTTGCGTCTATTTCCAGCTAGTATAGGTGTAAGTACGGGCTGTTTCCAGCTACCCGATTACTTGAGGACGGATCCTTTCACAATGTCTTCTAAACCACCCACTCTGCTATGGAAGTCCGGACCGTTTACAGGCTACTTGAAAATCCTCACTGGAGAATAGCTAATCGTTTTGTTAGAGCCGATGTCTGAAGAAAGTCCAGGAGTTGCTCTATCTTAGTGTGCGGTCGCTCAACTCCCAATGGGTAAAATCAGACAAGGAGTGGGTTACTCTCCCCAAAACAAAAATTTTGAAGTTTAGTCCGATTTTAGGTCAAGTGTGCTTTAGCAGTCCCGATTTTATTGGGTATCTCTTTTTAGGTATTGAATAAAGACAACATCTAATGAATTTTCCGATTTACTTTTTATTTAAGTCTAATAAAATAGAGGGAGGAAGACAGAAAAAATGGTGCGTGATGAAACTCAATGATGCATGCAGAGTCACAAATGCATACCTTGCTCCAACAGTCTACATGCAAAGTGATCCACACATAATTTAAAGACATAATTAAAACTAATCTATATGATGCACGAGGAAATCACTCTAAGACAGTAACTTCTACTAACGGGAAGAACTGTTGCTAATTAATCAGAAGAGAGACCTGAGTCCGGTCTTAGATGCCGATCAGTACCCACCACAATGGGTCCTGCATGCGTCGTATACAACCTCGCATGGCACGTGGTCTCTAATCCAATTAAATTAGCTTTTTATTTTGACTAAGTCCAGTCCTGATCTATATGAACTAATATTCTATTAGGGTAATTGGACCTTAGTTTCTACCAAGCTCAACCAGAATAAAACCTAAGTATAGGGGCTAAAAACCCAGTAAAACAAATAAAAGTAAAAGGCGGGAAAACACGAAAATCCGATGAGGTCCTCCAAGTGTACCGATGATGAATCTCAGATTCATCACTCTAAATCTCATTTATTAAGCTCAAATCCCTCAAAATCATCAACACTTCTTCATTTATTCAGCATAATTAGCATTCATGCATGTTTTAATAAGAATTGCATTTTAGCACGAATTTCTGCACAAAATAAGAAGCCAAAAAATAACCTGTAAATATCCTAACTTCCCTCATTTTTAACTAATTCATGCTAACTCCGAATGATCCAAAATCACCTCCACTGTGTACATATCACTAACAAGAATAAATGAAAAATACAAAAAAAATCACTAACCCAAATAAGTAGACCAAAAACCGAAACCCTAGTTTTAGGATTCCCGGACTAAAAACCTCATATCTTCCTCATCCAATGTACGTTTTAATCCTACTAACTTTTGAACTAATATACATTCAATTACCTTCAAAACAAGATCAAGTTCAAGTGAATCAGAGCTCATATGTGAAAGTTAGGTTTTGGGCCTCTTTTGTACATTCTGCATTTTAGCGGTTTTTAACCTATTATTTTATGAACATAGTTAACCTATTTTACTTTATTTATTTTTCATTTGTCTTCTTTGTTGAAAGTTTTATTAAAATGCGCAAAAATCCAATTCCAAATTGAGCTTGAAATCAAAGAAACAAATTGGGTCTGAGTCTTCACTAACTGTATGTACAAAATTGGTCTTCGTCTTGTTTTATTTTATTTCTCCTTTTTCTTAAATAATAAAAATCCAAAAACTTTAGATTAATGTGTAATTATTTATCTTTGATTTTACCAAATTTTTTCCAGATTTTTATCTGGTTTAAAAATGACATAAAAATTATAAAACCAAAAAATCAAGGTATTTTATGTACATGGAATACCCCAAAAATATCACTTTGTGCATTTGATCGATTTTGGTTTTGATTCATGAAAGTTGTAGATCTCATCAAGACGAGCAATTTTTGTGAAGAAACTTTTTCGATTCGAGGCCGTTTACTATTTCTTTTGGATTTTTTAAAGGATTTAATTTCTGAATTTTGTGGTGCTGACACCTGGCAACTCTTGGAGCTGCCCCTTGTCAACCTTTTTTGGCATTATTTATATATCATTTTTTTTTATAAAAAAACTAATGGAAGACCCCACACGTGCAAGGTACGTGCCGCCCAGGCATGCGCCAAGCACTGCCGCATCTGCCTCTCCAAGTGTCGCCACGTGGCACGTTCTCGGCCGTCCGATCTCAGCCGATCGGACGGCCGCTCGTCATCTTCCCCAGCCACACCTTCCCCTTTCCCAATCTTCATCGCCGCCCATGAAATCGCCGTCGATTTCGCAACCTCCCACCGCGTATCCCACGATACCACCATCCCAGATCGCCTCTAATCAATCTCCGACGACCGAATCCCCAATCGAAGCAAATCTCCGCCCGAAGATCTCCTCCACCATCGTCAATTCCTAGTTGAACCCCAATCACCCCCGATCTCGTCGAAAATCGCATCCCCCAATCTCACTTCCTTCTCCGATGACTCCCCCTCCTATTTAAACACTCCACCACGACCTTCATTAAACATCCGTCGTCTGCTCAAAATCAAAGTAGGAGGTCGGTGGTGACAGCCCGACCCCCTTCCTATTCAACTACGGCGAGATCCGAGGACCTCCCCCGGCCCTCGTTGTAGCCCACAACGCCTCCATCGCCGCCTTGCTGCAAAGCTCCGGCCCCTTCACGTCGTCGAGCCACCGAGCTATCCATCTCCTCCGAGAACCATCTCCACCGCACCTTCGTCTCCGACGATTCAGCGACAACACTCCGCATCCTTCGCCGACCCACCGACCATGACGTCCACGGCTTCGACGACAACCTCCAGCAAAGCTTCCATGCCAACGTATCCGGTCATCCCCCGCTCCTTCACCGGTATGCCCCACCGCCAGAGCGGCGACGCTTCGCCACCGATCCCCGTACAGGAGCTCCACCTTCGCACACCACCGGAGCTCTGCCCCGCCAGCCCCTCCGCTTTACCTCCGCCGGGCCGGGCATGACGCCCGAGACCCCCCGAGCACGTGTAAGGCATGTGCGTCTCGGGAGGGGGGGGGACGTCAGCGCTTCTGTCAGCTCGGGTGACGTGCACGTGACCCGCTGGGCAATTTGCAGAAGCCCCCTAGCCTTCCTCTATATTGCGTACCAGTCCCTCCACTCCAAGGGCACGTGCGCAGCACGTGCCCCCTTGGGAATTTTGCAGAGAATCCCCCCCAGGATAGCGGTAATTACAGAAAGGCCCCCACTGCATTTTTTTATATTTATTTATTTATTGTAGTTATAGAAATACCCTTGTCTTTCCCCTTCTTTTTAGACCTCTATATGGCATTAATTAATTATCCAAAAATAGCATTTTGTTCGTCAATTAATTCTCTACGTTTTGACATATTGTGGACATTTTTATGATAATTGGTTAATTAATAATTAATTGTTTTGTGGAAACTTGCATATTTTGCCCATTTCGTGCTCTGAAAATTATATTTGATTAACCGTTGCTCTAAAAATTCCCAAAAAATCACATACTGTAGAATTAATTGTGCTTTACATCATGCCCAAAAAGAATCGCATTTGCGTACATAGATTGCCCTATTAAAATCATTTTGCATATTTCAGTGTTTAATTTTTAGTAGGTATTGAAATTGTATTCTCAAGGTTTAGGATTTTTCTGAGATCCATTACCTAGTGATAGATCTTAGATAATTTTATTCCTTGAAAATAATTAGATTTAATATTTTTTATAATTAAATATTGAAATTCATTCTGTTTGCATTTAAAAATTCATAAAAAAGTCATATTGCATCCAAAAATCCCAAAAAATTTGCAGTGTATTCATTTCATCATATTTTGCATAGTAGCCAAGTTTCTTATTTTTTGGACATAGTTTGAGCATAATTCACATTTTAGTCCCTAAAATAGGTCAAAAATTGTATATTGCATTCTTTATTGCCTTAAAAAAATTCCAAAAAAAGTCCACCTCGAAAACCGCATACGAACTTTGATAGACATAATTCTAGGTTGTTTCTTTACCTCCTTGTGTTCAACCTTAGGACTTGCCCAAGTAAAATAAACATAAAACCATGCGATTAAAAATTGAATAAATATTTGTGATTATTTTCTTGACCGATTCCAATTGCCGCCTACAACGAAACGACAAAAATATTTTTTATGCACGATCAAATAAACACATCTTTTTAGCACAGCGGATTTCGAAACCGTCAGATGGCGTCGTTGCTGGGGAGGTAAACGACTTAGTTTTGTGTTTTGAAAATTTTTGTTCGGTTTTCCGCATTCGGGTAGTCTGAGCCCCGAATTTTTCATTATAAATTCCATATTTTTTCCTGCATTTATTTTTAGCATTTATTTTTCTTATTTTATTTTTTATTTTTTTTTGAGTCACTCTCTTACGCCATCTCTCTTATTTTTCTTGCGAGGTACCCGGTGTACGTGGAGCGGTTTTTCAAGAATCGACGCATCTTCACCGACTTCTGAAAAAAGCCGTAATTAATTTAAGAACGAGTCGAGTTGTGAGAGAGCGTAGAGTCTAGGATTTTAATTTATGCAAATTTTTTATTTTTGTATTAATTGCTTATTTACAACGGTGTCCGTTTGGACTCTCACGTGTGTAAAATGACCTTAAACTTTTTCTGTGGTGTGTCGTGGCCTGTTTCACTCTCCGGTGAGGGTGGGACCCGACTTGAGTGGCGATTAGGATAGACCAGCACATAGGGCTCTCAGAGCATTTTAATTTTAGATTGTGCTCGTAGGAATTAGGACACACTTCACTATTAATTGAGACACACATTAGTTCGTTCAATTTAGCCAAATTCAACTTAATTCTTTCCCGGTAATAGAACTTTCTGTTAGGTGCGGTTTTTCATCAGCTTGCATTCATCTAGATTAAATTTTCAATTTATATATTGCATCCTACATGGAGATTGCGAGGATTCACTGTAAGTCTTCTAACTGAGCATACATCATAGTTTTTCACGTGCATCAGCTTTTCCCGAACTTCTCCCTCTTGTTTTGTCACATAATTCTAAAGGAAATTGGGAATGGATGGTAGACGTGCTTTTGTGCTCATTTAAATTCTTTAGTGATCACCACCTAACTAAAATTGGGACTGCTAAATATAGCCAATCT
The DNA here is from genome assembly GCA_037367405.1 of Ottelia alismoides. Classification (NCBI taxonomy): domain Eukaryota; kingdom Viridiplantae; phylum Streptophyta; class Magnoliopsida; order Alismatales; family Hydrocharitaceae; genus Ottelia; species Ottelia alismoides. The sequence goes on from JAZKJV010003126.1 coordinate 282,136, forward strand.
TAATAATCCATAAAATCAAGAATTTTTGTGGGAGAGCAACCCCGACCTTCGATGTTTTTATTTTTCTGAGTGAGCGAGAGACGACACTTAAGGCTAGAGCCCAAACCTGGATTTTCATATTGACTACTAATTCTACCAAAAATGGTTATCTACTTCTCAGTGAGGATCTACGGGTAGCCGGTAAACGGTCTGGATTTCCTTAGCAGAGTGGGTGGTTTAGAGGACACTGTGTAAGGATCCGTCCTCAAGTAACGGGTAGCTGTTCTATGATCCGTACTTACTCCCATACTGGCTGAAAGTAGGTGCAACTAGTCGTAAGAATTCGGGCCAATCATTACAAAAATTTCGGGCACCTAACAACTCGCTAAATTCTTTCCAAGATTGTCTTCTCACCAACTAAAATTGAAAAGAAAATTGTCGAAATCTTACGGCTTCATTGTGTGAGTTGGTAAACCCGGGGTTTGATTTGTGTTTGCATTGGTGTGCGTGAACCGATTTCAAAGATCAAAAGCCGCACATTCGATAAAATTTCTTTTGACTATACCGTGCAATCATCTCTCTCCTTTCTTGATTTAAACCTCATCATGGAACTTTTGTCCAAAAACTCTCCGCATCCAGATCATGAAAATCATTGCAAACCCAAACCATCATTTCTTTCAGCTCTTTCAAAAATGGCCGAATATTTATCTAAAAAGCCATCAGAGCTATACTATGAAAATGAATTTATCTTGGTTAGGTCCAAATCAACTAAATCCTCTTCTTTCAATAATCCTCCAACATTTGCAGAAGACTTTCACCCGCGGATGAATTCAACCCCCTCATTGAATTCCAAATCGAATCATCCGACCGCACATGACCACCTACCATCTTGGACTGAACCATATTATTCTCGATTTCTCGCTAATAAACCATTTCAAGATCAAAATACCTTTGAGTCTCATGACTGGCCAAGAAACCAAACCCAGATGGAAAGACCCACACTTGGTGATCATCAGAGTTGGATTGATCGCAACAATCAGATCCCTATTGACCAACCTGAATACCACTCCTACGACCAACCTACATATATAGAGGATCAAATGGATGATATCGACACATATGCACTCTGTATGACTCCATTATTCGAGGATAAGATCAATCATGGCCATAGAAGTAGACTCTACTCAAACCAGGATTGCATGCCCGAGCCACAACATGTTGAGTATGAGACCTACACATTCCCACAAAATCATTCCACTGAGAAAATTCCTTCCATAATTTTTGAGGAGAAATTTTCAGAAAATAATGATCATATATCAGAGATTCCAAAAAACTCTCCTCTCGACATATACGGGAAAATGGAAGATGAATCGCAAATACAAAAGCACACAACGACTGCTCCCATGATTGATTATGAACAAAATTTTGAGGATAATATTTCGAGGATAAATAAGAAATTTGAATTAATGGAGGAAAAATTCAGAAATTTTAGTGACCAACTTAGTTTATTTTATGGGAGCTTGGACATAAAAATGGACGAGGAAAAGATTGGATCTCATGTTGACAATTTTGAGGATATTCAGAAACCTAGGGACGATTCTGACAACGATACTTCTGCTTATTATTACCCTAGACACGACTATGCCTCTGACTCATACTCTGAACATCAAAGCCCCTTCTCATCTGAGGAACACACCACATCACCACACCATACAGAAAATACCTAAAAATGGGAATATTCAAAAACACTAAAAAAATTGAAAATCTAGAAAATTTCATAAAAATTGAGACTGAAGAAGAGTTGAAGAATTTGGATCCTTCTTTACGGGAAGCACTACAGAAACGCTTGATTTTTGAACTTCCCTTTATAAAGGCCATTGAACACTTCCCCGACCTTAAAGGATTTGTAATGGACAAATTAATGATAAAAAAGTCAGGCAGGATACAGACAAAGACTGAAAGACATATCTTGTCAATGGCCTCCTCCTTGGTGTTGAGGAGAAAAACCAAAAGCCGCATAGTGAAGCGGTTGCCCAGATTTAACTGTGGAATCAAAGATACAATTTTCACCCATGCTCGGATTGATGACGATTCACCGATCAATATCCTCTCGACCTCTGTATTTCACGAACTCAAACTCGGACCGATCATGAAAATACGAGAGATTGTTCAATTAGCAGACCGATCAATAAAGAGGCCAAGAGGAATCATTTCTGGCATCATGACATTCCAAGGTACTCCACTCAAAGTAGAATTCACGATCATTGATATTGAACATCAAGGAGAAATTACCCAGTCTCCAATTATTCTTGGAAATCCATTCTTGGCATTGGCTAAGTCAATTATTGATTGTGAGACTTGGGAAATCAATTTTACAGCATTAGAAGCACTTCGATCTGACCCAGTCTTTGAGGAACCACGATTTTCTAAGTCAACCCACAAAGTCCCCGACAACCATAATCATGAAGCGGTAGAAGAGCCCTACCCCGCTACGACACCTGAGATAGTGGTTGTTGATGAGAATATTGGTTTAGAGACTCTCCCTCCTGCTCCATTCCCAGCTGCTGTCACCATGGAGAACCGAATATATGAATCATATGATCTGGAAACTTATGCATGGTCGTACCCTGGGTCAACCTATTCTGACTACCTTGATCACATCAACTCGACACAGGAATGCTCCAACATCAAATTAATTGAGAATGAACATGCAGAGACTCTCCCCAGTATTTCAATTTTTGCAGATCTGAAAATAGACAAATGCTTCTATTATGATCCTGAGACATATGCATGGTCGCATCCTGGGGCAACCTACTCTGAATACCTTGACCAAATATTCCCAAATCGAGAATGCACCAACATTCAGAAGACTAAGAACAAACATGCAGGACGAATACCGACCAAGGAGAAGAATTCCAATGGTTATTCATATGGATACTCAAGTGAACCGACTCCTTCATGAAACAAGAAAAAGAAAGTCACCTTTAACCTTTTGAAAGAGGAATCAGCTGATGTTCCCTCATCAGGTCCGGAAAAGGTAATCTACATGAGTGAAGTCTGTTTGGCAGCTCTAAAACCACATCCTTGCAAGGATCCAAAATTCGATTCTCATTGGACAACTCCTGTTCCTCAGTACTATTCATCCAAAGCTGATGCTCCTGCCCTCTTCAAATACACTTGAATTATCTCTTATGAGCTAACTGAGACTGGTGCTGCTGAGTATTCATCTGAGGACAAACCACTTGATCCCAAGAAGGAACGAATTCTGAGAAAACAACTGAAGAAACAAAAAGACCAGAATATTTGGAGTATGTCCACTTTCAAATACTATTCCTCTGAGGATAATTCCGATGATGGATATCTTTCATCTGACTCAAACACTTCATCCACTATCCATTATGATTTTCCTGAGGATGACACTGATAATAGTTGGGAATCATATGCTTTATCTCCTTCTGGTCATTACGATCTCCCATCGCAGGCTCACAAAAAGATCAGTCGAAAACCGCCTTAATCATCAGCTACCCACCCTCCCTCCCGACCACAATAGTCTCCTTGTACAGCTTCTTCCTCTACTTAGGCCAAGGCCTATGTATAGGGGGGATCGATGCCAGCTGTATATACCATTCCCCTCATAACACTTTTCCTTCTCAATCACTCCATGTCCACCCTTCTTCTATACTTAGGCTGACCAGAGCCTAAGTATAGGATGAACCGACGCTCATCTGTATATACTCTCCTCATTCACATACCCCGACCACTTCATTTTTTCCGCTCTTCTTCTATACTTAGACTATTCACAACCTAAGTATAGGGGGGCGGACCGATGTATCTCTTTCTTTTTCTTTCTCTTTTCCTTTTTCACTCTCTTACGCTTAGACCAAGCTATGTCTTCTTTACGCTTCTTGTGCTCTGAGGACACATCATTCACTAAGTATAGGGGGGTCTGTATATACTTTGTATATATTTTACCCATATCTCGTACTTACGCGTAAGTCTATATGTATTTACGGGATAGGTAATTAATTCGAAAAAAATCAAAATAAAAGAAAAAGAAAAAGAGTTTTGCCACTAACTATGACCAACCCAATTTTTTTGAAAAAAATGGCTTCTTATTTCATTTTTGCATAAAAAACCAAAAAATCCCTTGCATAAGAATTCAAAAAAAAATTAAAAATCACAAAAACTTTTTGTTTGCATTTTCACACACATGCACTTCATCCAGCATTGCATTCATTTGCATATGTGAAAAGTCTTTAGGTTCTGAACCAAGTTATGAGCAGAAACCGAGAGTGATCTGGGCTTAACCTTAATCCACCTAATTTTCAGAGGAACTTCACCGAGAAATAGGATTCTAGAAACTTCAGGTCTTTGACTTAATTCTTTGAGTTCCACATGACAATGTGCAACGTTTGACTCTTAGTGTCTAACCTGGTCTCTTCATTCTGGGTACAACTCTAGAATAGGGAATTAATTTGTACTCTCACACTATGCACTTAGCTCAACTTAGACATGATGTTGGAAGACTGTGTGAGTTTATTTTCTGGTGGCGTGGAAATCTAAAGACCGGAGTACGGGTTGAAATAAAGATTCGGAAAAGGGATGGACGGCTGGGCACATTTTTTTCTAAGACCCCAAAAAATGTATGGAAACAAAAAGATTCTATATCTGTAGGGGAAAAAAAGATCCAAGCAGAACCACCAAAAATTCCAAATATAAAGAAGCATTCTACCAAATAAATAACTAACCAAAAAGGTCCAAGCTTCAAAGAAAACTTACAGATCTTGGTGGAGACTCGGCTACACTAGCCATCTTCACAAGGAGAGGTGACTACACTGGCCACCCTTCAGTTCTTTTCCCCTTCTTCTAACTTCTCCCCCCAATTCGATTGTGAACACAACGTGACAGACCTTAGAAGGAAATACCTGACTCCCGGAGGACGAGCTTACTGGAGAGGAGATGAGCATGGTAGTCCAGCATTCTGGATGCGAAGAGCTAAAACCTTGCACACACAAGAGTCGATTGTTCAATGTTCATAAGGTATGCTTTGGGAAGTAGATTGATCTAAGACGACTTCTGTGCCAAAACTGTGACAATGATGTGTAGAACTTGATGGCTGTTGATTTTAAATTCTAAGTCTCACAGAAGTTCTGCCAAACTAATAATCCAAAGGTCGAGTCTAGTTTCATATTCACCTTCAGCTCATGGTCTTGGTATGATACCCAATCTCATTTCACCTCATGGTATTTCTTTTTGATGCTCAGGGACGAGCATGGTTTAAGTATAGGGGATGATGAATCTCAGATTCATCACTCTAAATCTCATTTATTAAGCTCAAATCCCTCAAAATCATCAACATTTCTTCATTTATTCAGCATAATTAGCATTCATGCATGTTTTAATAAGAATTGTATTTTAGCACGAATTTCTGCACAAAATAAGAAGCCAAAAAATAACATGTAAATAGCCTAACTTCCCCCATTTTTAACTAATTCATGCTAACTCAGAATGACCCAAAATCACCCGTACTGTGTACATATCACTAACAAGAATAAATGAAAAATACAAAAAAATCACTAACCCAAATAAGTGGACCAAAAACCCAACCCCTAGTTTTAGGATTTCCAGATTAAAAAACTCATATCTTCCTCATCCAGTGTCTGTTTTAATCCTACTTAATTTTGAACTAATATACATTCAATTACCTTCAAAACAAGACCAAGTTCAAGTGAATCGGAGCTCATATGTGAAAGTTGGGTTTTGGGCCTCTTTTGTACATTTTGTATTTTAGCAGTTTTTGACCTATTATTTTATGTACATAATTAACCTATTTTTATTAATTTATTTTTCATTTATCTTCTTTGCTGAAGGTTTTATTAAAATGCACAAAAATCCAAATCCAAATTGAGCTTGAAATCAAAGAAACAAATTGGGTTTGAGTCTTCACTTACTGTCTGTACAAAATTGGTCTTTATCTTGTTTTATTTTATTTCTTCTTTTTCTTAATTAATAAAAATCCAAAAAATAGATTATTGTGTAATTGTTTATCTTTGATTTTACCATATTTTTTTCCAGATTTTTATCTAGTTTAAAAATGACATAAAATCCAGATTTTACCACGTGGCACGTTCCCGGCCGTCCGATCTCGGCCGATCGGACGACCACTCGTCATCTTCCCCAGCCGCACCTTCCCCTTTCCCAATCTCCATCGCCGCCCGTGAAATCATCGCCGATTTCGCAACTGCCCGCAGTGTATCCCGCGATACCACCATCCTAGATCGCCTCCAATCAATCTCCGATGACCAAATCCCCAATCGAATCAAATTTCTGCCCGAAGATCTCCTCCGCCGTCGTCAATTCCCAGTCAAACCCCAATCACCCCCGATCTCGTCGAAAATTGCATCCCCCAAACCAAATTGACTTCCTTCTCCGATGACCCCCCCTCCTATTTAAACACTCCACCGCGACCTTCATCAGACATCCGTCGTCTGTACAAAATCAAAGGAAGAGTTTGGTGGTGACAGCCCGACCCCCTTCTCGTTCAACTATGGCGAGATCCGAGGACCTCCCCTGGTCCTCGTTGCAGCCCACGACGCCTCCATCACCGCCTTGCTGCCAAGATCTAGGCCCTTCGCGCTGTCGAGCCACTGAGCTATCCATCTCCTCCGACAACCATCTCCACCGCACCTTCGTCTCCGACGATTCAGCGACAACACTCCGCATCCTTCGCCGGCCCACCGACCACGACGTCCACAACTTCGACGAAAACCTCCAGCAAAGCTTCCACGCCAACGTCTCCGGTCATCTCCCGCTCCTTCATCAGTCTGCCCACCACCAGGAGCGGTGGTGCTTCGCCACCGGTCCCCGCACAGGAGCTTCACAGAAGCTCCACCTTCGCATGCCACCGGAGCTCTGCCCCGCCTGCCCCTCTGCTTCACCACCGCCGGGCCAGGCGTGACGCCCGAGACCCTCCGCATACGTGCAAGGCACGTGCGTCCGGGGGGGGGGGGCATTAGCGCTTCCGTCAACTCAGGTCACGTGCTACGCATGTGACTCGCTGGTCTATTTGCAGAAGCCTCCTGGCCTTCCTCTATATTGCACACTAGTCCCTCCATTCCAAGGGCACATGTGCAGAACGTGCCCCCTTGGGAATTTTGCAGAGAATCCCCCCCAAGATAGCGGTAATTACAGAAAGGCCCCCACTGCATTTTTTTATATTTATTTATTTATTGTATTGCAGAAATACCCCTATCTTTCCCCTTTATTTAGACCTCTACATTAAATTATTTAATTATCCAAAAATTGCATTTTGTTTGCCAATTAATTCTCTACATTTTGACATATTGTGGACATTTTTATGATCACTGGTTAATCAGTAATTAATTATTATGTGGAAACTTGCATATTTTGCCCATTTCGTGCTCTAAAAATTATATTTGATTAACCGTTGCTCTAAAAATTCTTGAAAAATCATATATTGTAGAATTAATTGTGCTTGATATCATGCCTAAAAAGAATCACATTTACATACATAGATTGCCATGTAAAAATCATTTTGCATATTTCAGTGTTTGATTTTTAATAGGTATTGGAACTAGTATTCTCTCGAGGTTTAGGATTTTTTTGAGATCCATTACCTAGTGATAGATCTTAGATAATTTTATTCCTTGAAAATAATTAGATTTAATATTTATTATTATTAAATATTGAAATTCATTCTGTTTGCATTTAAAATTCATAAAAAAGTCGTATTGAATCCAAAAATCCCAAAAAATTGCAATGCATTCATTTCATCATATTTTGCATAGTGGCCAAGTTTCATATTTTTCGGACATTGTTTGAGCATAATTCACATTTTATTCCTTAAAATAGGCCGAAAATTGCATATTGCATACTTTATTCCATTAAAAAATTCCAAAAAAAAGACCGCCTCCAAAACTGCATACGAACTTTGATAGACGTAATTCTAGGTTGTTCCTTTGCCTCCTTATGTTCGACATTGGGACTTGCTCAAGTAAAATAAACATAAAACCACACAATTAAAACATGAATAAATATTTGTGGTTATTTTCTTGACCGATTCTGATTGCTGTCTACAACGAAATGACAAATTATATTTTAGCGAATGACAAATACACATCTTTAACACAACAAATATCAGACTCGTCAACTGACACTCTACAAAACAGACCCCGAATAATGTTCAAGTGTCCAGAAGAGTCCTAGAGTGTAAGTTATTACAATAGTTTTTGCAAAAATAAATCTATACTAATTCTATCTAATATAACTGCTCCTGCTCCTCCTGCTTCTCCTCAGGTGTTGGTCCCTCCAAAGAGAACCGAGTTTTCCTCCAAGCGGCTCCTCGCACAAAAAGCAAAATAGATGGAGGTCAGAAAACAATTATAACAGATAGAAAAAAATAAGCAAAAATAAATCCTAACTACTTAGTCGTGCTCCCCAGTAATGACACCAATCTGATAACTGCAAAGACCAATTAGGGTAAGAATATAATTAAGCTGCTATTGTGACCTCAATCAATCAATGCGACCGACAAGAAAATAAACCACTAATGAATCAAACAAAGAAAACAAGCAGTTTTGCTACTTTTAATAACCTGGTATAGCGACCAGGGTCAAACTCAAGAAGCATAATTTAATACTAAGTAGTCGATTGACAAAAAAAATCAAAGGATTTTTTATTGCTTTTTGGTGGTTTTTAATTTTTTCACATTTTAATTTTTCAATATAAGAGAAGTAGGCACAAAGGAAAAAAGTATACACAAGCAATCTTTTCGTATTTTTCAAATAGGTCAAAAATGCCTAGAAAAATAAATTAAAAATATTTTTGGATTTTATATATTTTGTAGTGTTTTTAGATGTTTTATGATTTTCTAAAAATCAAAGAGTGCTAAAACAAACAGTGCAAAGCCAGGGGTATTTTGCAATTTAAAAATAGGTAAAAAAGTTCAAAATGATAGGCTTTCAAGTCTTTTGCAAAATAAATATCTACACACAGGAACTGAAATCATAATTTTTGGATTTTTGTCAATTTTATATGATTTTTATAGGCTTTCAAGTCTTTTGCAAAATTTTAGGTTTTATAAGGTATTTTCAACAAAATTTGTGTAGAAGCTGAAAGGTGATAAAAGTCAACTACAATATTTTTTTATAAATATTTTAAATGATTTTTCCAATTTTTATGAATTTCTTAAAACAAACAGGAACTTTTTAGGGTGTTTTTGAATTTTTAGTAAAAGAAAATGAACGAGAATTAACAAGCAAAGATCACCATAAATAATACATACAATCAGGAAACGAAAGTAAATTTTTGGCAATTTTTGGAGTTAATTCCTTCTTTATTGTGAATTAAAAAGGAAAGTAAATAAAATAGTTCGCAAGGACCAATATGTAAATATTTTAAGTTCTGGGGCATGTTAAATAACCAATCATTAAATTCCAAGTGCCTATGTAATTTTTCCACGAAAAGCACGTACCATACGTGAAACCATACACGCATGGGTATAAATGCAATTTTCAAAACATTTCATTCATTCATTAACAAGTTCAAAGTATGGGATAAAGTATGCAATTATACCAAAAAGCAGTGAAGCTATATTTGACTGCAATTCGATTGAACTAAAATGTAATTAAAGACAATACAAGGTTCTAAATGCAAAATGTTTTTAACTATTTATTACATTTATTAGACTAAAGTAAAATAAGGTAAAAGGAAGGGGCGCAAGGGAAATATACCCTCATAAGGGTGTCAACACGCGACAGTGCTTGGATTTGACGGCTCTAGTTTGACACGAACAGACAGCTGGGGAGGGTCCACTTATGATGAGCGGTCACGATTTGATGATATCGCTTCGGCGATTGGTGGCTGGGATAGTCCTCTTGATGATCGAACGATCTTGGGGCTCTCTAAAATGAGTTCTTGAGATTAGATCTGGGAGACCCCATGATCCAATGGTTTGGAGGATGCCATGAAGAACAGGGATGAACTCGCCTCTGACGAGTTTTGGATAGCAATGGCGTGAGCTCCCGTTGACCTCCAAGGCTACTCAGATGGGGAAAGTGAAGTTGGTGACTGTCCATAGCTGTTGGGATGCTCGATAGGGTCCAAGACTTGGAGATGTGTCCTGGAGATGCGTAGGGTTCTTGGAGCTTCTTGGACCGAAGTGCATGTACGTGATATCCTCCAAAGGAGATGGCCTTCGGTCCTAGTCCTGCACGAAATGGTTGTCTCAGAGAGAGAGAGCTCCAACGAAGGGTTAGAGTACCAAATGAGCGAAGAGGGGCATGGATGGGTCAGGTCCTGCGTCGAGTGGTGGAATTGACCTGAAATTCGATCCAACCCGGTGGTTTGGTCAATGGTTAGGATGCGTAGCAAGATGGAGAAGTGAAGTGCGAGGTGTGTGAGGTGTATGTCGCGTCGAAGTGGATAGCCGATCATGTGAACGAGATGAAGGTTGATGCTCTATTTAGAATGGGAGAATCAATCATAAATTAAGCAAACGTAAGCTGTAAATGATACCTATAGGTGTGCGATGTCGCCTGTGATGGAGATGAAGAATCTACGGGGTTAGAGCCTCGATGGGAGGTGCAGCCAGAGGCTAAGCTCATTGCAGCAGAGCACAACGGAGATGCCACCGGACCTAGGACTCACTCACGTCCAAGCCTTCCATGCTACCTCTCTCGCTTTGCTGTCACTCTGGGAAAGGGGCTGGGCACAATGGAGGTGGTGGAGCAGCCAAAGATGGCAGGGACGGAAGAGGTGCATGGGCTTTTATAGACGTTCCAAGTTCGAGAAGGATTGATCGAGAGCGTACGAACTGAGGCGCAAATCTTGAGGGTGATGTTCGGGTGAAGATTAGGGATCACAATGCTCAATCGGGGCAAAGGAGCGAGGGCACGGTCGGTTGGGACAGGTCGTGAAAAATGGGTGAAGAAAGTGTTAAACCCGACATGCAGAAAGGAAGAAAGGGGGGACATGTTGACTGGAGTCAACAATCCTTGGTGGACCAATTGGAAGCGATGCAAATGGACATAAAATACACTACGCGACAAAAGAGGGAAATGAATGAATTAAATTAGAAATAAAATAGTAAACGATTTATAAATAAAAAATTAATAAAATAAAAAATGTTTGATATTTTTAAACTATTTTTTTATGATTTCTAATTATTTTTATGAAATCATATATACAATTTGTACAGTATAGGGTATTATATACATGTATAATATACCTATATATTTTATTCTTTTATTTTTATTTTACTAATTCTACATAAAATCCCTTATTTTATATTTTATTTATTTACAAAATAATTTAAGGAATATAGAATGATTTTTATTTGATTTTTACCAATTAAATAATGGTATTAAATAAATAGGTATACAATATACATAAGTGTGGCTTTTGTACAATGAACTTTTGATTTTATTTTATTATTAGGAATATGTACAAGCGTTTAAAATATAATATGCATAAATTATAAATTAAAATGATTAAATATAGATATTTACAAGTATAGGTAGCACATGACTATACAATGCACCCAAGAAGTCAATATTTACCTCACAACCCCAAAATTTATGTAACCACCATTACTGAAAAAGATAATTTAATTTAGAATCCAGTAAAGGTGAATTTAGAAGAATTTGAGTTCATATGGAGCTAGAATTGATCTTTTGTATTCTTCTTGTGTGGCTTTTTATGAGTGATATTATTTGTATTATGTACAATGATTTATTTTACAAGTATTTTTATTATTTAGAAAAAATTTTTATGTAAATTTTTTATTAAGAAAATAATTTATTTGAGATCTTTTTATTGATGAATAAAATAGGAGAAGTGATATGTACATAGAATGCATAGTGATGAATATACAACGATTCTATCTCCCCCTACTTTATTCCTTGTCGATCAGGTCAATGATTGACCTTCTCTTGACATTTGGGTTAGTCTGTATTTATTTCATAATTACATCTTCTTTCCTTTTTCTTTTCTCTTCAATTCTTTTATTTTTGGAAAAGGGGTGTTAATTATACAATATTAACAATAGTATGCACGATGGTAATTTATTGTATTTAAAAATATTTATATATGTTTTTGCCAAATGATGAAGCTAAAATAAAAGAATAAAGAATGAGAATCATAGATTCACCAGGTTTACCGAAGGTCCCTTTGGATGCTCAACTATTGGTTGTTGCTGAGACTGGTACTGTGGAGGCTGATGTTTCCCAGAATATGCATACTGTGGCTGATATGTGTAAGGAGGAGGAGGGTGCAAAAACCGTGTAGGCTGCTGCTGATAATAAGGCTGATAAGGATACGCAAGCTGCATCTACTGCTGTCTGTATCTCCAATTCTGGAAGTGTGGTGGAGATGAAAAATGAGGTTGTAGCTGCTGGTGGGCTGTGATCTCCCTCAATGAAAATGGTGGACAAGCTTCTGACTCAGTTGCGAACTCAACTAACCTTGTCCTGATGGATGGGGCTAGCTGCTCTCAGTCAAACCAAATGTCATTCACCTCTTGAATGAGAGATGGAGGTGGAAACTGCTGCTCAGAAATGTAGGGATGCTCCTGGTGGTAGAATACAATACATGCTGGAGGTGACTGTTACGAGACCTGATCCTAGTTCTGCACGTAGTAAACATGCTGAACAATGGACAATGCTCCAGTACCCTGCTGTGTAGAAGTTGCGGAAGACGTCTGCTCAGAAGTAGAAGTATGTGCTGCTGCACTCGCACTCTCACCATGAATGAATCGTACTAACAAGAAGCTCCGGATGCTTCGTAATCTCGTCCAACTTATCCAACTGCTTTGTCCTCTGCTTGATCGCATGTAACTTTTCAAGTTCTTTGGGTTGCTTCTTTATTATATCCACTTTGGATAGGTGATTTCCTATGATGGTCAGATCTGCACTGTTCACCCTATCCAAATTATGAGATGTCATCATGTTGACGGTCTTGTGGAGTACTGAAAGGGAAGGTACGGTTTGCTTTTGAAAAGCACGTGAAGAAGAAAGAGCTGCAAAGCTCTCTGCCATCTCCTCAAAAATCTGATAGAGGACATACTCATCCTTATTAAAGTGGCACCCCCTCAAGAGGCGTCTACAAATTTCTGATTTTCTAAGCTCAAACCCCCAAATACATTCTATACAAGTCTTGTCTTTGGTATATCATGATGGGGGAACTTCTCTGTCAAATCTCTAATATGTTCCCATGCCTCGTGAATCGACGCATGGGACATCTGGGAGAAGTTATATATCAATGACCACATCTGATTAAGTCATCCTAGAGGATAAAACTTGCAAAAAAGGCCAACCTCAATTCATCCCAGGATGTGACAACTTTCCCTCGATGATTATCCCAATGCAATGCCTTGTCCATCAAACTGAACGGAAGGTTGCCATCTTCACTACCATTAATGGAATGTTAGGGTAGTGTATAGTGCTACGAATATGGTCGAACTGCTGGAGGTGTATGTAAGGTTCCTCATGTATGTGTCCATGGAATATGGGGAGTAAAGATAAAATCATAGGCTTCATCTCAAAATGCCATGAATAAGAGGTATTTGAATCCATGTATTAGTCTGTCTTGCACATGGATTATAGGCATCTTTTAGTGTGAGCTTAGCCACTGGCTCTGGTTGCTCACCTCCCCCATTCCCAATTCCATTCATCTACTTACCCTCCTCTCTCCTATCTATTATGCCATTCCTTAGCTCAAAGATCATATTTCTCAATCTGGCCTGGATATCAGCTTTTGCTCAGTTAACTATGCCTGAATAGCCTGAATAGCAGCTAACATTGTACTGTTGATCTCACTCTACTCTGCCATGGGATTCTTGTTCCTCAGTGGCATCAAGTGCTCAGAATCTGTCTCTAAAAATATATGTAGCACTCGATTAGTCCTCATAAATGACGGAGTCTCAAATGAAAGTTCGATATTAGAGTCAATCTCAAACAAGGGTTTTATTGATGAAAAGACTAGTGATGTGGAGAAAGAGGAATATTTGGGAAGTGAGTCTTCCCGAATAGAAGATGACCGAACTGGAGTGTGGAAAGATGAGCTCGCAATATCGAAACAAGAAATACTCCAATTAGACATCTTCGATGACAAAAGGTGATATGCGAAACAAGATGTCAATACAAGAAGGAAAATGAAGAAACAGTACGAAGGGCATAGATGGATCTTTACACTAACAAACACAATACACACCCTCGATTCACCAACTGAACACAATGTGAGGACCATAAGAGTTTGGTCTTTTATCTTTTCAAATTTAGGTTTAGCGAGTCTACAAAAAGTTACTTACTACTAAGCACATAGGGTGAGTCACTGCTATCGCCCAACGTACATCCTCAAACCTTCCCAAATAGTGGAACCATCTTCCCCATTGCCGGGTTTAATATCAGGCCCAAAGGGAGACAAGAAGTGGAGTACACCAAAATGATTTTCTAACATCTAAGGCAAGTGCTTGCATCTCAATCGTGCACCAAAAAGTAATGCACATGAGCATAGGGCACAAGTCTAGGGATTTTGACTCCTTAAGGCTACGTCCTCACTCACTCTGTCGGGAGGTAAGTATCTGCAAACAATGATAGAGTTACTCTCCCTAAAACTATGATTTGATCGTTACGTTTGTTTTAGGTCAAGTATAATTAGAAGTCCCTTTTTAATGTTTTTTGATTTTTTTCAAGAAATTTACCTAATGAAATTTCCAATTCCTTTATTTTCTAAGTGAAAAAATCAAGGGAGGATATCAAAAAAGCTGATGCGACGAAAATCAATGATGTATGCACGAAAAAAGAAATGCGTACCTTGCTCCAGAAGTCTACTTGCAAAATGATCCTCGCATAAACATAAATAAAAGAAATGTAAACTAACCTAAATGATGCATGAGAAGCGTCCTAAGCAGTAACATCTATTAGTGGGCAAGAACCAATTAATTTGACTAAGTTCAATCCTATGATCTATCTATAGGAACATATATTCTTGTTTACAGGATTTGGATCTAATCGATTACCTCGCTCAAACAAAAAAATAGATACTACTTCTAAAGGCTCAAGCACACAAAAACTGTAAGAAATAAATAAAAATAAGCAAGAAAACAAAATCGTTGAGGTCCCCAAGTGCACTGGCACTTGGTGGAACAACCCCGCAATCCACAAGGATATATAATGGCCTTAAAAATAGAAAAAGAGGCAAGTGCCAAAAGAATAATTACAACTTTTTGCAAGAATAATGATGAAAATAAAAGACTAAAAAGAAAAAAACTTTATGTACAAAATTCTGCTCCAAAATCTTCCAAGTCTCCTGCTTCTTCATCTCCTAAACTCTCATGCTACTTAATGAAGAAATGAACCACCTCCGCTTCACTTAGGTGCTCTGGTGCTCCTAGGAATGGCCCCCTCACTCGTAAGACCCTCACAAGAAAGAGAGAAACAAAAGATATGTCAGATCACAATTATTAGAAATATGATCAAAATAAAGGAAAGAAAATAGAAAAAGAAAAAGAAAACAAACATACAGACAAACACAAATTTGGACACTCAATGAGAAGAGCAACAATAAATGATCTCAAATGAATTCCAAAGTCCGATCTCAGGGAGCTTTCGGTGTCCGATAAATTCAATCCTGCAAGCATTGTGTAAGCTCCCTCATGGCAAGCGTTATTCATTATGATTTCTCACTCCTCAACATTAAGCAAATACTCCACAATATAGACAGAAATAGAAGACAAAGAAATAAAAGAAAAAGAAAACAAGTATATACAACCAAATAAAAGCAGGATAAAAAGAAAACCTACTACCCTCATCATGCCTCCCCAGAAATGGCGCCATTTATTGAGCAAGGAAATCGAAAGGTTTAATATAATTGAATTAATGAAGTATCGATGCAACCCTAAATATCCCTCAACAAAAATTTTGTTTAACTCTCAAGCCAAAAATAAATCAACCAGATGCAAGCAAGAGAAATTCTGCTATTTAGTTACCTGTATAGCGTACAAGATAAAACACTAGGAGGGTACAAATCCTGAGGCTTATTTAACTCAATGAAAATCAAAGGAATAAAAGAGGAATCTCATTATGAAATTCTTGGTTTTTGTGGATTTTTTATCTTTTTGATTTTTTTATGGATTTTTAATTTTTGTAATTTTTTTATGCTTTTCAGATTTTGATTTTTTTAATGATTTTTAAATTCTGCACATTTTTTTCTTTTCTTTTTTTTTTAAATTTTAAAGCAAAACAAGGAAAAGAATAATAGTAATAATGAAACAAATTTTTAAATAAGGTAAAAATATGCAGAAAATTCAAAGATTTTTTTGTGTTTTTAATGTTTTTCTAATTTTTTTTGCGATTTCAAGAATTTTCAGATTTTTTAGATTTTTTAAAATAATTAAAATAAGAAATCAAGCAAACAGAAATGCATCAATTGTTTTTGGATTTTTAAAAGAGAAAATGAATCAAAAATGGTAAAATAGGTATTAATAGACACATTATTTTTCAAAGAATCCTGAAAAGTATTTTATTTATTTTTGGATATATAAGTGATTTTCTTTGATTTTTTTAGTGTTTTTATTTTTTTCTATTTTTTATAGGGATCTGGATGATGAAATTTGGATATAAATTTAAACAAATCAAAACAAGCATAAAAAAATTTAAGGAATTTTTAGAAAGATTTTTGTAATGTTTATTTATTTTCTAATGCAAATAGGAATTTTTTTGATGTTATTTATTTATTTAAAATAATAAAAAATAAAAGTCAAAACAAAAATTCAGGTAAAAGAGGTAATAAGGAGTTAATGATGTTTTTTTGGCAATTTTTAAAAGCTATTATCAATTTATTAAAAGCAATTAGCAAGCAAATTAAAAACTGACTCATAGGGAACTATATGCAAAGAAAACTATTTTATGGACCAAACGAATAACAAAACGAAGGAATGCGGGGGTTAAATCACAATTTTTCAACTAAAAGCTCATAGCAGCATACGTGAGTCACGTTGGTACAAACTTTTATGTTATTATTTTATTTTACAGGGGTAAATAGTAACAATGAATGCATGGATTTTTATTGCAAAATGACTAGTTACTCACATGCAAAGCACATGTTATGGTTCACATAGGATTAAAATGCAAATAGAAGAAATGAAAAGGACTCGCATGTAAGTATTCAAAAACACACTTTGCGACACATAATCTATTAAGGACTTATTTATAAAATAAAAACAGTATTCGTCATCGAGTCATGTTATATCCTCGTGTGGCTTGGACGATCGGATCTGATCTGGAGAAACAATCTGAAGGTCGAGCTTGAAGCGCACGCCGACATATGGGATAATGGTCTGAACGCTCTTGATCAACGGCTCTGGATTGGGGCTCCTTAGACGACCTTGATTGAATCTGGGCGTGTTGTTCTCTATCGAACGGTAGCTGGAGGTGCTCGAAGAACTCTAAAGATGAAGTTATGAACACGGTCGATCGCTACTCAAATCGACACCTGAGGGTTGCAGATCATTCCTGCGATGCTCCCCTATCAGCCTGATGGCTCCAAGGCGCTCAGCTATGGCTGATGAGCGACCTGGAGGTCAAGATGTCTACAACTCAAAGTGGACCTCCAGGTCCTACTCCTCACTCTCAAATGCGCTTCTGCTACCTGTACGAGGATTAGTTCTCAGAGGCAGTCACTCTAATTATCATTAATAACAGAAAAAGCAAGGGAATAGTGGTGGATGGCCGACTCCTGTGAAAGTGAACGGAGTTGAGTTGATATCTTAGATCCGAATGGATATGTGGGTCAAGTTATGAGTAGGTGTATGAAGAATGGTTGGGTGAAATTGAAGTGGGAGTCCGATGACGAGATTGATGATTGAAGTACCTCCGATCAGGCAGATCAAAGGGAGATGAAGATGAAAGGATTAACCTAATTACAAAATTAAAATACTGAATTGAAAAGATGAATTGACAGAAAAATAAAATATGCTACCTATGATGGGGGAAATGAAGGTAATCAAATCGATCATCTGTGAAATTCAGAAAGACTAAACACGACGGCGGAGCTCCGACCATGTAACATGGATCGCGCCCTCCCGCTCTCTCTCTTTCTCCCAGATGAACGAATCAAAGCTCTATCACAACCTTGATGTGATGGTACCACCCTAAGGTAAAAGAATACTTGGAAAACTGATCAACCGAAGATTTTGGATATCTGGAACTATAAATAGACGTGAGGTCTAGTGGCTTTTGAAATTCAAATATCACGTGAACCAAGGCGTAGAAGACAGAGTCTATGATCTGACAATGAAGATGGTTGATCATGATTAAAGATTGGAGAAGGAACCGTGAGCAGTTAGTGACAAGATGAAATAGGAAAATTTCAAGAGGGAAGGCCGGCATGCGAAAGAAATGGGGAAGACTGAAGATTGGGGGAGTTGACCTAGGTCAACAGACTTGGGTTTGACCAATCAAAGTGCGCCTCGTAATAGGACAATACCACTAAACGACAATATAGCATAAACATGAGAAATAACTCAAAATAAAATAGAAAATGAATTTAAATAAAAAATTTTGAAAATTAAAATGTTAGTAATTAAATTATCTTATTTATGATGATTTTTAGTAATTTAAATAAATTATATACATAGGTAAAAATACATAAAACCTTTTATTCATAGGTATATATACCTATAAAAACAACACTTGGATTTTTAATATATTATTTTTACATATATACATATCATTTTATATTTTAATAATTTAGAACATTTTACAAGGATTTTAATCATATTTTTATTTTATTTATGAAGTAATTTATTAGGATAAATAAATAGGTGTATTTTACAATATACATAGTGATACATATACAATATATACATGATTTTATTTTTGTTTTTTTCACTTTGAGATTTTTATTTGTATTTTACATTATTAAAATGTAATATTTACAAATAGTTAAAAATACAATTTTTAATGCAAGGAAAATAAATATACATAATATACATAGGTATGTTATATAATAGTACCCCAAAAAGCCACATTTCACATATTGACTCCGATTTTTATGAAACCGCTTCCATTTTAAAGATTATTTAATTTATGGTATAATAAAAATGAGTATGATTTATTTTGAGTTTTTGTGAGAAGATATTGATCTCATAATTTGAGCTTTGCTGCATTTTCAAGGTGTTGTTATGTACAAATTGTACAATGATTCTTCTTGCAATTACTTTTAATAGTTACAATTTATTTTTATGTACAAGTTCTAAGAAGAAAATATTTTTATTTGGAGTGAATATGGTGATGAATAAATTAGTGTATAAAGTATGTAATATATACTGTGAAATACAAGTGATGATTGGTTTTCTTAATTATTCAGGTTATTAGGCCTTGTCTCCCCCATGTTATTCCTTGTCGATTAGGTCAAGTCTTGACCTTCTCACGGGGTTAGAGTCAGCTTGTATTTATTTCATATATACAGCATTTTGTTTTATATATTTTCCTTTATTTATTTATTTTATTTTAGGTTAAAATAGTAATAAATATACAATATTTACACAATAATTAGGGTTAGTAAAAGGAGAGATTTACATGTGTTTTATAAGGGATTTTATGCTAAAATAAATGAATAAAGATGTTGAAATGTAGATTCATCACACCACCCCAGGGAAAGGGACCAATTATTGGGTAGCATGCGATCAACAATATGATGTTGGCATCCATTCAGGCCATCCTTACCCAACTTTCTGAGTAGAACGATGTCCAGGCCGGTCTTCGTGACATGATCTTAGAGATGAAACATGATAGAGGAGAGAGGAGAGAGGAGAGAGGAGGATGGCCATATTTAAGGAGGTGAGATTGGTGGGAGCCGATCGTGAGCAGCTGAGAGCGGAGCCATAGCCTACACTTAGAGATTCCTATAACCTAGACGCGGGACACACTATGACATGGATACAGATACCTACAATTCATGGGCATTTCGAGCTGAAGTCCACTATTCTTCCTTTGCTCCAGATATTCCATGGACACATTCACAAGGAGCCTTATATTCACCTCCAACGGTTGATCGCATATGTAAAACCATCCACTACCCTAACATCCTGTTAGAGGTAGGGAAGATGAAAACCTTTCCATTCAATATCATGGACAAGGCCCTTTATTGGATTAATCATTTGGGAAAGGTTGTCACATCTTGGGAATAGTTGAGGTCTGCTTTTTTGAGCAAGTATTATCAACTTGGATGCCTCAACAAGATACGATCATTGATAGTTAACTTCTCCCAGTTTCCCATGACCAATTAACGAGGTGTGGGAAAGATTCAAAGATTTGATGGAGAAGTGTCCCCGTCATGATATTCCCAAGACAAGCCTTATGCAGAACTTTTTTGGGGGGTTGATCTTAGAAAACCAGAGATTGGTGGATGCCACTTGTGGGGGATCACATTTCAACAAGGTTGAGGATGCCTTATATCAGATATTTGAGGAGATGGTAGATATCTCTACAACTCTTTCTTCTTCACGTGCTTTCCAGAAGCATCCTACTCCTTCTTCTACCTCAACACCCTACAATGCCATCAACATGATGGCATCTCATGATGTAGATAGGGTGGAAAGAGCTGATCTAACCATCATTGGAAACCACTTATCCAAAGTAGATATAATTAAGAAGCCATCATAAGAGCTTGATAAATTACAAGTGATAGAACATAGGATGAAGCAACTGGACAAGTAGGATGAGATCACCCATCATCTGGATCTTCTAGTCAGTACCATAAGCTCATGTGAGAGCTAGAGTGTCGCATCTGATATGCCTACAGTGGAGTAAGTAAGTTCTTTGTCTAAAACACCGTAAAGTACCAGAGTTCCTTCTTCTACCATCCAGCATGTTTACTATGTGTAGACGCCAGATCAAGTTCAACAATAGTCTCCTCAGTTATGTGTTGTGCCATACTACCCGGAGCATCAATACATTCTTGAACAATTTTCTCCACCTCCACCTCACATCTATAAGGTGAACGGCATTTGGTTTGACTGAGAGCGCAACTAGCCCATCCATCAAGGCAGGGCCAGTCGAGTTCCTGGACGAGTCAGAGGCTAGTTCACTATCATCATGGAGGTAGACCACCGCTCCAGTACTAATCGACTTCACAACCTCACCATTTTTCGTCTCCACCTCAAATCTAGACTTGGAGGCAGGGATACCTACAACCGATGCAGCCTGCATACCCTTACGATCCATAGCAGCAACACCCTGCATATTCTAGGCAGTTTTACTCACATCCTCCTCCCTACTATCAACAGCAGTATTCTGGGTACCATCCTCTGCACTACCAAACTCGACAGGCCATTGTTGAGAACCTTGAGGCACCTTCAGTGAACCTAACCCTTGATCAGCTTGCCTTGTTGATGAAGAATATGACAGATTTGACTCAGCAGCTCGATGACCTGACCATGACAGATGCACTTATTCCAACATAGGTTGAAGCCAATCCAAACAACTTTAGTTGCAAGGAGGAGGTAGTGCATCATCCATCCACCCCCGAGACAGGTATGGACTTTGATTTTACATGTTTATCTTACGCCATTTCTCTCAGGAGCGGTTGGAGATTACAACCACCTATACTTCAGTTGGTATTGGTGGATCGAGCAACTGAGAGAGCTACACTTACATCATCTTATTCATTAGCTGAGCTACGATTCATAGTTGTTGTTCTAGACCTTGGAGGATCATCATATTCACCTTCTTCTTCTCCACCACCACCACCACCACCTGCATTATCCAGAAAATACCAAAAAGACAATAAAGAAAGATGCAATGCCGAGTCAGCTTTGAGGAAGAACACACCCGTTATGGAATCTTCTTCAGCACTAGTAAACCGAACAACCCATACTGTTTTCCCTTTTGTTTATGTTTCTTCTACACATGTATTGGATGATACTATATATCCTCTTTCTGATCGTCCTACTCTACATGCTGATTCTGATATGAATAAGAGAAATGAGCATTTTGATGTTTCTTCAGATTCTGTTCCATTTTCATATGTATTAAAGAAAAAGAAATCCAAAAAAAATCAAAACATCCCTATCTAATCCTGGAGTGGTAGAGATCCTTCAGAACATATTTTTAGAGATGCCACTCCTTAAGGTCATGGAGTACATGTCCACAGTTAAAAAGGGAATGAAAGAAGCATGTACTAGAAAGCGTCAACCAAAATAGAATAGAGACAAAGAACATAGAAGCACATATTGACCATGTCCATAGTTCACACCATTAGCAACCTCCCGTCGAAAAAGAAAGTTAAGGGATCACATCACATCTGTTATTTGATTTTTTATCAGGATTTCAATCATACTCTTATCGATAGTGGATCTTCGATCAATCTTATGCCATACTTGCTACTCACTGAGTTTGGGTTGGGGTCTCTTAGATAGACCAGGATGATCCTTCAGCTTGCTGATATATCAATCAAGAGGCCAAGGGGCATTCTCGAGGATGTTATTATGACAGTGCAAGGCATGAGCTTCCCAGTTGATTTTGTCGTCAAGGATATGGACACACATGCACCATTACTCCATACCCTGATCATACTTAGTTGATTGCTCTTTGAATGATAGAAGTAGTAGTTGATTATGGTATTAGAGAGATCACCTTTAACTCTCAGAGTGATAAGGTGAAGATTGAGACGATCCCAGATCCAAGGCCATCATCGCCACCATCAGCAGATGCGAGAGAGCCAACATCAGATTATGAGGACTGTGATTTTCTAGTTGAGATTCGAGATACTGATCTATTTATTGACTTCATGGACACCCAAGAGTTTCTTTCCCATAAGGAACCCCTAGAAAGCACAATCACCTTGAGCTCCCTTGTTGATGACTCAGAGTTGTTAGTTGATGGATCGTTCGAGCTGTATTTTGAGGATCAATCTTAGTTACCTTTGGAGGTACATTTAGATATTCATGAAACACATTCTGCTGATATCACTGTTGAGATACCTCTTGCTGAGATATATGAGCCACATGTAGATTTTCCTAAGATATTAGCTGATGAGATACATTCTTCTGAGATTAGTGATGAGATATCTGAGCCATTTATTGATGATTACAGTGAGATGTTTATCTTCATGAGCCATCCCTGTCTGAGCAGAGAGCATTTCGTGTAGATCTTTCTGATATAGTTCATGCTGAGCTTACAAAGCCACAATGGATAGTTCATACACTGAAGATCATATTCCTTCTTCCAGTACAGTTGCAGAGGTGGTTGTAGAGCCGATTCAGACACCACCTTAGCTCAAAGTCTCATCTACAACACTAAAGTATTCCTTCCTTGTGGGGTGCCACCCAAATGTTTCCGGTCATCATTAGTTCGCAGTTGACTGACGACCATGAATCTTTCTCGCTAGAGGTTCTTGAGAGAAACTGCAAGGCTATTGGCTGGAGTATTTTGGATCTCTGTGGGATTAGTCTAGCTTTGTGCTCGTATCATATCTACTTAGAGGATGACAGTAGGCCGACTCGTGAGTTTCAGTGTCATCTGAATCCTAATCTCCGGGATGTTGTCATGAAAGAGATCAGGAAATGGTGTAATTCTAGCTTCATTTATCCCATTTCGGATTCCAAGTGGGTTACTCCGTTACATGTGGTCCCGAAGAAATCTCCGATTACAATCGCGATGAATGACCGTAGTGAGGAGATTCCGACTCATGTACCCACTTCAGGGCGTGTCTGCGTAGATTATCGATGCCTGAACTCAACAACCAAGAACTATCAATTTCCACTGCCCTTATTTCTCAAAATTTTGAGAGTTTGGTAGGGAAGGAGTTCTTATGTTTATTGGATGGGTACCCAGGATACAACCAGGTAGAAATCGCTATTGAGGATCAGAAGAAGATTACTTTTACTTGTCCGTTTGTCACCTACGCCTTTAGACGGATGCCCTTCGGATTGTGTAATGCTCCAGCTACATTCTAGAGGTGTATGCTGGTTGTTTTTATTAACATAGTAGGTAGTTTTCTCGAGGTCTTCATGGACGATTTCTCAGTCTACAGGGATAGTTTTGACACATGTCTTACTTATTTAGACCGAGTACTTCAGATATATTGTGAGGTAAAGTTAGTGCTCCCATGGGAGAAGAGTCACTTTATGGTTACTACTGGAATTATATTGGGACACATCATCTCCGAACATGGTATGGAGGTTTACATGGCTAAGATTGATGTGATCTCGAAGCTTAAGCTGCCACAGAATTTGAAGCAGTTGAGGTCTTTTCTTGGTCAAGTCAGATTCTATAGGCAATTCATTAAGAACTTCAACAAGATCGTTAGGCCTTTGACCAAGCTTTTGTGCAAGGAGAGTGCATTTATTGTTGATGATAAAGTCCTCCTTGCATTTCATTAGATGAAAGATATGTTTACTAGTGCTCATGTCATTCGTTCACCTGATTGGTCTCTTCCCTTTGAGATCATTAAGGACGTGTTAGATTTTGCAGTTGGAGTTGTTTTAGGGAAGAGACATGATGGTATACCATTTCCATACACTATGATAGCAAGACTTTGTACATAATTATAGAGAAGGAGATGTTATAAGTAGTGTTTTTGTTAGAGAAGTTCCACTCTTATCTTTTGGGCTACAGAGTTATTGTTTACACGGATCATACTACCATCCGATATTTATATACAAAGAAGGATGCCAAAACACGCCTTATCAAATGGATCCTTCTTCTCCATAAGTTTGATTTAGAGATTAGAGACAATCTTGGAGTGTAAAATGTTTTGGTATATCACCTTTCTCGGATATCAGATGCATAGTCCCTTTAGCAGTTACTGCTTCCCATATCGGAGACCTTTCTAGATGAGGCTATCTTGTCTATTGCCTCACTCCCATGGTACACTGATATTGTGAACTACCTTATCTCCATGAAAGTTCCACAAGATTGACCCAAGCTTAAGGTACACAGGTTTCTGTCAGATATTCATTTTTACCAGTGGGAGGATCATTACCTATTTCGTGAGGGTACGGATTGTATCTGGAGGAGGTTCATTCCTCAGGAGGAATACACCAGTGTGCTTGAGCATTGTCACAGGCTAAAGGTTGGTGGGCATCATTCGAGGAAGCACACAACAACGAAGGTACTTCAATGTGGCCTATGGTGGACAACTCTGTTTAAGGATGCTACAGATTATGTTCGAGGTTGTACTGATTACTAGAGAATGGGAGGAACCATCAGTTCTGAGGATACCATGTCCCTGAGATATATCCAGATTTCATATGTTTTTTATGCTTGGGACATAGACTTCATGGGCTCCTTACCTGTCAGTGTGGGATTTTAGTACATCCTTCTTTCCATAGACTATGTTAGTCGTTGGGTGGAGGCGATCCCCACCTGAGCCGTTGATAGTCGTACGATTATTTTCTCAAGGACAACATTATTAAGCGGTTTGGGATACCTAAGATACTCATTTCAGATGGGGAAGCCATTTCATAAATCGAGAGGTCAGAAATCCTGTGAAGGAGTATGCCATTGAGCATAGAGTTGCATCTCCTTACCACTGTTGAGCATGGTTTTCTCGAGGACGGATATTATTGATAAATATGTTGGTCGTTTCTATCCCCAAAAATCCCGCGACAAACAATTTTTTTTATTTTTGCTACTTATTAACCTGTATAGCGGACATGGTCGAACTCAGGGAGGCTACAAATCCCGAGGGTTATTCAATTAATCAAAAATCAATTAAGAGAAAAATAAGAATCTCAAAGGATAATATCTTAGTTTTGTAATTTTTTTTATCTTTTTAATTTTTTAATATTTTTTATTTCTAATTTTTTTTTTCTGATTTTTAAATTTTTAGTGATTTTTATTTTGCATTTTTTTATATTTTCAAAAATAAGACGGAGCAATATTCACAAGATCAAAAATACACACACCAACTCTTTTTATAATTTTCAATTATACCAAAAATGCTCAGAAAAGAAAATAAAGAAAATATTTTTGTGTTTTAAAAGTTTTGAATTGTTTTTGATAATTTTTGTGGAATTTTCAGATGTTTTTTTGTATTTTTCTAAAAATCAAACAATGAGAAAATGCGAAATTGTGCACAACCTGAAGCAATTTGTAACTTAAAAATATTTTAATGCCCAAAAATCCTGGCAATTATTTTTAAAATAAACTACAAATCAATATCTACAATCAGAAACTGAAATCACAATTTTTGGGTTTTTCTATAATTTTCTACATTTGTTTTTAAATTTTTAGTATTTTTCAAAATTTTTAGGTTTTATAAAGAATTAATGTGTGAAATTTTCACACAAATTAAAAGACAATGAAATAAAACTAAATTTTTTTTGGAATTTTCAGAGTTACTTTTGAATTTTTATGAATTTTGGAATTTATGAAACAGAAAAAGACACTATTTTTGATTTTTTTAAAAAATATTAAATGATGACAGAATGCAATGAAAAATTTATGCTAGACAGATAATCATATCAGAAGCATAACCTGATTTTTGAAGAATTTATTGACCAAAGGAAACATTTATTTCAATGAAGAGAGTTTGCAAAAACAATATCTGGAACTCAGGGACTAAAATGTAAATAACTAATGTCCTGGAATAAAAAGTTAACATGCAATAAAATAGAGGGGAGAGAACGCAAATTAACCAAGTAACGCATGCTCTGCACGTGACAGTTTAGAACATGGGGGCTTCTTTGCAATACCGAGAACTCCGAGGGGCGAAGATGTAATTTTTGCCCAAATGTATGCTTGATTCTGGCAGGGGTTTTTCTGTAAATTGGAGAACATCCGAGGGCTATTATGTAATTTTCCCAATTAAATTAATAATCCATAGGGCTCTTTTCTCTTCTTCTAACACACAAGGGGAAAGAGGGGGCACCACCCCTCTCTTTTCTTCACGCCCAAGATAGCGGACTTGACGGCGGCGCGGTGCGTGGGGGGCTGCGAGGCTGAAGGAGGCGGCGCGGGCTGGGAGACGCTGGTGGCGAGGGCGGTGCGGACGCCAAGCACGGGTTATGAGGAGGGTGGTCATGAGGGCGGCCACGGCGGGCTGGCGACGTTGGCGAGGCACATGGAACGGGGCCGCTACACAGCTGGCGAGACGCGCAAAAGGCGCGCGAATGCGCGAGGTGGTCGAGGGCGGCGCTTGCACATACTGATGTGGAGAGGCGGAGAGGTGGCACTGCCGCCTGCGGGGATGGCGTCTTGGGGGGATCGGGCTGCTGGAAGGGGGCTCCAGGAGGATGGCGGCCGCAGGTGGCACACCACGGGTGACCGCACGCAGGGGATCTGCTGGGCGAGCGCCTGCGATGGTGGCAGGGGGTGGCGGCCCTGCTGCCGTCTCTCCTTTTTTATTATATTATTATTTTTTTTGTAATTTTATTTCTTTTGTAAATAGTGAATGAAAACAAAAAATAAAAAAAAACTTTTTTTGTAAATCCGAAATATTAAAAAAATAAGAAATGAGGAATGTTTTTTTATTTTTTATTATTTTCTTTTTAATGGTCTCGCAAAACAAACGTTAGAAATAAAGAAAACAAATGGTTTTTTTATTATTTATTATTTTTATTTATTCACAAGTCGGGAAAATGAAGGAGGATCCGACGGAAATGAGAGATTCGAAGCTGATGTCCGGCCACCATACGCGGCCAGAGTTGAGAGATCGTGGACGATAGAAATAGAATGTGGAGAGATCGAGAGAATGAGATGAAAACTCGAGATCGATGGCGAATCAAAAACATGATGGATTTTAAGATCTAGATAAAAAATGACAACAAGATAAAAGTGCGAGAAATAAAACTATGATTAACCTAGATAAAAAATAAGAAAAATATGGATCTCACCTTTGGAGCGGAAATGGATCGTGATCGCCTCGACAAGGCCGACTCGCTCTCACCGGACGGCTTGGAGACTAGGCACCTTTCTCGATAAAATTTTCTCTCTCGGAGATAAGGCTCCTCTCTCTAACGATTGATCAAGTTGGAATGAGAAGGAGCCATATAAATAGAAAAGATAGAGATGAAATTTGAATTTTTGGTGGAAGTGATAAGAGAGATGAAATTTGAAATGAGATAAAGTAAAAGAGAGATAAAACTATTTACAAAATTAACTATTTTTTTGAATTTCATCACTTTTTTTTGAAATAAAAAATGTTATTTTTTTATTTTTTATGATGGTTAATTAAAAATAGCAACTATATACATATACTATATACATATATGACATTATATACAAGGGTAATTGAGGAAATTAGCATTTTTTTATTTTAAAAATTATATGTTTTTTAATTTTAGATAATTAGTAAAAATATTTAAAAATATATACAAATACAATATGTACAAAATACATGGGAAAATTGCACAAACCACCCTGGAAAACAAACTTTTTACTAGTAACCAAAAATTATGAAATCACAGCCATTTTAAAGATAATTTAATTTCAAATCCAATGGAAGTGAGATTGGTTCAATTTGAGTTCATATGGAGCCGGAATTGATCTTTCAATTAGTGCTTAGTGGTTTTTTCCAAGTGTGGTTACTTTTATTTTGTACATGATTTAATTGTGCAATTATTTTTATTAATTAGAACACAGTTTTATTTACAACTTTGGTTTTGAAAGTTTTTTATTTGAGGTCACTTAAGGTACAAATAAATTAGTGTCAGTTTAATACAGATATACACAAAATAAGAGAGAAGTACTTACAACAACACAAACATTTTTTTGGATTTTATGCTTAAGGACCCTATCTCTCCCTACTTTATTCCTGGTCAATCAGGTCAAGTCTTGACCTTCTCTCGGGGTTCGGGTCAGCCTGTATACAATCTCCCTTTTTTTATTTTCTTTTCTGTATTTTTCCTTTATTTGTTTATTTAAGGTTAAAATTAGTAAGAAGTGTACAATATTTACACACAAATGCAAGTTAGTAAGAATATGGAGTTAGTGTTATATGCAGATGTTTTATAAGGGATTTTAAGATAAAATAAATGAATAAAGATGACGAATCACAAATTCATCAACCACCCACAGACTAACGACTTGGCTGAGATTTCAAATAGGGAGATGAAGATGATACTTTAGAAACCTGTGCGTCTATATAGGAAGAACTGGTCCTAGACGCTTGAGTCAGTTCTATGGTCTTATCGGTCGTACAAGTCTCCATCGAGCATGCCTCTATATAGATTGGTTTATGGAAAACCTTTCCACTTGCAAATTGAGTTGATTCACAAATCTTTATGGATACTCTATGTATGAAATTTGGATTATGAGAGAGCAGGCCAGAGCAGAAAAGTGGGTCTTAACAGATTGCTGGAATTCTAAGATTTTGCGTACGACAACTCACTCATGTATACGTATAAAGTCAAGTGTTGGCATGGTAAACATATTAGGAGAAAGATTTTCATCCATGATCAGAAAGTATGGTTGTTTGATGCGAAATTGAAGTTTATTTCCCGGCAAACTCAAATGCAAGTCGTCAGGATCGTTCACTGTTAGAGTTGTGCGTGATAATGGTAGTTTTGCCTTATATGGGTTGTCATCTAACATATCGCAATTTGTTGTGAATGGACAGTTGCTGAAGCCATATTTAGATCATGATACATTCTTGTCCGTGGTTGATTCCATCCATTTGGTATTAGACGATGATCCTTTGACATCTTCTACGTATGATACATGAGCTGGTATTCTTTTGTATATATCCTTTCTTTTTTTCTTTCTTCTTCTGTTTTTATCATTCACCTCTTTCCCGTGTGTGTGCTATACTTAATAAGCACTCTATCCCAAGTATAGGGGAGGTGAATAACTCGTGTTGTTCTTTTCGTTCATTTTCATCACTCTTGTTTTTTCCTACACTAAGGGATCCTTTACCCTAAGTATAGGGGAGTGTTGTCATTCATTTCGTTCTTCTTTTGCATTTTTCTTTTTCTTCTTTCTTCTGTTCCCTCGCTTGTCCTTCAACTTGTTGATATTCATTTTCTATACTTAGGGATCATTTACTCTAAGTATAGGGGAGGACAAGCCAAGTCGTTGAGTTTGTACATTCTTTTCCTCGATCTTCCATGTTTGTACGGTCTCTATACTTAGGATTATTTGATCCTAAGTGTATGGGGGATCACCGACTTCTATTCTTTTTTATTTGTTTTTTTAGTTGATGTTGTATAGATTCTTTTCAATTTTCTATACTTATCACGTGTTATATCTTCCTTTGTTGCTTCTTGGTCACTATGAGGACAAAGTTCGAGCTCAGTATAGGGGATGTTTATATACTTTGGCTATAACTCGTACTTTTTTTGTTAATAATGTGGCTAGTAAACTGGAATAAAAATATTTGTAAAAATTCTTTGAATAATTCTTTTGTAAATAGTTTTGTAAAATATTTGTAAAATTGTTTGTAAATTATTTGTTACCTCGTATATAAATAACTTGTCTATACATATTGTTTATATATACTAGTTGTACAAAATATTTGTAAAAGAACTTTTAATCACCCTATAGTTATGTGAATAAAAAGTTTGTTATGCATAAAACCTTTTTGATAAAATCCTTGTATAAAACTTGTATAATTTGTATATGAACTTCTTTATCAGAACTTGCAAATAAAATCCTTTGTAAATGAAATTCCTCTCATAAAAAGTGTACATAAAACCTGTAAATATTCTTTTTGTAAAATCTTGTATAAAAATTTGTATAAATATTGTATATATGTTTGTATAAAATTATTTGTAAATTTATAAAATCCTTGTAACTGTTTTTAAATGTGTATAATTCTCTCTATTAAAAACTCTATAAGAAATCGAAAAATTAAAATAAAAATGTAAAACTCTTTGAAAAACTTTTCAAAAGGATTTGGCTTTTATTTTATTTTATTTTCTTTGAAAAAATGCTATGTATATATTTCTTGCATTTGTATTTTTCAGAACGAAATTGATGCTTAAACTAATCTGGAATAAAATCAAAGAATGGAGATCGGTTAAGACCTTAATCCACTTAATTTCAGAGAAACCTTATAGGAACCGGAGTTGAGACTTTTCTAGCCTAGCGACTTAATTCTTTGAGTCCACAAGACTATGTTCACTTGTCATCTTGATTGGTCTAAATAGAATATTTCATACACATACGTGGTTCTTTTATACAATGACCTAACTTGGACAAGCACTTTACACATAGCTCTTCATTGATGAGGTGATGAGGGTTAGAATCCTGCAAGAGATGCACGCCAATGGAAACATACAATGTCACCTTGAGTGGCCAGTGCGCCCCAACCTAGTCTAGTGGCATGGATGTGACATGAGTTGTGGGTTGAAATAAAGCTTCAAAAAAGGGATGGTTTGCTGGCATAATTTTCTAAGATCCTAAAACATGCGCGGAAAGAAAGATTCTATATATGTAGGGGTACAATAATATCTATGCAATGTAACAATTCTTTCCACCAAATAGAAGCAATATGTATTCCAAAAAAATCATTCACGTATATATTTGACCACATTGGTCCTTTTTCAAAGAGACTACAGATCTTAGTGGAGACTTGGATACACTGGCCGGCTTCACAAGGAAATGTGGCTACGCTGGCCACACTCCAGTTCTCTTATTATTCTTCTACTTCTATCCCTTCGATTGTGGACATAGCACATACCTGAACTTAGAAGGACATTCCCCACTACTTGAGGAAAGAGTAGCTAAACAAGGGATTTAGGATTACCTTGGTAAGAGTAGGCTGGTCTTTGTCATTTCTGATGTGGAGAGCTATATTTCACATATACATTACAAGTAGATTCATAATCATCAGAATTTGCTTATGGGGACTTGTTTTGACATGACTGTTGAAGTGACCTGAATAGGAGTCTTGTGGAACTTGAAGTCTGTTAGGTTTTAACTCCATTTCTCAATAAGGTCATGCCAAACTAACAACCAAAGGTTTGACTGAGCTCCATACTTTGATTTTGTGAAGAATAGTTTAAAAATAAAAATTTTCTTAGTTCTTTATTTTCCCTTTCTTATTTTCCTTTTTAGTCAATTATTCTTCTAATAAGTGTTTGCTAAGGGACTAGAAAAGGTAAAGTATAAGGGGTGATGAATACACATTTCATCATCTTTATTCATTTATTTTAGCTTAAAATCCCATCTTAAACACCTATAAATAATAATAAAACACTCTTTTTATTATTCTTTTTTTGTAAATATTGTCTAAATATCATTGTTTTAACCAAAAATAAATAAATAAAGAAATAAAGGAAAAATAAAGAAAAGAAAGACTGTATATATGGAATAAATACAAGATGACTCTGACCCTGAGAGAAGGTCAAGAGTTAACTTGATTAACAATGAACAAAGTAGGGGGAGATAAGGCCACTTGTAGAAAAATAAATAAAATCAAATTTCATTTATTATGCACCACTGTACATACATCATTATTTTGTATATAAGTTATTTGTTCTCTTTTGTTTATCACCTTATTCATCTCAAATAAAAATATTTTCTTCTTGGAAGTTGTACATAAAAATAAATTGTAAATATTACAAATAATTGCAAGAAGATTCATTGTACATAGTGTAAATAATGACACTTTGAAAAACCGCAAAGCCAAACTTGCTAGACCTATATCTTCTCCATAAAAAATAAAAATAAGGCAAACTCACTTTTATTGTACTCTAAATAAAATAAGCTTCAAAATGAAAGTGATTTCGCTAAAATCATAGTTAAGATGCAAAATGTGGCTTTTTGGGAGTGTATTGTATATTGTGCTTGTACTATAAATCGTATGAATATATTATTATATCTATTATATATATATAATTATGCATACTGTATTTTTAAATAATTGACAATATTGTATTTAATTCATATAAAATGAAAATAAAAATGGCAAAAATCATAATCATAAAAAATAAATTCATTGTATATATACCACTATGTATACTGTAAATATACCTATTTATTTAACCTTATATAAATGGGGATAGGGGAGTCAAGAGATGGAGGATGGGTCAGTCAAGAAGATGAGTGAAATCGTGTGGGTTCCGAACACCGTTGCTTTGAAGCACATATAGAGATAGTACATTAAACGTCTGAATGAAGACGTGCTTAACCGTATTGTAGATCGTACAGTCATAGCTCACAGAATCATCATCAAATCTTTGGGAATAAATCACATCCTCAATCCGATGTGCGAGATAACAAATCCTCAATGAAGAATCACACATGAGATCGTGCCAAAATCAAAATCCTCAATAATTTCTAGGAACATATCAAGTCCAGATCCATCAAATATAGCACACCAGTCTCAGTATCCTCAAATATGCCCATCTTACTCAAATAATTCCTGAAATCAAAACCTCGATGCTTGCCTCATCGAGTAGCACATCGATCCCAGGTGAGAGAAGGGATGATACTGAAGGGAACGAGGAGGGTGGGCAAGAATGGCAAAATGAAGACAAAATTGTGGTCCAAGATGAGAGTCTTCTTGAACCGGACCAATGATAGGGTGATATGGGCAAGGAGATAGTCATAAAATCCGGCTACTGAAGTGAAGATCAAGACCCGATGTTACGACCAATGAAGAAGATAAATAATATGTACAAAGAAAGGGAGAAGGACTCAATGAAATGAAGAACTCAAAGACTCATGGATCTACCAACTCAAAGAATGATGAATGTGAATGGACCCAAAATCACAATCAATGTACAAAGCAAACCCCTTGTTCACCTACTCAACACAGTGAATACCAAAGATAATGGTCATTTATCTTTTCTATTTTAGAGTTAGGTGAGCTTCAAAACAGTTGTACAAACACGTAGATAGGCTTGGGATCGGGGCACTAATCCTTAGTGTGTACATGAGAATAAAATGCATATACATTGAGGGGGTTGCTCTCCCCAAGACAATGAATCCATTACGTTTATTTTAAAGGTCCAATAGAGTCAGCAGTCTCAATTTTATTTTTGATTATCACTTTTTTTGTTGTTTTTCAATGCGATCGTCTAACGAGTTTCCAATTCCATTAGCATCCTATGTGATCAAAATCAGAGGGAGAAGGTCTGAAAAACAATGCAAGTCGGAAATCGATGATGTATGCATAGTCAGAAGACCTACAACACTTCCCAACTCTCTCCATGTGGGATGCATAACAGAATTGACAACTATACTACATGAAATGGAAGCCGATGAAATCACCTAGATAGAATATGCTATTAGCGTGAAGCACCGGATGTTAACTATCTAGATATGAGACCTAAGTCCGGTCTTAGATGCAACTCGGTGCCTACCACAACGGGTCCTGCCAGCGTTGTATGTGAGCTCTCTCGGCATGCGGTCTCAAGTCTAAATAGCCAACAATTACGATTTGTCTAAGTCCAAAGGCGAATCTATAAATACATGCAAGTATATCAGGGTTTTGGACCTTAATCTATAGAGCAAGAAAACCATAATATAAGGCTCATTCACACAAAGTAAATGAAAATAAAAGTGAAAAACAAATAAAAGAAAGCGATGAAAACATGACAAAACTGACGAGGCCCCCAAGGGAACAATCCCTCGGGCACTGGACCTCGTAAAGTGTGAAGTGTTAGGAGAGTCCAAGTTATTATATATTAATCGCTCTCTCACTTTAAATTACAAGATAAATAAATGAAAATAAAATTGCTATTTGTCTTAAATTTTTTTCTATATTTTGATTATTTTTCGTAGTATTTATAATTGTATTACTCTATATTGTTTATATAATCTTATATATTCTTATTTAATTATTTAAAAGAAAAAGGAAATTAAAAATCAGAAAATATAAAAATAAAAAAACTATAAAATTAGAAACAAAAAAATATAAAAATTAAAATCCAAAAAATATAAAAATTCAAAACCCATATAAAAAGATAATAAATGGACAAGAGAAAAGGATAAGTTTTGAGCATTATTGCCTAATCTGTTGTTTTCTCCATGTGTTCGACCTCTACACATGCTTGCACATTATACACATTTGTTGTGGAGTCATAATAATTTTAACTCCACATTTTTGCTATTCATTGTTGTACTTTGTCTATGGGTTAATTGTTGTTTGATTCGCTTTTAGTGAGTGGTCGCCTCAGCGATAATATGTCTTCACTTCCATTTTAGTGAGGATATTTTAGATCCTCGCCAAAAGTGTGTCAACAAATGGCACCGTTGCCGAGGAGCGGCGTCGCATAGATTGAATTATTTTATTTGTTTCTTTACTCTTGTCTATATATGTTTCTTTTTTTATTTATTTTCATGATTATTTGATATTATTTGTGACTTGTCTAATCACTCCTCATTGTCAGTTTTGTTGCGAGGGACTACTATGCAAGGGAGGAATTCTTAGGAGGACCCGTGCAACCAAGCAAGGCGGAGCTAGCACTCTGACATAGCTGGCAGGAGAGAGCATCAAATACAGACTTGGAGGATTGGTTTTATATATTTTCTAATGTTTTTATGTTTTTTGTAATTTTTGCATATTTTATGTATTTTTAAAATAACAAATATCCTAAATCAAGGATTAATTAATTGGGCAGAATTGAATTGAAGATTAAAAATAACAAATAAAACACCAAAATTCTTTAAATAATTTTTATTAGATAGATAATAAAATAAAGAAAATTCATAAATAAAAATAAATGCTTTTGGGATTTTTGGTAATTTTTCTCATTTTTACTACATTTTGGAGTTTTTTTTATTGTTTTCTTTTTCTATTTTTAGGGGTTTTGGTCTGAAGTTTTAAAATACAATAAAAACAACATATATTTTTTTTGGGAATTTTTCAAAACATTTTTCTATTTTTTGGTATTTTCTAAGTTAAACGTGGATAAAATGTGCTCTTTTTGATTTTTAATAAATGGTTAATATCCTGAAATGCAAATCAAAAAATGTAGCGTGAAATTACATACTAGTAGGAATCTACCTCTATTTTTTGAGATTTTTTGGATCAAAGATGCTATATTT
The DNA here is from genome assembly GCA_037367405.1 of Ottelia alismoides. Taxonomy (NCBI): domain Eukaryota; kingdom Viridiplantae; phylum Streptophyta; class Magnoliopsida; order Alismatales; family Hydrocharitaceae; genus Ottelia; species Ottelia alismoides. Next base: position 318,075 of record JAZKJV010003126.1, read on the forward strand.
TATAAATTGAAGAAAATCACAAAAAGTACATGTACCAACAAGGGCATATTTGCAATTAAAAATAAAGTCAAGGGCACATGTGCAAATTTCCTAGAAATATATAACGTATATTTAGATTTATTGGACTAAATACAAATATAAAAATCTGTAATGGCATACATGCAATTTACCTAGCTCACATAAGACGACACGTGAGCTGAGCTGGACATGTCCCATTTGCAATTTTAATAAATTCAGGGGTTCACCTGCTAAATGTCCAATTTTATTTATGCTGCAAAATTTATTTACCAGACTAATTAATAAATAAAAAATATAGGGGGTTAGATTTGCAATTTACCCCCCAATAACGTGCCATTGTGCGGTGCAAATCATTTCACTTATCCACGTGGCAGATGCACAACACGTAATGCCCCTTCGCCGATCTGCGGTCAAGATCACATCTGGGCTTCCATCGGATGGATGAAGCGCGATAGAATTTGAGCAGCCACGATTAGAAATAGAGGAGCCTAATCCAACGACTGCTCCTCTCCCTGAAGAACAGGGAAGAACACCCACCAGCGAGCTTCGATCGGCTTGTTCTCGCTCCTCCGACAGTTTCCAAGGCTGCTCAGGTGCTCTACACATTCTCCGAAGTAGTCTGCAACTTCTAGGAGCCTCAAAATGAACCGAGACCAATCAAAGGGGTCCTAGCTAGTCGGTGAAGGATGAAGCTCCAGGGTTCCTATTCTTCCAACAAATCAGCCAAGAAATGAGCTCTTTAACTCTAGGAACCTGTATAGACAGAAATTTGTGTCGAGGGCAAACAACCTCGACGCAATTATGAGTGGAATGTCGGGTAGATGGTTGCAGGCGGAGATGCTTAGGTGAAAAGCGGTGGAGGAGCATTGATCTCCAGATCAAGGAGTGATCTGGGTGGCTGGTGAACTAGAAAGCGTGGAGAAATGGATTGGAAGCGAGATGAGGTGGTGTGCGTGACTCGAGACAATGGAGAACATGACGAAATAGTGGCCTGAGCTCTAGAGCTTCGACGAGGTAACCAAGCTAATCTAACCTAAATCACTAACTAAAACGTGAAATAAAATGCATAAAATGAATGATAGAAATTAAATATACCTAGGGAAAGTAAAGGCGCAGCTCTTATACCTAGCCGAAGGACCAGGGAGTAGGGTGGCCGAAGGTCCACCGTGGGTGCACCTCCCTCCTCCTTCAGCCGCTCCAAATGCTCCTGGGGTTCGCCAGCTGTCACCTGGTTACATGCTCGACCAGAGATGGGGGCTTTAGGGCTCGAAATGTGGCCAAAATGAGGAATAGGGAAGAAGGTTTTATTTATAAACATGGTGGGCACCCTTATTGACAAACGATTTGGGAAGAAATACAAGTTATGTACAACGGATCCGGGTTTTGGACGAGTGAGATCGATGATGGACGTTGATCGTGGCTTGAAGAATCATGAAAATGATCGATGGAACACTTAGGAAAAATGGAGGAAAATGCGAGCCTCGACATGTCTGTCAAGTTAGAAGACCTGCAAAGGCAGTTGACTTCGGTCAACGTTCCTCGCACTGGGATTGGTCCACGCAAGACACTGTAGGAAAAATAGGTTATTTTATTCAAAAATAATCATTAAATAACAGTAAATGATTTTATTAGTTTTTTGTTATAAAATAAAAAATGTTATTATTTTATATAGTATTTTGATATGATTTTTATTTATTTTATGGCCTTATTTATTACAAGTTATTTTTAAGGGTGTATTTTTAGTTATATTCATCTATGTTTTTTTATTTTTTATTTTTATTTTTATTTTTATTTTTATTATTTTATTTTCCTATTTTATATATTTATAACTTATTTTTAGGTATACAAATATATTTTTACTTTATTTTTTGATGTGTAATATACACATAAATAAATTAGGGTATATATTATGTAAGTATATGTATTTCTTCTATGTGTTTATATATGCTATTTTATTTTTGTGTTTTCTTTATGGTTTTATTCTACTATAAATATGTACAAATATTATAGATAGTATTTACAAAATTATAAAAACATTAAGTTAAAAAAATAATAAAGAATAAATAAAATGTATATTTTATTCAAGTATATGGTCCAATAGGGGTCCTAAACCTAACTTTCACAGCTTAACTCCAAAAAATATGAAACCACCTTCATTTAATAGATTATTAAAAGTTCTATACAATTAAAGTGATTTTGATACATTTTGAGTTTTTATTTAAAAGATGGGTCTGGATATTCGCGTTTTGGCTTTTTATTTGAGTATAAAAAGCTATACTGTATATTATTTTTATATGAATTTAATTTTGTATTTTTATTTGTATTTTTTATCTATAAGTTTCATGTACAAAGTTTACTTATTTGATGAATAAATAATTAAGAATAAAATGGGTCCCAAAAATTCTTTATTGATGAATAAAAGAATAGGATTTTTATTGTATTATTGGCCCTTATCTCCCCCTATTTTTTCCCTATCGACCAAATCAATTCTTGACTTGGTCTCGGGGTTTAGGGTCATAAAATATCTTTGGTGTTTTATTATTTCTCTTTTCTTTTCTTTATTCTATAATTTTGGCATTAAAAATGTACTTTTTGCACAATAAATATAACAAATAATGAATGTTAATCTGTACAGAATAATGCTATATACATGCATTAGCTAGGGTTTTTAAGACCAAAATGATAGAATAAAGGTGATGAAATGGAGTTTAATCAATGGTGTAGATGCATTTCTAACTCAAGTCAATGAAGGAGATTTTTGTTGAAAAAAATTGCAACAACAATTTCTTGTTATGCTTAGGCCCTCAAAAGCTTAAGTATAGGGTCTTGAGTAGTCTACACAAGGTGAGAACTACAAAATCATTGAAGCAACCGATCACGAAACCTGGGTCAATCAATAATTAACCCACAAATATATATGTATATATAAAGCAATATAAAATAAATTGTGGAGTTAATATTTATTATAACTCTATAACAAGACATGTATAGGTGCAAGTATGTGTAGAGCTCGAACATAGGGATCAAACTAGATAGATCATGCAATGAAATGCAAAAGTGATTGTGTGATCATTGTCTATTTTTTATATGGGTTTTTAAATTTGTATTTTTAATTTGATTTTTGTTTTTATATTTTATATATTGTTTTTGATTTTATATTTTTATATTTTCTTTTTATATTTTTAGATTTTTAGATTTCATTTTCTTTTTAATAAATAAGATAGAATATGTAAGGCTATATATAATGTAAACTAATATGATTATAAATACTAATAAAAATACTCAAAATTCAGGAACTAAATCTTTTTGGGTTTTAAATAATTTTTTACTATTTTTGTTATTTTTAAGGAATTTTGCTAATTTTTACGAATTTTATAGTAAAAATACCCAAAATCAGTGATTAATAAATATCTGAAGTTAAAATGAAGATGAAAAATTGCAAATAAGGTCCAAAATTCTTCAAATCAATTTTAATTTATAAATATTATTATAAATAAAATTATTAAATAGAAAACAATGTTTTTGGGGTTTTAAAGATATTTTTAGATTTTTTATAAAGGTTTTTGGGCCTTTTTAATTTTTAGGTATTTTCTTTTTCTAGTTTTAGGGTTTTTGAGTCCCGGAGTTGTAAAATAACTAAATAAACACAAAATATATTTTTTTGTAATTTTTCGAAAATGTTTTATATTTTTTGGTATTTTATACTGTAGACTAGACAAAAATGTGCTCAAAATGATTTTTAATAAATAATGAGAAGGTCTAAAATTGCAAAAAAATATGGCATGGAACTCAAAGCAATCAGGAACCGTCAAGTGATTTTTGGTGATTTTTGAAGCACAATAGCTATTTTAAATAAATAGGACAAACACACAAAAATTCAATTGCTAGCAGGGGCACAAATTTCAATAAAATAATGTCCAGGGGCCTTGTTGCAATTTTCATAAAATTATGAAGCATTAATAAAAAGTTTTAGGTCCAAAATGAAATACTCAAAATCCTAGGGGCCCGCCTGCAAAATGCCACCTCATGTGGGATGGCACGTAAGGTGAGCTGGCATGGACTGATTTACAATTAACAAATATTCGAGGGCTATTCTACAATTTTTACAAAAAAACTAAACAATGGTAGAGGAAAGATTAAGTCTTAATTATTGAATACAAAAAATCTCTAGGGTGGATCTGCAAAATACCCAGAGCCTTGTGGAGACGGACGATCGAGATCTCTTCACTTACCATGTATCGCGTCCTCCACGTATGATATTGCTTCGACTTGGATGGCTAGGATTAAGTCCCAGATGACGATCTGATGTCCGTCGTGTGGTGCAACCAATGACTCCTAACAAATCTGGAGCAGGCTTTCGATTGGACGACAGAGAGGAGATGGGGAAGAACATGGAGGAAGCTTCGATGAGGCGAGCTTCCTCCAACGAGATCTAGCCTCTCCGATGTTCTTTGGGTCTACAAAATGTTTTGAATGCTCCTGCAGGTGCCTTCTATCTACTGGATGACTCAAAACACTCTAGCGATGGTCGAAGGGCTCGCTCGAGGCTGACGGAACTGTGACGCTCCAGGAATCTCAGACGAGCCACCAAAAATGCCATAGCTGGAAATGAAGATTCGGGACCTGCAAAAAATGGTTAGAGGGTCGAGGGCAAACTGCCTCAACCCCTCAGGTGATGAAATGAGGCGTGTGTGGCTCGTGAGGAGTAGCTCCAACGAAGGCGGAGGAAGGAGCACCGATATCTCGTTCTGGATGGATTCGTGGTGGTCTGGATGTGGACAAAGATGGAGGCACTAGGGAGGTGAATGAAGTGGTCGACGGGGTTGAAAAACTGTGGATGCACGATGGAAGTGGTTCACCGAAACTAACTCTGGCGAACTATGAGCGTTGAGTTTATGTCTAATACACGTGATTAAAGCGTAAAATAATTGCATAAAATGAAAACCTACGATCTAATCTACCTAGGAAGCGATGAAAATAGACCTCGAGTGGCCTGGAGACCACGAAGCATGAACTCGATGGCCGATGGCCGGAGATGATGGTTGAAGCAACCTGCAACCTCGCCTAACTCCACTCTAGTTAGTTGGAGAAGCCCTTGTCACCGATTTCGATCCGGAGCACCAGAGAGAGGGCTAAACTTGGTCAAAAGACGTTCGAATTCAAATGGGGACTCGATTGAAGCTTATGTACAGGTTGACTAAGGGGCTCCAAAGATCGAAGAAAAGGCATTGATTCAATGATCCAATCCTTGAGGTGTTATACATGCATGTATGACGGAGGATCGAGAAGGAAGATTGGTGAAGGGGCCATTCAAAATCGATGCTTGCATCGATGGGAGAAAAAGAGAGAAAATGGTTAGAAGCTAGGTTTGGCACGAGCTAGGAGAGGCTAGTCAGATTGTTGATCGAGGTCAACTCTTGACGCCACCTGGTTGGTCTATGTGGACCAACCAGGAAAAACCATCCAAAAAATGTTTATAAAATCGAAATTAATTATAGAATGAAATGCAAAGGAGATTGTGTGATCTTTGTCTATTTTTATGTGGGTTTTTAATTTTGTATTTTTAATTTTATTTTTGTTTTATATTTTTATATTTTGTTTTTGATTTTATATTTGTATTTTCTTTTTATATTTTTTTATTTTTGGATTTCTTTTTCTTTTTAATAAGTGAGATAGAATATGCAAGGCTATATATAATGTAAGCTAATATGATTATAAATACTTAGAAAATACTCAAAATTAAGGAACTAAAACTTTTTTGGGTTTTAAATATTTATGTACTATTTTTGTTATTTTTAAGGAATTTTCTAATTTTTATGGATTTTTAAAGTAAAAATACCCAAAATCACGGATTAAATAATTATCTGAAATTGAAACGAAGATGAAAAATAACAAATAGTGTCTAAAATTCTTCAAATCAATTTTTGTTTCTAAATAACATTATAGTATTTTTTGTAATTTTTCAAAACTTTTTATATTTTTTGGTATTTTATACCGTAGACATGGCAAAAATATGCTCAAAATAATTTTTAATAAACAATGAAAAGGTCCAAGATTGCAAAATGAAAACATGGCATGGAACTATAAGCATCAGGACAAACACACAAAAATTTGATTGTTGGCAGGGGCATAAATGTAAATAAAATAAAGTCTGAAATACTCAAAACCCTATGGGCCCGCTTGAAAAATGCCCACCTCACGTCGGACGACACATGAGGTGAGCTAGCGTGGACTGATTTGCAATTAATAAAAGTTCGAGGGCTATTATGCAATTTTTATAAAAAATAAATAACGACAGAGGAGATATTAAGCCTTAATTATTAAATACAAAAATGCTTTTGGGTGGATCTGCAAAATACCCAGCACCTTGCGGGGACGAACGGTCGAGATCTCTTTACTTGCCACGTGTCGCGTCCTCCACACACGATACCACTTTGGCTTGGATGGCTGGGATTAAATTCCAAATGACGATCTGATGGCCGAAGTGCGGTGCATCCCACAACTCCCGACAAATCTGGAGTGGGCCTTTGATCGGACGACAGAGAGGAGACGAGGAAGAACATGGAGGAAGCTCCAGTGAGGCAAACTTCCTCCGACGAGATCTAGCCTCTCCAATGTTCTTTAGGGCTGCAAAATGGTCTGAACGCTCCTGAGTGTGCCTCTATCTGTTGGACGACTCAAAACACTCCAGCGATGGTCGGAGGGCTCGCTTGAGGCCGGCGGAGCTGTGACGCTTCAGGAACCTCCAACGAACCTCCAAAAATGCCCCTGCTGGAAATGAAGCTCCGGGACCAGCAAAATGTTGGACATGTAAGCCCACCGCGAGTCATTATGCAATAAATGTTATCGCAAATATCATTCCCTGATCTGAAATGAAGAATAACTGATTTGCATAATAGGCCCCTTAGTACAATTAGGGTTATGTACCATGGCCATCTTGATGATCAAATAGCTGTTGTTAAGAGAGGATCTCTGGCATGAGAAGGAAATGGAAATCCTTTCTCTAAAGGCTGATATCTAACTGACCTCTTGATGCAGGTCCTCTGCATAGGAACAGAGATTCAGAGGTGTTAGATAAGTTAGGTCAAAGAGTTTACTTAACGAGATCGAGATAACCAAAGACCTATGTCGCATGCTGTCATGATATAGGCACGCATCCTCTGACCGGAGACAGATGTGTTACTATATGTCTGAGTATGTACATTTGGCAGACCAATAGATTGATGACCTACCAAGGTCTATACATCGGCGTGCTAATGTGCATGCAAGAGCATATGAGTCATACAATCTCTCAAAGGGATCATATGGGTTCATTTATTGAATCGGAAGACATGAGCTCACTCATGAGATATGGGAAGGATCAAATTCCGTGCATGGTCGTCTCACTTTAGAAGCTTGACTGAATTTGTAGGTTTGATATATGTTTTTGGAAAGTATATGATCAACATCTGGGGTATGATATATGCTTTTGGAAAGTATATGATCTATACCAACTCCCAATAGTCAAATAAGAAACTGAATGATGAAACCCTGAACGAGATCGCCTAAAAGAGATCTAAAACTTCAGGATTATTCTGGGTCTTCCAGTATGCAGGATGTACAGGTATTAGGAATACCTGAGGGTGATATGATCATAAACAATTGTATAACCATGACGCTTCCATTCCGAGGGAGTGATGAAACAAGTCTGGATTTTAGTGACTCCTCGCAGTAGAGAAGTGATCTGATCTTGGTACAAATATTGGACATTGATCTGAATGTGATTCAGATGCAATGAGAAGATTATATTTGCAGTCTTGATTTAATCAAGCATCTATGAGAGGTCCTCAAGATCTGGATTTGAGATGTGATCTCAATATCAAAGTCACTATACGTGGAACAATACAATCACCCTGTCTACATCTCCAAGTATCTGTGGAGAAAGCGCATTATCCTTGAAGAGTTCAGGATAATTTCATTGTTGATATATGTATCCGAGCATTGAGAAAATTGAAAATTAAATGAGATTTATTTATCATGAATAATATGAATTTGATTCATATTATGAGGAGAGTTATCTGAGATAATTAAATGTGATTTAAATATCAAAGATGTGAATGATATGAATGTGATTCATATTATTTGGGCACAAGAGAATGGAAATCCAAGATGATTAAGTGTGATTTAATTATCATGGATATGAATAATGTGGATAGCACTATTGATATTAATTAGATATATTACAAATGTGATTTATAATATATTAGAGAGAGAGAGAGCCTATTGTGATTTATATTTGTTGAGTAATTATTGATGTGAATTGGATTCACATTGGATAATTAATTGAAAATATATTTCACATTTTGTTTTGGGATGTGAATGTGATTCACATTTTTCAAATGGCATGAGTAACATTCACAAGATAATTATGAATTATTTTTGTGAAATAATTTACAACAAATGTTGTTGTAAATCTTGAAGATATCATGAGATAATGAGATCTCACGAGATATTGAGGAGATAGACCCATTCCGTCTCAAAAGGTGGCCGTCCCCCCTTTTTAGGGGATGTGGTCAATCTTCTCATTATCTCCAAGACCAGTCAATTGATTTGATTTGAAATTAATTTATATGATTTATCAATATACATTTAATTAAATCAAATTAATTGTTGTTGTGGTTTTACAGCAAGATTATGGCCATTGAAAGAAATACAAATGAATCTCATCCATTGGATTTGTGTGCACATGGATTCAGATCCATGGATCCCAAAATACTATATAGGAAGAGGCACCCCTTCCTTTTCAAGTGACAACATTAACAATTGCTCTATCTCATTCTCTACATGCCAAGACTCTCTCCATCTATCTCTTGTGGCCGTCCACCTCGGAGCCTTAGAGAGAATCACCATCGTCGTAGCATTGTCGTTATGTTGCCGGATTGTCTGCTCGTGGATCTCTGTCTTCTTCAGTCTCGTGAAGAAGACATCCGATCTCGTGTGACGAGATCAGGAGATTTGCCGCTTTGATCATCAACATGGATTGCGAGGAGCACACGTCTCATCAACGCGCTCGCAAGCGTCTCCTTCGCCAGATTAGACTTGAGACAGGAGGTCTCTTCGTTTAGAGACTCGATTGCAACCACGCTTCAAGAGGTAAACCAAATACTTGTTTGTAGTTTGGATGAAACGATCCGAGAAGTTTTCTTGGATCAAGTGCTTTCATCTTTATTTTTTTTTAAATTCTGCTACCTCGAGCAACTGGTACGACATGTCACTCCCGATCGCATTCGATGTGATCCTCACGCTTCCATGATGCACTTAAGGATCTTCCCATATCCTTCACAAAAGGGTTAGAGGATCGAGGGCAAAGTGCCTCAATGCCTCAGGTGATGAAATGAGGCGTGGGTGGCTCGGGTAGAGGCGCTCCGGCAAAGGCGGAGGAAGGAGCACCAGTATCTCATTCCGGGTCGATTTGAGGTGGAAAAAGATTGAGAAGTCTCTAGGGAGGTGAATGAAGTGGTCGATGGGGTTGGAAAATAGTGGATGCATGATGGAAGTGGTTCGTCGGAGCTAACTCTGGCGAACTACGAACAATGATTTTATGGCCAATACACGTGATTAAAGCATAAAATAATTGCAGAAAATGAAAACCTACGATCTAAGCTACCAAGGAAGCGATGAAAACATACATCAAGTGGCATGGAGACCACTAAGCAAGAACCTCGACGACCAGTGGTCGGAGATGATGGTGGAAGCGACTTGCAACCTCGCCTAACTCCGCTCTAGTTGGCTAGAGAAGCCCCTGTCACTGTTTTCAATCTGGAGCACCAAAGAGAGGACCAAATGGTCAAAAGGTGTTCGAATTCAAATGGGGGCTCGGTTGAAACTTATGTACAGGTTGACTAAGGGGCTCCAAAGATCGAAGAAAAGGCATTGTTTCAGCGATCCAATCTTCGAGGTGTCATGCAAGCGTGCATGAGGGAGGATCGAGGAGGAAGATTGGTGAAGGGGCCATTCCCAATCGATGCTTGCATCGATGGGAGAAAAATAGAGAAAACAGTCAGAAGCTAGGTCTGACACGGGGTAGGAGTGTCTAGTCAGACAGTTGACCGAGGTCAACTCCTAACACCACCTGGTTGGTCAACGTGGACCAATCAGGAAAAACCAACCAAAAAATGTTTATAAAATTGAAATTAATTAATAAACGATTTTATTAATTTTAAGTAATAAAATAAAAAATGTTCATTACTTTTTTTATTTTAATTTATTTTTTCAAGATTATTAATTATAACTTTATTTTTAGGCTTCCATTTATAGGTATATTTATCTATATTTTGTATATTTTATTTTTATTTTGTATTTTTAATTTTATTATTTAATCTGTTATTTTTTATACTTACAACCTTATTTTCACATACCTAAGTATATTTTTATTGTATTTTTCTTATATATTATTTACACTTATATAAATAGGTAAATACAATATATAGGTATAGTTATTGTATACTCATCTATGTATTTTATATACTTATTTTATTTTAATAATTTATTTATTGTTTTATTTTAGTTATAATATTTACATATACTAAAAATAATAATTAAAAAATTATAAAAAATAAAATTATAAAAATAATAAAGAATAAATAAAATGAATAATTTATTCAGGTATATTGTACAATAGGGATCCAAAACCTAAATTTCACATATGAACTCCAAAAATATGAAACTACCTACATTATATATCTTATTAAAAGTTGCATACAATTAAAGGTGACATTTTGAGTTTTTATTTAAGAGATATGGGTCTGGGAAGTTGGGATTTTGAAATCTTATTCAGAGTATAATTTGTACACTATATATTATTTTTGTATGAAATCATTTTTTTCTCTATATTATTAGCTACAACTTTAATGTATAAGGTTTCTTTATTTGAGGATAAAAAGTGGAAAATAGAATAGGTCCCAAAAATGCAATATTGATGAATTAAAAAACGAGTTTTATTGTATTTTTCCCCTTATCTCCCCTACTTTATTCCTTGTCGACCTAGTCATCAAGATGCCTAGGTATCCGGGTTTAGGGTCATAAAATACCTTTGCATTTTATTCTTTTATTTTCTTTTCTTTATTCTATAATTTTGGCATTAAAACTATATTTTATATAATATTTATACGATAAAGAATGAATATTAATTTATGCAAATTAATGGTATTTACATGCATTATCTAGGGTTTTAAGGCCAAAATGATAGAATAAAGGTGATGAAATGGAGATTCATCACCCCCTTTACTTGCCTTTGCTAGTCCCAAGCAAACACTTTTGCAATAAGTGTAGAAATTGAAAAATAAAGAAAAGAAAAAGAAAGAAAGTGGATTAAATTTAATTCTCAAACTTGTCTTCACAAAATAAAAGTTTGGAGCTTAAGTCAAACCTTTGGAATTTTAGTGCGGTCGAAACCTTATTGGGAATCGGAATCAAAATACAACAACCTTCGAGAATCCCAAAACTCTACTCAAGTCTCCTCAATAGCCAGGTCATAATACTTCAACTCATATGCAAACCCTTATGACTATGAATCTCACTTGTACAGTGTATATGATAGCGACTCATCTCAACTGAAATGACACAGAGAATGACTTCTCCAGCATAATAAAGACTTGAAGTACCTCAATTCAAGTTCCTATAAGGTTCCTCTGATTAGGTAGATTTAAGGTCCAACCAAGCTCCAATCTTCGTATTTTACTTAGACTTGTTCAATTATCAATAATCCAAAAAAATGTAAAAGCTATGCAAATGCTATGCACAATGCGGAAATATGTTTATGTGATGCCATTTTCAGAATTTTGAACTTTTTATGGATTTTTGAAAAAGGTTTTGCAAATGTTTTTGGGATTTCTTTTTTTTTTTCAAAAAGGTTTTGCATATGTTTTTGGATTTTTGGAAACAAAAAATTTTGGATAAAAATAGGTACAAATATTTACATGGCGATGCATCTTATATTTACAAAAGTTGGGTTTTTCAGATTTACAAGGGATAAATAATACTTTTTATAGATATAAATAAAGCATTTTAGTGTGATGTATATATTCCTTAAACTTATTTGAAAAATCATTTTACAAATAATTTTGAAAACTATAGTCCAAATAATTTTTACAAATAACTTTTACAAAACATTTACACACATTTAAAAATCATTTTGCAGAGGTTTTTCAAATAGTATATATAGTTTTTTCAAAATATTTTTGCAACCATTTTCCAAACCATTTGCAAATCGTTTTTCAAGCATTTTTATTTCACATAAAGAAAAGAAATTCTACAACCAAAATATTTTTACAAAGGTTGAAAATATTTAATAAAACCTTTTCCAAATAGTTTTCAAAAGATTTTTCAAAATTATTTTAAAACTATTTTGAAACATTTTGTAAAAAATATTTTTACCTAATTTATTAATCAATAAATACAAAAAGAATTAGAGGAATAATAAACATCTTTTTATTACGTGTTTTTAATGAATTTTATAATATTTTATACAACAATTTATACATTACTTTAGCCATATTATTACGAAAGTACGAGTTACGTCTAAAGTATGTACGACCCCCTATACTTAGCTTGAGCTACGTCCTTGCTGATCAGAGAGAAAAAGAGAAGAAATAACTTGTAGTGAGTATAGAAAAGCCTAAAGAATAAATGAATAAATGAAGGAATAAGCAAATTAGAAGTTGATTATCCGCCCTATACTTAGGATTAAATAATCCTAAGTATAGCAGACTATACACAAGGCATGGAGGGTCAAGGGTGGGAATAAATAGATCATACTCAGATTGTCTCCTCCTATACTTAGGGTAAGATATCCCTAAGTATAGACAAGAAGATGAGACATTGGAGAAGATCAAAGAATGAAATAACTCAGGGTGCACACCCCCTATACTTAGGACAAAGTACGTCCTAAGTATAGAAGACTGACAAAAAGGGGCGATGTCTTTTCGGTAGAAAATGAAAAATGAAAACGAAAAGAAGAAAAGAAGAAAAGACGAAAAAAGATGATGATAGAAGAAGAGATAAAAGAGAATGTACACATCACTCCCCGTATATTTAGGGTAACAGTACCCTAAGTATAGTCAACAACAAGAGTGATGAAATGGAATGAAGAAAGAACACTCGACTCATCCACCCCTATACTTAGGACAAAGTACATCCTAAGCAAGGCACACACGAGACTAGGGTGGATGAGCGATACCATGGATGGATGGAGGAAAATGAATATGAAGACATAAGAGGATGGATATACAAAAGTCAAGAAGGTAGAAAGCGAACCTTCTTGTGAGATCAATGAGGAATTGATCTGAAAAGGTGTAGGTCGACATCGGGGTCCTCAGTTGACACAAACCGATCAGGATCGACCTGGAAGGTATCCTTAGTGGTCCTAGGGTGAGAGGGCACATACGAGGTAGTGGAAGAAGTGTGGCTAGATCCGGCTTTGGGAGTCTCAACTAGGTCATCATTAAACTGAAATGAGACGATCTCATAATCGGAAGAAGTAAGGTCAGGTTTATCCTGTGAAGACTCACATATATTGAAGTAAAAAATGACAAACTCATCATCGGAAGATGTATGGTCAGGTTCATCATGTAAAGACTCTTAGATATCGAAGTGAAAAGGGACGAACTCATCATCAGAAGAAGTAGAGTCAAGTTCATCCTGCGAGGTCTCTTCTAGATCATCATTCTAATCAAAAGAGCCAAATTCCTTTATAAAATCAATAAAATCAAATTTGGCCTCATCAGCCTCATCTTCCCTCTACTCTAAAATGTCAATCGTGTAAATTCCCCAGATGTCATCAATGCATCGCCAAGTACCAGAAGTGGGAACTCCAAGGTCCATGCTTTCCTAGTATTCCTTCTTGGAGAGGAATTCTCGGTCTCAATAGAATCCAATATACAACAAAATCTCTGATCGTCTCATCAAGGTCATAGTCCTCGGGGTCAGCTAAGATAGGTGTAATCACATCAAATGCAAGTCTTTGGTTGGTGCAGTGATGACCACATCGCTCACATCATCAGGACGGAAGTGAATCTATCCTGATCCGTAATCAATGATGACTCTTGCATAGGCGAGAAAGGGTCATCCCAAGATGATTGGAGAATTCTCCCCAGTAGAGGTCTCCATGGGCGATACGACAAAATCGATAGTATAGCTCATGCCCTAAATCCAAATGACATCATTCTCTAGAATACCCTTTGGCCTCTTGATAGATCCATCGGTAAACTGAACGATCATCCAGGTTTTTTTGAGAGGCCCTAAATGAAGAGACTGTACCAATGAGAAGGGTATGATGCTAATTGAAGCGTCGCCGTCAAGGAGAGTGTGATCATATGAAAAATTAGAAATGGTGCATCTAATGAATGATGTAGCAGTGTTTCCTTTCCTAGAAAATGGACGGTGCATGATGGCATGGGCAGTGGCCATGGTCAAGATATGACGCACAGATATGCTCCTTCGCTTTCTCTTCTTGGGTTAAGGAGCATATAAATGGGTCATGGCCTGGTGAAGTGGGGAATCAGTGATCTCATGAATAATGATTACCACTTCACGTTCAATAAACATTTTTTTTGAATTTTTGGACCTCCTCCATACAAGGGAGGAGGTTGGAATCAAGATATACACAAGGACGACTAAGATAAGTCAGTACAATGTCATCCTCGGGGTAAAAGGTGGGACAAGAGGTGAATGAATGAGTGGGTATAGGGTCTGGTAGATGGGCCCTCTCCTCACAAGATGACTCAACGATCTATCTCCCGAAATCTTTCTATCTTTTTAAAATTTTCCCATTTTTTGTATTTTAGGTGATTGCAAGCTCTCATAAGAATCCTTGAGTGAACCCATATCATCAAATGGTGGAGTATCATGGTGGCTCTTATTTATACTAGTGAGGTCATCAATCGTCTGTCTCAAATGTTTCATCATCTGGGTCAAGTACTCATGGGTGGACTCCATGAATGGTGACTCCAACATACCAGTCTCGGGTGGTGATATGGAGGGAAATGTGAGGGTGGTGGTGGAAAAAAAATCGAGGGTCGATAGTGTGGCTGGGGCAGATATGTACAAAAATCAGGAGCAAAGTCCTCTTGGAAAAATGGAGGCAGACTGACTGAAGGATACGGGGGATCCACAAAGTCGGGACAAAAAGCACTCCAGTCAGCCATCTCTCAAACAAAAAGGAAAATGATTGGAAGAGCATGATGGTCAAGTCAAGAGATGTGAGAAAAAGGCACAAATGCATAGAGAGATCGAGTATGCACACAAACAATCACACACAAGATAAACACAACCCCTCAATTCACCTACTCAACACAAATGAGGACCAAAAAAGTTCAGTCTTTTATCTTGTCGATTTTAGAGTTAGGTGAGAGTCACAAAATTGTACAAACACTTAGGAAGGCTCATGGGATTAGGGCACTAGTCCCTAGTGTGTATGCAAGAAATTTAAAATGAATACAATGAGGGGATTACTCGCCTCAAGACAAATATTTCTTTTTCGTTGATTTTAGGGTCGAGTAATTTTAGCAATCCCAATTTTTATTGATTATCACTTTTTGGGATTTTTAATAAGAATGTATGACCTAACGGCGATTCAATTCTTTTAGCAACCTAGGTGATCAAAATCAGAGGGAGTGAGTCAGAAAAGCAATGCAAGCGAAAACGATGATGAATGCTAAAGAGAAATGCTCACCTTGCCTCCAACTCTATTCATGCAAGGATTCCAAGCCGAATTGGAACCTATCTATATGCAAATGCAAGCCGACGAAGTCGCCGTAAATACATGAATTGCTATTAACATGAAGCACAAAATGTAAACTACTCAGAAATGAGACCATGGTTCGGTCTTCGATTTTGATCAGTGCCTGCCACAATGGGTCCTACAAGCGTTGTATACGACCTCTCTCGGCACACTGTCTCAAATCCAAATAATTGATAATTAAAATTTGACTAAGGCCAAATGAGACTGTAGGTGCAGGCAATGGTAATTTGGTGTTTGGCCGTAATCTATCGACAAGCTATCCTATGCTAGGTCTCAATCACACAAAATAAGGAAAAATAAAATCAGAAAATAAAATAGAAAAAGGCCAAAACTGTGACAAAAATCGACGAGTCCCCCAAGGGAACAATCCCTAGGGTAATGGACCTCGTGAGATGTATCAGAGTCCTGAGAGTGTCCAAGTTATTATAATAAATCTCTCTCCCTCACTTAAATTACACAAAGAAATACAATAACATAAAAGTGATTTATCTTCAAAATTTCTCTAAGTCTCCTTTGGTGGTAGGTCAGAAATCTGAGCCGGCTTCACGTGGGTGCATAGACGCTCCAAAGAGGGCCTCCCTCGATCCGCAGTACCTCGCAACAAAGTCAACCAAGAGAGTGGTTAGACATCTCAACAATAATATCAAATAAATAGAAAATAAATAAAGCACAAATATAGGCAAAGAAGACACAATCAAACAAAGCCAATCTATGCGCAGTTTCTCCCCAGCAACGACTCCATTTGATAACTTGGATTTTACGAGGGTCTAAAGTAGTCTACATAAGGCGAGAACTACAATGTCGCTGAAGCGACCACTCACGAAACCCGGGTCAATCGACAATTAACCCACAAATATATATAAAGTGATGTAGAATAAATTGTGGAGTTAAAATTTATTACAACTCTAAAACAAGATGTGTATAGGTGCAAGTATGTGTCGAGGTCGAACATAGGAAGCAAACTAGATAGATCGAGCAATGAAATGCAAAAAGTGATTGTAAGATCTTTGTCTATTTTTTATGTGGGTTTTTTATTTTGTATTTTGTATTTTATTTTCTTTTTATATTTTTATATTTTGTTTTTGATTTTATATTTTTGCCTTTTCTTTTTATATTTTTAAATTTCTTTTTCTTTTTAATAAAAAAGAGAGAACATGTAAGGCTAAATATAATGCAAGCCAATATTTTTATAAATACTACTTAAAATACTCAAAACTAAGGAGCTAAAATCTTTTTGGGGTTTAACTGTTTTTAATACTTTTGTTATTTTTAAGGAATTTTGTTAATTTTTATGGATTTAAAAACCCAAAATCAGGGATTAAATAAATATCTGAAACTGAAATCAAGATGAAAAATATCAAATAAGGTTCGGAATTCTTGAAATCAATTTTAATTTATAAATAATATTATAGAGAAAATTATAAAATAGAAAAACACTATTTTTGGAGTTTTAAAGAATTTTTAGTTTTTTATAAAGGTTTTTGGGACTTTTTAATTTTAGGCATTTTCTTTTTCTATTTTTAGGGGTTTCAAGTCCTAGAGTTGCAAAATAATAAGTAAACACAATATATATATATATATTTGTAATTTTTCAATTTTTTATGTATTTTTGGTATTTTATACTGTAGACATGGCAAAATATGCTCAAAATGATTTTTATAAAATATTGAAAAGGTCCAAAATTGCAAACAAAAAATGGTGTGGAACTATGAGCAATCAGGAACCTTCAAGTAAATTTTGGTGATTTTTGGAGCACACTATTTATTTTAAATAAATACATAAAATTATAAAGCATGAATAAAAAGTTTCAGGGAGAAAATGAAATGCTCAAAACCCCAGGGGCTCGCCTGCAAAATGGCCACTAATGAATCTCAGATTCATCACTCTAAATATAATTAATTAAGCTCTACTCCCTTAAAATCATTAGCATTTCTTCATTTATTCTGCATAATTAGCATTCATGCATGTTTTGATAAGAATTGCATTTTATCACTTATTTTCGCACAAATAATAAGCCAAAAATCCCAACCAAAATTGACCTCTAAATAGCCTAACTTCCCACATTTTTAAATAATTCATGCTAACTCCGAAGTACCTAAAACCACCTCCAATGTGTACATATTTCTTACAAGATTAAAGAAAAATACAAAAAAGTCACTAACCCAAATAGGTGGACCAAAAACCCAAACCCTAGTTCTAGGATTTTTGGACTAAAACCCTCAATCTTCCTCATCCAGTGCCCGTTTTAATCCTACTCACTTTTGAACTAATTTACTTTCAATTACCTTCAAAACAAGACCAAGTTCAAGTGAGTCGGAGCTCATATGTGAAAGTTGGGTTTTGGGCCTCTTTTGTACATTTTGTATTTTAACAGTTTTTGACCTATTATTTTATGTACATAATTAACCTATTTCAGTTTATTTCTTTTTCATTTGTCTTATTTGATAAAAGTTTTATTAAAATGTGCAAAAATCCAACTCCAAATTGAGCTTGAAATCAAAGAAACTAACTGAGTCCGAGTCTTCACTAATTGTCTATACAAAATTGGTTTTTGTCGTGTTTTATTTTATTTATTTTTTTTCTTAATTAATAAAAATAAAAAAAAAATAGATTAATGTATAAATATTTATCTTTGATTTTACCATATTTTTTTGGATTTTTATCTGGTTTAAAAATGACAAAAAAGTATAAAACCCAAAAATCAAGGTATTCTAGGTACATGAGATACCCCAAAATATCACTTTGTGCAAATGATCTATTTTGGTTTTAATGTGTTCATGAAAGTTGTAGTTCTCGACGAGACGATCAATTTTTGTGAATAAACTTTTTCGATCCGAGGTCGCTATTTATTTTCTATTTTTCTTTGTATTTATTTTCTGATTTCTGTGGGGCTGACACGTGGCAGCTCCTGGAGCCGCCACGTGTCACCCATTTTTGGATTTTATTTTTTAATTCTTTTTTATAAAAAATTAAAAATTAAATACGCCGCACCTGCGGGTCACGTGCCTCTGCTGTACGTGACCTGCACGTGCATCTCCAACTCCCCATTTGCTGCCACTTAGCGCCCTTCTGGCCGTCCGATCTTGGCCGATCGGACGACCAGGGCCCATCGTCCTCCTCCATCTCACTTTCCCAATTCGTGCCTCCTGTTGATTTCGTTGCTGCATTGCCATCTCCACCGCACTGCCTTACCTCTTCGTCTCCCCCTCAAATCCCTTCCGATCACACGAGACCCGTCATCGCAATCAGATCAATCTGGCCCTCATCTCCTCCAAATCAAAATCTCCATCAATTGATCTCCGTCGACCTACCTTCACCGGTCCCCGTCACCCACTATAAGAGAAGCTTCATCACCCTCATCGAAGCACCATCCGCCGACTCCTCCAGAACAAGACCGAGCCAAGGCCGGTGACGGTGACAACACCACCACCTCCTCTACTCCTGCGGCATGATCCGGGGTCCCGTACCTCATTGCGGCCCCATCCTCCACGAGGATGATTAGCCGACATCTCTCCGTCAAGCCCCCTCTCAGGTAACCTCTCCGTCACCTCCTCCTTTACTTCGAATCAACCATCTTCCCCGATCCCTCCTCCGACCACTTCGCTTCGCGTCACCACCCTTCATCCTCCATACTGCCAGATCGCATCCATATTGGAGCTGCGCTCCTCCGCAATCTCCATATAGTCATCAGCAACAGTGGAGGCTTCTTTGCCGGCTCAAGTTCGTAACCGACAGAACCTGCATTGCCTTCGAGCTTCATCGACACCCCCTTCCCCCTCGACACCGCTTCAAAATCCATAAGCTCCGCCGCTGTCAACTTCATCAGCCCCAGAGCAGCTTCTCCGCACCATGTTCTCCTCCGACGTCAACACTTCCCTCGCCGACTTCGACGTACATCATCATCAACGACATCAGCCTTCTTCGCCGCGAGCTCACTACCGCCAGCAACTCGCCACCAGAGCATTAACGCATCACCATCAACCCAGAGCACAGGCCTCCGCAGAACGTCAAAGCTTCACCAGCCTCGCATATTACCCAAGCTTGGTCCGCAGCTGCTCCCCTCGCCGGCCGGGTCTACCCGAGACCCCCACGCACGTAAGGAGCACGTGCGTCGGGGGGACTTTTGCCTCGACACCCCTGGAGAGCTACCTTATTTCATCCAGATCCGGGGGCACGTACGTCGCACGTGACCTGCTGGGTAATTTTGCAGAAGACCCCTTGGGGGTTTAAATATTCTCATTTGCATCCCTGCTCTGCATTTTTATATTTATTTAAATATTGTAATTGCATTTATATCCCTGTGTTCCCCCTCCACTATGGACCTCTACGTTGTTTATTTTTATTATTCAAAAATAGCATGATGTTGTTAATTAATTCTTTACATCTTGGCATGTGATTGACATTTTTGCGATCACTGGTTAATATAATTAATTATTTTGTGGAAAATTGCATATTTTCCCATTTTATGCTCTGAATTTCATAAATAATTAATTGTTGCTCTAAAAATTGCCAAAAATTCAGTGATTGTAGAATTAATTATCTTTTACCTTGTCCCAAAAATAATTGCATTTGCAAGCACTGTTTGCCTCTTAAAAATCATTTTGCATGTCTCGATTTTTAATTTTAGTAGGTATTATATCTTACATTTTTGAGGTTTAGGATTTTTCTGAGATCCATCACCTAGTGATAGATCTTAGATAATTTTATCCCTTAAAAATAATTAGGTTTAATATTTATTATAACTAAATAGTAAATTCACTTTATTTGCATTTGAAAATTCATAAAAAATTCTTCTTGCATCCAAAAATTCCAAAACGTTACAGTGCATTCATTTCATCGTAATTGTAATCGTGGCCAAGTTTCATATTTTTCGCACATCATTTGATTGATCTTTACATTTAGTCCCTAAAATAGATCAAACTTGCATTTTGCATCCTTAATTGCTTTAAAAATAACAAAAAAAGACCGCCTCGAAAATCATGCATAAACTTTGATAGACAAAATTCTAGGTTGTTCCTTGCCTCCTTGTGTTCGACCTTGGGACTTGCCCAAGTAAAATAAACATAAAACCACACAATTAAAATTAACTAAATAATTATGGTTATTTCTTGACCGATTCCGATTGCCTTCCTACAACGAAACAACATATTTTTAGCGAACGAAAATCAATCCAATCCATGCAGTATATTTAACACATACAATCTCAGATTCGTCATATGACGCCGTTGCCGGGGAGGCAAATGGATTAGTTTTTTGTCTAAAATTTTTTGTTCGGTTTTTCGCATTCGGGTAATCTGACCCCCGAATTTTCACTGTAAATTCCATTTTTTTCTTTGCATTTATTTTTATTTTATTTTCAGCATTTAATTTCTTTTTTTATTTTTGATTTATTTTTGAGTCATTCTCTTACATTTTCTCTCCTATTTTTCTTGCGAGGTACCTGGCATACGTGGAGCAGTTCTTCAAGAACCGACGTATGTTCGTCGACTTCCGAAAAAAATCCACAATTAATTTAAGATCGAGTCGAGTCGTGAGAGAGTGTAGAGTCTAAGATTTTATTTTCTGAAATTTTAATTTCTGTAATTATTTGCTCATTTATAGCGGTGTTCGCTTGGACTTTCGCGTATGTAAAAAGACCTTGAACTTTTTCTGTAGTGTGTCGTGGCCTGTTTCACTCTCCGGTGAGGGTGGGGCCCGACTTGAGTGGCGCTTAGGATAGATCTGCACTTACGGCTCTTAAAGCATTTATTTTTTTTGATTGTGCTCGTAGGACCTAAGGCTACACTTCACTTTAATTGAGACACACATAGATCATGCAATTTAGTCAAATTCAACTCAATTCTTCCCCGCTAATGGAACTTTCTGCTAGGTGCGGTTTTTCATCGCTTGCATTCATTTAGAGTAATCTTTCAATTCTTATATTGCATCCCAAATGGAGATTGCGAGGAGGAACTATAAGTCTTCTAATTGAGCATACATCATAGTTTTTCACGTGCATCAGCTTTTCCTGAATTTCTCCCTCTTGTTTTATCACATAATTTTAAAAAGGAATTTGGGAGTGGACGGTAGACATGTATTTGTGCTTACTTAATTTTTCAATGATCGCCTAATTAAAATTGGGACTGCTAAATATAACTGATCTTAAATAACCCATAAAATCAAGAATTCTTGCGGGAGAGCAACCCCAACATTGTATGCTTTTATCTTGCAGCGAGGAGAGAGACACACACTTGGAAAGAGCCAAGCCAAAATTTTCAAATTGATTACTGATTCTACCAAAAATGATTAGCTACTTCTCAGTGAGGATCTAATGGGTAGCCGGTAAACGGTCCAGATTTCCTTGGCAGAGTGGGTGGTTTAGAGGACACTGTGTAAGGCTTCGTCCTCAAGTATCACGAGTAGCCGTTTTACGGTCCGTACTTACACCCTTATTGGCTGAAAGTATGTGCAACTAGTCGTAAGAATTCATGCCAGTAGATAGGGAAATACATGAACCTAATAACTCATTTAAACGATTTGCAAGATTTGAATTCTCACCAATTAAAAACTAACAAGATAACTGGACGAACCCTCACGACCTTCACTAAGTGAGTTGGTGAAACAAGGCTCTGTATTGTGTTTGATTTGTGCGTAGAAACTAGATAATCATCGAATACCGCACACTTGTGCCTAGATCATGAATCGTAAATCTCTTGATAATCTCTTGAAATCGAGAATGGAAGATAGTGGTAATTTTCGTTCAGACTCCGCGAACCCTTCTTTGACCACCACAAACTTTCCAGTTTCTAAGGTTCGGAGACACTCTTACTCAGGACCACCTTGGGTTCAGGGACACCTATCCCGTGAATCCTCCTTCTATGTTTCTTTCATCTTCCTGGATGGAGGTCAAACTCATACTCTTTCTTTATCTCATGATAACATCGAGGAAGACTCTCAACCTCGATAACTCTGATTCTGATTCTTTCCAATCTATTGACTCCGATTTCTCACATTCTGAAGATGAAGACAAGAAGAATTTGAAGAAGATGCCTCCCAAGAAAGAACATGAAGATGAACCCAATGAAGATCCTATGCAGATGATTTTTGCGATATTAGCTGCATCTGAGCAACAACAACTTTTATTGAGGGAACAACTTGAGCAGTTGAATGTTGGGGGAGAACCGCCAATGGAAGCAGCGTAATATCTTGGGCAGTATAGAGTGAGAAATTATTTGTAGCCTCCTCAGCCAGAAATCAACTATGAACTGAAACCACACTTCTTGAGTCAATTACCACAGTTCTATGGTAATGCAACTGAAGAACCATATGAATTTTTGCGATACTTGGAATTGATATGTTCTAATCTGAGGCACCTGCAAGTCAGCCAGGATTACATTCATCTCACTGCACTCCCTTTCACCTTGAAAGGGAAGGCAGATTACTGGGTGAAGAATTTAGGAGTGACGGTGACCACCTATGATAGATTCAAAAACCTGTTCTTGAAAAAATTCTACCCTTTGAGTCGAACCAACCAGATGAGAACACACAACACCAGTTTCTCTCAGATGCCTAATGAACCACTCTGTGATGCTTGGGATAGATTTAAAGATCTACTACAGAAGTGTCCATGCCATGACTTGGATAACAACATCTTAGTTCAGTCACTCTACTTTTGCCTCAGCTACGAGACTCAGGGGTTGGTGAGCGCTGCTTGTGGTGGCAACTACACATCACGAGGGGATAAAACCATCTGGAAAGTACTAGAGCAAATGGTTGAGACAAGCCGCTCACAGATTGCCGGTAGGGCGTACACCGATTCCCTGAATACATTCCAATCTAAAGGGGGAAAGCAAATTGTTGTAGAAATAATAGAAGATTTGATTCCAAACATGAACATCATTGCTGATAAATTAACAGTTGTGGATCAGATTCATAAGAGGATGAACGATATCGACAACAGGATCTCCTAGTCTCCGAAGCAAATAGAGGAGCTGTCTGAGAAGGTATCCAAAATAGGGATACCCACTGCACCTACGGTCCCGATCTATCGTATACATCACGTCCAAGAGCAGCCAGGATCATGACAACAACAACCATGTGTTTAGGACCAATCCTATGCCCAACCTTCCCAACAATCACCTTCACTAGCCAAGATTGTTGAAGAAGCCATGCCTCCGACTTTCGAAGTAAACGACATCTGGTACACTCAAGACAATACCCGATAGGGTAATATGGGGGACCGTCAGCCTTACCAATGTCCACCCACTTTCTATAATGCCGCATTCCCACCAGCTCCACAGCATACTCAAAACACTGCATCATTATAGAATTTGAAGCAGCAGCAGCTGCCATACAACCGCCAGAATCAACCTCAGCAATACCGTCAGCAATACCATGCTCCAAAAAGTCACATCTCAAAATAACCATCTCAACCATCCAACTCTCAAGAAGAACCCACAGATATCCAGAGATAGATGCTCGAATAGATTCGTAACTTTTGAAATGAACTACAAGATCTACGGGTTGAT
Organism: Ottelia alismoides; assembly: GCA_037367405.1. NCBI lineage: Eukaryota > Viridiplantae > Streptophyta > Magnoliopsida > Alismatales > Hydrocharitaceae > Ottelia > Ottelia alismoides. The sequence goes on from JAZKJV010003126.1 coordinate 342,378, forward strand.
GTTAATCGCTTGTCCCGTTGGACAGATGAACAAACATCCCCTGCTACAACAATTCCTTCCAAGTTCAAGCTAACCCTAATAGCTTGAACAAATATCAATCTTCCCAACAAATGGCTAGGTATACTATTTATATTTTCTCATGTCTGAACATGAGATCCTATCATTTGACAATGTCAATGCTATGTCACTTAGGAGCGAAAGGACCATGGACGTACCTGATCGGGCAAGGGAATTGGATTGTGAAGACTCGGAAGATCAACCGGAGGATGCTTTCGAGAACAAAGAATAAGGACACCTGAATTATGCATCAATGAAGATCTCAGCACACGAGAAGGGAAAACATCTATGGAGTCTATAGAGGACCTTGCACCTCTAGTTGCTGCAAAAATACCTTTGTCACCTTTTTAGCAACATAATTTTGATTATTATCATAAGAACAATGATTGTAATAAGAATTCCATTTCTAATAAAGATGCTTTTATTTATGACTCTGGTTCCTTATCTCATGTCTCAAATGCTTCCATTCCTTTCCTCCATGCTCTTAAGAAAGGAAAACCAAAGAAAAACATTCAAGATAACCCATAAATGGAACGATTCTGCCAGGAAAATATCACAGTCAAAGTACCCTTTGATCAATATGTGGCCAACAATCCAGCATTTCAAAAGTACTTGAAAGTGAAATGCACTCCCACCAGGACTCGTACGAAGAAACCAAGTAAATTTGCGGAGACTCATATCTTGACTATTGCAACTACCAAATGTGTCAGAAATCAACATTTACCAAGAAAGAAAAGGGATCTGGATGCTCATTATGTGGAGAGTTGCATTGGCGGCATTGCATTCGCACGCACACTACTCGATAATGGTTCTTCGATCAATCTTCTTCCCTTAGCCTTATTTTACAAATTGGAGTTAGGTCCTCTAAAAAAATCATTATCTCTGCTCCAATTTGCTGATATATCCACTTAGAGACCTAAGGGAGAAGTAAAGAATGTAGTCATCTTGATTGAGGGTACATAATACAAAGTGGACTTCATTGTCCTTGATATGGAGACCCCGAACCATTAGAAAGAATCCCAAATCATTCGTGGAAGACCACTCTTGTGGACCGCTAAAGCAGTATTCGATTACGGTACAAGAATGATGGAATTCTGCTCTCCAGGGGGAGAGGTGGACTTGAAGATGAAGCAAACAAAGTGGCAAAGGCCAGACTCCGAATCTACCACTGAATACTCAGAGACGTCAGAATGCAATCTCATTAGCACTACTGGGCCGTGGGATCAACTTCCGGAAATTCAAAGTGAAAACCCCTTATCAGAAGAAGAAACAGTGCACAGTGCAGTTTGCGAGATGATGCCAAACCTATCTAGACATACTTATACCTATAATCTTGATGCCACATAAATCCTTTTGGATTTGTCAGTCCCATCTTCTTCGGGACAATCAAGAAATGTAGATGACGAGTCGGACGTGGCTTTGGCCGAATTACCACACTACTTTTGTGATCCGACTCACCTTTCGTCAGAATTGGTAGCTAGCACGTCACAAAGTGATTCACCGCAACCAACACAGAGCCAGACTCAAAAGTCATTCAGCCAGACCTATTGCCGGAGCTGAAACCACTTCCTCCTACACTCAAGTATGCATTTCTTGCAGGACCCAAAGAGAAATTTCCTGTGATCATTAGCTCATTATTGACCATATATCAAGAATCTAGATTGCTCAAAGTTCTTGAGCGGAATCGAAAATTTGTCGGATCTCATGGGAATCAATCCCGCTCTCTGCTCGCACCAAATTTATGTTGAGGATAACGCAAGACCTTCTCGTGAATTTCAGAGAAGATTAAATCCCAATCTCCGGGAAGTAGTTAATAAAGAGATAGAGAAATGGTGCAAAGCAGGGTTTATATACCCCATTTCTGACTCCAAGTGGGTGGTCCCCCTTCATGTTGTCCTGAAGAAGTCGGGAATCCAGATGGTCACCACGAGGAGGGGGTAGAGATCGCGACCCGAGTACCCACGTCGTGGCACGTTTGTGTCGATTACAGGCGCCTGAATGTTGTGACCAAGAATGATTACTTTCCACTGCCATTTATTGATCAAATCTTGGAGAGACTTGCAAGAAAAGCATTCTTCTGTTTTCTTGATGGGTACTTTGGCTACAATCAGGTAGCCATCGCTCTCGAGGATCAGGAAAAGACCACATTTACATGTCCTTTCGGCACTTATGCATTCAAGAGCATGCCATTCGGGCTTTGTAATGCCCCAGACACAATTCAGCGGTGCATGATTGACGTATTTGCCGAAATGGTTGGTGATTTCCTAGAAGTCTTCATGGATGACTTCTCGGTCCATGGTGATTCATTCGATACTTGTTTAGCGTACTTGGACCGAGTCCTCAAGAGATGCAGGGAGGTTAATTTGGTACTCTCTTGGGAGAAAAGTCACTTTATGGTGACTGAGGGCATTGTGTTAGGGCACGTCATCTCGAAAAAAAGGAATGGAGGTCGACCCCGCCAAGGTGGATGTGATCAAGAAACTTGAGCCACCAACCAACATCAAGTCAGTGAGGTCCTTCTTAGGGCATGCTGGATTTTATCGAAGGTTTATTCCCGATTTTTCAAATATTGCCTGCCTAGTGACTGAGCTCTTAGGAAAAGACACCGAGTTTATTGTAAATCACAAGTGTCTAGAGGCCTTCGAGTCCTTAAAAAGAAAACATGTGAATCGCCGATGTTACAAGCTCCCGACTGGTTTCTTCCCTTTGAGATCATGACTGATGCATCGGATTTTGCTGTCGGAGCTGTGCTTGGACAAAGACGAGATGGAATTCCTTATGAGATTCATTACGCGAGCAAAGTTTTGGATCCTACACAGAGAAATTATACGGTGACTGAAAAGGAAATGCTCGTGGTAGTTTGGGCCATTAAAAAATTCAGATCATACATATTGGGATCCAAGGTTACAATTTTTACAGATTACACGGTAATTAGATATCTAATGGAGAAAAAGGATGCCAACGCACTACTTTTGAGATGGATCCTATTAATTCAGCAATTTAATTTGGAGATCAAGGATAAATCTGAAATAAAGAATGTTGTTGCTGATCACCTTTCCCAAATTGAGCAAAATGATTATTCTGACACTGGACCAATTAAAGAGACTTTTCCAGACGAGTCAGTTTGTGTTACTAACTCAGTCCCATGGTACTCCAACATAGTGAACTATCTTGTCTCCATGAAAGTTCCCTTTGTTTGGATCAAGAGAATGATTGATCGATTGAAGTCAGATTCAAGAAAATACCATTGGGACGATCCTTTCCTTTTCTATGAAGGACTGGATTGCGTCTGACGGAGATGTATTCCTAAGGAGGAATGCCAGAGTGTCCTCACACACTGTCATTCACTCGGGGTTAGAGGACACCATTCGGGAAAGAGAACTGCGCAGGAGGTACTCCAATGTGGATTTTATTGGCAGACTTTATTTCGAGATGCTAATGATTTTGTACAGTCATGCTCGATTTGTCAAAGAATGGGAGAGACTGTTGGTTATAGAGATGAAATGCCCATGCAACCAATGATTTTCTGTGATGTTTTTGATGCATGGGGGATTAATTTTATGGGTCCTTTTCCCAATAGCCATGGATTAGAGTACATCTTGTTAGCGGGTTGATTATTTGTCGAGATGGGTAGAGGCTATTCCAAACTGAACTGCAAATAGCAAAATCGTCTGTAAGTTTATCAAGGATAATATCATTACAAGGTTCGGGGTACCAAAAGTCTTGATTTCGGATGGGGGTAGCCACTTTGTATAAAAGGAAATGAGAACTTTGGCTAAGGAATATAAATTTGAGCATAGAATAGCCAACCCATATCACCCACAATCTAATGGCATGGCAGAGGTTTCTAATAGGGAGGTGAAGGGTATTATTCCGAAGTTGGTTCGTCTAGATAGGAAGAACTGGTCTAAACTGTTGGACTAGGTTCTGTGGGCTTATAGGACAACCTACAAGACTCCACACTTGGTACTTCCCCTTTTTGGATAATCTATGGCAAGCCATGCCATTTACCTACAGAGCTAATCCACAAATCAGAATGGGCGATCAAAAAGCTGAATTGGAGTTGTCACATTGGGAAATTATGCCGAGACTTAAATCTGAATGAGCTGATTGAAATCCGAAACCAGGCATATGACAACAGTGTGATCTATAAGGACAAGGTCAAGAGATGGCATGATAGACACATTAGACATAAAACCTTTGTTCCTGGGCAGAAAGTATGGTCAATGTTTGATTGAAGATTTTTCACGGGAAACTCAAATCAAAATGGACGGGTCCCTACATTGTCATCGATGTGCATACCAATGGAAGTGTGGATATTGTCAAACTAAAAGATGATGCACAACCTTTCTCTGTGAATGGGCAATAATTGAATCCGTACATAGAATCATCCAAAGAGCAGACAGTTCAAGTTGAGGTCATCTACTTCATACAGAGCAAGCACATTGAAGATTCATCAGATCATTTCCCTTCCCGACCTCATCAGCCTCCTTGTACAACTTCTTCCTCTACTTAGGCCAAGTCCTAAGTATAGGGGGGACCGATGCCATATGTATATACCATTTCCCTATCAAACTCCTTCACACAATCGCTCCATTTCCACCCTTCTTCTGTAATTAGGTTGACCAGAGCCTAAGTATATGGGGAACCGATGCCCATTTGTATATACTCTCTTCATTCACATACCCTGACCACCTCATTTTTTTCGCTCTCCTTCTATACTTAGACTGATCACAGTCTAAGTATAGGGGGGCGGACCGATCTATCTTTCTTTTTCTTTTTCACTCTCTTACGCTTAGCCCGAGCTATGTCTTCTTTACGCTTCTTGTGCTCTGTGGACACAACACTCACTAAGTATAGGGGGGTCTGTATATATGCTGTGTATATATTTTACCCATATCTCTTACTTTCGCGTAAGTCTATATGTATTCATAGGGTGGGTAATTAATTTGAAAAAAAAGGAAACAAAAAGAAAAAGAGTTTTGCTACTAACACTGACTATGTCCAACCCAAAAATTTTGAAAAAAATGGCTTCTTATTCTTTTTTTGCATAAAAAATCTAAAAAAAAATCTCAAAAAAAAACTCATGTCTGCATTTCACACACCTACTTCATTAGCATTTCATTCATTTGCATTTGTGAAAAGTCTTTGGGTTCTGAACTGAGTTATGAGCAGAAATCGAGAGTGGTCTAGACTTGACGTTAATCCACCTAATTTTCAGAGGAACTTCACCGAGAAATAGGATTTTAGAAACTTCAGGTCTATGACTTACTTCTTTGAGTTCCACATGACAATGTACAATGTTTGACTCTTAGTATCTAACCTGATCTCTTCATTCTGGGTACAACTCTGGAATAAGGAATTAATTTATACTCTCGTACTATGCACTTAGCTCAACTCAAACGAGGTGTTGGAAGACTATGTGAGTTTCTTTTCTGGTAGCGTGGAAATCTAAAGACCGGAGTACGGGTTGAAATAAAGCTTCGGAAAAGGGATGGACGACTGGGCACAATTTTTTCTAAGACCCCAAAACATGTACGGAAACAAAAATATTCTATATCCGTAGGGGTACAACAAGATCCAAGCAGAACCACCAAAAATCAAAATAAAAAGTAGCATTCTACCAAATCAATATCTGACCATAAAGGTCCAAGCTTCAAGAAAACCTGCAGATCTTGGTGGAGACTCATCTACACTGGCCAGCTTCACAAGGAGAGGTGACTACACTAGCCACCCTCCATTTCTTTTCTCCTTCTTCTAACTTCTCCCCCATTTCAATTGTGAACACAACGCGACATACCTTAGAAGGAAATACCTGACTCCCCAAGGACGAGTTACTGGAGAGGAGGTTTGCATGGTAGTCCGGCATTCTGGATGGGAAGAGCTAAAACCTTTCACACATGAGTCGATTGTTCAATGTTCATAGGGTATGTTTTGGGAAGAGGATTGATTGAATTCTGAGCCGAAACTGTGACAACGATGTGTAGAACTTGAAGGCCATTGATTTAAAAATTCTAAGTCTCACAGAAGTTCCGCCAAACTAATAATCCAAAGGTCGAGTCTAGTTTCATTTTCACCTTCAGCTAATGGTCTTAGTATGGAACCCAATCTCATTTCACCTCATGGCATTTCTTTTGATGCTCAGGGACGAGCATGGTTTAAGTATAGGGGGATGATGAATCTCAGATTCATCATTCTAAATATCATTAATTAAGCTCTAATCCCTCAAAATCATTATCATTTCTTCATTTATTCTGCATAATTAGCATTCATGCATGTTTTGATAAGAATTACATTTTATCACTTATTTTCGCACAAAATAAGAAGCCAAAAATCCCAACCAAAATTGATCTGTAAATAGCTCAATTTCTCCCATTTTTAACTAATTCATGCTAACTCCGAATGACCCAAAACCACCTCCATTGTATACATATTACTAACACGATTAAATGAAAAATACAAAAAAATCACTAACCCAAATAAGTGGACCAAAAATCCAAACCCTAGTTCTAGGATTTCCGGATCAAAACCCTCATATATTCCTCATCCCGTGTTCATTTTAATACTACTCACTTTTGAACTAATGTACATTCAATTACCTTAAAAAAAGACCAAGTTGAAGTGAATCGGAGCTCATATGTGAAAGTTGGGTTTTGGGCCTCTTTTGTACATTTTGCATTTTAGCATTTTTGACCTATTATTTTATGTACATAATTAACCTATTTCAGTTTATTTCTTTTTCATTTGTCTTCTTTGATAAAAGTTTTATTAAAATGTGCAAAAATCCAAATCCAAACTGAGCCTGAAATCAAACAAACTAACTGAGTCCGAGTCTTCACTAACTGTCTATACAAAATTGTCTTTGTCGTGTTTTTATTTTATTTCTTTTTATTAATTAATAAAAATCCAAAAAATTAGATTAATGATGATTTTATCATATTTTTTTCCAGATTTTTATCTGGGTTAAAAATTACAAAAAAATATAAAACCCAAAAATCAAGGTATTCTATGTACATGGGATACCCCAAAAATATCACTTGAGCAAATGATCAATTTTGGTTTTGATGTCTTCATGAAAGTTGTAGATCTCATAGAGACGAGCAATTTTCGTAAAGAAACTTATTTGATCCGAGGTTATTTGATATTTTGTTTCTATTTTTCTTTGTAATTTTTTCTGATATTTATGGGACTGACACGTGGCCGCTCCTAGAGCCGCCACGTGTCACCCATTTTTGGATTTTATTTTTTAATTCTTTTTTATAAAAAAAATTTAAAAATTAAATACATCGCACGTGCGTGTCACGTGCCTCTACCGCATGTGGCCTGCACGTGCATCTCCAACTCCCCATTCGCTGCCACTTGGCGCCCTTCTGGCCGCCCGATCTCGGCCGATCGGACGGCCAGGGCCCATCGTCCTCCTCCATATCACTTTCCCAATTTGCGACGCCCGTTGATTTCACCGTCGCATCATCATGTCCGCCGCACCGCCTTCCCTCTTCGTCTCCCCCTCGAATCCCATCCGATCCCACGAGATCCGTCATTGCAATCAGATCAATCTCGCCCTCATCTCCTCCAAATTAAAATCTCCATCAATTGATCTTCGTTGACCTACCTTCACTGGTCCCTGTCACCCACTATAAGAGAAGATTCATCGCCCTCATCTAAGCCCCAATAGCCGACTCCTCCAGAACAAGACCGAGCCAAGGCCGGTGACGGTGACAACGCCACCACCTCCTCTTCTCCTGTGGCGTGATCCGGGGTCCCATACCTCATTGCAACCCCTCCTCCGAGAGGCTGCTTAGCTCTGGCATCTCGCCATCGAGCCCCCTCTCAGGTAACCTCTCCATCACCTCCTCCTTCACTTCGAATCAACCATCTTCCCCGATCCCTCCCTTGACTACTTCACTTCGTATCGCCACCCTTCATCCTCCATACTACGACTCGCATCCATATTGGAGCCGTGCTCCTCCACAATCTCCACATCAGCATCAGCAGCAACAGAGGCTTCTTCACCTGCTCAAGTTCCTCACCGACAGAACCTGCATCGCCTTCGAGCTTCATCGACACCCCCTTCCACCTCGACATCGCTTCAACATCCAGAAGCTCCGCCACTGTCAACTTCATCAGCCCCATAGCAGCTTCTCCGCACCAAGTTCTCCTCTGACGTTAACACTTCCCCCGTCAGCTTCGACGTGCATCATCAACGACATCGGCCTTCTTCGCTGGCGAGCTCACTACCGCCAGCAACTCGCCACCAGAGCATTAACGCATCACCATCAACCCATAGCGCAGGCCTCCGCAGAACGTCAAAGCTTCACCGGCCTTGCATATCGCCCAAGCTTGGTCCACAACTGCTCCCCTCACCGATCGGGTCTACCCGAGACCCCCACGCACGTGAAGAGCACGTGCGTCAGGGGAGACTTTTGCCTCGACGCTCTGGAGAGCTACCTTATTTCAGCCAGACCTGGGGGCACGTGCGTCGCATGAGATGGGGAAGAACAGGGAGGAAGCTCCAGTGAGGCAAGCTTCCTCCCATGAGATCTAGCCTCTCCGACATTCTTTGGGGCTATAAAATAGTCTGAACACTCCTGAGGGTGCCTTATATCTGCTGGACAATTCAAAACACTCCAGCGATGATTAGAGGGCTCGCTCAAGGCTGGCGGAGCTGTGACACTCCAGGAACCTCAAGCGAACCTCCAAAAATGCCCCACCTGGAAGTGAAGCTCTGGGACCTAAAAAAAGGGTTAGAGGGTCGAGGGAAAACTACCTCAATCCCTCAGGTGATGAAATGAGGCGTAGTTGGCTAGGGTGGAGGGGCTCTGGCGAAGGCGGAGGAAGGAGCACTGGTATCTTGTTCCGGGTGGATTCGAGGTGGTCTGGAGGTGGACAAAGATGGAGAAGTCGCCAGGGAGGTGAATGAAGTGGTCAGCGGGGTCAGAAAATGGCGGATGCATGATGGAAGTGGTTCGTCGGAGCTAACTCAGGTGAACTACGAATGCCGAGTTTATGGCTAATACACACAATTAAAGCATAAATAAATACAGAAAATGAGAACCTACGATCTAAGCTACCTAGGAAGTGATGAAAACATACCTCGAGTGTCCTGGAGACCATAAAGCAAGAACCTCGATGGCTAGTGGCCGGAGATGATGGTGGAAGTGACCTTCAACCTCGCCCAACTCTGCTATAGTTGGCTGGAGAAGTCCCTCTCACTGGCTTCGATCCGAAGCATTAGAGAGAGGGCCAAAATTTTTCAAAAGGCATTTGAATTCAAATGGGGGCTCGGTTGAAGCTTTTGTACATGTTGACTAAGGGGCTCCAAAGGTCGAAGAAAAGGCATTGATTCAACGATCCAATCCTTGAGGTCTCATGCATGCGTGCATGAGGGAGGATCGAGGAGGAGATTAGTGAAGGGGCCATTCCCAATCAATGCTTGCATCGGTGGGAGAAAAAGAGAGAAAACGATCAGAAGCTAGGTCTGGCACAGGCTAGGAAAGGCTAGTCAGACAGTTGACCAAGGTCAACTCCTGACGCCACCTGGTTGGTCCACGTGGACCAACTAGGAAAAATCGACCAAAAAATGTTTATAAATTCAGAATTAATTAATAAATGATTTTATTAATTTTAATTTATAAATTAAAAATGTTTATTATTTTCTATATTATTTTTATTTTTTTCGAGATTATTAATTACAACTTTATTTTTATTGTTCCATTTATAGGTATATTTCTCCATATTTTGTATATTTTATTTTTATTTTGTATTTTTAGTTTTATTATTTAATTTTGTTATTTTATATATTTACAAATTATTTTTATATACCTAAATATATTTTATTGTATTTTTCTGATATATTATGTACACATAAATAAATAGGTATATACATTATATAGGTATAGTTATTGTATATTCATCTATGTATTTTATATACTTATTTTATTTTAGTTTTAATATGTACATATACTATAATTAATATTTATAAAAATATTAAAAATATAAAATTATAAAAATAATAAAGAATAAATAAATTTTATTCGTATATATTGTACAATAGGGGTCCAAAACCTAACTTTCACATATGAACTCCAAAGAATATGAAACCAACTTCATTAAATACCTTATTAAAAGTTATATACAATTAAAGGTGATTTTATACATTTTGAGTTTTTATTTGAGAGGTATGGGTCTTGAAAGTTGGGATTTTGGAATCTTATTCAAAGTATAATTTGTACACTATATATTATTTTTGTATGAAATCAATTTTTTATTTTCTATATATTATTATCTACAACTTTCATGTACAATGTTTCTTTATTTGAGGGATAAAGAGTGGAAAATAAAATAGGTCCCAAAAATGCAATATTGATGAATTAATAAACGAGTTTTTTATTGTATTTTTGGCCCTTATCTCCCACTACTTTATTCCTTGTCGACCTAGTCATCAAGATGCCTAGGTGTCAGGGTTTAGGGGTCATAAAATACCTTTGGCATTTTATTCTTTTTCTTTATTCTATAATTTTGGCATTGAAAACTATCTTTTATACAATATTTATACAACAAAGAATGAATATTACTTTGTGCAAATTAACGGTATTTACATGCATTGTCTAGAGTTTTTAAGGCCAAAATGATAGAATAATGGTGATGAAATTGAGATTCATCACCCCCTATACTTGCCTTTGCAAGTCCCAAGCAAACACTTTTGCAATAAGTGCAGGTGTTGAAAAATAAAGAAAATAAAAAGAAGAAAGTGAATTATATTTAATTCTCAAACTTTTCTTCACAAAATCAAAGTTTGGAGCTTAAGTCAGACCTTTGGAGTTTTAGTGCGGTCGAAACCTTATTGGGAGTCGGAATTAAAATACAACAACCTTCGAGAATACCAAAACTCTGCTCAAGTCTCCTCAATAGCCAGGTCATAATACTTCAACTCATACGCAAACCCTTATGACTATGAATCTCACTTGTACAATGTATGTGATAGTGGATCATCTCAACTGAAATGACACAGAGACTGACTTCTCGAGTATGACAACACAATGATTCCGAAATCCAACAACTCTTTCCTCCAAGAGCGGGGTATTCCCTTCTAATTTCAAGTGATAACCAACTCAAGAGGAGGGGTGAAGAGAAGAATGGACAGTAGCCAATGTAGCTACCTATCCTTGGTTGCATGGCCGGTGTAGCCAAGTCATCCATCTGCATGCTCACAAGATACGACTTTGAAGCTCAAGCTTGCTTATTGACTATACATATATGTACACTCCGACATGCATTTTATTTTCATTCAGGCCTGTCCACTTTTTTGAAGTTTTTGCATTTTGCTTTTTTTTGAAATACTATATACAACAACATTTATATAAGGAGTTTTTCTCTTGAGCTAGTAGACTATCCCTCTTTTGAAGCATTATTGCAATCTACACTCTCCTGTCTTTAGACATCTCTGCTACTGGATGAGTTGGGGTGCACTTAGCTCCCTAGACGAGGACAAAAGTTTCCACTTGTGTGCATCTCAATAGGAAAATCCAATCCTCTCACCACTCCAACTGAGTTATGCCAAGTGAAAGGTATAGGGGTCCAAGTTAGGTCATTATCGACAATTTCTGTATGTGTGCTCCAAAATAATCTACTTAAGCAGTCAATAATCCATTGAACCAAGTCTCGTGATTCTCAAAGAATTAAGTCAACTAGACCTGAAGTACCTCAATTCTAGTTCCTATAAGGTTCCTGTGATTAGGTAGATTTAAGGTCCAACCAAGCTCCAATCTTCAGATTTTACTTAGACTTGTTCAATTATCAAACTCAATCTGAAAAATGCGAATGCTATGCAAATGCTATGTACAATGTAAAAAAATGTTTTTGTGATGCCATTTTTAGAATTATGAACTTTTTATGGATTTTTGAAAAAGGTCCTGCAAGGTTGCAGAAAGCGGTAGTCGGTCGGCGGGGTCACCTACTAAGGATTAGTCGGCAGTCGGGCGACTAGTCGGATTTAGTCGGTCATTAGTCGGTTTTGAATTTTTTAATTATTTTAAATATATAAATCATTTTTATACATATATTCTTTTATATATACACATATATTTGTACATTTTATATACCATCTTAATGAAACAAATGAAGTAATTGACTTTAAATATAAAATTAAGCATGATAGAATATGTTTGCTTTTAAAAAAAGTGAAAAACTAAAAAATAAAAAAGGTTGTTGTAAAAGTCAGCTGATTAGTCGGCCGACTAGGCCGACTAATCGGTCGACTAGTAGGGTGGACCGACTAAAGGCCGACTAGGCCTAGTCGAGTCGGCTACTCCCCCCCCCCCCCCCCCCCCCGACTCGACTAGTTGGACTGCCTAGTCGGCTGACTTTTGCAGGCTTGAGGTTTTACAAATGTTTTTGGGATTTCTTTTTTTTTTTCAAAAAAGTTTTGCATATGTTTTTGGATTTTTGAAAACAAAAGATTTTGGATAAAATAGGTACAAATATTTACACGATGATGCATCTTATATTTATAAGAGTTGGGTTTTTTTAGAATTTACAAGGGATATGTAATCCTTTTTATAGATATAAATAAAGCATTTTAATGTTATGTATATATTCCTCACACTTATTTGAAAAATCATTTTACAAACAATTTTGAAAACTATAGTCTAAATATTTTTTACACTTATTTCTTTTTGATGTACTCAGACTTGCGGGGGTTGCTTCAAAAAAAGAAGCACCGGTGAATTTTTTGACTGATCCACAAGAGGTGAGATCGACACTTAGACTGGCAGATGTCTTAATATTTGGATGGGTTGGAGGAAAACATGCATGTGTTGATTTGACTGGAGTTTCTCCATTAGTGGGTCCGATAAAGAGTGATTTTGTTGCAGGACTCGCTGCACAAAAAGCTACCTCAGCTAAAGTGACTAAGCATGAGGAGGCCTGCATCGACAATCAACATGTATTCATTCCCTTTGGCTTTGATACATTTGGGTTCTTGGCAAGTGAAGCAGTGGAGCTCCTTAAAAGGATTCAAAAAATCATGCATAGCAATGTTATGGTTCCTAAGTCTATGAATGTTGTATTTCGAAGGATTGGATTTGCCATTCAAAAGGGATTGGCGGCGCAGCTTATTGCCCGTCTCCCGTCAATTTCTATGTAGTAGCCTCATATATGTTTGATAATATTTATATGAGTTCTTTGCAAAGGTTTTTCAAACAGTATATATAGTTTTTTCAAAATATTTTTGCAACCATTTTCCAAACCATTTGCAAATCATTTTTCAAACATTTTTATTTCACACAAAGAAAAGCAATTTTATAACCAACATATTTTACTAAGGTTGAAAATATTTAACAAAACATTTTCCAAATAGTTTTCAAAAGATTTTTTAAAAGGATTTTAAAACTATTTCCAAACATTTTGCAAAAAATATTTTAACCTGATTTATTAATCAGTAAATACAAAAAGAATTTGAGGAATAATACACAACTTTTTATTAAGCGTTTTAATGCATTTTATAATATTTTATACAAGAATTTATACATTATTTTAGCCATATTTATTACGACAGTACAAGTTCTGGCTAATTTATATGCACAATTTATACGACCCTCTATACTTAGCTTGAGCTATGTCCTCATAGATCAAAGAGAAAAAGAGAAGACATAACTCGTTCTGAGTATAGAAAAGCCTAAAGAATAAATGAACGAATGAAGGAATAAGCAAATGAGAAGTTGACCATCCCCCCTATACTTAGGATCAAATAATCCTAAGTATAGCATACTGTACACAAGGTAGGGAGGGTTAAGGGTGGGAATGAATAGACCATACTCAAACTATCTCCCTCTATACTTAGGGTAAGATATCCCTAAGAATAGACAAGAAGAGGAGATATTGGAGAGGATCAAAGAATGAAAGAACTCGAGGTGCACACCCCCTATACTTAGGACAAAGTATGTCCTAAGTACAGTAGACTGACAAAAAGGGGCGGCACCTTTTCGGTAGAAAATGAAAACGAAAAGAAGAAAAGAAGAAAAGAAGAAAAAAAGACGAGGACAGAAGAAGAGATAGAAGAGAATTTACGCATTACTCCCCTATATTTAGGGTAACAGAGCCCTAAGTATAGGCAACAATAAGAGTGATGAACGGAACGAAGAAAGAACACTCGGCTTGTCCACCCCTTATACTTAGGACAAAGCAAGGCACACACGAGACTGGGGTGGATGAGCGATACGGTAGATGGGTGGATGAAAACAAATGCGAATACACATGAGGATGGATATAGAAAGGTCAAGAAGTTAGAAAGCAGACCTTCTTGCGAGACCGCTGAGGAATTGATCTGAAAAGGTGTAGGTTGACATCGGGGTCCTCAGATGACACAAACCGATCAGGGTCGACCTAGAAGGTATCCTCAGTGGCCCTAGGGTGAGAAGGCACAAACGGTGTAGTGGAAGAAGTGTGGCTAGGTCCGGCCTTGGGACTCTGATGAATCCATAATTCATAAACACTTTGTCTGCATTTTATCTTAAAACTCTTAACAAATACATGTAAACATCCATCAATTCTACTTTTTAACAAACCCTATTCATGAATAAAAATGCACTTTTATGCATTAAAATCATGTAAATAAATAAAAGAATAAAAATAAAGAAAATAAAAAGAAGGCAAATTGTGGATATGTAAATATATACAATATGACTTGTAAAAATAAATATAGCTGAAAGATATATTTATAATCCAATCTTCGAGACCAAGTTAGCATGGATTGGTCGACGAATAAATAAGTAGGGGGAGATAAGGAAAGAAAACATATAAAAAAAATTAATTCTGCACTCCAGACACTCTTCATTATTTATCCAATAAAAAACAAAACTTCAATGATTTTTAATTATTTCATATGGACACAATTTTCACCAAATTCTCTTTCTAATTATTTCTAAAAATGTATATAAAAATATAAAAATAAGTTAAAAATATTATCTTGTATATATGCCAAAAAATCCAACGTGTAAATTGTTAAAATCTCAACTTCCGAACACCATAACTTTCTCATACAAACTCCAATTTCACTCTACTCACCTTTAAAGTTCATAAAATAATATTATCTAATTAATAGATGTGATTTCACTAAAATCGGAGTTCATTTGCAAAAAGTTGATTTTGGGACCTAACCACATTATTTATTGTTTTAATGATTTTATAATTTCTATTTTTTGATCTTATAGTTTAACTCTAATTTATTTCATAATTTTTGAAGCTTATTTGTTATTTTAAATAAATCAAAAACCCTAATTTATAGGTAAATTTGAACTACATAACTTATACCTGTATATTCATATATTTAAATCAATTTATTAAAATCCACAAAAAATAACATATACTCTATTTATTATTCTAATAATAATAAAATATAAATTTTTTTATTATATATTAATTTATTAAATTAAAAATCCAAAACCTATTTATCAAGTATTAATCATACCTATTTATTAATATAATATTTATATTTCATAGTTTAATTGTTATTTATTAAAAATAATTATATCATAATTTACATAATCTAGTTACCTACATTTTTGTTTTTATACCTATTTAAAATAACCTTATTTATTATTTAATACTTAATTTATAAGATATTTATACATCTGGCCAACCAGGTGCTGGCACGTGTCAGCACTTGGTTCATCTTCTTCAAGAAGGCAGTCTGTTCGACTATTCTAACAAACCAACTTCCACCAATTTCCCCTCCTCTCTTCTACCCTCTTCGTTCAATCCAAACCCTCCAACACCTTCTCCTAACCATATGGATTCACGCCCACCATAGATCCTCAATTAACTCTTCCTCAATCGATTCATAAAATCCCATCAAATCGGCCATTCAATACTAACTCTCTCGAGCTAACCACTTCCAGCAACCATCTGGACGACCCCTCTATCTTCCTGCCTTGCCCTGTCCACTTGCGGTGGTGAGAACACCTAGTAGCCGCTCCGCGTGGAAGGAGGTGCGTCGGAGGACAGTTCCAAGGCCCCAACTCACCTTGCATCGCTGCCACTGTGCGCGTCCAGCTCCGGGAAGCTGACCCGTCAAGCAGCACGGTGGCATCGACGATGGCACCGAAGAAAACCGACGTCTGTCACCACAGCAAGAAGCCAGGGCACTAGAGGCGTAATTGCCCGGAATACCTGAAGTCGGTCGGCAAAGGTAAAACCCCAGTAGGTATGAAATCTACTTTTATCATTGAAACCAGTTTTCTCGTTGGATGAGAAGGAAGTTGGGTTGTTGATTCTGGTGCTTCTATTCATGTATGCATTTTGTTGTATTTGTTTCATGAAACTAGAAAACTTGAAGAAGGGGAGATAATCATCCAGATGGGATCTGATGCAAGTGTTGCAGCAGTCGCCGTCGGGACTTGTCGACTATCATTATCTAGTGGTAGAGTCCTAGTACTTAAAGAGTGTCTTTATGTACCTGAAGTCAGAAGGAATTTGATATATGTATCTAAGCTAGTTAGAAGTGGATATTCATTCCTTTTCTCTAATAAATTAGTCATAAATCATTATGATAAATATATTGCAGATGGTATTTTGACTTCTGGTGGACTCTATGAATTGTGCATTAATGAACATGTCATGAATGTTACAACCACTAATAAAATCCCTAAAAGATCAGGAAGAATAAAAATCATTCAAATATGATTTGGCATCAAAGGCTTGGTCATTTATCTGTTGATAGGATCAATAGATTGATAAAGGATGGACCTTTGGATTTTCTACAAGTTCAATCTTTACCTACCTGTTAACATTGTATTCGAGGTAAAATGACTAAGATGCCTTTCCATAACAAGGTTACAAGATGCGAAGGTATTATTGACCTAATACATACCGATGTATGCGGTCCCTTCAGTACCGTGACTCGAAATGGATATCGATATTATTTGATGTTTATTGATGACCATTCGTAATACGGGTTTGTATTCCTATTACGTCATAAATATGCAACCTTTGAAAAGTTCAAAGAATTCAAGGCTTTGGTTGAGAACCAAACCGATAGGAAGATTAAACGGATTCGATCTGATCGAGGCGGCGAGTACCTCTCAGATGAATTCAAGAAATACCTTAAAGAGAATGGAACTGTATCCAATCTCACTCCTCCTGGAACTCCCCAACTTAATGGTGTTGCTGAAAGACGCAACAGGACCATCATGGATATGGTCTGTTCGATGATGAGTATAGCACATTTACCACTTAGTTTCTGGGGATATGCAGTAGAGACTGCAATATATATCCTGAATAAGATTCCTAGCAAATCTGTACCTAAGACTCCTCATGAGCTCTGGTATGGAACCAAACCCAATGTTAATCACTTGAGGGTTTGGGGTTGCTTGGTTCATGCGAAGAACGTGGACGCAAGTAAGCTAGAATCTCGCACTCGTGAGTGTTACTTCATTGGGTATGTTAAAGATGGTATTGGATACCAGCTCTATGACTCTGAGACCCAAAAGGTTTTTATCTCTAGAGATGTGAAATTTATGGAGGATGATTTCCTTAAAGGTCAAGACAAAAATGAAGTAGAGGAACTCATTGAATCCCCTGAGGATTCTGAGCTTCCTGAACTAGAAACTGAAGAAATAAATAAAGATGAAACACCCATACCTCTTCAAAGGAGTTAGAGGGTGGTTGCACCACCTGAAAGGTATGGATTCCATGTGTCAAGTGAGACTGATAATGATCCTACTTCATTTGATAAAGCGCTAACATATCATGACATGGATATATGGATGCTAGCAATGAAGTCAGAAATTGACTCCATGCATAAGAATGGTGTATGGACCCTAGAGGGTCCACCTAAAGGGGTAAAACCCATTGGGTGTAAATGGATCTTCAAGAGAAAAAGGGGACCTGATGGGAAAGTAGAGACTTTCAAGGCACGGCTCGTAGCCAAGGGCTACACACAGAGAGATACCTCTTCGAAGGAGTTAGAGGGTGGTTGCACCACCTGAAAGGTATGGATTCCATGTGTCAAGTGAGACTGATAATGATCCTACTTCATTTGATGAAGCGCTCACATATCATGACATGGATATATGGATGCTAGCATTGAAGTCAGAAATTGACTCCATGCATAAGAATGGTGTATGGACCCTAGACAGTCCACCTAAAGGGGTAAAACCCATTGGGTGTAAATGGATCTTCAAGAGAAAAACGGGACCTGATGGGAAAGTAGAGACTTTCAAGGCACAGCTCGTAGCCAAGGGCTACACACAGAGAGAAGGCATCGACTACGATGAGACATTCTCTCCTGTGGCTATGCTTAAATCCATCAGGACACTGCTAGTTATAGCTGCATATCTTAACTACGACATATGGCAGATGGACGTCACGATGGCTTTCCTCAATGGATACCTCAAGGAGGATATCTACATGGAGCAGCCCCAAGGCTTCATAACTGAGGATGGAAAAGTATGCAAGCTGAAGAAATCCATCTATGGGCTCAAGCAAGCTTCTCGTAGCTGGAACATCAGATTTGACGAAACCATAAAGAGTTATGATTTTGTGCAGAATCCTGATGAACCTTGTGTGTACAAGAAGCTTAGTGGGAGCGCTATTGTGTTCATCGTGCTGTACGTAGATGACATCCTTATCATTGGGAATGATATAGGGATGATGACCAGTGTGAAGATTTGGCTATCCCATGCCTTTGAGATGAAAGATCTTGGAGAAGCCTCTTACATCTTAGGCCTGAAGTTGTTCAGAATCCGAGAAAAGAGGATTTTGGGATTGTCACAACATGGATACATTAAGAAGATTCTTGAACAATTCTGTATGGATAGTTCCAAGAAAGTAGTCCTACCCTTAAGAAATGGTATCCACCTGTCTAAAGGAATGGCTCCTCAAACTGTTGAGAAAAAGAAAGCCATGGCTGGATGCCCTTATGCATCAGCTGTAGGAAGCTTAATGTATTCCATGATGTGTACTAGGCCAGATATCTACCATGCAGTGGGAGTGGTAAGTCGTTACCAATCCTGCTATGGAGAGCAACACTGGAATGCAGTAAAGAACATATTTAAATATCTAAGACGGATGCAAGATTACATCTTGGTCTATGGAGATGGTAATCTCCAAGTCTTGGGATATACAGATTCTGACTTCCAATCAGATATTGATGATCGAAAGTCGACATCAGGGTTTGTATTCCTGTTGAATGGTGGTGCTGTGAGCTGGAGAAGCAAGAAGTAGGACACTACAACAGATTCAACAACAGAAGTCGAGTACATTGCCACATCAGATGCTGCAAAGGAGGCGGTGTGGTTGCGCAAGTTCATCCTGGAGCTTGGCGTAGTTTCCTCTGATACTCCCATCCCGCTACTCTGCGATAACATGGGAGCCATTGCCCAAGCGAAGGAACCTAGATGGCATCAGAAGAGCAAGCACGTGGAAAGGAAATACCACATCATTCGGGAAATTCAAAAGCATGGTGATATCATCATCACCAAGGTAGCCTCTGCCGACAACATTGCTGATCCTCTTACCAAACCTCTGACACAGAAGGTTTTCGACCAGCATGTAATGAGTATGGGTTTAAGGATTGTTCCTGAATGGTTCTGAGGGCTAGTGGGAAATTGTTAGCAATGTGAGCCCGAGGCGAACCATTCCTACAATAAATGTTATTGTAATAATTAATTTATCAATAAAAGTTATTGATTGTGTTTCACTCCCTTTTTATGAGATTGAATGAATGAATGCACTATAAGGTCCCTCTGTACAATAAGGGTTATGTACCATGGCCAACTTGATAATCATACAATTGTTGATTCATTGAATCTTAGAGGCTGATGCTTGATGAACATCTAAGGAGTTAGATAGAGGACTCATCAAGCATCATCAAATGATTGTCAAGTGATGATCTCCAGCCTGAGTAGGAGATGCCAATCCTTTCTCATTAGGCTGGTATCTGATCGACCTCTTGATGTAGGTCCTCTGCATGGGATTAGTGATTCAGAGGTGTCAGATTAGTTAAGTCAATGTGTTGTCTTAACGAGATCGAGATAACCAAAGACCTATGTTGAATACTGTCACAATATAGGCACACATCCTCTGACCAGAGACATATGTGTTGCTATATGTCTGAGTGTGTACAGTTGGCAGACCAATAGGTTGATGACCTAACCAAGGTCTATACACCGACGATCTGGTGTACATGTAAGGACATATGAGTAATACGATCTCTCAAAGGGATCATACATGTTCACTTGTGAACCAGGAGACATGAGCTCACTCATGAGGTATTGGGACTGATCAAACTCCATGCATGATCATCGTGCTTTGGAAGCATGACATGAATTTGAAGGTAAGATATATGCTTTGTGAAAGCATATGATCTATACCAAATCCCAATGACCATGAATGAGAAACTTAGTGATCAAGCCCTGAAGATGACAGTATAAAAGTGATCTATATCTTCAGGATGATCATAGGTCTCCCAGTATGCAGGATGTACAGGTGTTGGGAATACCTGAGGGTGATGTGATCATAAACGATTGTATAACCATGATGCTTCCATTCCGAGGGAGTGATGAAACAGGTCTGGATTGTAGTGACTCCTCTTAGTAGAGAAGTGACCTAATCTTAGTCCATGTATTGGACATTGATTAGAATGAGATTCAAATGCAATGCGAAGATTAGGTTTACGGCCTTGATTTAATCAAGCATCTATAAGAGGTCCATGAGATCTGGATTTGAGATGTGATCTCAATATCCAAGTCACTATACGTGGAACAATACAATCGCCCGGTCCTTATCTCCAAGTATCTGCGAAGAAATCACATTATTCTTGAAAGGGTTCAAGAATAATTCCATAGTTGAATTATATTTGAGCATTAAGAGAATGATAATTAAATGTGATTTAATTATCTTGACGCATGTGGAAATTATCCAACATAATTAAATGTGATTTAATTATTGTGGATAAGAATAATGTGGATAGAAATATCCAATTATTCATAATATATTATAAATGTGATTTATAATGTATTAGAGAGAGCTAATCATAATTTATATTTGTTAATTAATTATTGATGTGTATTGGGTACACATTGTGTAATTAATTGAAAATGTAAATTATATTTTATTTTGGGTTGTGAATGTGATTCACAGATTTCCAATGGTAAGATTGCAATATTCTTAAAATTAATTATGAATTATTTTTGAAAAATAAATCACAACAAAAGTTGTTGGAAATTATGGGAGAAATTCATGGAGATATGCAATCTCATGAGATTGCATGAGATTGCCTCCACCATGAGGACATGGTGGACGGCTGCCAATTCCCACAAGGAAATTGGTAGCCGTCCTACACATTCCTTATGGGGAGCAATCTCCATGCTAATCTCTCTATAATTGTATGATTTAATTTATGATTGAATTGTATTTGATTCATCAAATATATTTGGTCTAAATTAAGTTATTAGTTGTTGGCTTTTACCAACAACAATCTTGACCATTGGATTAAATTAAGCCTCCTCTCCTCTCTCCTTGGTGGCCGTCCACCAAACCCTAGAGGAGAGCTCCGTCGTCGCTTTGCCACCGCGTCACCGCTTCGACATTCTTTGGTTCTCCATCTTCTTTGGAGTGCTATGCTCGTGAAGAAGGTGTTCGATCTCGTGCGACAAGATCAGGAGTTCACCGTGCTTGGATCAACTTGTTGGATTACGAGGATCATGCGACTCATCCCTGCGCTCACAAGATTCTTCTCTGACGATCGGACTTCAGACAGGAGGTCTCTTTTTATAGAGACTCGATCAACCACGCTTTAAGAGGAATCCTTTTATACTTGTTGTGGTTATAGATGAAACGATCCAAGAATTGTTCTTGGATCATGTGGTTTCATCGCATGAAAAAATTTTAAATTCCGATGCATAAAACAACTAGTACGATTAGTCGTTCTTCGTCGTATTCGATACAACGCTCACGCTTCTGTGATACGCTTGAGGATTATTCCATATCCTTTCAAAGGATATGGTTAGATCCTTAAGCGCATCACGGAAACCTGAGCGTCGTATCGAATACGACGAGGAACGACTAGTCGCACTACTTGTTATATGCAGCGGAATTTAAAAACATTTCATGTGACGAAACCACATGATCCAAGAATGCTTCTCAGATCGTTTCATCTAAACCAAAAATAAGTAATAGGATTACCTCTTGAAACGTGGTTGTGATCGAGTCTCTAAACAAAGAGACCTCCTTTCTCAAGTCCGATCTGACGGAGGAGACGCTTGCGAGCGCGGGGATGAATCGCATGCTTCTCGCAATCCTTGTTGATGATCCAACCGACGAATCTCCTAATCTCGACACACGAGATCCTACATCTTCTTCATGAGCGAGGCACACCGAAGGAGACAAAGATCCACGAGCAAATGATTGGGCAGCATAACGACGACGCTGCGGCGATGGAGACTCTCTCTAGGGCATCCATGGTGGACGACCATGAGAGAGGATGAGAGAGGGCTGACATGTAGAGAGAAAGAGAGAGACTTATATTCTCTTGTGTGTAAAGAAGAGCAAAGGGGTGCCTCTCCTTTTATAATATTTTGGGATCCATGGATCTCAATCCATGGACAACACAAATCCAATTGCTCACATTGATTTGTGTTTCTTTTAATGGTTAAGATTTGTGTTGGTAAAAACCAACAACAATTAATTTAATTTAGATTAAAATATATTGATAAATCAATATAAATTAATCCCAAAATTAAATCAACAACATATTGAGATAATGGAAAGGAGAATGCCTCCTTCCATGTATATGGAGTGGACGACCACCGTTTCCTAAAAGGAATCGGTGGCCGTCCCTTCCATTCAATATGGAAGGAGGCTCTCAAATGTAATCTTCTTAGATTACATAATTCCATGTATCTCCAATTTTACAACAACAATTGTTGTAAATTATTCTACAAAAATAATTCATAATTATTTTGAGAATATTGCAATCTTGCCATTGGAAATTTGTGAATCATATTCACAACCCAAAATAAAATGTAAATTACATTTTCAATTTAATGTCTAATGTGAATCTAATTCACATCAACATTTAATTAACAAATGTAAATTACAAATAGCTCTCTCTTATATATTATAAATCACATTTATAATATATATGATTAATATGGATAGTGCTATCCACATTATTCATATCTATGATAAATAAATCATATTTAATCATCTTGGATCTCTATTCTGATGTGCCCAAATAATGTGAATCACATTCACATTATTCACATCTTTGATAATCAAATCTCATTTAATTATCTAAGATAACTCTCTTTATAATATGAATCAAATTCATATTATTCATGATAATTAAATCACATTTAATTATCCATTTTCTCAATGCTCGGATACATATATCAATAATGAAATTATCATGAACTCTTTCAA
This sequence comes from Ottelia alismoides, assembly GCA_037367405.1. NCBI lineage: Eukaryota > Viridiplantae > Streptophyta > Magnoliopsida > Alismatales > Hydrocharitaceae > Ottelia > Ottelia alismoides. The sequence continues at coordinate 365,856 of JAZKJV010003126.1, forward strand.
GGATAATGCACTTTCTCCACAGATACTTGGATATAAGGACAGGGCGATTGTATTATTCCACGTATAGTGACTTGGATATTAAGATCACATCTCAAATCCAGATCTCGGACCTCCCATAAATGCTTGATTAAATCAAGATCGCAAATCTAATCTTCTCATTGCATCTGAATCATATTCAGATCAATGTCCAACATTTGGACTAAGATTAGATTACTTCTCTACAGAGAGGAGTCACTAAAATACAGACCCGTTTCATCACTCCCTAGGAATGAAAGCATCACGGTTATACAACCGTTTATGATCACATCACCCTCAGGTATTCCCAATACCTATACATTCTGCATACTGGAAGACCCAGATTAATCCTGAAGTATAAGATCAATTTTACACTGTCTACTTCAGGGATTTATTACTAAGTTTCTCATTCGATCATTGGGAGTTGGTATCAATCATATACTTTCCTAAAACATATATCATACCTAGGTGTTGATCATATACTTTCCAAAAGTATATATCAAACCTACAAATTCAGTCAAGCTTCCAAAGCGAGACGACCGTGCACAGAATTTGATATTCCCAATATCTCATGAGTGAGCTCATGTCTTCCGGTTCAGTAATGAACCTATATGATCCCTTTGAGAGATTGTATTAATCATACGCCCTTGCATGCACACCAGCGTTGATTAGGTCATCAACCTATTTGTATGCCAAATGTACATACTCAAACATATAGTAACACATCTGTCTCCGGTCAGAGGATGCGTGCCTATATCATGACAACATACGATATAAGACTTTGGTTATCTCAATCTCGTTAAGTCAACTCTTTGACTTAACTAATCTGACACCTCCGAATCTCTATTCCTATGTAGAGGACCTACATCAAGAGGTCAGTCAGATATCAGTCTAATTGAGAAAGGATTGCCATCTCCTACTCAGGATGGAGATCATCTCTTAACAATCATTTGATGGTGCTTTACGAGTCCTCAATCTAACTCTTTAGATGTTCATCCAAGCACCAACCTCTATGATTCAATATTTGAATCAACAGCTGTATGATCATCAAGATGGCCATGATACATAATACTAATTGTACTATGGGACCTATTATGCAAATTATGTATTCTTCATTTAAGATTAGGGAATGATATTCTCAATAACATTTATTGCATAATGGCTCGCCATGTGCTCGCATGTCGAACAATCTCCCACTAGCCCAAAGAGCCATTAATGGGCTAATCATTTAAACCCACACTCATGTGAAAATCATAGGCTATTTAGAAATTAGCTAGGTAAGTTGATTAGTCACACTGTTCCCAAGAGACTATGCCAAGTCCTTTTACGACACTTGCATATCCCTAGTAGCAGTACTCGCATCTAATGTGAATGTCGCATCTTATGCAACCAATACTCAATATAGTCAAAGCAGTTATAGTGTCCTTGATACTACTTCTTAACAATAATTATAACCAGTATTACCATAATCCTTATCAGAATACCCTTATTCCTGGAGATCTCTATCTCCTAAGGTATCCGTAGTTAAGACCTTTTAGATCACTATCTATAAAGTCTTAATTTCTTGAAGATAAGACATTGAGATCACTATCTCAAAAGTTTTGCCTTCTATGAAGATATCATTATTACTTCAATCAAGTGTTTTATCACCATAGTGGGATTAGTAACAGTTTATTACTCCCACTGCATGGTAGACATCTGACTTTTGTACATATCTAGCATACACCCGGCTTCTTGGAAGTGATGCACAAGGGCAAGAAGTTTGCATTCACATCCTCAACTCTTTGAGGTGCTATCCCTTTAAATAGGTCAGTACCATATCTTTGAGGAAAAAAAGCCTTTCTTGGAATTTTCTAGAAAATGGAAATGTCCAAGGTGTACTATTACTGTGACTGTCCCAATACCCTCTTCTCTTTGCTTCTGAACAACTTCATAACTAAGATCTAAGAGGTATCCTTGAGATCATATCTCGAGGTATTGAACAACCAGATTATATAACACTTATTATTATCATCCTTATATCATTCTAAATGATTAGAATACTATCTACATATAGCATGATGAACATAAGGGCACTCCCACTAAGCTTCACATGGTTCATCAAGCTTTTATCTGAAATCATAACATTTATAATTTCATCAAATATTATGTTCCAACTACAAGAAGCTTATTTGAGTCCAAAGATGGAGTTCTTTAGCTTGCACACCTTGATTTGCTCAACCATGAAGCCCTGGGGCTACTTCATGTGAATATCATCAAAGAGGTATTCATAAGGGAATACAATCTTGACTCACATCTTGAAGATGCCATTGTCAAGTTGTGTAGCTAGGGTTAGCAATATTCTGATGGGTTTAAACATGGTCACTGAAGAGAAAGTCTCATCGCAAGCGATGTCTTCTCTTCGGTGTGTAGCTCATGGCTACGAACCGTGCTTTGAAGGTCTCTACCTTCTCATCAGGTTCCCTCTTTCTCTTGAAGATTTATTTATACCATAATGGGTCTAACCCTTATAGGTGGATCCCCAAGGGTCCATATACAACACTTGTATATGAAGTCAATTTTAGACTTTATTGCTAACATCCATCTTTCCATGCTATGATCTTCGGAAGCTTGATCACATGAATTCAGATCATTGTCATATTAAACTAACGCATGGAATCCATCTTCAAACTTATTTGAAGAGGTATTAGTGTTTCATCTTTAATTGTCTATTTAGTTTCCGATTTTAGGAGCCTCATTATCATCTCAAAATTTAAATGAGTTCCTTCACTTTATTTTCATTTTGATTCTCAGGAGAGTCATCCTATACGAATTACATTCTCAAAGATGAGATCTTTTAAGAATCTCAAGGTCATAAAGTAGGTATCCAATACCATCCTTTATTTTCCTAATGAAGTAGCACTCTCTGGTGCTAGATTCCAGCTTTCTAGCATGGAACCTTGTAAGGATATATAATGTACTCTCTACCACATATATATACCTGGAAACTAAGAGATAATTTTGCTAAGATTAATCATTGATCAAATCATGTCACACCTGTATCTCCCTACAACTCTATTGATTTAAGGTTCATTAGGAGGATTGAGAAAGGAATGATACTCACATCTCCATAAGGTATTCCTTGAATTCATCTAATAGGTACAAGCTACCTTGGTTAGATCAAATTCATTTCATCTTCCTTCAAATTTTGGTTCTAAACCAAAATTGTGAAATCTTTGAACTTTTCAAAGGTTTCTTAGGTGAAGAGAAGAAATCTCATATTATACATAATCATCAATAGATATCACATCTCCATAATGTTTACTATGGTATAGATGATTCACATACATCAATATGCATGAGATCCTAAATACCCTGACATCTTACACCTTTCCCAAAGAAGGGTGTATTGGACATTTTACTTTGAATACAATATTCATAAGTATGCAAGTTTTGAAATTTTAGACATTCTAAAGTTTCATCTCTTACTTGTCCATTGATCTCTTCAACAGACATATGTCCAAAACATGATGCCAGATCATTGTCAAATGATCTTCATCCTCCTATTGATCTTTAAAGTTTTAATTTTTAGTATTAGAAATCTTAATGAACCATTCATTAATTTTCTAATTTAGCGGAGTCCACTAGATGTTAGATTACTATCTGAAATATATCCATCATAACTCTCTATGATAGGTTTATTCCAGAATTCATGTTTATTTCCAACATTTAGAAATAAACTATGAGTATATTCTAATATCCAGGTCACAGAGACATTCTCTAAGACTAAGGGCTCCCACTGAAAATATGAAGTCTATTGATCCAATGGAAATTGTTGCAACAATTGCATCACTTCCAACATGGATGACCATTAAACTTTAAGATCAAATTTCTAATATTCTAATACATATGCAACCAATTGTATGTGTCATTAGAAGATTGAGATACAATTAGACTTTACCTTATCAAAGAAGTAAGTCAATTTCGATGATTATATGTAGATTATTCTGATGTACTATCCGATTCCTTCTTTAAGGATTCTAGATAGATTTGAGTCATACTATCAACACATCAAATTATTGCAGTATTCACATTCATCCAACTCTTTGGATGTCATATGGATGTCACGGAAGTATAGTCAACTCTTTGACTATACTTCTTACTTGGGTCCAACTCATGCTTCCACTGCGCTCCCTTTATCTATAAGCAACCATTTCTCATGACAAAGGATCTCTTATGTTGAAATCAAAATTTTTAATATAAGAGTATTTCAACATTTATACATGCTTCATTCAATTCATACAATATGAATATTATGAAGCTTCATTAATGACTAGAGTATAGATAGTAGAATGATGACACTCATTGTATCTACATCCATTTAAACTCTTAAAACTTAGGTTCAGGTAGGTACTCAAACAATTTGAATACATCATCTCTTATAGAGCCATCATTCTGCATAATGCAGAGAACCATGTCATTCATGATTATATGTTGAGAGCACATATGTATGCCAGAACATCTTCTTAGATTTTATAAGGATTATTTGATAATTACGATCATTATCGACATGTCACTATAAAAGTACATTCGATGAGACCAAGACCTATAGAGACATACAAACCCTAGGGTTTTAGTCCTATTGTCTATTTAATTATCATTCCTCATTATTATGAGGAAACTTGCACATGCAATCACATACATTATGTGTCCAATTGCAAGTACAATATCTGGATCATGGGTCCAATCCATGATATTCTACTGATTATTATTGAGTATAACATTGAGTGGGACTAAAGAAGGATTATCTGAAATAAGAAATTGCATAAAATATATAAATATATAATTTACTTTGATTTAGGAATTTTTATATCAAAGTTGTCTTGCCAAGTCAACAATGAAAGTTCATTCCCTTAATCACTTTCAATGTAAGAGATATACTTACCATTATATCTCAACAAGATCTGGGATCTCCTTCCTTATCTTTGTTACATCCCAATAATATGAGAACCTGTAACTCGGATAAAAAGAAGCGGGAACACATTCCGCCTTGCAAGTCCAACTTGCATTTCCCGATTCAGTCTTTAACACCCGGGCCTACCACCCCTATGGTGATGTTGACCCGTCATTAATTGAATCAACTATCAACAGGAATACAACTCGCTATGCACAATCCAATATCGCCCCAATAATATGAGGATCCGATATTGGGGTCACTACGCATACGTCCTTACTCTTTTGAGAAGCGACGAACCTGATCCAAATGGATCGTATGCAGGAGCTATCACTTCGGACATGCGTCTCCTACATACAATATCTGGCGACGGAACCCTTCGCCTTGACGGGAGACCATGGATGTCACTTATGTGATCCTCCACCTCATATTCAAATTTTAATTAATTCTTATGAATCATATTCATATAATTAATTCTTCCAAGGGAAATACACATCTATTCATAATATAGTGTTTTTAATTTGGATATATTAACTTAATCACATTAAATTAATTATCAATCCTAATTCAATCAACAAACTTGATTTTACTTGAATATATGGTATTATCTCAAAGTACGTATTATTTTGAATTTTAATAATTAGAAAATACATCATGATCTCTCAGGCATCATTCGTTCCCTACCCGCTGTCATGGCCAGTACCGGCAGCGGATCAGGCTCGTCATGGCCAGTACCGGCGGCGGATTGGGCTCGTCACGACGGCGTACATGGCAAGAACTGATGATCATCCAAGCAGCGGATCTCTTGATCTTAACACACAAGATCCGACGTCTTCTTCACGAGTGAGATGCACCGAAGGAGACGGAAATCCACGAGCAAACGATCGGGCAACATAACAACGACGTTGCGGCGATGGAGAACGTCTCTAAAGCATCCATGGAGGATGACCACATGAGAGAATAAGAGAGGGCATGTAGAGAGAGAAAGAGAGAGAGAGAGAATTATGTTCTCTTTGTGTAAAGAAGAGCAAAGGAGTTGCCTCTACTTTTATAATATTTTGGGATCCATGGATGTCAATCCATGGACAACACAAATCTAATGGCTCACATTGATTTGTGCTTCTTTTAATGGCTAAGATTTGTGTTGGTAAAAACCAACAGCAATTAATTTAATTTATATTAAATCTATATTGATAAATCTATATAAATCAATCCCAAATTAAATCAAGCAATCATGGAGATTATTGGAATGAAGATTGACTCCATCCATAATATGTGATTTGATGGCAGTCTCATGTAATCTCATGATATCTCATGAGATTACATTATTCCATGGAAACTTTCAAGATTTACAACAACACTTGTTGTAAATTATTCAATAAAATTATTCATAATTATTTTGTGAATATTGCAATCTTGCCGTTGGAAAATTGTGAATCACATTCACAACCCAAAAAAATGTGAATTACATTTTCAATTAATTGTTCGATGTGAATCCAATTCACATCAACATTTAATTAACAAATGTAAATTACAAATAGCTCTCTCTTATATATTATAAATCACATTTATAACATATATGATTAATATGGATAGTACTATCCACATTATTCATATCCATAATAATTAAATCACAATTAATCATCTTGGATCTCTATTCTCATGTTTCCAAATAATATGAATCACATTCACATTATTCACATCTTTTGATAATCAAATCACATTTAGTTATCTAAGATAACTCTCCATATAATATGAATCAAATTCATATTAATCAAGATAATTAAATGATATTTAATTATCCATTTTCTTAATGCTCGAATACTTATATCAACAATGAATTTATCTTGAACTCTTTCAAGGATAATGCACTTTCTCCGCAGATACTTGGAGATAAGGACAGGGCGATTGTATTGTTCTACGTATAGTGACTTGGATATTGAGATCACATCTCAAATCCATATCTCGGGCCTCCCATAGATGCTTGATTAAATAAAGATCACAAATCTAATCTTCTCATTGAATCTGAATCACATTCTGATCAATGTCCAACATTTGGACTAAGATCAGATTACTTCTCTACTGAGAGGAGTCACTAAAATCCAGACCTGTTTCATCACTCCCTAGGAATGGAAGCATCATGGTTATACAACCGTTTATGATCACATCTCCCTCAGGTATTCCCAATACCTGTACATCCTGCATACTGGAAGACCTAGAATAATCCCGAAGTATAAGATCAATTTTACACTGTCTACTTTAGGGATTTATCATTAAGTTTCTCATTCGATCATTGGGAGTTAGTATCGATCATATACTTTCCAAAAGCATATATCATACCCAGGTGTTGATCATATACTTTCCAAAAGCATATATCAAACCTACAAATTCAGTCAAGCTTCCAATGCGAGATGACCGTGCACGGAATTTGGTTCTCCCCAATATCTCATGAGTGATCTCATGTCTTCCGGTTCAGTAATGAACCTGTATGATCCCTTTGAGAGATCGTATTACTCATATGCCCTTATATGGACACCAGCGCCCCCGTGTATAGACCTTGATTAGGTCATCAACCTATTGTTCTGCCAAATGTACATACTTAGACATATAATAACACATATGTCTTCGGTCAGAGGATGCGTGCCTATATCATGACAGCATATGATATAGGACTTTGGTTATCTCGATCTCGTTAAGTCAACTCTTTGACCTAACTAATCTGACACCTCCGAATCTCTATTCCTATGCAGATGACCTACATCAAGAGGTCGGTCAGATATTAGACTAAATGAGAAAGGATTGCCATCTCCTACTCAGACTGGAGATCATCTCTTAACAATCATTTGACGGTGCTTGATGAGTCCTCAATCTAACTCTTTAGATATTCATCCAAACACCAGCCTCTATGATTTAATAATTGAATCAACAGCTGTATGATCATCAAGATGGCCATGGTACATAACACTAACTGTACTAAGGGACCTATTATGCAAATTATTTATTCTTTATTTCAGATCAGGGAAAGATATTTGCAATAACATTTATTGCATAATGGCTCGCCATGGGCTTGCATGTCCAATAATCTCCCACTCGCCCAAAGAGCCATTAATGGGCTAATCATTTAAACCCACACTCATGTTACAATCATAGGCTATTTAGAAAATAGCTAGGTAAGATGATCAGTCACTCTGTTTCCAAGAGACTACTCCTAGTCCTTTTATGGCACTTGCATATCCCCTAGTAACAGTGCTCGCATCCAATGCGAATGTTGCATCTTATGCAACCAATACTCAATTTTGTTATGGTGTCCTTGACACTATAGCTCGATAATTATTATAACCAGTATGTCCATAATCCTCATCAGAATACCTTTATTTCTAGAGATCTCTATCTCCTAATGTATCAACAGTTAAGACCCTTACAGATCACTATCTAAAAGGTCTTAAACTTTTGAAGATAAGACTTTGTGATCACTATCTCTAAGTTTCATCATCTTTTGAAGATATTGTTATTACTGCAATCAAGTGTTTAATCACCATAATAGGATCAGCAAACGTTTACTACTCCCACTGCATGGCAGACATCTGGCTTTTGTACACATCTAGCATACACTCGGATTCTCGAAACTGATGCACAAGGGCAAGCAGTTTCAGTATTCACATCCTCAACTCTTTGTGGTGCTATTCCTTTAGATAGGTCGGTACCATATCTTGAGGGAAAGAATTCTTTCTTGGAATTTTCCATGGAAATGTCCAAGGTATACCATTAATTTGATGGTCCCAATACCCTCTTTTCTTTACTTCCGAACAACTTCAGAACTAAGATCTAAGACATATCCTTGAGATCATATCTCGAGGTATGGAACAACCAGATATAAAACACTTATTATTATCATCCTTAGATCATTCCAAATGATTAGGATATCTACATTTAGCACGATGAACACAATGGCACTCCCACTGAGCTTCATATGATTTATCAAGATTTTATCTGAAACCATAACATTTATGATTTCATCAAATCCAATATTCCAACTACAAGAAGCTTATTTGAGTGTAGCTGTGGTTAGCAATATTCTGATGGATTAAAGCAAGGTCACTGGAGAGCAAGTCTCATCGCAAGCGATGTCTTCTCTTCGGTGTGCAGCTCATGGCAACAGACCGTGCTTTGAAGGTCTCTACCTTTTCATCAGGTTTCCTCTTTCTCTTGAAGATCCATTTAAACCGTAATGGGTCTTACCCATATAGGTGAACCCTCGAGGGTCTATATATACAACACTTGTATATGAAGTCTACTTTAGACTTTATTGCTAACATCCATCTTTCCATATCATGATCTTTAGAAGCTTCATCATATGAAGTTAGATCATTGTCAGATTCAATTGACGCATGGAATCCATCTTCAAACTTATTTGAAGAGGTATTAGTGTTTCATCTTTAATTGTCTTTTTAATTTCCGATTCCAGGAGCCTCATTATCATCTCAAGATTAAATGAGTTCCTTTACTTCATTTTCATCTTGATTCTCAAGAGAGTCATCCTATAAGAATCATATTCTCAAAGATGAGATCTTTTAAGAATCTCAAGGTCATAAAGCAGGTATCCAATACCATCCTTTATTTTCCTAATGAAGTAGCACTCTCCAGTGCCAGATTCCAGATTACTTGCATGGAACCTTATTAAGGATATATATTGTAGTCTCTACTGCATATATACCTTGGAAACTAATAGATAATTATGCTAATATTCATCATTGATCATATCATGTCACACATGATCTAATTGTATCTCCCTACAACTCTTATTGAGTTTAGGTTTATAAGGAGGAGTGAGATAAAAATAATATTCATATCTATAAGGTATTCCATGAATTCATCTAATAGGTACAGGCTACCTAGGTTAGATCAAAGTCATTTCATCTTCTGAAAAAACTAATAGATAATTATGCTAATATTCATCATTTATCATATCATGTCACACATGATCTAATTGTATCTCCCTACAACTCTTATTGAGTTTAGGTTTATAAGGAGGAGTGAGATAAAAATAATATTCATATCTATAAGGTATTCCATGAATTCATCTAATAGGTACAGGCTACCTAGGTTAGATCAAAGTCATTTCATCTTCCTTCAGACTTTGGTTCAAAACCAAAATTGTGAAATCTTTGAACATTTCAAAGCTTTTTAAGGTGAAGGAAAGAAATTTCATATCTCAAATAATCATCAATAGATATCACATATCCATAATGTTTATTCTGATATAGATGATTCACATACATCAATATGTATGAGATTTGAATACCTTGATATCTTACACCATTCCCAAGGAAGGGTGTATTGGACATTTCTACTTTTGAATACAATATTCACAAGTATGTAAGATTTGAACCTTTAGACAATCTAAAGTTTCATCTCCTATCAGTCTATTGATCACATCAATAGACAAAAGTCCAAAACATGATGCCAGATCATTATCAAATGATCTTCATTCTCCCATTGATCTTTTAAGGTTTAATTTCAGTCTTAGAAATGTTAATAAATCATTCATTAATTTTCTAATTTAGTACATTCCATAAGATTTTAGATTACTATCTGAAATATCTCCATCATAACTCTTTATGATAGGTGTATTACAGAATTCACGTTTATTTCCAACATTTAGAAATAAACAATGGGTGTATTCTAAAATCTAGGTCATAGAGACATTCTCTAAGACTAAGGTCTCTCCCACTGAAATTATGAAGTCTATCAATCCAATAGAGATTTGTTGCAACAATTGCATCGATATCCATGTGGATGACTATTGAACCTTTACGATCAAATTTCTAATCTTCTACCATATATGCAACCAATTGCAAGTGTCATTTAGAAGATTGAGATACAATTGTTAGACTTTATCTTATCAAATTAGTAAGTCAATTTCAATGATTATATGTAGATTATTATGGTGTACTATCCGATTCCTTCTCTAAGGATTCTAGATAGATTTGATAGTCATACTATCAACATATCAGCTTATTGCAGTATTGGCATTTATCCAACCCTTTGGATTTCATATGGAAGTCACAGAAGTACAATCAATTCTTTGAATTTCATTCTCACATGGGTCAGACCCACGCTTCCACTGTGCTCCCTTCATCTATAAACAACCATTGCTTAAGATAATGGTCTCTTATGTTAAATTCAAAGATTTCAATATAAGAGCATTTCAACATTTATACATGCTTCATTCAATTCATATAATATGAATAATATGAAGCATCATGAATAATCAGAGTATATACAGTAGAATGATGACACTCGTCATATCTACATCCATCTAAACTCTTAAAACATTGGTTCAGGCAGGTACTCAAACAATTTGAATACATCATCTCTTATAGAGCCACCATTCTGCATGATGCAGAGAACCATGTTATTCATGATTAAATGTTGAGAGCACATATGTATGCCAGAACATCTTCTTAGAATTTTATAAGGATTATTTGACAATTACGATCATCATCGACATGTCACTTCCAAAGTACATTTGATGAGAGATCAAGACTATAGATACATAAAAACCCTAGGGTAGTAGTCCTATTGTCTATTTAATTGTAACTCCTCCTTATTATGAGGAAAATTTGCACAATGCAACCACATACAATATGTGCCCAACTGCAAGTACAATATCTAGATCATGGATCCAATCCATGATATTTTACTGGTTATTATCGAGTATAATATTGAGTGGGTTTAATGAAGGATTATCTGAAACAAGAAATTTGCATAAATATATTTAAATATATATTGTACTTTGATTTAGGAATTTTTATATCAAAGTTGTCTTGCCTTGTCAACATGGAAAGTTCATTCCCTTAATCACTTTCAATGTAAGAGATATACTTACCATTATATCTCAAGCAAGATCTGGGATCTACTTCCTTATCTTTGTTACATCCCAATAATATGAGAACCTGTAACTCCGATAAAAAGAAGCGGGAACACATTCTGCCTTGCAAGTCCAACTTGCATCTCCCAATTCAATCTTTAACACCCAGGCCCACCGCCCCTAAGGTGATGTTGACCCGTCATTAATTGAACAATCCGTCAACAGGAATACAACTCGCTATGCGCAATCTAATATCACCCCAATAACATGATGGCCCGATATTGGGGTCACTACGCATTCGTCCTTACTCTTTCAAGAAGCGAAGAGCCCGATCCAAATGGATTGTATGCATGAGCTATCACTTTGGACAGGCGTCTCCCATATACAATATCTGGTGACGGAACCCTTCGCCTTGACGAGAGACCATGGATGTCACTTATGTGATCCTCCACCTCATATTCAAATTTTATGTAATTATAATGAATCATATTCATATAATTAATTCTTGCAAGGGAAATACACATATCATAATAGAGTGTTTTAATTGGATATAATTAATTCAATCACATTAAATCAATTATCAATCCAATTCAATCAACAAACTTGATTAGTTTTACTTGAATATATATATATATATATATATATATGGTATTATATCAAAGTACATATTAATTCAAATTTTAATAATTAGAAAAATACACCTTGATTTCTCCGGCATTATCGAGTCCCTACCCGCTACCATGGCCAGTACCGACGAAAGTGGGACGGACTGCAACCGGTGCGACCCGCTACCCCAATGCTTCCCGACTAGACACCATATCCACCTCAGGAAAGGATAATGCCAAATAGATCAATATATACTTGAGATGATCATCGGTTCTTCAACTGAACTTATACCATATAGTAATAATCAAAACATTTTTTGATTATAAAGAAATTTGCTAGATAAATTCCCAATCCTATTCAAGCAAGTTGTTTGTTGATTGTGTTTTCAATTATGATCTAGATCAAATCTAATCAATTTATTGGTTGAGGCCAAGTCAGTTAAGGAAATAATCATCATTAAAAGTTTGTCAAATATTTTCCATAATTATTTCAAGAAATTAACAATTAATTTCACTAGTTGACAATCACATGGTTCTTGATTAGGAATGTAATTTCAGGAGTGACTCCTACTTACTAAAATTAACATATCTCAATCAATTTGAATCCAAATTAGACAAAATCAGTTTCCAAAGATTGATAATTTGATTTAGGACAGAACCTAAGTGATTTGCACGCATTTCTAGGCGTATCAAAAAAGTAATTAACTAATTAATCACGTTAAGATTTGTAGTTCCCGCAACAGTGAATACATGTTCATTAAAACAACCATATCTCGAGCAAACGAAATCCAAATTACGTAAACTCAGATCCTATGGTTCCTTATTTAATGGAGAACAAAATCCAATTATTATTTTAGTGTTTAAACATTTAAACAGAGCCTAAAATAATCACAAAATAGAGATGCAAAAATGAAATGCGATAAAACTTTTGCAACCTTAACGAACCCAAGTCGTCCTAGGTTTACGGATCGTATCCGGAACCTCCGACCTAAGGATCTGATACCACTTGAAGGATATGGTTAGATCCTTAAGCGCATCATGGAAGCATGAACATCGTATCGAATGCGACGAAGAACAACTAGTTAGACTAGTTGTTCTATGCAGTGGAAATTATTTTTTTTTCATGCGATGAAACCACATGATCCAAGAACACTTCTCGAATAGTTTCGTCTAAACCACAAACACGTATTAGGATTACCTCTTGAAGCGTGGTTGCGATCGAGACCCTAAACGAAGAGACCTCCTATCTCAAGTCCGATCCAACGGAGGAGACGCTTGTGTGCGTGTTGGTGAAACACGTGCTTCTCACAATCCATGTTGATGATCCAAGCGGCGGATCTCCTGATCTCAACACACAAGATCCGACGTCTTCTTCATGAGCGAGGTGCATCGAAGGAGACGGAGATCCATGAGCAAATGATTGGGCAGCATAACGACGACGCTGCGACGATGGAGAACCTCTCTAAAGAATCCATGGAGGACGACCACATGAGAGAAGAAGAGAGGGCGTGTAGAGAGAGAAAGAGAGAGAGAGAGACTTATGTTATCTTTGTGTAAAGAAGAGCAAAGGGGTTGCCTCTCCTTTTATAATATTTTGGGATCCATGGATCTCAATCTATGGACAACACAAATCCAATGGCTCGCATTGATTTGTGTATCTTTTAATGGCTAAGATTTGTGTTGGTAAAAACCAATAAAAATTAATTTAATTTAGATTAAATCTATATTGATAAATCAATATAAATCAATCCCAAATTAAATCAAGCAATCATGGAGATTATTGGAATGAAGATTGCCTCCTTCCATAATATGGGATTTGGTGGCAATCTCATGTAATCTTATGAGATTACATTATTCCATGGAAATTTCCAAGATTTACAACAACACTTGTTGTAAATTATTCAACAAAAATAATTCATAAGTATTTTGTGAATATTGCAATCTTGCCATTGGAAAATTGTGAATCACATTCACAACCCAAAAAAATGTGAATTACATTTTCAATTAATTGTTCAATGTGAATCCAATTCACATCAACATTTAATTAACAAATGTAAATTACAAATAGCTCTCTCTTATATATTATAAATCACATTTATAACATATATGATTAATATGGATAATACTATCCACATTATTTATATCCATGCTAATTAAATCACATTTAATCATCTTGAATCTCTATTCTCATGTTTCCAAATAATATGAATCACATTCACATTATTCACATCTTTTGATAATTAAATCACATTTAATTATCTAAGATAACTCTCCATATAATATGAATCAAATTCATATTAATCATGATAATTAAATCACATTTAATTATCAATTTTGTCAATGCTCGGATACTTATATCAACAATGAAATTATCCTGAACTCTTTCAAGGATAATGCACTTTCTCCGTAGATACTTGGAGACAAGGACAAGGCGATTGTATTGTTCCACGTATAGTGACTTGGATATTGAGATCACATTTAAATCCAGATCTCGGGCCTCCCATAGATGCTTGACTAAATCAAGACCGCAAATCTAATCTTCTCATTAAATTTGAATCACATTCAGATCAATGCCCACCATTAGGACTAAGATCAGATTACTTCTCTACTGAGAGGAGTCACTAAAATCCAGACTTGTTTCATCACTCCCTAGGAATGGAAGCGTCATGGTTATACAACCGTTTATGATCACATCACCCTCAGGTATTCCCAATACTTGTACATCCTGCATACTGGAAGACCCAGAATAGTCCCGAAGTATAAGATCAATTTTACATTGTCTACTTTAGGGATTTATCATTAAGTTTCCCATTCGATCATTGGGAGTCAGTATCGATCATATGCTTTCCAAAAGCATATATCATACCCAGGTGTTGATCATATACTTTCCAAAATCATATATCAAACCTACAAATTCAGTCAAGCTTCCAAAGCGAGACGACCGTGCACGGAATTTGGTTCTCCCCAATATCTCATGAGTGAGATCATGTCTTCCGGTTCAGTAATGAACCTGTATGATCCCTTTGAGAGATCATATTACTCATATGCCCTTATATGCACACCAGCGCACCCGTGTATAGACCTTGATTAGGTCATCAACCTATTGGTCTGCCAAATGTACATACTTAGACATATAGTAACACATCTGTCTCCGGTCAGAGGATGCGTGCTTATATCATGACAGCATACAATATAGGACTTTGGTTATCTCGATCTCGTTAAGTCAACTCTTTAACATAACTGATCTGACACCTTCGAATCTCTATTCCTATGCAGAGGACCTGCATCAAGAGGTCGGTCAGATATTAGCATAAATGAGAAAGGATTCCATCTCCTACTGAGACTGGAGATCATCTCTTAACAATCATTTGACGGTGCTTGATGAGTCCTCAATCTAACTCTTTAGATATTCATCCAAGCACCAGCCTCTATGATTCGATAATTGAATCAACAACTGTATGATCATCAAGATGGCCATGGTACATAACCCAAATTATACTAAGGGACCTATTATGCAAATTATTTATTCTTCATTTCATATTAGGGAATGATATTCACAATAACATTTATTGCATAATGGCTCGCCGTGGGCTTGCATGTCCAACAGGGGCCATATGCCCTGCAATTCCCAGGTACTCCTCCATCTTTTCCCTTTTTAATTTTCGATTTTCGTGCCATTATTAGATCCCTTAATCAAGTAATTAGTGACCTTAAACCACCCTATTAAACACACATCCAATCCAACCTTCAAATCCGCTTCGAAACAATTCAAATTCGCACTCCTTTTATCATCCATTTTCATTGTTTTCATACTTTCTGGAAATACCTTATTTGAATATGCAATTCTCCATAATTGTGGCCGATTCTTGCACGAGTCGAGCATATAAATTTACATTGTAGGTATACTCATCATCTGGAGCAAGACACAATCATCTGGAGTGCCTTTTCCTTCGAAGAATCATCAAGTAAAAGACTCCTCATTCCAGCCGACGTTCACAACTAGCCACCATCTTCATCGACTTCCAGTTGCTACCCTTCCCCTCGGAGCCACTCACCCACAGGCGAGCTCAAGGGGTGTAGCAGACATCCCTATGGCCCTGCAGGAGGCCAAAGAACTCCGCCGTCCATCAGAGAAAAATCGACGAAGACGATGCCACCGCTACATCTATGAAAAGGGAAAGAACATGACCAAGAACAAAACGTACATGCCTGCGACACGTGGAAGCCGCAGATGGTTTATATCAATGCGTGTGTTCTAATCCTGGCTGCTGAAATCGAAGGGGTGGAAATTTTGTATTAGGAGCCCTTGCGCCTTCTAGAATCATAGCCCGCTCCAGAAACTTTCCAAATTTGCATTTAGGTCCCCACACAAGGACCTAAAAGCAAAACTTTTAATTTTCATTTCATTTAAGTCCCTACCAGGGACCTTTCTGTAACTGAATTTTGTTTCTTTTTCTTGCACTTATACCCCTGAACTATAGGTTATTTTTGGAACTTATTTTGCTTGTAAGTTTTCACCGAATTTTCTAGGGTAGTTATGCAACTACCCTAGCAACGTTTTGCTATTTTTCACGGATTTTTTATCGCTTATTTTTCTCGCTTTAATTTTTATAAAATCGTGATTATTTGAAGTCTTTTGTTGTAGTTTTCAAGAAGAGAATAAAATCACGAAATTCCTTATTTTCTCGAAAGCCGCAATATAGTTATCCTGCCTCTTTGAGTTCGACCCAAGGAAACTTACTTGGATAAAAAATAGTTTTAAGGGTAAAATAGGAGAGAAGTCGATTCATTTAATTGTTCCTTTCTCTCTCTCTCTCCTATTTTATCCGGATTTTATTTGATCAATTGAATTTTTCTTAGCCATTTTCTACAACTGACATCCCTTAACCGCTTGTAAAATCCAGTTATCAGAGTCTCAATTAGGTCATCATTAAACTGAAATGAGACGAACTCATCATCAGAAGAAGTAAGGTATGGTTTGTCATGTGAAGACTCGCAGATATTGAAGTAAAAAGGAACGAGCTCATCATCAGAAGAAGTAAGGTCAGGTTCATCCTGTGAATACTCGCAGATATCTAAGTGAAAAGGGATGAACTCATCATAGGAAGAAGTAGAGTCAAGTTCGTCCTACGAGGTCTCTATTGGATCATCATTCTCATCAAAAGGGCTAAATTCCTTTATAAAAGCAATCAAATCAAATTCGACCTCTTCAGTCTCATCTGCCCTCCGTTCTAAAATGTCAGTCGTGTAAATCCTGCGTATGTCATCAACGCATTGCCAAGTACCAGAATAGTGAACTCTAAGTCTATGCTTTCTGAGACTTCCTTCTTGGAGAGGAATTCTAAATTATCAGTAGAATCCAACATACACCAAAAATCTCTCATCGTCTCATCAAGGTCATAGTCCTCAGGGTCTGCAAATATAGGTGTAATCACATCAGATGCAGGTATCTAGTCGGAAGTAGGTGCAGTGATGACCACATCGCTCACATCATCAGAATGGAAGCGAATCCATCCTAATCCGCAATCAATGACGACTCTCGCAGAGCGCATCCCAGGATGATTGGAGAATGCTCCCCAGTAGAGTTCTCCATGGGCAGTATGACAAAATCGATAGTATAGCTCATGCCCTGAATCCAAATGACAACATTCTCTAGAATACCCTTTGGTCTCTTGATAGATCCATCAACAAACTGAATGATCATCCTGGTTTTCTTGAGAGGCCATAAGTGAAGAAACTGTACCAACGAGAAGGATATGAAGCTAAGTGAAGCACCACTGTCAAGGAGGTGTGATCACATGAAAAATTAGAAACGATGCATCTAATGAATGGTGTAGCACTATTCCCTTTCCTTGAGAATGGATGGAGTGTGTGGCGTGGGTAGTGGCCATGGTCAATATATGAGGCTCAGATCTGCTCCTCCGCTTTCTCTTCTTGGGTTAAGGAGCAAATAAATGGGTCATGGCCTGGTGAAGTGGGGCATCAATGATCTCATGAATAGCGACCACCACTTCAGTTTCAATCAACATTTTTTTTGAATTTTTGGACCTCCTCCATACAATGGAGGAGGTCAGAATCAGTATATACACAAGGATGACTAAGACCAGTCTGTACAGTGTCATCCTCGGGGTCATAGGTGGGACAAGAGGTGAATGAATGTGTGGGTATAGGGTCTGGTAGATGGGCCCTCTCCTCACAAGATGACTCAACAATGTGTCTCCCGAAATCTTTTTGTCTTTTTTAAATTTTTCTCATTTCTTTTTGTATTTTAGGTGATTGCAAGCTCTCATGAGAATCCTCAAGCGAACCCATATCATCAAATGGTGGAGTATCATGGTGGCTCTTATTTATACTAGTGAGGTCATCAATCCTCTGTCTCATATGTTCCATCATCTGGTACAAGTGCTCAAGGGTGGATTCCATGAAAGGAGACTCCAACAGATCATTCTCGGGTGGGTGATATGGAGGGAAATGTGAGGGTGGGGGTGGATAAAAATCCGAGGGCTGATACTGTGGTTGGGGTGGATATGTACAAAAATCATGATCAAAGTCCTCCTAGAAAAATGGAGGTGGACCTACGGAAGGGTACAAGAGATCCACGAAGTCCAGATAAAAAACACTCCAGATAAAAAGCACTCCAGTCAGCCATCTCGAAGCAAAAAGAAAAATGATTGGGAGAGCACGATGGTCAAGTCAAGGGATATGAGAAAAAGGTGCAAATGTGCAGAGAGATCGAGTATGCACACAAACAATCACAAACAAACATACAAGACAAACACAACCCTCAATTCACCTACTCAACACAAATGAGGATAAAAAAAGTTCGGTCTTTGATCTTGTCGATTTTAGAGTTAGGTGAGAATCACAAAATTATACAAACACTAAGGAAGGCTTATGGGATTTGGGCACTAGTCCTTAGTATGTACGTGAGCAATTTAAACCAAATACAATTAGGGGATTACTCACCTCAAGACAAATATTTCTTTTTGGTTGATTTTAGGGTCGAGTAATTTTAGCAATCCCAATTTTTATTGATTATCACTTTTTTTAGATTTTTAATAAGAATGCACAACCTAATGGGGATTCAATTCTTTTAGCAACCTAGGTGATCAAAATCAGAGGGAGGGAGTCAGAAAAGCAACACAAACGAAAATGATGATGAATGCTAAAGAGAAATGCTCACCTTGCCACCAGCTCTCTTCATGCAAAGATGACAAGTAGAATTGAAACCTATCTATACGTAAATGCAAGCTGATGAAATAGCCCTAAATACATGAATTTCTATTAACACGAAGCATAAAATGTCAACTACTCAGAGTTGAGACCAAGGTCTAGTCTTCGATGCCGATTGGTGCCCGCCACAACAGGTCCTTCAAGCATTGTATATGACCTCTCTCGGCATGCAGTCTCAAATCCAAACAATTGACAATTAAAATTTGACTAAGTCCAAATGAGACTATAGGTGCAGGCAATGGTAATTAGGTGTTTGGACATAATCTATCGACAAACAATCCTATGCTAGGGCTCAATCACATAAAATAAGGAAAAACAAAATCAGAAAACAACATGGGAAAAGGCAGAGAACGTGATAAAAATCGATGAGGCCCCCAAGGGAACAATCCCTTGGGCAATGGACCTCGTGAGATGTGGCAGAGTCCTGAGAGTGTCCTAATTATTGCAATAAATCTCTCTCCCTCACGTAAATTACACAAATAAATACAATAACATAAAAGCGATACTGTCTTCAAAAATTCTTTAAGTCCCTTTGGTGCTAGGTAAGAAATCTGAGTCGACTTCACGTGGGTGCACAAACGCTCCAAAGAGGGCCTCCCTCGATCCACGGTACCTCATAGTAAAATAAATTGTGGAGTTAAAATTTATTATAACTCTACAACAAGATGTGTATAGGTGAAAGTATGTGTAGAGGTTGAACATAGGGAGCAAACTAGATAGATCGAGCAATGAAATGCAAAAGTGATTGTGTGATCTTTGTCTATTTTTTATGTGGGTTTTTAATTTTGTATTTTCGATTATATTTTTGTTTTTATATTTTTATATTTTGTTTTTGATTTTATATTTTTGTATTTTCTTTTTATATTTTTATATTTTTTTGATTTCTTTTTCTGTTTAATAAGTAACATAGAATATGTAAGGCCATATATAATGTAAGCTAATTTGATTATAAATACTAATAAGAATACTCAAAATTAAGGAAATAAAATCTTTTTGGGTTTTAAATATTTTTTATTGTTTTTGTTATTTTTTAAGGAATTTCGATAATTTTTATGGATTTCTAAAGTTAAAAATACCCAAAATCAAGGATTAATAAATATTCAAAATTGAAATGAAATTGAAAAATAGCAAATAAGGTCCAAAATTCTTCAAATAAATTTCAATTTATAAATAATATTATAAAGAAAATTATAAAATAGAAGAACACTATTTTTTTGAGTTTTTAAGAATTTTTTAGATTTTTATAACAGTTTTTGGGTATTTTTAAGTTTTAGGCATTTTATTTTTCAATTTTTAGGGTTTTTAAGTCTTGGAGTTGCAAAATAACTAAATAAACACAATATATATTTTTTAATATTAAAAAATGGTTTATATTTTTTTGATATTTTATACTATAGGAAAGGCAAAAATGTGCTCAAAATGATTTTTAATAAATAATGAAAAGGTCTAAAGTTGTAAAAATGGTGTGGAACTAGAAGCAATCACGAATCTTCAAGTAATTTTTGGAGCACAATAGCTATTTTAAATAAATAAGACAAACAAACAGAAATTCAATTGATGGTAAGGGCATAAACGTAAATAAAATAAAGTACAGGTGACTTGCTGTAATTTTCACAAAATTATAAACCGTGAATAAAAAGTGTCAGGGCCAAAATGAAATACTCAAAACCCTAGGGGCTCTCCTACATAATGCCCACCTCACATGGGACAACACATGAGGTGAGCTGGTGTGGACTCTATTACTAGCTCTAGTTGGCTGGAGAAGCCCCTATCACTGGCTTCGATCCGGAGCACCAGAGATTGGGCCAAACTTGGTCAAAAGGCACTTGAATTTAAATGGGGCTCGGTTGAAACATATGTACAGGTTGACTAAGGGGCTCCAAAGATCGAAGAAAAGGCATTGATTCAGCTATCCAATCCCGAGGTGTCATGCAGGCGTGCATGGTAGAGGATCGAGGAGGAAGATTGGTGAAGGGGACATTCCCAATCAATGCTTTCATCGATGGGAGAAAAAGAGAGAAAATGATCAGAAGCTAGGTCTGGTACGGACTAGGAGAGGCTAGTTAAATAGTTTACTGAGGTCAACTCCTAAAGCCACCTAGTTGGTCCACGTGGACCAACCAAGAAAACCAGCCAAAAATGTTTATAAATCTAAATTAAATAATTAATGATTTTATTAATTATAAGTTATAACAAAAAAATATTCATTATTTTATATATTATTTTTATTTATTTTTCCGATATTATTAATTACAACTTTATATTTCGGGTTCCATTTATAGTTATATTGATCTATATTTTGTATATTTTATTTTTATTTTGTATTTTTAATTTTATTATTTAAGTTTGTTATTTTATATATTTACATCTTATTTTTATATAGTTAAATATATTTTTATTGTATTTTTCTAATATATTATTTACACTTAAATAAATAGGCATATACAATATATAGGTATAGTTATTGTATATTCATCTATGTATTTTATATATTTATTTTATTTTAATGTTTTATTTATTGCTTTTTTATAGTTTTGATATGTACATATACTATAAATAATATTTAAAAATTATAAAAATATAAAATTATAAAAAATGAAGAATAAATAAAATGAATATTTTATTCAGTTATATTGTACAATAGGGGGCCAAAACCTAACTTTCACCTATGAACTCAAAAAAATATGACCACCTTCATTAAAAATCTTATTAAAAGTTATATACAACTAAAGGTGATTTTGATATATTTTGAGTTTTTATTTGAGATATATGGGTCTGGGAAGTTGGGATTTTGGAATCTTATTAAGAGTATAATTCGTACATTATATATTATGTTTACATGAAATAAATTTTTTATTTTTCTACATATTATTATCTACGACTTTCATGTACAAACATTTTTTATTTAAGGGGAAAAAGTGGAAAATAAAATAGGTCCCAAAAATGCAGTATTGATGAATTAATACACGAGATTTTCATTGTATTTTGGCCCTTGTGTCCCTCTACTTTATCCCTTGTCGTCCTAGTCATCAAGATGCCTAGGTGCAGGGGATTAGGGTCATAAAATGCCTTTGGTATCTTTTTCTTTTCTTTTCTTTTCTTTATTCTATAATTTTGGCATTAAAAACTATATTTTATACAATATTTATACTACAAAGAATGAATATTAATTTGTGCAAATTAATGGTTTTACATGCATTAGCTAGGGTTTTTAAGGCCAAAATGATAGAATAAAGGTGATGAAATGGAGATTCATCAATAGGGGGCGAGTCCACTTCCTTTTCTTTTCACTCATCTATGCTTGGTATGAGCTATGTCTGCATTTCACTTTGTGTATGAGGACCTAGCACATGATAAATATAGGGTAGGTGCGTGTATATATTCTACATACTCGATCCATAGCTTGTACTTTATTTTTTATCACAAATCGAGTATGGGTATAAGTTGTGTATTATGTATTCTATATTTGTGTAAATAATACCTATTTTGAAATTTTTTTATAAAATTTAGGGGGCATAACAAAAAAACATTAAAAAATCAATCAAAACCATTTTTTAAAAAAAAACTTAAGGTTTTATCACTGACATTTTCACTATCAATCGATACTTGAGGAATGAAAGAAACTCAGGGTTTTAAGGTCCTTTGATTCAGAGTTATCTGACCTTAGCCATTTATGTTTGAGACTTAATAATTCAAACTTCCTTTTTCTTAGTTTGAAAGATATAAGTTCTATATTGCATGCTTAGTCTCTACCTTTAAGAATATGATTAGCACATCACTTGCACAACTACATGATTGATGATATGAGTTGAGATTTCACTTCAGGGAGTGGGGCTTAAGATTTGAGTCTATACCTGATTTTATGGTACTCGAGGATTGGATAAAGTTGACGAAAGCTTCATGAAACATGAGTGTCAGTAAACCCTAGCCAGTATGTGAACAAGTTCACATGTTATCTTTTGATATTGGCCTATGTGCTAGGGAGTGATGAAACATAATAACTTATTGATCAGTGTGAGCCAACTCTTAGTAAAAGCAGTGGAGCTAGCCTACCAGAAAAAGGAAACAAAAAATTGTGAATAGAACTAGCTCTCAATTACAAAGTCAAATTCAAAGAGCTTCAATCAAAGGCGAGTGCTCCCAACCATTTTAAAGTGTCCACTTGGACCAAAGCTAATTAGGCCAATTGAACCGGGCTGATACCTCAAAAGGCCTATGCATCGTAAGTGATACAAGTCTGGGTGTAAGTATGTTAGATACTTAAAGAAGACACACCCCGGTGTACTCCTAGGAAAACAAGTACATACGACTCAACAACTCGTGACAGACACAATGGTCAACAACCAAAAATACATGTGTTGAGTAATAAGGTACTCGAGAGGACCCATGTTAAAATGTGAGGGAGAGAAGAAAATACACAAACCTAAGACCTCAATCATCTGGCCTGTTATATACATTTTCAAGTCTGACAAACTACTGAGACGGTAGACTGAATGCAAGAACTAATTTATTCCCTAGTGTTGAGGATTAGGTCTTGAGAGTCTCTTGGACCATGCCTTTGAGCGACGTTTCGACTCGACTCTCATGATTGCAGTAAATAAATGTCATATCTCTTATGCTATATGTACAAATAGAGAGTATGATAATTAGGCAACTTGGTTCCTTTTGACCAGAGCATGGTTGAGCTTAGAATTTTAGGACCACTAAAACCAAAGATTCTTAATGAGTCAAGTCTTGATTTTGCGCTTTCACAGTCAGAGATTCAACCTTCTAACTCACTAAAATTTGCTTGGGGAGAAGTAAAGAGTTAAGTATAGGGGTGTGATAAATCCATGATTCATCTACTCTATATGGTGGTTTTAGTGAAATCTCCTTAACAATTCACTAATTAAACCCCTTAAAAATCAATTTATTAACATTCACTAATTACGCTTTAATTAGTATTAAAATCTGTAAATAAATAACCATTGTTTTTTGTTTGAGTTAAGCCTATATTTTATGTACAAAAATTAATTATTTAACTTAATTATTTCTCTAAATTGTTCTTTAATTAATTAACTAAATTGCATAAAAAATTAAAATCCATAAAATCATAAAATCAAGAGAAAATACAAAAACATGACATTGTTTATTTTGTATATATTTTATCTTTATGGAATTTATTTTTCCTTTTTCTAACCTATAAAAAATCCATAAAAATTAGATTAATTATGTATATATTGTTTATAAATTATTACACCAAATTAAAGTAAAATTCAAAATAAAAAAATATCAAATAAAAATGTGGTATTTTATCATCTATAGAGTACCTCCAAAAATACATTGTGTACAGATGATTTATTTTGTCTTTTTGTCCTTCATGAAAGACGTAGATTCATTGAGACTAACAACTTTCACGTTGACCGTTTTTTCATCTGACATCTCCTTCTATTTATTTTCTATTATTTCTCCTTTCTCTCTCTCCCTGATCAACTAATTTTGTTCAACATCTGCACGTATTAGCACACCTCATTAGTCCCTACCCTGCCCAGTCATCCACCCTCCTTGATCCGGTCAGCAGGTTTTGTCCGCTAGCGCCTCCCATCAAGGTTGCTGGATCAGATCTAATCTGACGACCAAGATCTCCAATGTTCCACGCATAAGGCACATGCATAACACTCTCTCCCCCACCATCCATAGTTGTTGGATATCGACCGATCCTACTGTAGTTGCTGCTCACCTTTTTCATCCAGCGCCTCGCTAAGGCCGGAGCTTAGCTCTAGGTCCATCACCTTCACATGGATCCCTATCCCCCTTTTCTTCTTCTATTTCAGTTAACCATTATCAGGTACATGCGCTTGAGGAACAAGCCCCATGCTAGAGATCCAGCTACAGCTGGATAAGGAACACACCAGATCCATGCCAATCATCCATGCCAAAATCTCCATCATCGGATCAAGAGCCAATGAATGGACCTGATTCACTCCAGACCGACAATCCTAGACTTAAGCTTCGGCTAGTACCGAAGCTATTCGAACGTGTCATGTGGATACTAGGAACTGAAGCACCATTCGAGCCAGCCAAGGTTGCGTGCATCATGCGTGGGCCATGGGCATTTTACAACCATACCCCCAGATCTTGTGTTATTTATAGAGAGATCAATCACGTGAATTTCTCACGTGATCTAGTAATTTTACAGCACCGCTCCAGGAAGTTTCTATACTCCCGTCCTGGGCTAACTTCACCAGTGCCCCTCCAGTTTTGATTTATTGCAGATAAGCCCCCTCTCAGGACCTTAAATGAAGGGAAACTTTATTTTTGTTACATTTTAGTCCCTATTACTTTATTTCATCATATCGTGCGCATCTAAACTCCATTTTTAGCATATAACATGTAATTTTAAAGTTTGTTTCATGCTCTACCATTCTAGATACTTCGTGAACACATTCGATCCCAATCTTTATTTATTATCATTTTGAAGATTCCTTTGACTTGTGTAGGCATAATTTGACTTATTTATGCTAGTACAATGTGAAGATTGATATTTAATCTACATGGGCTTATTCCAAGACAAAACAATTAAATTCCTTGGATTAATTGAGAATTTATTGGAGGAATAATTTACATTATTTTTTAGCAAAAATATTTCAGTGATCATTGAGCATGTTAAATCATTAATGTTTGATCATGTATCCTACCTGCTAGAATCAAACTGAGTGCATTTCTTGATAATTACATCTAAAGTTTATTCTTTTGATTTGTGAATCTCTTCAGAGGATTGATTTCCTATATTATTATTTGAGTATTAATTACAATCACGGATCTTGTGCTCGATTGTCCTTTTATTTATTTCACTTGCATTTTCTTTACTTTATTTTCTGACATAGGAATTAATATCATTGTTAATTAATCACTTCGATTAATTTGAGAACCAAGCAACTAAAAATCACCGTTCTCTGGGCTCAACCTTGGTAAACATGCCGAGTAAAAATTGTTCCACAATATTCAAGAATTGTGGTTTTTGATGGATCGCTTTTCATCTCCCATACTACAATTATTTGTTATTGAAGAGGTGAAATACACGATCATTAGTGGTATAGGAGACGATCTCGAATTTCGTATAGAATACCACCCCTTTGATTAGGTGGACAATTATTTTACTTGGCAAGTTTACCAAGGTCGAACACAGGGACACCAGCCCGCTCGTCAATTTATCGAAAGTTAAAGACTAAATAAGAGCGACTAAATTACTTTATCTAAGATTTGTAATGCAGACTCAATGCACATCATAAAAATCACAAACAATATGCAATTGACTAGACAAATAAACAATAGTGCATACAAAATGAGAGATGCATTTTTATTTTATTCTTTTATGCATAATAAATTTTATGCCAAGAAATGTTATGCACGAATGAGAAACATGTAATTTTCATTTGATTTTTAAATAATTAAAATGATTTAGATGATCTACAATGCAATATTAATATGCAAGTGAATGATATGGACAAGCATGCAAAAATATGCCGTAAAATGATTTAATCATTGAGCATAAATAAAGAGGTTTCAATTTCAATGTCAATTGAAGCATAAATATAATTAATGGAATTAACATGAGGATCAATGAACACAATGAGGATCTACAATTTAACATCTTAAAGTATGCATCAAATCAGGAAAATAAATATGCCATTATGAAGAGCATCAAATTAGCAATCAAATGAAATTGAAATTACTGAATTTTGAGTTCATTTGCTTAAGATATGAGCATTTTAGTCTAGGGGCATACATGTAGTAAAAATATGCAAAATAAAAAGATAAATATTTTAAATAGGTCCTTCATAGGGGTATAGATGTAATAATGGAAACCCAATAGGGTATTCTTGCAATTTGCCCAAGTGTAGGGAGGACGACGTCTACACGCACGACGTCTAGGTACGGGAGAGGACAGAGGTTCGAATGGTGGCTTGTTGCCATTGTAGGAGACTCGGGCCATGTGGTGGCCCAAGGTGACTTCGGGCAAGGCTCGGTGCCACCGAGCCTCCACGCTTCGGAGTTGTGACATGGCTCCCTTCGAGACGTTGGATGGTTGTCGGAGGGGTGCCATCCAATAGTACCTGTATGTTTAGAAACTATCTCCTCACCGAGCATTAGCGGTACTAATGGAGCTTCGACGAGATACTTGGAGCTCTTCCGTATTACCCTGTGTTCATTGAAGACCACATGAGTATCCTGGAAGGCTGGCGTTGAATCCAGGAGAGCATAGGAGGTGCATGAATGGGTGGAAGCGACTGTCGATGAAGATACATTGTAAGCAAAGCTCTAGAACAGAGCTTCGTTCGAAGCCCTTATGAATGGTATCTGCAAAAAGGATTAGCGAGGAGATATAGCCGAAGTGAGAGGGACGGAGTGGCAGGCTGTAGGATGGAGAAGGTGGTGCCTGTAGCGAGATCTCCACCTCCAGCAGAGGAGATGGTCTGGAATGGCTAAGGTAGTGGAGGAAAGGAGAAGGTGAATGTGGTGGTCAACGAAGATGATTGGAGTGCGGCGAAGGTGTATACGAGGAGAATTGTTGGTGGGATGTAGTATATGCTTGGGAGATATAAGCAGAAATTAGAGAAAAAGAGGGGTGAGAAACTTACCTGATCAGAGAAGACGACTGGTAGAGGAAGCGGCTTGTGCTGAGGTCAATAAGAACTCAGGTTTTTGCTCATCGAGGGCAACCATGCCTTGGAGCTCGATGATGGCTGAGCCACTGTGACTTGACTGGAGATGCCAAGGGCCGGCATCTAGGCATGGAGGTCATCATCACCACATCAGTTCGCTCCTCTATTGTCACTGGAGGAGCGAGAGAAGCTGGGCCTCAGCCTGTGTATTTGTGGATAAGAGGATACTGGGGCGGAGGTGATGATTTTAAAGGTGGGGGAGTGGTGATGTCAAGTAAAGGTGGGGAAAGGTTTGTAACATGCGAGCGCTCCCCTAGAAGATCGGTCTTGAATGGTTGGGAGTTACGTGAGAAAGAAGGATATTAGGGCTACGTGTAGGTGGTGTTAGGTCGTGGAAGGGAGGCCAGTGGTGGTCGTCAAAATAAGAAGGAGGAGCATGTGAGGCGATGTGTAACGAACGACGAGGAAAATGCAAGGGGTGGAAGGTGAAGTCTTAGTCATTTGATCTTGTAATCCATTGGCTGTGATTGAAGACGCGAAGGAGCGGGTTGGATGAGATCGGAAGATCTGATCCTACAACGGTGTGCGGGGCACTGGGGAATGACCTAGATGGTTATTGGGGTTTCATCCTACAGTGAGAGGAAGAAGAGGTGACGTGGGAGAAGTAGAGCCACTGGATGAGAGACGATCATGCAGCTGAGGTTAAAGCGAAAGGGGGTAGTCCAGATTGCATCAGGAAGTGAAGATTAGATGGTGGAGAGAGCGACGGAGAGGGGTGGTGGAGATGAAGTAAAGGGGAGGTGATTGGATGACCAAGGAATGGGGGCATGTGGCGCAAGGGGAGCGGGCCACATGACAGCTCCACAGAGCACCACATGGCCCAATCGGATTATTTAAAAAAGGAAAAATAAAGGAAACTAGAAAAGAAATATAAAGGGGCAAAATTAGGTAAAAAGTTAAAACATGAAAGTTGTAGATCTAGAAGAGATCTATAAGTTTCATGTTGGACAAAAAGACAAATGATATCAATTACACAAAGGAAGATTTTTGGAAGCATTTTTAGTGAAAACACACACTAATTTTTAATGCTTTGAGAATTTTTATCTTTTTAATTTCTTTTCAACACTAAAACAAATATATACAATTTTTAATCTAATTTTTAGGAAGTTTGTAATAGGGAATAAAACAAGAAAATAAAAGGATTAATTTTATTACAAAAATTAAGGTTATTTATAGGCAGAGGGTTAATTGTTAATGATGCATAATTAATGAAGATTTTGATTAAAGTGCTTATGCTCCGATGATAATAAGGGAGTATAGTAATGATAAATCAGAGATTCATCAAGCTTCATCTTCAACCTTTTGGAGCCAGCATCTAGATCTTTTCTTCATCGACCTAACTCGACGGGAGAAGCATCTCATTCCAGGGTCCCAAACCCTAGCCGGCCTTCAAAGCTTCTATTGTCACCCATCTCCATTCATTCCCCGCCGTAGGCGAGCTCGAAAGGGTAGGAGCCCCCTTCTGGCCCTACAAGAGCTCCACCATCGTCTGACATAGCCTTGAAGCCATTGGAGATAGAAGGGAAGAAGAACTACCACCATCGCCCATGGACTTGGGGAAGAACACTATCAAGAACACGAGGCGTAGTTTGGTACCACACATCCCTCACCAAAGGCCAATATCGATTGACACCTTCTAATCGCGGCTGTCAAATTCCTCAGTTCTAGAATTTCACCTGCTCCAGACGATTTTCCAATATTGCGTTTAGGTCCTCGTGTGGGTACCTAAGTGCAAATTCTAGTTTTTATTACAAATAGGTACCTGACCAGGGACCTATTTGAAAGGATCCTTTAATATTTTTTGTATTTTATCTCCACATTGATACAATTGACTCTTGGACATTTTAGGATTATTTTGGATATTTGCGGACACTACATTGATTGTATTTTTTATGATTTTATTTTGAGTAGAATTTCGGATATTTTATAACAATTTTTTTGAAATTTTATTCTTCTACTTCTGTCGAAAAGGTTATTACGAGAGTATAATAATTATCCTCATTGAAAAGTGAAGACAATATCATCTCTTAGGCGACCACTCACAAATCCCTCATTTAGACAACATTTAACCCACAATAGATATATCAATGGAAACACAAAATATGGAGTTTAAATTTATTATAACTTTACAACAAGTATTTATAGTGTGTAAGCATGTGTAGAGGTCAAACACAGGGAGCAAACGATAGATTGTGCAAACTTATGCAAAATTTGTCCTTTCCTCTTGTCCCTTTATTATCTTTTTGTATGGGTTTTTAATTATATATATATATGGATTTTAATTTTAATTTTTTATTTCTAGTTGTATACTTTTTGTTTTCTTTTTATATTTTTTCATTTTTAATTTTCTTTTTCTTTTAATTATATAATATAAAGATATATAAAGCTATATATACAATATAGGCTAATAAAATTATAAATACTAATAAAAATAAACAAAATATAGGAAATAAAATGTTTTTGGGTTTTATATAATTTTCTAATTTTCTAATGTTTTTATGATTTTTATGGAATTTTTGCATTTTTATGATTAAGTAAATAGATGGAATTGAATTAAAGATTAAAAATTACAAATAAAGTCCATAATTCTTCAAATCAATTTTATTAGATAGATATTAATATATAGAAAATTCAGAAACAAAAATAAATATTTTTGGAATTTGGAAATCTAATATCTTTTTACTGGATTTTAGAGATTTTTAGTTTTTTTATCTTTTCTTTTTTTAGGGATTTTTGGTCTGGAGTTATAAAATACAATAATAAACAACATATATATATTTTGGTATTTTTTCAAAAAATTTTATATTTTTTGATATTTTCTAAGCCAAACAGGGACAAACAAGTTCTCATTCGATTTTTAATAAATAGTTCAAATGCCTAAAATGCCAAAATAAAAATGTAACATTAAAGTACGTGTAAGTAGTCATCTAACCCTATTTTTGCATAATTTTTGGAACAAGGATGCTATTTTTAATAAATGAAAAACAAAAATAAAAATACATGTACTAGCAAGGGAATTTTTGTAATTAAAAAAAGGCAAGGCACAATATGCAAAATACCCAAAGTTGTATTACCGAATCTTGAAATTTAAGAACTAAATATAAATACAAAAAACCATGAGGGTATCTCTGCAAAATGGCCATCTTACGTGGGACGACACGTGAGGTGACCTGGCATGGACCCATATACAATATCCATATACAATATCAAATAAGTACATGGATCTCTATGCAATTTTTCTAAATTTTTTTATGCTACAAAAATTATTTATAGGACTAATAAACAAAATAGAACATAGCGGGCTAAGTATGCAAATTACCCCCATTATCCTCTCCGTCATGCGACTGATGGCGATCCACGTTGCATCACTTAAGAGCTGACGACCATGATTAGAAGATAACAGTTTGTGGATGGACGGTCGTGGCTCAGTCGGACGCTCAATCAATGGTTGATGATGCCCTGTATCTGACAGTAAGAGTTCAATCTAAAGCGGTTGGATCATCGGACGGCTGTGACGTGCTTAGGAAGAACACATGAAGAACATTGTTCTAGGTTGCTTCGATCTTCTCTAGATTGCACCTCAGATCTTCCCCGCTACTGCAAACATGGGGGAAATGATCTTGACAGTCTTTCGCAGCTAACGAGGTCTTCAGAATGGCCTGGACCCCTGCGATTTTTCTCATGGAAATCTCGCGAGTTCTAGGGTACCTGGATCCCGACTTCCTGGTAAAATTACCCTGCACATGGCTCCTTTACGCTCAAGACCTACATATAAATAGTCACGTGTCAAGGGAAAAGTTCCTTAACCCACTTAGGCATGGAATCGAGATGGGATGGTTGAGGATGGGATGCTCTAGCAAGGTGGTTGCAGGAGGAGCACAACTGCTTCAATCCAGAGGGGATCGAAAGGGGATAATGGTGTGGCTAGGTGGAGAAGTGAAGGGGGAAAGAGATGGAGGTGGACGTGGGTCAGAGACAAGGGGATCACAGTGACAAACGGTCGCCAGAGCTCTTGAGCTTCGATGAGGTAACTAACCTATGCTAAGCGAAATCATTGATTAAAACATGATATTAAATGCAAAAATGAAAGACACAAATAAAATCTACCTAATAGAAGTAAAGGCACAGCTCGAACTTGGTCATGAGGCCAAGGAGCAAGATGCAGCCAGAGCGCCATCGTGGCTGCACCTCCCTCCTCCTTCATCCACTTCAGATCTCAGGGGACCTCCAACTGTCACCTGGATGCACACTTGGCCAAAGTTGAAGGGATTTTGGGGCTCACAAAATGATCAAAAAGCAAAGGGAAGAAGAAGGTTGTTATTTATAAGCAAGCTGGGCACCCTTATTGATCGACGATTTGGGATGAATCAGAGCTATGCATAGAGGATTTAGGATTCAGGCGAGGATGATTAATGATTGAGGTAGATGCTGGCATGAAGAATCGATGAAAATGATCTCTAAGATGCTTAGGAAAAATGGAGGAAATCAGGAACTCGAGACTTCTAAACAGGTTCAGAGGAGCCAGGTGGTATTTGACAGGAGGACCACAAAAGAAAAGACCTGATTGGTCCACGTGGACCAACCAAATAAATGCATGGTTGAAATTCTTGGGAAAATTAATAATAAATAACAAATGATTTTTTATTAAATTTTTATTATAAAATAAAAATGTTTATTATTTTGTGTAGCATTTTAATATGATTTATTAGTTCATTTATTACAAGGTAATTTTTAAGGTTTATTTTATAGGTATATTCATTTATATTTTCAATATTTTATTTTTATTTTATATTTTTAATTTTATTATTTATTTTTTTTAATTTATATATTTATAACTTATTTTTATACATATAAATATATTTTTATTACATTTTTATGATATAATATGTATACTTAAATAAATATAGCTATATGTTATATAGGCATACGTATACGTATTTCATCTATGTATTTCTATAGACTATTTTAATTTTGTTTTTCTATATGATTTTATTCTATTCTAAATATGTACACATAGTATTAATAATATTTATAAAATTATAAAATTATAAAATTATAATATAATAAAGGATAAATAAAATGAATATTTAATTCATGTATATTGTATAATGGGTGGGGTTTCAAAGCCAAACTTTCACATCTTAACTCCAAATTAAGTTAAACCACCTTCATTAAATAGCTAATTAAAAGTTATATACAATTAAAGTGATTTTGAGGCATTTTGCATTGCTATTGAGGAGATATAGGTCTGACAATTTTGGGTTTTAGCTTTTTATTCTGCTCGTAAAATTTACAGTGAGTATTATTTTTGTGCAAACTCAATTTTCTATTTTAATATATATTATTATCAGCAATTTCATGTACAAAGTTTATTTATTTGATGAATAAATAATAAAGAATAAAATGGGTCCCAAAAATAATTTATTGAAGAATAAATAAATGGGATTTTTATTGGGTTTTTGGCCCTTATCTCACCCTACTTTATTCCTTGTCGACGTAATCAATTCTTGACTTGGTCTGGGAGTTTAGGATCATAAAATACCTTTTGTATTTTATTCTTTTTCTTTTCTTTCCTTTATTCTATAATATGGTATTATAAACTATATTTTGTACACAATAAATGGAATAAATAAAGAATGATAATTTGTATAAAATAATGCTATTTACATGCATTAGCTAGGGTTTTAAGGCCAAAATGATAGAATAAAGGTGATGAAATGGAGATTCATTACCCCCTATACTTGCCTTTGCTAGTCCCTAGCAAACACTTATGCAATAAGTGTAGAAAATGAAAATAAAGAAAAGAAAAAGAAAGAAAGTGGATTTATTTTTATTCTTAAACTTGTCTTCACAAAATCAAAGTTTGGATCTTAAGTCGGACCTTTGGAATTTTGATGCGGATGGAACCTTATTAGGAAACAGATTTGAAACGCAACACCTTTGAGAATCACATGACTCTTCTCAAGTCTCCTCAATAGCCAGGTAAGAATACTTTAACTCATACGCAAACCCTTATGACTATGAATCTATCTTGGACACTATGTGTGATATGTAGCTCTCCTCCGCTGAAGCGGTAAAAGTCAATCTTCTCCGTCATGGTGACCCGAGTTCCCCAATCCAACAACTCTTTCCTCGAGAAGCAGGGTATTCCCTTCTAAGTTCAAGTACACCCATCTTAAGAAGAGGAGGTGGAGAGAAGAATGGGCGGTATCCAGTGTAGCCAAGTCATCTGGCTACAGGCTCACAAAAGTATGACTTTGAAGCTCAAGCTTGCTTATTGACTATACAAATATATATATTCTGGCAGGAATTTTATTTTCAATCAGGCCTGTCCACTTTTTTGGAGTTTTTTTAATACTATATACAACAACATTTACATAAGGACTTTTTCTTATTGAGCCAATAGACTATCCCTCTTTTGAAGCATTATTGCAACCCCACAACTTCTGTCTTTAGAGCTCCTCACCATTGGATCGGGATGGGGTACAATGGCCACAAATGTGTGACTTCCGATGTTTCCATTGGCTTGTGTCTCATTCTGGTAAATCCTACATCTAACACTTCAACTAAGATGAGCAAAGTGAAAGGTGCAGGTGTACAAGCTAGATCATTATCAACAAGAGTCTTACATGTGCTCCGAAATACTCTACTTAGGCAGTCAAGACGACATTGAACCAAGTCTCGTGATCTCAAAGAATTAAGTCAACTAGATCTGCAGTACCTCAATTCCAGTTTCTATAAGGTTCCCGTGATTAAGTATATTTAAGGTCCAACCAAGCTCCAATATTCGGATTTTACTTAGGCTTGTTCAATTATCAATCTCAATCCGAAAAATGCAAATGCTATGCACAATGCAGGAAATATTCTTGTAATGCAATTATCAAATTTTGATCTTTTATGGATTTTTGAAAAGGTTTTGCAAATTTTTTATGTAGTTTTTTCAGAGAGATTTTGCAAATATTTTTGGGATTTTTCAAAACAAAAGATTTGGAAAAAAGAAATAGGTACAAATATTTACACGGGAGTGCATCAAATATTTACAAGAATTAGGGTTTAAGGGATTAACACAAGAGATATGTTATTATTTTTATAGATAACTATATATACAATTGGTGAAAAGTGTTTATTTATTAGGATGATGTGTATATTAATCAAACTTATTCGAAAATTATTTTACAAACAACTATAGTCCAAAACAGTTTTTGGAAATAATTTTTACAAACATGTACAAATATTTGGAAACCATTTTGCAAAGATTTTTCAAATAGTATATATAGATTTTTTAAAATATTTTTACAACCATTTTCAAAACCATTTGCAAATAGGTTTTCAAAACGTTCTATTCCATGTAAAGAAAAAAATTACAAACAAAGATTTTTTACATAGATTGAAAAAATTTTACAAAAATATTTTTCAAACAAATTTCAAATAGATTTTGAAATTATTTTTCAAACATTTTGCAAAACATTTTTATCTGATTTATTAATCAATATCTATGAAACGAATTTGAGGAATAATTATACCTCTTTTTAATAGTTGGTTTAATGAATTGTATCTGTATATATATATAGTATTTTAGCCATATTATTCAAAAATATGAAAGTTCGAGTTATGGATAAAGTATATACAACGTATATATGACCCCCTATACTTAGCTTGAGTTATGTCCTCATAGATCGAAAAGAAAAAGAGAATACATAACTCATACTAAATATAGAAAAGCCCATACTACAATGACCGAATAAGGAATGAAAGAATAAAAGAATACATGAAGTTGATCGTCCCACCTAGATTTAAATAATCCTAAGTATAACATGTTGTATCTACATGCAAGGAGGGTCGAGGTTGGGAATAAACAAATCACAGCTCGTTCTGTCTTTCCCTATACTTGGGGTAAGATATCCCTAAGTATATACAAAAATATTAACAAGAGAGGAGGCAGTGGAGGGGATCAATAATTATATTGATAAGAAGATAAAATCATGAGGGAAATTGTACACGTCAGTCCCCCTATACGTAGGGTAAAAGAGCCCTAAGTATAGGCAACAACAAGAGTGAAGAAAGAATAAACATAATGGGTGCACCCCCTTGAACTTAGGACAAGGTACGTCCTAAGTATAGACTCACAGATACGACAAATGATCTGAGGTACACATGACATAAGAGAGAAAGCAGGAATGAAAAGACAAAACGTATACACACACAAGCAGTAAAGACCGCTGAAGTGCAGGACGATATCTGTCAGTCGAATACAGTACTTTCATCATCGTCTCCCTGTGATAATGGTGATGCATTCAGAAAGAGAAGGACACCTTGATGAATCTAAGATTCATCACTCTAGAATTGATTAATTAAGCTCAAATCCCTCAAAATCATTGGCATTTCTTCATTTATTCTGCATAATTAACATTCATCCATGTTTTGATAAGAATTGCATTTTATAACTTATTTTCGCACAAAATAATAAGCTAAAAAAATCCCAGCCAAAATTGACCTATAAATAGCCTAACTTCCCCGGTTTTTAACTAAATCATGCTAACTCCAAATGACCCAAAACCACCTCCACTGTGTACATATCACTAACAAGAATAAATGAAAAATACAAAAAAATCATAACATAAATAAGGGGACCAAAAACCCAAAACCTAGTTCAAGGATTGTCAAACTAAAACCTCAATATCTTCCCCATCCAGTGTCCGTTTTGATCCTACTCACTTTTGAACTAATGTACATTCAATTACCTTCAAAACAAGATCAAGTTCAAGTGAATCAGAGCTCATATGTGAATGTTGGGTTTTGGGCTTCTTTTGTACATTTTGTATTTTAACAGTTTTTGACCTATTATTTTATGTACATAATTAATCCATTTTATTTTATTTCTTTTTCATTTGTCTTTTTTGATGAAAGTTTTATTAAAATGCTCAAAAATCCAAATCCAAACTGAGCTTGAAATCAAAGAAACTTACCGAGTCCGAGTCTTTACTAAACGTCTGTACAAAAGTTGTCTTTTTCGTCTTTTATTTTATTTCTTCTTTTTCTTATTCAATAAAAATCCAAAAAATTATATTAATGTGTAAATATTTATCCTTGATTTCATCATATTTTTTCCGGATTTTTGTCTGGTTTAAAAATGACAAAAAATTATAAAACCCAAAAATCAAGGTATGTTATGTATATGGGATACTCTAAAAATATCACTTTGTGCAATTGATCGATTTTAATTTTGATATCTTCATCAAAGTTGTATATATCATCGAGACGAGCAATTTTTATGAAGAAACTTTTTCGATCCGAGGTCATTTGCTATTTCATTTCTATTTTTATCTGTATTTATTTTTCGAATTTTGTAGGGATGACACGTGGCAGCTCCTGGAGCCACCACATGTCAGCCATTTTTGAGGGTTTTATTATTCGTTTTTATTAAAAAAAATTAAAAAGCATCGCATGTGCAGCGCACGTGTCGATCAAGCTCGTGCTCTGCACGCGCACCGCCAGCACCCTCGCACCCTCTTGCTGCCACGCGTCGCAATCACGATTGTCCAATCTCTGCCGATCGGACGGCCGCTGGCCTTCGTCTTCTTCCCCTCTAGATCTAAGAAGCGCTGCCCCTTTCGCAATTTTGCGTTGCCGGCTTTCGCGAATCCCGGCCACGTATCCCCTTTCCCAAATCAACCACCGTCACCGATCACCCCTTCTAGATCTCCATCAACTCCCATCAAATCTCAACCCGCGATTCTCGCACCTCCGATCTCCATCAATCCCAATCGCTCCATCTTCCATCTCCGACTACCCGTCCCCTCTTCTATAAATCCAAAGCAGTCGCGCCTCTGGATCTCCATCCGCCGACTGCACATCGAAGGAAGAATCTCCGGTGGTGACAGCCCGGACGTCCAATCCTCGCTGCGAGATCCGAGGCATGGTGCCTCGCCGCAGTACGCCACTGACTTCACGTCTGCATCTAGTCCGACGACTCGCCGTTGAGCCAACCTCCAACCTCCGACAACCACCATCCACTTCAACTCCATGAGAACGTCAATGCCTCGTTCGCCGAAGCTTCATCGACATCAACTCCAGCCTTCTCTTCCGTCGTGGAGCGTTGTTTAGACCTCCCCTTCATCGACGTGAAGCACCGCAGCACAGCCCACACCTCATCTTCGTCTTCGCCCCGCCTCCACCACGCATCATGTCAGCCGGAGACACCTAGGAAGACTTCGTCCAACTCTGGTTCTCCTCAAAAGCTCCGCCAGCCCCTCATGTCCTCCGCTCCTTCAGCCCCGCTGCTCTGCCAACGACTCGACCCTCCTCCGCTCCTCATCGGCCGGGCGGTGATCCCGAGGCCCCCACGCACGTGCCCCACACGTGCATCGGGGGAACGACATCATCCATCCACACGGGTCACGTGCTAGGCACGTGACTGCCTAGGAAAATTGCGAAGACCCCTATGGATTCTCATATATTTGCAAGAACACCAAGAGCCTCCTCTGGAAAAATTGCAGACATACCCCACTAACTTGCAGTAACTGCACATTAGTCCTTTTGCATTTTATTTTATCTTTGATGATTGTATTAATACCCCTAACTTCCTCTATTGTTCTGAGCAACATTTTCGCATTATTTCATCTCCATAAAAATAGCACGATGTTTGTCAATTAATTCTCTACATTATGGCATATGTCTGATAATTTTGTGATTAGTGGTTAATTATTATTTAATTGTTTTGTGGAAAATTGCACATTTTGCCCATTCCGTGCTTGAATATTCATAGATAATTTACCGCTGCTCTAAAAATTACCAAAATTCACAGATTGTAGAATCAATTGTATGTTACATTATCTAAAAAAGAATTGAATTTGCATGCATCATCTGTCCTTTAAAAATCATTTTACATATTTCAATATTTAATTTTTAATAGAGATTGAATCTTATATTTTTTGAGGTTTAGGATTTTTTTGAGATCCATCGCCTAGTGATAGATCTTGGATAATTTTATCCCTTGAAAATAATTAGGTTTAATATTTATTATATGTAAATATTGAAATTCACTTTGTTTGCATTTAAAAAATCATAAACAATTCGTCTTGTATCCAAAAATTCCAAAAACATTACAGTGCATTCATTTCATCATAATTATCATCTTGGCCAAGTTTCATATTTTTCGAACATCGTTTGATTGATATTTACATTTTAGTCCCTAAAATAGGTCAAAGTTGCATTTTGCATCCCTAATTGCATTAAAAATTACAAAAATGACCGCCTCGAAAATCGTACACGAACTTTGATTGAAAAATTCTAGGTTGTTCCTTTGCCTCCTTGTGTTCGACCTTGGGACTTGCCCAAGTAAAATAAACATAAAACCACATTCATTCAAAATTGATTAAATAATTGTGGTTATTTTTTGACCGATTCCGATTGCTCGCCTACAACAAAACGACACACATTTTTAAACGAACGATAATCTATCATGACATTTTCACTGAGGGCATTTTAGGATTCGTCAGATGGCACCGTTGTCAGGGAGGCAAATGACTTAGTTTTTTGTCTAAAAATTTTTGTTCAGTTTTTCGCATTCGGGTAGTCTGACCCTCGAATTTTTCATTGTAAATTCCATTTTTTTCCTGCATTTATTTTTATTTTATTTGCATCATTTATTTTCTTGTTTTTATTTTTTTGAGTCACTCTTTTACACCATCTCTATTATGTTTCTTGCGAGGTACCCAACATACGTGGAGCGGTTTTTCAAGAGCCAACGCATCTTCACCGACTTCCGAAAAGCTGCATTAAAATTTAAGATCGAGTCTAGTCGTGAGAGCGCGTAGAGTCTAGGATTTACTTTTCTGTAATTTTAATTTCTGTAATTATTTGCTCATTTCTAGCGGTGTCTGTTCGGACTCTCGCGTGTGCAACAAGACCTCAAACTTTTTCTGTGGTGTGTCGTGGCACTCTCTGGTGAGGGTGGGGCCCGACTTAAGTGGCGCTTAGGATAGACCTGCACATACGACTCTTATAGCTTTTAAATTTTTGATTGTGCTCGTAGGACTTAGGGCCACACTTCACTTTAATCGAGACTACATTAGATCGTTTAACTTAGTCAAAATTTTAAACTCATTTCTTCCCGGTTAATAAAACTCTCTGCTAGGTACGGTTTTTCATCGGCTTGAATTCATTTAGAATAAATTTTCAATTTCTTTATTGCATTCCACATGGAGATTGCGAGGAACCACTGTAAGTCTTCTATCTGAGCAGACATCATCGTTTTTCGCATGCATCAGCTTTTCTCGAATTTCTCCATCCTGGTTTGTCACATAATTTTAAAGGAAGTTGGGACTGGACGGTAGACGTGTATTTGTGCTCACTTAATTCTGCAATGATCGCCTAATTAAAATTGGGACTGCTAAATATAACCGATTGTAATTAACCCATAAAATCAAGAATTTTTGCGGGAGAGCAACCCCGACCTTGGATTCTTCTATTTTTTCTGAGTGAGCGAGAGACGACACTTAAGGTTAGAGCCCAAACCTGAATTTTCATATTGACTACTAATTCTACCAAAAATGATTAGCTACTTCTCAGTGAGTATCTACGGGTAGCCGGTAAACGGTCCGGATTTCCTTAATAGAGTGGGTGGTTAAAAGGACACTATTTAAGGCTCTATACTTAAGTAACACGGGAAGCCATTTTACAGTTCGTACTTACACACACTCTGGCTGAAAGTAGGTGCAACTAGTCGTAAGAATTCGAGCC
Organism: Ottelia alismoides; assembly: GCA_037367405.1. Classification (NCBI taxonomy): domain Eukaryota; kingdom Viridiplantae; phylum Streptophyta; class Magnoliopsida; order Alismatales; family Hydrocharitaceae; genus Ottelia; species Ottelia alismoides. Next base: position 406,959 of record JAZKJV010003126.1, read on the forward strand.
AGTCATTAGGAAAATTGCTGACACCTAACAACTCGCTAAATTCTTTCCAAGATTGATTTATCACCAACTTAAAATTGAAAAGATAATTGCCGAACTCTTACGGCTTCATTGTGTGAGTTGGCGAACCTGAGGTTTGATTTGTGTTTGATTTACATGCGTGAACCGATTTTGAAGATCAAAAACCGCACACTTGTGCCATCACTCTCCTTTCTTATTTTGAAATGTCAACCAATAAACCTCCTTTGAAAATCATGGAACTTTTGTCCAAGAACTCTCCATATCCATGCCATGAAAATCAATTTGTCTCGAACAAACCCAAACCATCATTCATTTCAGCTCTTTCAAAAATGGCGGAACATTTATCCAAGCATCCATCAGATCTATACTATGAAAATGAATTCGTATCGGTTAGACCCAAAGCTGCAAAACCTCCTCCAACTACACATCATCCAACTTCCATAAGAGACTCTTAACCACCAATAGATCCAACACTCTCTATAAATACGATCTACTTCATGAATGAGAATCCTTTGTATTCGGATCATACAAACCAACAACTGACTGAGGTCTCCACTTCTTCATATGTCAATCCTCTCTATTCCGATCATAGAATCCATCCTTCATATTCTCTAAATGTCAATCCATCATTCATGGGAGATTACAACCACATGATCGAATTTAACACTTCTTCACATCTTCCACCTTCCCCACCCTTGAACACAAATGCGCAACCATCATCTTGGATTGACCATGACAACCCCATCTTTAGACATGATACTCATACATAGGACTGGACTAATGATATCGAAACACACATATTATGTATGTTGACTCCATAGTATAACGGTCCGACCAATCATGATCAAAGGAATGAACTCTACTCAGACTAACTCCATATGCCTGAATCACATGGTTTATATCCTATTGACCAGACTCCTTCCATGAACTGCGAGGAGAAATTTTCAGAAGATAAAGATCATATATTCGATATTCCAAGAAGATCTTCAACCAGCTCATACATAAAAATGGAAGATGAATCTCAAAAGCAAAAACACACACCGATTGCTCCCATGATGGGTCATGAAAAGATTTTGGAGGATGATATTTTGAGGATAAATAAGAGATTTGATTTAATTGAGGATAGATTTAGAAAGTTTACCGACCGATTAAGTTCCCTCTCTGGTAGCTCTGATATAAAAATAGATGAGGAAAAGATTGGATCTCATGATGAAAATTTTTAGGATATTCAGAAACCTAGGGATGATCCTGACAACGACACCTCTACCTATTACTACCCTAGGGATGACTATGATTCGGCTGATCAAAACCCCTGCTCATCTACGAAAAACACCACATCACCACACCACACAGAAAACACCAAAAAATTGGAATATTCAAAAACACCCAAAAAATCAAAAATCTAGAAAAATTCATAAAAATTGAGACTGAAGAAGATCTGCAGAATTTGGATCCTGCTGTACGGGAAGCATTGGAGAAGAGACTGATTTTCGAACTTCCCTTTATACAATACATTGAACATTTCCACGACATTAAAGGATTTGTAATGGACAAATTAATGATGAAAAAGTCGGACATGATAAGAACAAAGACTGAAAGACATATCTTGTCAATGGCCTCCTCCTTGGTGTTGAGAAAAACCAAGAGCCGCATAGTGAAGCGGTTGCCCAGATCTGACTGCGAAATCAAAGACATAATTTTCACCCATGCTCGAATTGATGATGACTCACCAATTAATATCCTTCGACCTATGTATTTCATGAGCTCAAACTCAGACCTATCAGGAAGATACGAGAGATCGTTCAATTGGCTGATCGATCGATAAAGCGGCCGAGAGGGATCATTTCTATCATCATGACATTCCAAGAAGCTCCGCTCAAAGTAGACTTCACGATCATTGATATTGAGCATCAAGGAGAGTTCATACAGTCTCCAATTATTCTCGGAAAGCCATTCATAGCATTGGCTAAGGAAATTATTGAGTCTGAGACTCGGGAAATCAATTTTACAGCATTGGAAGCACTTCGATCTCAACAAGTCTTTGAGAAGCCATGATTTTATAAGGTAACCCACGAAGTCCTCGACAACCGCAAACATCAAGCGGTAGAAGAGCCCTACCCCATTGCTACACCTGAGATAGCAGTTGTTGATGAGACTATTGGTTTAGAGACGCTCCCTCCTTCTCCATTCCCAGCTGCTCTCACCATAGAAAATCAAATATATGAATCATATGATCCTAAGACGTATGCATGGTCACACCCTGAGTCAACCTATTCCGATTACCTTGATCACATCAACTCGACACAGGAATGCTCCAATGTCAAATCAATTGAGAACGAACATGCATAGACTCTCCCCACTATTTCAATTCCTGCGGATCTCACAATAGAAGAGTGTTTCTTATATGATCCTAAGACATATGCATGGTCGCACCTTAAGTCAATCTACTCTGAATACCTTGACCAAATCATCCCAACTCAGGAGTGCACCAACATCCAGAAAATTAAGAGCAAACACGCAGGACGGACACTGACCAAGGAAAGAAATTTCAATGGTTATTTATCTGGAGACTCAAGTGGACCAACAACTTCACGAATCAAAATGACTACTCCTTCATCGAAAAAAAAGTCACCTTTGACCTTCCGAAAGAGGAATCGTCTGATGATTCCTCATTAGGTCTGGAAAAGGTAATCTAATTGAGTGAAGTTTGTTCGGCAATCTTAAAACCTTACCTTCGCAAGGATCCAAACTTCGATTCCCATTGGACGACTCCCATTCCTCATTATTATTCATCTAAAGTTGATGCTCCTTCTCTCATCAAATGCACTGGAATTATTTCTTATGAGCTGACTGGGACTAGTACTTCAGAGTATTCATCTGAGGACAAATCACTTGATCCCAAGAAGGAACGAATTCTGAAAAAACAACTGAAGATACAAAAAGAGAAGAATATCCGGAGTGTGTCCACTTTCAAATACTATTCCTCTGAGGATAACTCTGATGATGGTTACATTTCATCTGACTCATACGCTTCATCTGCTATCTGACATGATTTATTCGAGGACAACATTGATAATAGTTGGGAATCATATGCTTCATCTCCTTCTCGTCATTACGATCTCCCACCACAGGCTCACAAGAAGATCAGCCGAAAACCACCTTAATTATCAGCTAACCACCCTCCCTCCCGACCACACCGGTTTCCTTGTACATTTTCTTCCTTTACTTAGGCCAAGGCCTAAGTATAGGGTGGGGGGACAGATGCCATCTGGACATACCATTCTCCCCATCTCACGATCATTCCATTTCCACCCTTCTTCCTTACTTAGGCTGACCAGAGCCTAAGTATAAGGGGAACCGATGCTCATCTGTATATATTCTCCTCATTCACATATCCCGATCGCTTCATTTCCCCTCTTTTTCTATACTTAGACTGTTCACAACCTAAGTATCGAGGGGCTGACCGATGTATCTATCTTTTTCTTTTTCACTCTCTTATGCTTAGGCCGAGCTATGTCTTCTTTATGCTTCTTGTGCTCTGAGGACACATCACTCGCTAAGTATAGGAGGGTCTGTATATATACTATGTATATATTTTACCCATATCTCGTACTTTCACGTAAGTCTATATGTATTTACGGGGTGGGTAACTAACTTGAAAAAAACAACAAAAAAACAAAAAAAGAAAACAAGAGTTTTGCTAATAACACTGTCTGTGTCTAACCAAAAATATTTGAAAAAATGGCTTCTTATTCATCTTTGCATAATAAAAACTTGTGTCTGCATTTCACACACCTGCACCTCATCCAGCATTTCATTCATTTGCATCTTTGAAAAATCCTTGGGTTCTTAACCGAGTTATGAGCAGAAACCGAGAGTGGTCTGAACTTGACCTTAATCGATCTAATTTTCAGAGGAACTTCACCGAGAAATAGGATTTTAAAAGCTTCAGGTCGGTACAACTCTGGAATAATAAATTAATTTGTACTCTCGCACTATGCACTTAGCTCAACTCAAATGGGATGTTGGAAAACTATGTGAGTTTCTTTTCTGGTAGCATGGAAATTTTAAGACTGGAGTACGAGTTGAAATAAAGCTTTGGAAAAGGGATGGACAGCTGGGAACAATTTTTTCTAAGACCCCAAAACATGTACGGAAAAAAAGATTCTATATCCGTAGGGGCACAACAAGATCCAAGCAGAACCACCAAAAATCCAAATATAAAGAAGCCACTACCAAATAAATATCTGACCAAAAAGGTCCAAGCTTAAATAAAACCTACAGATCTTGGTGGAGACTCGACTATACTGGCCAGTTTCACAAGGAGAGGTGACTACACTGGCCACCCTCCAGTTCTTTTCTCCTTCTTCTAACTTCTCCCCCATTTCGATTGTGAACACTGCGCGATAGACCTTAGAAGGAAATACCTGACTCCCCGAGGACGAGTTACTAGAGAGGAGGTTTGCATGGTAGTCCGACAATTTTGGATGGGAAGAGCTAAAACCTTTCACACATTTGAGTCGATTGTTCAATGTTCATAGGGTATGCTTTGGGAGGAGGATCGATCTAAGATGACTTCTGAGCCAAAACCGTGACAATGACGTGTAGAACTTGAAGGCTGTTGATTTAAAAATTCTAAGTTTCACAGAAGTTCTGCCAAACTAATAATCTAAAGGTCGAGTCTAGTTTCATTTTCACCTTCATCTCACGGTCTTGGTAAGAAACCCAATCTCATTTCACCTCATGGCATTTCTTTTTGATGCTCAGGGATGAGCATGTTTTAAGTATAGGGGATGATGAATCTCAGATTCATCACTCTAAAATTGATTAATTAAGCTTAAATCCCTCAAAATCATAGGTGTTTCTTCATTTATTCTGCATAATTAACATTCATGCATGATTTGATAAGAATTGCATTTTATCACTTATTTTCGCACAAAATAAGAAGCCAAAAAAATCCCATCCAAAATTGACCTGTAAATAGCCCAACTTCCATGGTTTTTAGCTAATTCATGCTAACTCCAAATGACCAAAACAACCTCCGCTGTGTACATATCACTAACAAGAATAAATGAATTTTTTTAATACAAAAAATCACTACCCTAAATAAGTGGACCAAAAACCCAAAACCTAGTTCTAGGATTGTCGGACTAAAACCTCAATATCTTCCCCATCCAGTGTCTGTTTTGATCCTACTCACTTTTGAACTAATGTACATTCAATTACCTTTAAAACAAGACCAAGTTCAAGTGAATCAGAGCTCATATGTGAAAGTTGGGTTTTGGGCCTCTTTTGTACATTTTGTATTTTAACGGTTTTTGACCTATTATTTTATGTACATAATTAATCTATTTTATTTTATTTCTTTTTCATTTGTCTTCTTTGATGAAAGTTTTATTAAAATGCGTAAAAATCCAAATCCAAACTATGCTTGAAATCAAAGAAACTAACTGAGTTCGAGTGCACTAACTGTTAGTACAAAAGTTGTCTTTTTTGTCTTTTATTTTATTTCTTCTTTGTCTTACTCAATAAAAATCCAAAAAAAATGATTAATGTGTAAATATTTATCCTTGATTTCATCATAATTTTTCCGGATTTTTATCTAATTTAAAAATGACAAAAAATTATAAAACCCAAAAATCAAGGTATGCTATGTACATGGGATACCCCAAAAATATCACTTTGTGCAATTGATTGATTTTGGTTTTGATGTCTTCATGAAAATTGTAGATATCATCGAGATGAGAAATTTTTGTAAAGAAACGTTTTCGATCCGAGGTCATTTGCTATTTCTTTTCTATTTTTCTTTGTATTTATTTTTCGAATTTTGTGGGGCTGACACGTGACAGCTCCTGGAGCCGCCACGTGTCAGCCATTTTTTAGGGTTTTATTATACATTTTTATAAAAAATTTAAAACCATCGCACGTGCAGCGCACGTACCGACCAAGCATGTGCTCTGCACGTGCACCGCCTGCACCCTTGTGCTCTCTTGCTGCCACACATCGCAATCGCGGCCGTCCGATCTCGGTCGATTGGACGGTCGCTGGACTTCATCTTCTTCCCCTCCAGATCTGAGAAGCACCACCCTTATCATGATTTTGCACCGCCGGCTCCCACGATCCCGACTGCGTATCCCCCTTTCTCAAATCAACCGCCGTCACCGATCACCCCTTCGAAATCTCCATTAAATCTCGTCGGATCTCAGCCCGCAATTCTTGCATCTCCGATCTCCATCAAACCCAATCGCCCCACCTTCCATCTCCAACTGCCCGTCCCCTCTTCTATAAATCCAAAGCCACCGTACCTCTGGATCTTCATCTGCCGACTGCACATCGAAGGAAGAAGCTCCGATGGTGACAACCCAAACGTCCACTCCTCACGGCGAGATCCGAGGCCTGGTGCCTCACCGCAGTACACCACCGACTTCGCATCTGCATCTGCTGCGATGAATTGCCATTGAGCCATCCTACAACCTTCGACAACCATCGTCCACTTCAACTCCATTAGAACGTCAATGCCCCGTTCGCCGGAAGGTTTATCGACATCAATTCCAGCCTTCTCTTCCGCCATGGAGCGTCGTTCAGACCTCCCCTTCATTGACGCGAAGCATCGCAGCACATCCCGCACCTCATCTTCGTCTTTGCCCTGCCTCCACCATGCATCGTGTCAGCCGGAGCCACCTAGGAAGACTTTGTCCAGCTCCGGTGCTCCTCAGAAGCTCTGCCAGCCCCTCACGTCCTTCACTCCATCAGCCCCGCTGCTCCGCCAACGACCCGGCCCTCCTCTACTCCTCGCTAGCCGGGCAGTGATCCCGAGGCCCCCACGCACTTGCCCCGCACGTGCGTTGGAGGAACGACGTCATCCATCCCCACGGGTCACGTGCTGGGTACGTGACCGCGTAGGAAAATTGGGAAGACCCCCCAGTGGATTCTCATATTTGCAAGAACGCCCAGAGCTAGAGGACACGTGCTACGTACATGACCCTCTGGAAAAATTGCAGACATACCCCCTAACATGAGGTAATTGCACATTAGTCCTTTTGCATTTTATTTTATCGTTAATTATTTTATTAATACCCCTGACTTCCTATATTATTTTGAGCAACATTTTCGCATTATTTCATCTTCATAAAAATAACACGATGTTTGTCAGTTAATTCTCTACATTGTGGTATATGTCTGACAATTTTGTGATTAATGTTAATTAATAATTAATTGTATTGTGGAAAATTGCATATTTTGCCCATTCTGTGCTTGAATATTCATAGATAATTAATCATTGCTCTAAAATTATCAAAAATTCACAGATTGTAGAAATAATTGTATGTTACATTTTGCCTAAAAAGAATTATATGCATCCATAATTTTTCCTTTAAAAATCATTTTGCATATTTTAATATTTAATTTTTAATAGAGATAGGATTTTTCTTAAATCCATCACCTAGTGATAGATCTTGGATAATTTTATCCCTTGAAAATAATTAGGTTTAATATTTATTATAATTAAATATTGAAATTCACTTTGTTTGCATTTAAAAATTCATAAAAAAATTCATCTTACATCCAAAAATTCCAAAAACATTGCAGTGCATTCATTTCATCATAATTATCATCCCGACCAAGTTTCATGTTTTTCGGACATCGTTTGATTGATATATACATTTTAGTCCCTAAAATAGGCCAAAGTTGCATTTTGCATCCCTAATTGCATTAAAAATTACAAAAAAAGACCGCCTCGAAAATCTGCACAAACTTTGATAGACAAATTTCTAGGATGTTCCTTTTTCTCTTTGTGTTCGACCTTGGGACTTGCCCAAGTAAAATAAACATAAAACCACATTGATTCAAAATTGATTAAATAATTGTGGTTATTTTTTGACCGATTTCGATTGCCTGCCTACAACGAAACGACAGACATTTTAAAGCGAATGATGATCCATCGCAAGATTTTAACACATGCTATCTCGGATTCGTCACACGTTAATATGCAATCAGAGGGGTGTCAGCTATCATGAAAAATAGATCGAAAACTCAGCTAGGATCCGGTTGTGGGAAGCAGGACATCGACTCATAAGCAAAGAGTGAGGGATCAAAGTCGATATCATAAGAAATAAAGGAGGAGGGAATATTAAAGATTCCTCCGTGTCACTTATAGTCTCAAGAAGATACAAAAAGTGAAGAGTAAGAGACTCTTTACACGATTTGATATCCGATGGTCATAAAGTCGGAAGATGAAGAACACACTGAATATCACAAGACACATATCAACCTTGTGAGGGTCGTCAAGGCGAGCAGACTCAGATGGGTCAGGAGTCTCTGCATAATCAGGAGACTTGATCTAGAGATACACCAACTAGGATACACAACCAGAGAGGAGATTGAGTATACGAATAAGAAGACTCTTCTTCATGCTCCACCAGATCGGAGACACCATAAGTGAAGCCGAGTACCCACAAAATAATGTATCCTGCTGTAGATAACCCTCAGGAAGTGATACATACTAAGCAATGAATAATAAGAACAGAACTCATCCTTGCGAGGGTCATCAAGGAGAGTAGACTTAAAGGAGTATGATCCATCAGACGTGTTAGCAGAAGCAGTCTCGGTAGGTGACAGATCGGCTACCCATCAGAAGAGATCAAAAAGAACTCGAAGATGTCATCGTCTCCTGCAGATAACCCTCGGAGAGTAATGTGTACTAGGTAGGGAGTAATCTGAAGAATGTGACTCATCCTAGCTAGGACCGTCAAGGAGAGAAGGCTCAAAGGAGTCCAGACAGCTAAGATAAGTGGTCTCGTGATCCGACAAATCAGACACACCATCAAACAGTGAGACTGACGGCTCATATCGGATGACTTGGTTTCCTGCACCATTAGAATGGAAGCACAACCCGTGAGTGAAACTGATCGTAAAGAAAATGCTGCATGCTCCCGCGGATAATCCTCGGGGAGTAATGCAAGCTAATTCAATGAAAATCAGGTTAACACTGGTGATGAGTGGAATGAGTAACTAGGGTTATGTTTATTAATTAATGTGCCATTGTTACCCAAGCTAATCGATTCGAAATCGAGAAAATTATTCAACCATAAATAAATAAAGCAAGTAAATTAGTGGTCTAAGCTACTTTTATAAACCTGGTATAGTGACCAGGGTTGAACATAGAGTACTATGATAAACTAGGTAGGTAAATCAAGAGATTCAAAGGATTTTTATTTTTTTATTGGTGGTTTTTAATTTTGCAAATTTTTAGTTTTGAAAATAAGGAAAATAAAGACAAAGAATAAAAGACAAATACACACGATTTTTCTATTTTTCAGATGGGGTAAAAATAATCAGAAAAATCAAGAAAAAATATTTTTGTGTTTTTAACATTTTTTTTTAAATTTTGGGTTTTTAAAAAAATGAAAAACTGAGAAAACAACCAAAAAGTGCATGGTCAGGAATGTTTTTCAAATTAAAATATCAAATATGCTCAAAACTCCTGGAATTATTTTTATTAAAAACTATATGTAAATATCTACAACAGAGAACACGAAACAATTTTTGGATTTTCTATGATTTTATATAATTTTATTGTGTTTTTAGGGTTTTGCAAATTTTTAGAGTTTTATAAAAGCAAATGCAATGAAACTGGTACAGAAAATCAAACAAATCAAAACAAGGCTATTCTAATTTTTAAGAATTTTGAGGATTTTTTCAAATATTTATGAATTTCCTAATGCAACGGGGACTTTTTATGTTGTTTTCGAATTGTTAATAATAGCGAATAAAAGAAAAATGACAAACAAAAATCACCACAAATAAAACACACTTACATGAACTAAACTGATTTTTTATGCAATTTTTGGAGTTGTTTTTCTATTTATTGCAATTAATAAAAGAGAACAAAAATTAAACATAGTACAACGGACCTAGATGCAACTATTTCAAGTTATAGGGTCAAATATTAACAAGCAATAAAATCCGGGGGCCTAGTGCAATTAATCCAGAGAAAACGTGCGTTGGACATGGTTCACAGAATATAGGGTATACATGTAAATACTTAAAAGTATTCTGCTTCAGATAACATGTAAAAACACAGGGAAAATATGCAAATATCCCATAAAACACGTAAAGACTGAGTTCGACTAGGCTGGACTAAAATACAAATACTAAAATGCTGAGGTCTTAACTGCAAATGTTCATAACTACTTTTGTAAATTACTATATTAAAACAAAATGACAGTAAAGGTGGGTAAAAAGTGCAATATACCTAGGCAGGCACGTGGCACACGTGTGGTGGCTCTGACGTACGATCCTGATGGACCGTTGCTAGAATGATCTGACGGTTCAGGTGGCAGATGAGGACATGCAAGTCATGTGTGCTCTGGAAAAGATCTGACAGACAACTTTTTGCGATAACATGTGGTCTGGATCAAATATGGAGGTGGGGTTCCTCATCCAACAGCGATGAAGGCATCTCAAAGAACTAGAAGAATGTAATGCAGACCGAGCTTCTATCAAGGGTTTTTGGCACTCCAAGGCTCTGATCAACTCACTTAGAGGCTCAACACCAAGCTGAAGAGGTTTCACGTTGACTGGAATACTCCAATGGAGCGAAGGACTGCTAGATGAAGATCTGGAGCTCGAGGTGCATGGAGCAGCTCCACCATTAAAGTTGAGGCTCAGTTCGAGCCTCCTGTGCGTCCTGAACCTACAAGGGGTATCGCTGCTCGATGACGAAGCCTCGACCAGGGTTATTTTGAGATAAAGGCCAAAGAAATTGAGGGGTATGAATATCGACTTCCGACGCATGTAGAGGAGGGAATTTTGAGCCTAATCGCGCTCCGATGAGCGAGATTTAGGGTGATCAAGGTATGCTGGAATATGGAAGGTGAAGTCGAGTACGAATCAGTACGGATAGATGATCAGGATGAGCTTCCGACGCGGTGTCGGAGCTGGGGAAGCGAACAGTGATGATGAATGAAATCGAAGGAAACAATACAATGTGAAGGGGTGAAGGTACCTGAAAGTGCTAAAGTGGAGGGCATAGTAAGGCAGAGTGAACTGTTGGGTGATTGCCTTAACTCGACCGCGGAAGGTTGAGGAGGGTACTCGCGGCGGAGGTATCCGACCACGATTGAGCTATGAGTCAAATCACCCCCAAATCGAGCACCAAAGGTTTCCTCAGGACCCTGTCACTATCCTAAGTGTTTTTGGTGGAAGAAAAAGAGGTGCAGAGTGAGCTAGGGCACTAAGGAGGCAGAAGAGAAAATTTATAGGGTACCTCAGACATCTAGAAGGATTAGGCAAGGTGGATTCGTACCTTCCTAGGGATCACGAGGATCATGGAACATCAGGGAGTATAGAGGTCCACAATCCAAGGGAAGAGGTGGTCGAATCCAGGCAGAAAAATAGGAAGAAAATGGGTCCGATGAAGGGAATGGCGGGTCAGACCTAGAAGGTGGAAAGGTTGACCCGAGTCAACAGACCTGGGTTGACCGATCAGAAAATAACATTTACAAAAATAAAAAATATTAATAAAAAATAGTAAATTTCCTTAAAATAAAAACATGAATAAAATGAAAAATGTTTGTTATTTTACAAAACTATTTTTCTGTGATTTTTAATAATTTAATAATGTATATACAATATTATATACTTCATGCCTTAATATCTATAGGTATCATATTCATGTGTTTTATATACATGTATTTTTATTTTATTATTTTTACAAAAATGTATTAAATTTTATCTTTTATTTATTTACAAAATGATTTAAACTATGTGAAAACATTTCTATTTGATTTTTGTAGGTTAATTACAAGAGTTTAAATAAATTCATATTATGTACAATATATATAATATTGGTGTTATTATACAATGAAGAGTTGATTTCATTTTTATTTTATTTTGTGTTTGATGAATTTTATTTCAAATTTATATAATTATTACGAGTATATACAAATGTTTAAAAATAATATATATATATATAAGAGGTAAATAAATAAATAAATACAAGAAAAATAGGGGATGATATATATAGTGAATATATGCAGAATAAGGACCCTATCTCTCCCTACTTTATTCCTTGTCGATCATGTCAATACATGACCTTCTCTTAAGGTTCGGACCAGTTTGCACTTATTACATAATTACAACCTTCTTTTATGTCTTTTCTTTTTCTTCTTTATTCTTTTATGTTGGATATAATGAATGTTAAATATACAATATTATGAACAGTATGCACAATGCTAATTTATTGAATTTAATATAAATTTACAATTAATTTGCATAGGGATTTTTTCTAAAATAAAAGAATAGAGGATGTGAATCATGGATTCACCATTCCCATATACTTACCTTTGCTAGTCCCTTAGCAAACACTTATTTGAAAATTAAGTGGAAAACAAATAAATAAAACAAAAAGGAAAAAGGAGACTAATGTTGATTATTAAACTTATCTTCATAAAATTGTAGTATGGAGCTCGGTTAGACCTTTGGATTATTAGTTTGGCGGAACCTTATCGAGAAATGGATTTAATACCTAATAGACTCTAAGTTCCACAAGACTCCTATTCAGGTCGCCTTAACAGTCAGGTTAGAACAAGTCTACATACCCAATCTCTTATGACTATGAATATTTACTTGTAATGTGTAAGTGATATATAGCTCTCCACCTCAAAAGTGGCAAAAAAACATCCTCCCTTAACAAGGTAACTCTAGTCCCCCGATCTAGCTACTCTTTCCTCGAGGAGCGGGGTATTCCCTTCTAAGTTCAAGTGCAACCATCTCAAGAAGAGGGGGAAAGACAAGAATGGACCACGACCAGTGTAGCCAAATATCCCTTGGAGCTTGACCAGTGTATCCAAGTCTCCAGCTGCAAGCTTCCATGAGATGAGACAATGAATTACATAAGCTTTGCTTATTCAACTATATACATTCCGGCAAGCATTTTATTTTCAATCAGTCCTATCCCCTTTTTTGGAGTTTTTGCATTTTTATGACATATATACAACATATATACAAGGTGCATCATGTATACAAGGAGTTTTTCTTCTTGAGATAGTAGACTATCCCTCTTTTGAATCATTATTGCAACCCCATGGCATCCTGTCATTAGACCTCAATGTTACTCGATCAGGTTGAGATGCACATCCCTCCCTAGATGAGGACGAATGGTTCCTCTAGTTGTAACATGCCTGTGTGCTACCCCAAGCCAAAGGATTCTGCCCCCTTAATGAATATGGATTTCATCATCTTTATTAATTTGTTTTAGCTTAAAATCCCTTGTAAAACATATGTACATATTAATAAATCTATATTATGACTAACCTGCATCTTTGCGTAAATATTGTATATTTATTACCTTTTAACCTAAAATAAATAAAGAAATCAAGGAAAAATAAAGAAAATAAAAGACTGTATATATTTAATAGATACATGCTGAATCAACCCCTAAGAGAAGGTCAAGATTTGACCTGATCGACCAGGAATAAAGTAGTGGGAGATAGGGTCTTTAATAAGAAAATTCAAAAAAATGAAATAAAAAATATTTTGTAAATACTTTTCATTCTTTATTTTGAATTTATGCTGTGTATATTTATGTAAAACTTACACTATTTTATTTGTCCATAAATTGACCTCAAATTATATATTTTTCTAAATGAAAGTTGTAAATAAAATGTTTGTAAATAATAAAAATAACTGCAAAATAAAATCATGTACAAACTAAAAGTAACCACATTCGAAAAAAGCTGTAAAGTGATACTTAAAAGGCCAATTTTGGCTCCATATGAACTCGAATAGAATCAAACTCACTTCCAACATATTCTAAATTAAATTATCTTTAAAATGGTAGTAAATTCCTAATTGTTTGAATTATAGTTGGAAAGATAATTTTTAGAGTGGTTTTTGCAATTTTACCACTATTTTATTGTATTTATTTAGTCATCTTTATTTTTATATATAATGTATTTTTAAATAATTAAAATAATTTTAATAATTATATAAAATTAAAATAAAAAATACAAAAAATTAAATAACAAAATTTCCTTATTTAACCATGTGTATAATGTACCATATGTATATAGTATATGTATATAATTAATTTTCTTAAATAACAACCACTAAAAAATTAAGTAACTAACGTTTATTATTTAAATTAATAAAATGATGAAAATGATTTATTTATTTAAGTAAATAAATTATTATATGTATATAATTTAATTCCTTAATTAACCTACCATTAAAGTGGCTCGTTAAGCTATGGACATTTATTATTATTATTTAACTAATATAATTTCGAAAATAATAATTTATTAATTTAATTAATTAATTCCACCATTAACATATTTCCCTTTATTCCCTCCCCATTAATTCATTTTTTTTTGAAATTCAATTTGTTCCTATTTACATGGCTCCTCCTCCGTTCCAATTTGATCAATCCAATGGTGAGAGGAGCCTGATTTCCCAAGAGCGACTTTCAGTGGAAAAGGAGCCCAGCATCCGAGCCATTATTGATAGCGAGTCGGTCTTTGTCGAGGCCATTGCAATGTTAATTCGATTCTAATTGGTTAGATCCAATCCATTTTATGTATTTTAATCAGGTAATTTTAGGATTAATTTTCATGTTGATTTTGTTGTCAATTTTTAATTTTAGATCATAGTTTATCATCGTTGATCATTTTTCGATCACCCTCCAGTTTCCAATCTGATCACCAAATCATTCTCAATCTATCCATTTCACATTCTATCTCCCATGATCTTTAACCTCCGGCCACGTACGGTGGCCGGAGACACGGTTCCCTTCCATCACAATTACCGGAAACTCCTGGCCCACTGATTCTTATTTGATTTTTCTTGGACCTTAGGCAGAATCTTTGGGTTTTTTAATTATTGAAAATAAATGCGATATCGTTGCAACCCAAAGAATCCCATAACAAAAAAAATATTTATTCTCAAACTAAATTAATTGCAAAAATGTAGCAAGATAATTTTTGTTATTTCATTAACCCGTATAACGACAACATCGAACTCAGGGAGGCTACACATCCCGAGGGTTATTCTAAGAATTGAAAAAATTAGTTAAAAGAAAGAGGAAATTCAAATGCCTTAACTTCTAATTTTTATTGGTTTTTAGTTTTGCTAAATTTTAATTTTCGAAATAACTAATTATTCAAGAATGTTTATACACAAAAGAAATGCAACTTTTTGGATTTTTCAAAGATGACAAAGAATGTCCAGAAAAGTCAAATAAAAATACTTTATATGTTTTGATGGTTTTTACTATTTTTGTAATTATTAAGAGATTTTTAGATTTTTTAGGATTTTCAAAATGAATAAAAATAGGGAATAAAGCAAATAGTGAGCATGCAGGAATATTTTTCAATTTAAAAATATCATGTAAAAGCAAAAATTACTAAATTTCTTTTTAAAAAAAAAATAATGATGAATTATCTACAAAAATGAAGTGGGATCACACTTTTTGGATTTTTTTGCAATTTTTAATGATTTTTTTAATATTTTTAGTATTTTGCAATTTTTTATTTTTAAAAATGATTAATGCATGAGATTTGCACAGAAAATAAAACACACAAATAAACTATTATATTTTTTTAGAATTTTTGATGTAATGTCCAATTTTTTATGATTTTATTAATTACAAATAATATAAAATGCAATGTTTTTTACTATTTAATAATAACAAATAAAAATAAATTACAATGAAAAAATTACACTATGAAGAGGCACAAATCAAGAACATAACATGATATTTGAAGAATTTATTGAGCAATAAAAATATTTATTTCAACAAGAGAAAGTACGCAAACAAAATTCTGGAATTACAAGACTAAAGCGTAATTATTTAATGATTGTGCATGAAAAATTAATAAGAAAAAGTATTGGATACAAAATGCAAATTACTTAGTAATAAGCATGCGTTACACATGCTTGGCTATTAAGGGGGTCTTTTTGCGATGCTTGATGTAATTTTCCAAAAATAAAATATATTTTATGCATGGGGTTTCTTCATTATGTTCCACGCCTAAAGCCAAAAGGTGACCGACCCTTCTTTTTCGTTCTTACCCTAGCCAAAAAGGGGGCGGTGCGGGTCTTCTCCTCCCTGCGGGATGGATGGGCGTTGGTGGTGCTACTTTCCACAAGCAGAAGCGGAGCGAAGGCATGGAAGGGCTGACGGGTGGCACTCGAGGGGGTTAGCGGTGGATCTGAGTGCGATGATCTCCAAGCGATCGGCGGAAGGCTAAGGCCTCGCGGCGGTCGGTGGTGGGAATGGCGTGGCAGGCGTGTGGCGGCGGATGGGTATTGCGCAAGGGGCACAGCTCTGGCAGTGCTCGGAGATGCTCCTCCCAGATGGTGGAGCTCCTCTTATAGGTGGTGGACGGCGACGGACCTAAGCCGCGATGGCGAGATGAGCGGCTTCACACGAAGATGATTGCTCTGCGGTGGAGGCCGGGCTGCTCCAGGCGAGGGGTCGTAGGGGTTGACGAACTTGCAGGTGCGGGCACGGATGCTGACGGTGAGGGGCTGAGCCACGTCGGGTGCAGGTGCAGGTGCAGATGGCGATGGTGCGGGGGTTGAGCCGCTTCAGGGATGGCAAACTTGCAGGTATGGGAGAGGATGGTGATGGCACGGGGGTTGAGGAGGAATTAGCAGATGAGGAGTCGGCGAGGTAGAAGGCTGTGCTATGGGGATCCAGAGAAGGGCGGTGCGGCTTGGCATCCCACAAAGGATGACACGTGGTTGTGCGACCTCCAGGTGGCTACGGTTGTGGGGCGGAGATGCGGAGCTCAGTTGCTACAGGCGGCCCTGAAGTTTTTTTTTGTAACTTTTTTTAACAAGAGCTTTTTTTTGAAATCCTTGTACCTACAATGAAACCAAATACGAAGATCGACTTGAGCACGATGGCTCGGTCCAAAAATTATTAACAGAAATTGTGAATGAAAATGTGAATCTGACGAGGTGGACGTATGGATCCGGATCTCTGACCACAATGTGTGGCCAGAGGTGATAGATCATGTGAGATATACTAAGAACACGGGTAGGTCGAGAATATGAGATGGAAGATCGGATTCGGGAGCGGATCAAATCATGATGATGAACTAGGAATGAGAATCTAAGATCTAGAATTAAAAACTGACAACAAAATTAAAACTAAAAATTACACTACGTTTAACCTAAGTAAGAGACGAAAAATAAAGTTTTGGATCTCACCAAATGGGAGTGGATAATGTCGTAATGGCCTCGGCAAAAATCTCCTCGCTGTCACCGGACGGCTTGGAGGCTAGGCACCCTTATACCACAAGATGGCTCTTCTTCTCACCAAAAGATTGATCCCATGGGAATGAAGGAAGAGGAGCCAAATAAAAATACTTATGTTTTTGTAATTTTTTTAAAGATTTTTAATTTTTTTAGGATTTTTCAAAATGAATAAAAATATGGAATAAAGCAAGTAGTGAGTATGCATGAATATTTTTCAATTTAAAAATATCAAATAAAAGCAAAAATTACTAAATATATTTTGTCTAAAAACAATGATGAATTATCTACAAACAGAAAGTGGAATCACAATTTTTGGAATTTTCTGAAATTTTTTTATGTTTTAAGATTTTAGTATTTTGCAAATTTTTTGGTTTTAAAAATGATTAATGAGTGAGATTTGCAGAGAAAATAAAACACAGAAAAATAAAACTATTTAATTTTTTTAGAATTTTTGATGTAATATTCATTTGTTTTATGATTTTATTACTTACAAATAATAAAAAATGCAATATTTTGATTTTCTAATAATAGAAAATAAAAATAAATTGCAATGACAAATTACACTACGAAGAGACACAAAATCGGGAACATAACGTGATTTTTGAAGAATTTATTGAGAAATAAAAATATTTATTTCAACAAGAGAAAGCAAGCAAACAAAATTCTAGAATTACAAGACTAAAACATAACTATTTAAAGATTGTGCATTAAAAGTTAAGAAAAAATACGGGATACAAAATGCAAATTACCCAGTAACATGCATGTATTGCATTTGTTGGGCTATTAAGGGGGTCTTTTGCGATTTCTGAAAACATCAGGGAGCATGATGCAATTTTCCCAAAATAAAATATATTTTATGCATGGGGTTTCTTCATTATGTTCCACACCTAAAGCCAAAAGGTGACCGCCCCTTCTTTTCTGTTCTTTCCGTAGCCAAAAAGGGGGCGACGCTGGTCTTCTCCTCCACGCGAGATGGATGGGCGTCGGTGGTGCTGCTTTCCATGAGCAGTAGTGGAGCGAAGGCATGGAAGTGCTGATGGGTGGCACTCGAGGGGGTCGGTGGTGGATCTGAGTGTGACGATCTCCAGGCGATCGGTAGAGGGCTATGGCCTTGCAGCGGTCGGTGGTTGGAATGGCGTGGCAGGCATGTGGTGGCGGATGGGTAATGCATAAGGGGCGCAGCTCTGGCGGTGCTCGGAGATGCTCCTCCCAGACGGTGGAGCTCCCCTTGTAGGTGGTGGACGGCGATGGACCTGAGCCGCGATGGCGAGATGAGGGGCTTCGTGCGAAGATGATTTCTCTATGGTGGAGGCCGGGCTGCTCTAGGCGTGGGGTCATGGGGGTTGATGAACTTGCAGGTGCGGGCACAGATGGCGATGGTGCGGGGTTTGAGCTGCATCAGGGATGGCGAACTTGCAGGTGCGGGCGCAGATGGCAATGGTACATGGGTTGAACCGCATTGGGGATGGCAAACTTGCAGGTGTGGGCGAGGATGGTGATGGCACAGGGGTTGAGGAGGAACTGGCAGATGAGGAGTCGGTGAGGTGGAAGTCTGCGCTATGGGGATCCAGAGAAGGGCAGTGCAGCTTGGCAGCGCGGGAAGGATGACACGTGGTTGTGCGACCTCCAGGTGGCTACGGTTGTCGGGCGGAGGGGCGGAGCTTGGTCGCTACAGGCGGCCCTAAATAATTTTTATTTTTTTGTAATTTTTTTGAACAACAACTATTTTTTTGAAATCCTTGTACATGCAATGAGACCAAATACAAACACCAACTCAAGCACGATGGTTCGGTCCAAAAATTATTGATAGAAAATGTGAATGAAAAAGCGAATCTGACGAGGTGGACGGATGGATCCAGATCTCCGACGATAGTGTGTGGCCGGATGTGATAGATTATGTGATATAGAATAGGAACATGGCAAGATCAAGAATTTGAGATGGAAGATCGGATTCAGGAGCGGATCAAATCATGGTGATGAATTAGGAATGAGAATCTAAGATCTAGAATTAAAAATTGACAACAAAATTAAAACTAAAAATTACACTACGATTAACCTAAGTAAGAGTTGAAAATAAAGATTTGGATCTCACCAAATGAGAGCAAATAATGTCGTAATGGCCTTGACAAAAATCGCCCCGTTGTCACCTGACGGTTTGGAGGCTAGGCACCCTTCTACCAAAAGATGGCTCTTGGAGAATAGACTCCTCTCACCAAAAGATTGATCCCATGTGAATGAAGGAAGAGGAGCCAAATAAATAAGAATAATTTTTTTTGAATTTCAAAATTTGAATTGAGAGAAAAAGGAAGGATGTTAATGGTAGAATTAATAAAATAAATAAAAAAATAAAATATTTTTTGGAATCAATTTAATCAAAATAATAATAAAAACCAACAACTTAATAAACCACCTTAATGGTGGGTTAATTAAGGAATTTATTAAATTATATACATTTGGTATATTATTTACATAAATAAATATATAAATTATTTTCATCACTTTATTAATTTAAACAATAAATGTTACTTATTGATTTTTTGTGTTTGTTATTTAAGGAAATTAATTTTATACATGATTTCATTATATACATAGTTAGATAAGGAAATTATGTCATTTTATTTATTAATTTTTTTAATTTTTTTTACTTTTATTTTAAATAATTACTAAAAACTTTTTACATATATTTACATATACATTATGTATAAAAATAAATATGGATTTATATATACAATAATTAAATGGTAAAATTACAAAAACCATCTTAGAAAACCGTCTTTCAAACCATAACTCCAAAAAATATGAAACCATTGCCATTTTAAAGATAATTTAATTTAGAATACAATGGAAGTAATTTGATTCAATTTGAGTTCTTAAGGAGTCAGAATCGGTCTTTCAATTATCGTTTTATGGATTTTTCTGAGTGTGGTTACTTTTATTTTGTACATGATTTTATTTTACAAGCATTTTTATTATTTAGAAATATTTTTATTTGAAATTTTTGTTTAGAAAAATATTTAATTTAAGGTCAATTTATAAACAAATAAAATAGTGTAAATTGTATACTAATATACACAGAATAAATAAAGAAGCATTTACTAAACATTTTTTGGTTTTTTTCTAATCAAAGACCCTATCTCCCCGTACTTTATTCTTGGTCGATCAGGTCAAGTCTTGACCTTCTCTCGAGGTTCAGGGCAACCTGTATATATTGCATATATAAAATCTTTTATTTTCTTTATTTTTCCTTTATTTATTTATTTATTTTAGGTTAAAATAGTAATAAATGTACACTATTTACACAAAGATGCAGGTTAGTTAGAATATAGATTTATTAATATATGCAGGTGTTTTATAATGGATTTTAAGCTAAAATAAATGAAAAAAGATGATGAAATGTAGATTCATCACCCCCCTATGCTTTACCTTTGCCAGTCCCTTAGCAAACACTTATTTGAAAGAATAAGTGAATAAAAGAAAAAGAAAGGAAAAATAAAGAAATTAGGACAATACTGAGTATAAACTTATCTTCATAAAGTTATAGTATGGAGCTCTGTCAGTCTTTGGATTATTAATGTGGAAGAACCTTAATGGGAAATGGATTCAAAACCCAACATCCTTTAAGTTCCATAAGACTCCTATTCAGATCTCCTCAACAGTCAGGTCAGAACAAGTCTACATACACAAATTCTTATGATTATGAATCTTTACTTGTACGGTGTAAATGAAATATAGCCCCTCATCTCAAAAGTAGCAAAGAAACAACCTCTCTCAAAAAGGTAACTCTAGTCCACCGATCTAACAACTCTTTCCTCGAGGAGTGGGAATATTCCCTTCTAAGTTCAAGTACAACCAGCTGAAGAGAAGATGGAGAAAAGAATGGACGGTAACTAGTGTAGATACCTATCATTTGATGCATGACCAAATCAAGTCATTCAACTACAAGCTTATATACTTGTATATACACTCCGACATACATTTTACTTTTCAATCAGACCAGTCCACTTTTGTAGATTCTGTATTTTTTTTATTTTTTCTCTTTTTTTTGAAAATATATACAAGGTACAACATGTACATAAGGAGTTTTTCCTCTTTAGCTAGTAGACTATCCCTCTTTTGAAGCATTACTACAAACCCACAACATCCTGTTTAGACCTCAATGCTACTAGATCAGGTTGAGATGCACTACCCTTCCTAGAGGAAGATGAATATTCCCACTAGTTGTTACATACCAGTGTGCTACACCAAGCCAAAAGATTATGCCTCATTACCTCCTCCATGAAGAGCTACATATAGAGTGCTTGTCCAAGATAAGTCATGGTCTAGAAGAATCATGCGTGTGTTGTTAAATATTCTACATAGACTAATCAAGATGACATTTGAACATACTCTTATGGACTCAAAGAATTAAGTCGCCAGGGCCTGAAAAGCCTTAATTCCATTTCTTATAAAGTTCCTCTGAAATTAAGTGGATTAAGGTCCAACTAAGCCCATTCATTAATTTTATTCCAGACTTAGTTTAAATGTCAATATCATCCTAAAAAATGTACATGAAAATGTAAGAAATATATATAAGCAATTTTTCTTACAAAGATTTTTTTTAAAAAATTAGAGAAAAAGGGTTAGTAAAATATATAGAAGTATATATATTGATTATACAAAAAAATTTTATATAAGAGGATATTAATTTTTGTTCTTCTTTGTTTGTTTTTTTATTTTTTATTTTTTAATTATTTTTTTGTCTTTTGTGTTTTTTTATTAAGATGGAAGGTGACCAAAGTCTATATACACATGTGGATTTTACGCATTTATATACATATCCCAAAAATAATCTTATTTTTAAAAGTACGAGTTATGTCTAAAGTATATATACAATATATACGACACCCCCTATACTTAGCTCGAACTATGTCCTCATAGTGATCAAAGAGTTGCAAAGGAAGACATAACTTATGCTAAGTATAGAAAAGTAAAAAGAATAACGAATGAATGAATGAATGAATGAATGAGAAGTCGATCGTCCTCCCTATACTTAAATTCAACTAATCCTAAGTATAATAGACTGTACATAAAGCAGGGAGGGTCAAGGGTGGGAATGAACAAATCACAACTCGGTCTGTCTCCCCCTATACTTAGGGTAACATATCACTAAGTATAGATAAGGATATGAACATGAGGGAGGACAGTGGAGAGGATCACTAAAATGAATAAAAGACAAGAAAGAAATGAAGGATGAATGTATTGTTGGACATGCGAGCCCATGATGAGCCATTATGCAATAAATGTTATTGCACATATCATTCCCTGATCTGAAATGAAGAATAAATAATTTGCATAATAGGTCCCTTTGTACAATTAGGGTTATGTACCATGGCCGTCTTGATAATCATATAGCTGTTGATTCATTAAATGAATAATAGAGGCTGGTGTTTGGATGAATATCTAAAGAGTTAGATAGAGGACTCATGAGCACCGTCAAATGATTATTAAGAGATAATCTCCAGCCTGAGTAGGAGATGGAAATCCTTTTCTCACATAGGCTGATATCTGACTGACCTCTTGATGCAGGTCCTCTGCATGGGAATAGTGATTCGGAGGTGTCAGATTAGTTAAGTCAATGGGTTGACTTAGCGAGATCGATATAGCCTAAGTCCTATGTTGAATGCTGTCACAGCATAGGCACACATCCTCTGACCGGAGACAGATGTGTTACTATATGTCTGAATGTGTACATTTGGCAGACCAGTAGGTTGATGAACTAACCAAGGTCTATATACCGGCGCGCTGGTGTACATGTAAGGGCATATGAGTAATACGATCTCTCAAAGGGATCATACAGGTTCGCTTATGAACCGGAAGACATGAGCTCACTCATGAGGTATTGGGACCGATCAAATTCCATGCATGGTCGTCGTGCTTTGGAAGCATGACAAGAATTTGAAGGTATGATATATGCTTTGGGAAAGAATATGATCGATACCAAATCCCAATGACCAAGATTGAGAAACTTGGTGGTCAAACCCTGAAGAAATAGTGTAAAATTGATCTTCATCTTCAGATTGATCATTGGTCTCCAGTATGCAGGATGTGCAGGCATTGGGAATGCCTGAGGATGATGTGATCATAAACGATTGTATAACCATGACGCTTCCAGTCCGAGGGAGTAATGAAACAAGTCTGGATTTTAGTGACTCCTCTCAGTAGAGAAGTAACTTGATCTCAGTCCAAGTGTTACACATTGATCTGAATGTGATTCAGATGCAATGAGAAGATTAAGTATACGGACTTGATTTAATCAAGCATTTATGGGAGGTCCGTTAGATCTGGATTTGAGATGAGATCTCAACATCCAAGTCACTATATGTGGAACAATACAATCGCCCTGTCCTTATCTCCAAGTATCTACGGAGAAGGCACATTATTCTTGAAGAATTTCAAGAATAATTCCTATGATGAATTTAGTATCCAAGCAAGAAGGTCTTGATGATTAAATGAGATTTAATTATCAAGTATAATATGAATAAGATTCATATTGTGAGAATGACTGTTCAAGATAATTAAATGAGATTTAATTATCAAGTATAATATGAATAAGATTCATATTGTGAGAATGATTGTCCAAGATAATTAAATAAGATTTAATTATCAAGCACAATATAAATGAGAGTCATATTATGAGAATGATTATCCAAGATAATTAAATGAGATTTAATTATCAAGGATAAGCAGATCGTGGATAGTGATATCCAGAATATCTGTGTATATTATAAATGGGATTTATAATATATCAGAGAGAGAGAGAAATATTGTAAATAACATTTGTTAATTATTAATGTGGATTGGATCCACATTAGTTAATTAATTGGAAATGTAATTCACAAATTAGTTTGGGATGTGAATATGATTCACATATTTTTCAATGGCATGATTGAAATATTCACAAATTAATTTGGAATTAATTTGGTGGATATTATTGCAATAATAGTTATTGCAATTAATTAGAAATAATAATATAAATAAAAGGAGACAAAAACCACCAAAATTAAATGTGGCGTCACCTATGACTTAGTCATATGTGACGCCTCCTATATTTTAGGAGGATTGTTGTCTCTTCTTATTTGTTATCATATTATCTCTTAATAAATTAATTTATGTTAATTAAATTGTATTGATAATAATTCAACATATATTTAATTTAATATAAATTAATTTTGTTGGTTTTTAAGCAACAACAATCATAATCGTTGGATGACTCTTGGATTACAATGGCCGTTGGATCCATATGAGCCATGGATTGAGATCCATTGGATCCCAAACTAATATATAAAGAGGGTAGCCCTAGACCTTGAAGGGTACTCCAAGTAGACACCTACTCTACTTCTCTCTCTCCCTCTCATTCTCGTGCTCTCTCTCTCCCTCTCCATATGGTGGCCGACCACCCTTCTTGAGAAAAGAGAGAAGTTCTCGCCTTCGCCATCGACTACTCGAGGATCTCCTTCTTCTTTGGGGCTGCTTGCTCTAGAGGAAGACGGAGGATTTCGTTGGACGAGATCAGGAGATTCGAGGCTTGGATCTTTGTCAAGAATTACGGGAGGAATGCGACTCATCATCGTGCCCGCAAGTGCGTTCTTAGTGGATTGGACTTGAGACATGAGGATCTCTTGTTTGAGATCTGGCGATCACAACCATGCTTCAAGAGGTATTCCTTATACTTTGTGGTTTGATGAAACGATCCGAGAAGTGTTCTCGTGATCATGTGGTTTCATCGTTTGATTTAAAATTTTTAAATTCTGCTGCACCGTGCGACTAGTGCGACTAGTCGCCCCGATCGCATGAGATGTGATCATCACGCTTTCGTGATGCGCTTTTGGATTCTCAATATCCTTCAAGTGGTATCAGAGCCATAGGTCAAAAAAGGTTTTGGATATGATCCATGAACCATGGACGACTTGGGTTTGAAAGGGTCGCGAATGTTTTGGCGCATTTGAATTTTTGCAACTCTGTCTAATTGATTTTTTCAGCACTATTTAAATTGTTTAAACACAAAATATTCAATTGGATTTTGTTTCCCATTAAACAAGGAAACCATAGGATTTGAGTTTACTAATTTTAGATTTAATTTACTCAAGATATGGCCTTTTGAATATGAATGTATTCACAGTTGCGGGAACTGCAGAACAGAACGTGATTAATTTGTTATTTACGGTTTTATTACGCCTCTAAATGCGTGAAATATCATTAGGTTCTGTTGTAAATCAATTTGGCAATCTTAGGACACTAATTTTACGAATTTTGGATTTAAATTGATCAAGATAAGTTAATTTTAGTGATAAGGGATCATTGATGGAAATTGACATTTTTGATCATGAACCTTATGATAGTCATTCAAATAAATGTTGATGAAAATTAATTGCTAATTTTCTGAAATTGGTTATTGATAAATATTTGTGAAATGTTTAAAGATGATAATCAATTCCTTGAATGACGTCCCACTAAACCATAATGATAAGATAGTTGATCTTGATCATTGGTTAATTTGAAATCAACAACAAACATTGTTTTCATGCAAAACCCTAGGACATCCTACAATAGTTGTAGGACAACTTTTACATGCAAAACCTCTTGCTTGAATAGGATTGGGGACTTTTTTAGCAAATCTCCTTATAATATAATAAAAAATGTTTTGATGTATATTATATGGTATAATTTCGGTTGAAAGACCAATGAGCATCTCAAAGTGCATGATGATCTATCTGGCATTATCCTTTCCTGAGGTGGATATGGTGTCTAGTCGGAGATCGTTGGGGTAACAGGTTGCAACTTATGTGGTCCGTCCCACTCTCGTCGGTACTGGCCATGACAGCGGGTAGGGATTGGATAATGCTGGAGAAATCAAAGTGTATTTCTAATTATTAAAATTTGAAATAATACGTACTTTGAGATTATATCTACTATTCAAGTAAAATTCGAAGTTTGTTGATTGATAATAGGATTGATAGTTAATTTAATTAATTATATCCTATTTAAACACTCTATTATGAATAGATGTGTAATTTCCCTTGGAAGATTTAATTATGTGAATATGATTCAAGATAATTAATTATTTCAATTTGAATAAGAGGTGAAGGATCACATAAGTGAAATCCATGGTCTTCCGTCAAGGCAAAGAATTTCATCGCCAAAAGTTGTATATTGGAGACGCCTGTCCGAAGTGACCGATCCAATATACAATTATTTGGATCGGGTTCTTTGCTTCTCGAAAGAATAAGGCCGTATACATAGTGACGCCAATATCGGGTCCTCATATTATTGGGGCGATATTGAATTGCGTATAGCGAGTATTAAGCCTGTTGGCAGTTGGTTCAATTAATGACGGGTCAACATCACCTTAGGGGTGGTGGACCCAGGTGTTTAAGACCGATCTAGGAAATGCAAGTTGGACTTGCAAGGCGGAATGTGTTCCAGCTTCTTTTTATCGGAGTCGCAGGTTCTCATATTATTGGGATGTGACAAAGATAGGAAAGGAGATCCCAGATCTTGCTAGAGATATAATGGTAAGAATATCTCTTACATTGAAAGTGATTAAGGGAATTAACTTTTATTGTTGACAAGGCAAGATAACTTTGATATAAAAATTCCTAAATCAAAGTAAAATATGTATATATATATATACCCTTATGCAAATTTCTTATTTTAGATAATCATTCATTAAACCTACTCAATATTATACTCAATAATAACCAGTAAAATATCATGGATTGGACTCATGATCCAGATATTATACTTGCAATTGGACACATAATGTATGTGGTTGCAATGTGCAAGTTTCCTCAACATGATCAGGAGTGACAATTAAATAAGACATTAAGACATCACCTTAGGGTTTGTATGTCTTTATAGTCTTGATCTTTCATCGAGTGTACTTTAGAAGTGACATGTCGATGATGATCGCAATTATCAAAATAATCCTTATAAAAAAATCTAAGAAGATGTTCTGGCATAATATGTGCTTTAGACATTTAATCATGAATGTCGTGGTTCTCTGCATTATGCAGAATGGTGGCTCGAAAGAGATGATGTATTCAAAATGTTTGAATACCTACCTGAACCTAAGTCTGTAAGAGTTTAGATGGATGTAGATACGATGAATGTCATCATTCTACTATCTATACTCTAGTCATTCACGAAGCTTCATAATATTCATATTGTATGAATTTAATGAAGCATGTGTAAATGTTGAAGTCCTCTTGTATTTAAATATTTTGAATTCAACATAAGAGATTCTGTGTCTTGAACAATGGTTGTTTATAGATGAAGAGAGCACAGTGGAAGTGTGGGTCGGACCCGTGTGAGAAGGAAAGTCAAAGAGTTGATTATACTTCTATGACTTCCATATGACATCCAAAGAGTTGGATGAATGCCAATACTACAATAAGTTGATGTGTTGATAGTATGACTATCAAGTCTATCTAGAATCCTTAGAGAAGGATTCAGATAGTGCATCATAATAATCTATATCTACATTTGATCAGTGAAATTGACTTGCTTATTTGATAAGATAAAGTATGATAATTGTATCTCAATCTTCTAACAACACTTGCAATGTGTTGCACATGTTTTAAAAGACTGGAAAAAGAAAAAATGTGATCTTAAGGTTTATAGTTATCCACCTAGACATTGATGCAATTGTTGCAACAATCTCTGTTGGATTGATATACTTCTTAATTTAAGTGGGAGAGACTTAGTCTTAGAGAATGTCTCTATGACCTAGAGTTTAGAAAAACTCATTGTTTGTTTCTAAATGTTGGAAATAAACATGAATTCTGGAATAAACCTGTCATAAAGAGTCATGATGGATATATTTTAGATAGTAATCTGGCATCTAGTAGACTCTACTAAATTAGAAATTAAATGAATGGTTCATTAAGATTTCCAATACTGAAAGTCAAACCTTATAAGATCAATAGGAGGATAAAGATCATTTGAAAATGATTTAGCATCATGTTTTGGACATATGCATGTTGATTTGATCAATAGACAAGTAAGAGATGAAACTTTAGAATGTCTAAAAATTTCAAACCTTACATACTTGTGAATATTGTATTCGAAGAATGTCCAATGCACCCTTCTCTTAGGAAAGGTGTAAGATGTCAAGGTATTCAGGAGTCATACATATTGATGTCTGTGGATCATCTATATCATAGTAAACATTATGGATATGTGATATCTATTGATGATTATGTATGATATGAGATTTCTTCTCTTCACCTGAGAAACCTTTGAAATATTCAAAGATTTCATAATTTTAGTTTAGAACCAAAGTTTGAAGGAAGATTAAATAAATTTGATCTAACCAAGGTAGCAAGTACCTATTAGATGAATTCAAAGAATGCCCTATGGAGATATGAATATCATTTCTATCTCAATCCTCCCAACACACCTAAACTCAATAGAGTTGTAGGGAGATACAATTTGATCATATGTGACATGATTTAATCAATGATTAATTTTAGCATATATATCCCTTAGTTTCCAGGTATATATGTGTAGTAGAGACTACAACATATATCCTTAATAAGGTTCCATGCATGTAAACTGGAATCTAGCACTTGAGAGTGCTACTTCATTAGGAAAATAAAGGATGGTATTGGATACCTACTTTATAACCTTGAGATTCTTAAAAGATCTCATCTCTGAGAATATGATTCTTAGGGATTGAGACTCTTGAGAATCAAGACAAAAATGAAGTGTAGGAACTCGTTTGATCTTGAGAAGACAATGAGGCTCCTGAAATCGGAAACTAAAAGGGACAATTAAAGATGAATCACCAATACCTCTTCAAATGAGTTTGAAGATGTATTCCATGTGTCAGTTAAGTCTGACAATGATCGGACTTCATGTGATGAAGCTCCTTAGGATTGTGACAAGGAAAGATGGATATTAGCAATAAGGTCTAAAGTAGACTTCATATACAAATGTCGTATATGGACCCTCGAGGATCCACCTATAAGGGTTAGACCCATTAAGGTGCAAATGAATCTTCAAGAGAAGAGGGAACCTGATGAAAAGGTAGAGACCTTCAAAGCACGGTTCGTAGCCATGAGCTACACACCGGAAGAGAAGACATTGCTTGCAATGAGACTTGCTCTTCGGTGACCATGATTAAAATCATCAGAATATTGCTAGCCTTAGCTACACAACTTGACTATTGCATCTTCAAGATGTAAGTCAAGATTGCATTCCTATAAGAATACCTCTCTGAGGATATTCACATGAAGTAGCCCCAGGGCTTCATGGTTGAGGAATGCAAGATGTGCTAGCTAAAAAACTTCATCTTTGGACTCAAATAAGCTTCCTGCAGTTGGAACATAAGATCTGATGAAATTATAATTGTTATGATTTCAAATAGAATCTTGATGAATCATGTGAAGCTTAGTAGGAGTGCCATTGTGTTCATCGTGCTAAATGTAGATAATATCCTAATCATTTGGAATGATATAAGGATGATAATAAGTGTTTTATGATATGGCTATTCCATACCTTGAGATATGATCTCAAAAGGATGCCTCTTGGATCTTAGTTCTGAAGGTGTTCAGAAGCAAAGAAAAGAGGGTATTGGGACGGTCACATTTGTAGTACACCTTGGACATGTTCCATTTTTCTGGAAATTCCAAGAAAGGCTTTCTTACCTTAAGATTTGGTGCTGGCCTATCTAAAGGGATAGCACCTCAAATAGTTGAGGAAGTGAATGCTAAAACTGGTTGCCCTTTTGTGCATCAGTTACGAGAAGCTGAAAGTATGCTAGATGTGTACAAAAGCCAGATATATGCCATGCAGTGGGAGTAGTAAACTGTTACTAATCGTACTATGGAGATAGAACACTTAAATGCAGTAATAACAATATCTTCAAAGATGACAAGGCTTTAGAGATAGTGATCTCTAAGTCTTATCTTCAATAAATTAAGACTTTTAGATGGAGCTCTAAAAGGTCTTAACTGTGAATACCTTAGGAGATAGAGATCTCCAGGGATAAGGGTATTCTGATAAGGATAATAGCAATTACATACTGGTTATAATAATATTTTTTGAGTTATAGTTTCAAGGACACTATGACTGACAAGATTGAGTATTGGTTGCATTAGATGCAACATTCGCATTAAATGTGAGCACTATTACTGGGGATATGCAAGTGCCGTAAAAGTACTTGGCGTAGTCTCGTGGAAACAGAGTGACTGATCAGCTTACCTAGCTATTTTCTAAATAGCCTATGATTGTCACATGAGTATGGGTTTAAATGATTAGCCCATTAATGGCTCTTTGGGCTAGTGGGAGATTGTTGGACATGCGAGCCCACGGCGAGACATTATGCAATAAATGTTATTGCACATATCATTCCCTGATCTGAAATAAAGAATGAATAATTTGCATAATAGGTCCCTCTATACAATTAGGGTTATGTACCATGGCCGTCTTGATAATCATATAGATGTTGATTCATTAAATGAATCATAGAGACTGGTGCTTAGATGAATATCCAAAGAGTTAGATAGAGGACTCATCAAGCACCGTCAAATGATTATTAAGAGATGATCTCCAGCCTGAGTAGGAGATGTCAATCCTTTTCTCACATAGGCTGATATCTGACCGACCTCTTGATGCAGGTCCTCTGCATGGGAATAGTGATTCGGAGGTATCAGATTAGTTAAGTCAATGGGTTGACTTAGCGAGATCGAGATAACCTAAGTCCTATGTTGAATGCTGTCACAACATAGGCACACATCCTCTGACCGGAGATAGATGTGTTACTATATGCCTGAGTGTGTACATTTGGCAGACCAGTAGGTTGATGACCTAACCAAGGTCTATATACTGGCACGCTGGTGTGCATGTAAGGGCATATGAGTAATACGATCTCTCAAAGGGATCATACATGTTCGCTTATGAACCGGAAGCCATGAGCTCACTCATGAGGTATTGGGATCGATCGAATTCCATGCATGGTCGTCGTGCTTTGGAAGCATGACAAGAATTTGAAGGTATGATATATGCTTTGGGAAAGCATATGATCGATACCAAATCCCAATGACCAAGATTGAGAAACTTTGTGATAAAACCCTGAAGAAGACAGTGTAAAATTGATCTTCATCTTCAGATTGATCATTGGTCTCCAGTATGCAGGATGTGCAGGCATTGGGAATGCCTGAGGGTGATGTGATCATAAACGATTGTATAACCATGACGCTTCCAGTCCGAGGGAGTAATGAAACAAGTCTGGATTTTAGTGACTCCTCTCAGTAGAGAAGTAACTTGATCTCAGTCCAAGTGTTACACATTGATCTGAATGTGATTCAGATGCAATGAGAAGATTAAGTATACGGACTTGATTTAATCAAGCATTTATCGGAGGTCCGTTAGATCTGGATTTGAGATGAGATCTCAACATCCAAGTCACTATATGTGGAACAATACAATCGCCCTGTCCTTATCTCCAAGTATCTATGGAGAAGGCACATTATTCTTGAAGAATTTCAAGAATAATTCCTGTGATGAATTTAGTATCCAAGCAAGAAGGTCTTGATGATTAAATGAGATTTAATTATCAAGTATAATACGAATAAGATTCATATTGTGAGAATGACTGTTCAAGATAATTAAATGAGATTTAATTATCAAGTATAATATGAATAAGATTCATATTGTGAGAATGATTGTCCAAGATAATTAAATGAGATTTAATTATCAAGTACAATATGAATGAGAGTCATATTGTGAGAATGATTATCCAAGATAATTAAATGAGATTTAATTATCAAGGATAAGCAGATCGTGGATAGTGATATCCAGAATATCTGTGTATACTATAAATGGGATTTATAATATATCAGAGAGAGTAATATTGTAAATAACATTTGTTAATTATTAATGTGGATTGGATCCACATTAGTTAATTAATTGGAAATGTAATTTACAAATAGTTTGGGATATGAATATGATTCACATATTTTTCAATGGCATGATTGAAATATTCACAAATTAATTTGGAATTAATTTTTTGGATATTATTGCAATACTAGTTATTACAATTAATTAAAAAATAATAATATAAATAAAAGGAGACAAAAACCACCAAAATTAAAGGTAGCGTCACCTATGACTTAGTCATAGGAGACGCCTCCTATATTTTAAGAGGATTGTTGTCTCTTCTTATTTGTTATCATATTATCTCTTAATAAATTAATTTATGTTAATTAAATTGTGTTGATAATAATTCAACATATATTTAATTTAATATAAATTAATTTTGTTGGTTTTTAACCAACAACAATTATAGCCATTGGATTACTCTTGGATTACAATGGCAGTTGGATCCATATGAGCCATGGATTGAGATCCATTGGATCCCAAACTAATATATAAAGAGGATAGCCCTAGCTCTTGAAGGGTACACCAAGTAGACACCTACTCTACTTTTCTCTCTCCCTCTCATTCTCGTGCTCTCTCTCTCCCTCTCCATAGGGTGGCTGACCACCCTTGTTGAGAAAAGAGAGAAGTTCTCGCCTTCGCCATCGGCTACTCGAGGATCTCCTTCTTCTTTGGGGCTGCTTGCTCTAGAGGAAGACGATGGATTTCGTTGGACGAAATCAGGAGATTCGAGGCTTGGATCTTCGTCAAGGATTGCGTGAGGAACGCAACTCATCATCGTGCCCGCAAGTGCGTTCTTCGTGGATCGGACTTGAGACAGGAGGATCTCTTGTTTGAGATCTCGCGATCATAACCACGCTTCAAGAGGTATTCCTTATACTTTTTGGTTTTATGAAATGATCCGAGAAGTGTTCTCGTGATTATGTGCTTTCATCGTTTGATTTAAAATTTTTAAATTCCGCTGCACCGTGCGACTAGTGCGACTAGTCGCCCCGATCGCATGAGATGCGATCGTCACGCTTCCTTGATGCACTTGAGGATTCTCAATATCCTTCAAGTGGTATCAGAGCCATAGGTCGAAAAAGGTTTTGGATATGATCCATGAACCATGGACGTCTTGGGTTTGAAAGGGTCGTGAAAGTTTTGGCGCATTTGAATTTTCGCAACTCTGTCTAATTGATTTTTTCGGCACTGTTTAAATTATTTAAACACGAAATATTCAATTGGATTTTGTTCCCCATTAAACAAGGAAACCACAGGATTTGAGTTTACTAAATTTGTATTTAATTTGCTCAAGATATGGCCTTTTCAATATGAATGTATTCACAGTTGCGGGAACTGCAGAACAGAACGTGATTAATTTGTTAAGTACGGTTTTATTACACCTTGAAATGCGTGAAATATCATCAGCTTCTGTTGTAAATCAAGTTGGAAATCTTAGGGTACTCATTTTGCCAATTTTGGATTTAAATTGATCAAGATAAGTTAATTTTAGTGATAAGGGGTCACTGTTGGAAATTGACATTTTTGATCATGAACCTTGTGATAGTCATTCAAATAAATGTTGATGAAAATTAATTGTTAATTTTCTGAAATTGGTTATTGATAAATATTTCCGAAATGTTTAAAGATGATAATCAATTCCTTGAATGACGTCCCACTAAACCATAATGATAAAATAGTTGATCTTGATCATTGGTTAATTAGAAATCATCAACAAACATTGTTTTCATGCAAAACCCTAGGACATCCTACAATAGTTGTAGGACAACTTTTACATGCAAAACCTCTTGCTTGAATAGAATTGGGGATTTGATTAGCAAATCTCCTTATAATTTAATCAAAAATGTTTTGATGTATATTATCTGGTATAATTTCGGTTGAAAGACCGATGAGCATCTCAAATTACATGATGATCTATCTGGCATTATCCTTTCCTGAGGTGGATATGGTGTCTAGTCGGAGATCGCTGGGGTATCGGGTTGCAACGTATGTGGTCCATCCCACTCTCACCGGTACTAGCCAAGACAACGGGTATGGATTGGATAATGCCGGAGAAATCAAAGTGTATTTCTAATTATTAAAATTTGAAATAATACGTACTTTGAGATTATATCTACTATTCAAGTAAAATTCAAAGTTTGTTGATTGATAATAGGATTGATAGTTAATTTAATTAATTATATCCTATTTAAACACTCTATTATGAATAGATGTGTAATTTCCCTTGGAAGAATTAATTATGTGAATATGATTCAAGATAATTAATTATTTCAATTTGAATAAGAGGTGGATGATCACATAAGTGAAATCCATGGTCTTCCGTCAAGGCAAAGAATTTCGTCGCCAAAAGTTGTATATTGGAGACGCCTGTCCGAAGTGACCAATCCAATATACAATTATTTGGATCGGGTTCTTTGCTTCTCGAAAGAATAAGGCCGTATACATAGTGACCCCAATATCGGGTCCTCATATTATTGGGGCGATATTGAATTGCGTATAGCGAGTATTAAGCCTGTTGGCAGTTGGTTCAATTAATGACGGGTCAACATCACCTTAGGGGTGGTGGGCCCGGGTGTTAAAGACCGAATTGGGAAATGCAAGTTGGACTTGCAAGGCGGAATGTGTTCCAGCTTCTTTTTATCGGAGTCGCAGGTTCTCATATTATTGGGATGTGACAAAGATAGGAAAGGAGATCCCAGATCTTGCTAGAGATATAATGGTAAGAATATCTCTTACATTGAAAGTGATTAACGGAATGGACATTCATTGTTGACAAGGCAAGACAGCTTTGATATAAAAATTCCTAAATCAAAGTAAAATATGTATATATATACCATTATGCAAATTTCTTATTTCAGATAATCCTTCATTAAACCCACTCAATATTATACTCAATAATAACCAGTAAAATATCATGGATTGGACTCATGATCCAGATATTATACTTGCAATTGGACACATAATGTATGTGGTTACAATGTGCAAGTTTCCTCAACATGATGAGGAGTGACAATTAAATAAGACATTAAGATATCACCTTAGGGTTTGTATGTCTCTATAGTCTTGATCTTTCATCGAGTGCACTTTAGAAGTGACATGTCGATGATGATCGCAATTGTCAAAATAATCCTTATAAAAAATCTAAGAAGATGTTCTGGCATAATATGTGCTCTAGAAATTTAATCATGAATGACGCGGTTCTCTGCATTATGCAGAATGGTGGCTCGAAAGAGATGAT
The DNA here is from genome assembly GCA_037367405.1 of Ottelia alismoides. Taxonomy (NCBI): domain Eukaryota; kingdom Viridiplantae; phylum Streptophyta; class Magnoliopsida; order Alismatales; family Hydrocharitaceae; genus Ottelia; species Ottelia alismoides. The sequence continues at coordinate 442,399 of JAZKJV010003126.1, forward strand.
GTATTCAAAATGTTTGAATACCTACCTGAACCTAAGTCTGTAAGTATTTAGAGTGATGTAGATACGATGAATGTCATCTAACTACTGTCTATACTCTAGTCATTCATGAAGCTTCATAATATTCATAATGTATGAAATTAGTAAGGCATGTGTAAATGTTGAAGTCCTCTTGTATTGAAATATTTTGAATTCAACATAAGAGATTCTTTGTCTTGAACAATGGTTGTTTATAGATGAAGAGAGCACAGTGGAAGCGTGGGTTGGACCCGTGTGAGAAGGAAAGTCAAAGAGTTGATTATACTTCTATGACTTCCATATGACATTCAAAGAGTTGGATGAATGCCAATACTGCAATAAGTTGATGTGTTGATAGTATGACTATCAAGTCTGTCTAGAATCCTTAGAGAAGGATTTAGATAGTGCATCATAATAATATATATCTACATTTGATCATTGAAATTGACTTGCTTATTTGATAAGATAAAGTCTGATAATTGTATCTCAATCTTCTAACAACACTTGCAATGTGTTGCACATGTTTTAGAAGACTGGAAAAAGAAAAAAAAGTTGATCTTAAGGTTTATAGTTATCCACATAGACATTGATGCAATTGTTGCAACAATCTCTGTTGGATTGATATACTTCTTAATTTCAGTGGGAGAGCCTTAGTCTTAGAGAATGTCTCTATGACCTAGATATAAGAACACACTCATTGTTTGTTTCTAAATGTTGGAAATAAACATGAATTCTGGAATAAACCTGTCATAAAGAGTTATGATGGATATATTTCAGATAGTAATCTGACATCTAGTGGACTCTACTAAATTAGAAATTTAATGAATGGTTCATTAAGATTTCTAATAATGAAAGTTAAACCTTATAAGATCAATAGGAGGATAAAGATCATTTGAAAATGATTTAGCATCAAGTTTTGGACATATGCCTGTTGATTTGATCAATAAACAAGTAAGAGAGGAAACTTTAGAATGTCTAAAAATTTCAAACCTTACATACTTGTGAATACTGTATTCGAAGAATGTCTAATGCACCCTTCTCTTATGAAAGGTGTAAGATGTCAAGGTATTCGGGATCTCATACATATTGATGTATGTGGATCATCTATATCATAGTAAACATTATGGATATGTGATATCTATTGATGATTATGTATGATATGAGATTTCTTCTCTTCACCTGAGAAACCTTTGAAATGTTCAAAGATTTCATAATTTTGGTTTAGAACCAAAGTTTGAAGGAAGATTAAATGAATTTGATCTAACCAAGGTAGCAAGTACCTATTTGATGAATTCAAAGAATGCCATATGGATATATGAATATCATTTCTATCTCAATCCTCCCAACACACCTAAACTCAATAGAGTTGTAGGGAGATACAATTGGATCATATGTGACATGATTTGATCAATGATTGATTTTAGCATATATATCCCTTAGTTTCCAGGTATATATGTGTAGTAGAGACAACAATATATATCCTTAATAAGGTTCCATGCATGTAAACTGGAATCTAGCACTTGAGAGTGCTACTTCATTAGGAAAATAAAGGATGGTATTGGATACCTACTTTATAACCTTGAGATTCTTAAAAGATCTCATCTCTGAGAATGTGATTCTTAGGGATTGAGACTCTTGAGAATCAAGACAAAAATGAAGTGTAGGAACTCGTTTGATCTTGAGAAGATAACGAGGCTCCTGAAATCAGAATCTGAAAGGGACAATTAAAGATGAATCACTAATACCTCTTCAAATGAGTTTAAAGATGTATTCTGTGTGTCAGTTAAGTCTGACAATGATCGGACTTCATGTGATGAAGCTCCTGAGGATCGTGACATGGAAAGATGGATATTAGCAATAAAGTCTAAAGTAGACTTCATATACAAATGTCGTATATGGACCCTCGAGGATCCACCCATAAGGCTTATACCCATTAAGGTGTAAATGAATCTTCAAGAGAAGAGGGAACCTGATGAAAAGGTAGAGACCTTCAAAGCATGGTTCGTAGCCATGAGCTACACACCAGAAGAGAAGACATTGCTTGCAATGAGACTTGCTCTTCGGTGACCATGCTTAAAATCATCAGAATTTCTAGCCTTAGCTACACAACTTGACTATTGCATCTTCAAGATGTAAGTCAAGATTGCATTCCTATAAGAATACCTCTCTGAGGATAATCACATGCAGTAGCCCCAGGGCTTCATGGTTGAGGAATGCAAGATGTGCTAGCTAAAGAACTCCTTATTTGGACTCAATTAAGCTTCCTGTAGTTGGAACATAAGATTTGATGAAATTATAATTGTTATGATTTCAAATAGAATCTTGATGAATCATGTGAAGCTTAGTGGGAGTGCCATTGTGTTCATCATGCTAAATGTAGATAATATCCTAATCATTTGGAATGATATAAGGATGATAATAAGTGTTTTATGATATGGCTATTCCATACCTTGAGATATGATCTCAAAAGGATGCCTCTTGGATCTTAGTTCTGAAGGTGTTCAGAAGCAAAGAAAAGAGGGTATTGGGACGGTCACATTTGTAGTACACCTTGGACATGTTCCATTTTTCTGGAAATTCCAAGAAAGGCTTTCTTACCTTAAGATTTGGTGCTGACCTATCGAAAGGGATAGCACCTCAAATAGTTGAGGAAGTGAATGCTAAAACTGGTTGCCCTTTTGTGCATCAGTTACGAGAAGCTGAAAGTATGCTAGATGTGTACAAAAGCCAGATATCTGCCATGCAGTGGGAGTAGTAAACTGTTACTAATCCTACTATGGAGATAGAACACTTAAATGCTGTAATAACAATATCTTCAAAGATGACAAGGCTTTAGAGATAATGATCTCTAAGACTTATCTTCAAGAAATTAAGACTTTTAGATGGAGCTCTAAAAGGTCTTAACTGCGAATACCTTAGGAGATAGAGATCTCCAAGGATAAGAGCATTCTGATAAGGATAATAGCAATTACATACTGGTTATAATAATATTTTTTGAGTTATAGTTTCAAGGACACTATGACTGACAATATTGAGTATTGGTTGCATTAGATGCAACATTCACATTAGATGTTAGCACTGTTACTGGGGGTATGCAAGTGCCGTAAAAGGACTTGGCGTAGTCTCGCGGGAACAGAGTGGCTGATCAGCTTACCTAGCTATTTCCTAAATATCCTATGATTGTCACATGAGTATGGGTTTAAATGATTAGCCCATTAATGGCTTTTTGGGATAGTGGCAGATTGTTGGACATGCGAGCCCACGACGAGCCATTATGCAATAAATGTTATTGCACATATCATTCCATGATCTGAAATAAAGAATAAATAATTTGCATAATAGGTCCCTCTATAAAATTAGGGTTATGTACCATGGCCGTCATGATAATCATATAGCTGTTGATTCATTAAATGAATCATAGAGGCTGGTATTTGGATGAATATCTAAAGAGTTAGATAGAGGACTCATCAAGCACCGTTAAATGATTATTAAGAGATGATCACTAGCCTGAGTAGGAGATGGCAATCCTTTTCTCACATAGGCTGATATCTGACCGACCTCTTGATGCGGGTCCTCTGCATGGGAATAGTGATTCAGAGGTGTCAGATTAGTTAAGTAAATGGGTTGACTTAGAGAGATTGAGATAACCTAAGTCCTATGTTGAATGCTGTCACAACATAGGCACACATCCTCTAACCGGAGACAGATGTGTTACTATATGCCTGAGTGTGTACATTTGGCAGACCAGTAGGTTGATGACCTAACCAAGGTCTATATACCGACGCGCTGGTGTGCATGTAAGATCATATGAGTAATACGATCTCTCAAAAGGATCATACAGGTTCGCTTATGAACCAGAAGACATGAGCTCACTCATGAGGTATTGGGACCGATCAAATTCCATGCATGGTCGTCGTGCTTTGGAAGCATGACAAGAATTTGAAGGTATGATATATGCTTTGGGAAAGCATATGATCGATACCAAATCTCAATGACCAAGATTGAGAAACTTGGTGATCAAACCCTGAAGAAGACAGTGTAAAATTGATCTTCATCTTCAGGTTGATCAATGGTCTTCCGATCTGCAGGATGTGCAGGTATTGGGAATACCTGAGGGTGATGTGATCATAAACGATTGTATAACCATGACGCTTCCAGTCCGAGGGAGTGATGAAACAGGTCTGGATTTTAGTGACTCCTCTCAGTAGAGAAGTAACTTGATCTCAGTCCAAGTGTTGGACATTGATCTGAATGTGATTCAGATGCAATGAGAAGATTAAGTATACAGACTTGATTTAATCAAGCATTTATGGGAGGTTCGTTAGATCTGGATTTGAGATGAGATCTCAACATCCAAGTCACTATACATGGAACAATACAATCGCCCTGTCCTTATCTCCAAGTATCTGCGGAGAAGGCGCATTATTCTTGAAGAATTTCAGGAATAATTCCTATGATGAATTTAGTATCCAAGCAAGAAGGTCTTGATGATTAAATGAGATTTAATTATCAAGTATAATATGAATTAGATTCATATTGTGAGAATGACTGTTCAAGATAATTAAATGAGATTTAATTATCAAGTATAATATGAATAAGATTCATATTGTGAGAATGATTGTCCAAGATAATTAAATAAGATTTAATTATCAAGTACAATATGAATGAGAGTCATATTATGAGAATGATTATCCAAGATAATTAAATGAGATTTAATTATCAAGGATAAGTAGATCGTGGATAGTGATATCCAGAATATCTGTGTATATTATAAATGAGATTTATAATATATCAGAGAGAGAGTAATATTGTAAATAACATTTTTTAATTATTAATGTGGATTAGATCCACATTAGTTAATTAATTGGAAATTTAATTTACAAATTAGTTTGGGATGTGAATATCACATATTTTTCAATGGCATGATTGAAATATTCACAAATTAATTTGGAATTTATTTGGTGGATATTATTGCAATAATAGTTATTGTAATTAATTAAGAAATAATAATATAAATAAAAGAAGACAAAAACCACCAAAATTAAAGGTGGCGTCACCTGTGACTTAGTCATAGGTGACACCTCCTATATTTTAGGAGGATTGTTGTCTCTTCTTATTTGTTATCATATTATCTATTAATAAATTAATTTTATGTTAATTAAATTGTGTTGATAATAATTCAACATATATTTAATTTAATATAAATTAATTTTGTTGGTTTTTAACCAACAACAATCATAGCCGTTGGATGACTCTTGGATTACAATGGCCGTTGGATCCATATGAGCCATGGATTGATATCCATTGGATCCCAAACTAATATATAAAGAGGGTAGCCCTAGCCCTTGAAGGGTACACCAAGTAGACGCCTACTCTACTTCTCTCTCTCCCTCTCATTCTCGTGCTCTCTCTCTCTCCCTCTCCATAGGGTGACCGACCACCCTTGTTGAGAAAAGAGAGAAGTTCTCACCTTCGCCATCGATTACTCGAGGATCTCCTTCTTCTTTGGGGCTGCTTGCTCTAGAGGAAGATGACACATTTCATTGGACGAAATCAGGAAATTCGAGGCTTGGATCTTCGTCAAGGATTGCGGGAGGAACGCGACTCATCATCGTGCCCCCAAGTGCGTTCTTCGTGGATCGGACTTGAGACAGGAGGATCTCTTGTTTGAGATCTCGCGATCATAGCCACGCTTCAAGAGGTATTCCTTATACTTTGTGGTTTGATGAAACGATCCGAGAAGTGTTCTCGTGATCTTGTGGTTTCATCGTTTGATTTAAAATTTTTAAATTCCGCTTCACCGTGGGACTAGTCGCCCCGATCGCATGAGATGCGATCGTCACGCTTCCGTGATGTGCTTGAGGATTCTCAATATCCTTCATGTATGCATCACTTCCCCATATACTTAGGGTAAAAGAGCCGTAAGTATTGGCAACGACAAGAGTGATGAAACAGAATGAGGAAAGAACACTCGGCTCGTCTACCCCCCCCCCCCCCCCCCCATGCTTAGGACAAAATACATCCTAAGTTAGGCACACACAACAATGGGGTGGATGAGCGATACAATAAATGTACGGAGGTAAACGAAAGCAAATATACAAAAGATGGATGTACAAAGGTCAAGAAGGTGTAAAGAAGACCTTCTTGCAACATCGCTGAGGAATGGATCTGGCAAGGTGTAGGTTGATATCAGGGTCAACATTAGACACAAACTAATCAGGATCAACCATGAATGTATCCTCAGCGATCTCAGAGTGTGTAGGCACGAACCGGTCAGTGGAAGTAGTGTGGTCATGTCTGGCATGAGAAGTCTCACATATATCAAAGTGAAAAGGCTCGAACTCATCGTCGAAAGAAGTAAGGTCAATTCCAGACTAGCAAGCCTCTACCGGATCATCATCCTCATCAAAAGACCCAAATTCATTTATGAAGCAATCAAATTAAATTCAGTCTCAAAAGCCTCATTTAAGTCTTCCCTTCGCTCAGATGTGTTAATTGTGCAAATCCCGTGGTTGTCATCAATACATCGCCAATCACAGGAGGAAACTCTGAGGTCTACGATTTCTGAGTCTTCCTCCTTGGAGGGGAATTCTCGGGTCTGATCATCGGTCATAAAGAAAAAATCTTTGATATCAGCAGATAGGTCATAGGCCTCGGGGTTAGCTAACACGAGCACACTCTCGTGGGATGCTGGTCTCTGGTTAAGAGTAGGTGTAGTGATCAACACATCGCTCTCGATATCAGAACGAAAGCGAATCTCTCCAGACCCATAGTCTATAATGTCTCTCATAGAGGATAGAAAGGGTTGTCCCAGGATGATTGAAGCACGCACCACAAGGGTAGAGTATTGTACATGCGAGCCCACGATGAGCCATTATGCAATAAATGTTATTGCAAATATCATTCCCTGATCTGAAATGAAGAATAACTAATTTAATTAATAAGTCCCTTAGTACAATTAGGGTTATGTACCATGGCTATATTAATGATCATATAACTGTTGGTTCAATTATTGAATCATAGAGGCTGGTGCGTGGATGAATATCTAACGAGTTAGATTGAGGACTCATCAAGTACCGTCAAATGATTGTTAAGAGATGATCTCCAACATGAGTAGGAGATGGCAATCCTTTCTCACATAGGCAGATATCTGACCAACCTCTTGATGCAGATCCTCTACATAGGAATAGAGATTCAGAGGTGTCAGATTAGTTAAGTCAGAGTTGACTTAACGAGATCGAGATAACCAAAGTCCTATATCGTATGCTGTCACGATACATGCACGCATTCTTTGACCGGAGACAGATGTGTTACTATATGTCTAAGTATGTACATTTGGCAGACCAATAGGTTGATGACCTAACCAAGGTCTATACACTGGCACGCTAGTGTGCATGCAAGGGCATATGAGTAATACCATCTCTCAAAGGGATCATATAGGTTCATTACTGAACCGGAAGACATGAGCTCACTCATGAGATATTGGGAAGGATCAAATTCCGTGCACATTCGACTCGCTTTAGAAGCTTGACTGAATTTGTAGGTTTGATATATACTTTTGGAAAGTATATGATCAAGACCTGGGTATGATATATGCTTTTGGAAAGCATATGATCGATACCAACTCCCAATGATCAAATGAGAAACTTAATGATAAAACCCTGAAGTAGACAGTATAAAGTTGATCTAATACTTCGGGTTTATTCTGAGTCTTCCAGCATGCATGATGTACAGGTATTGGGAATACCTAAGGGTGATGTGATCATAAACGATTGTATAACCATGACGCTTCCATTCGTAAGGAGTAATGAAACAAGTCTGGATTTTAGTGACTCCTCTCAATAGAGAAGTAATCTGATCTTGGTCCAAATGTTGGACATTGATCTGAATGTGATTCAGATGCAATGAGAAGATTAGATTTGTGGCCTTGATTTAATCAAGCATCTATGGGAGGCCCGAGATCTCGATTTGAGATGTGATCTCAATATCCAAATCACTATACGTGGAAAAATACAATCGCCCTGTCCTTATCTTCAAGTATCTGCGGAGAAAGCACATTATCCTCGAAAGAGTTCAAGGATAATTTCATTGTTGATATATGTATCCGAGCATCGAGAAAATTGATAATTAAATATGATTTAATTATCATGGATAATATGAATTTGATTCATATTATAAGGAGAGTTATCTGAGATAATTAAATCCGATTTAATTATTAAAGATGTGAATAATGTGAATATGATTCATATTATTTTGGCACATGAGAATAGAGATCAAAGATGATTAAATACGATTTAATTATAATGGATATGAATAATATGGATAACACTATCCATATCAATCATGTATATATTATAAATGTGATTTATAATATATAAGAGAGAGCTATTTGTGATTTATATTTGTTGATTAATTATTGATGTGAATTGTATTCACATTGGATGATTAATTAAAATATAATTACATTTTGTTTTGGGATGTGAATGTGATTCACATTTTTCCAATGGCATGATTGCAATATTTCACAAGATAATTATGAATTATTTTTGTGAAATAATTTACAACAATTGTTGCTGTAAATTTTGGAGATATCATGAGATAATGTATCTCATGAGATAATGAGATATCATGAGATAATGAGATCTCATGAGATGTCGGTAGCCATCCCCCCTTTTTAGGCGATATGGTTTATCTCCTCATTATCTCCAAGGATAATTAATTGATTTGAATTTAAATATATTGTTTTATCGATATATATTAATTAAATTAAATTAATTGTTATTGTGTTTTTACAACAAGATCATAGCCATTGAAAGAAACACAAATCAATCTCAACCATTGATTGTGTGTTGTACATGGATTGGGATCCATGTACTCCCAAAATCCTATATAAGAAGAGGAATCCATTGCTCTTCATCATACAAGATAATAATGAATGCTCTCTCTCTCTCTCTCTCTCTCTCTCTCTCTCTCTTTTCTCCACACGCCAAAGCTTCGCTCTCTTATAATGGCTGTCCACCATGGAGCCATTGTGAGAGTCATCATCGATGCAGCATCGTCGTTATGTTGTCGGATCATCTACTCGTGGATGTCCATCTCCTTCGATGCGTCTCTCTCGTGAAGAAGATGTTGGATCTCGTGTGATGAGATCAGGAGATCCGTCGCTTGGATCATCAACATGGATTGCGAGGAGCATGCGATTCGACCCCGTGCTCGCAAGCGTCACCTCCATCGGATCGGACTTGAGACAGGAGATCTCTTTGTTTAGAGACTCGATAGCAACCACTCTTCAAGAGGTAATCCTTTTAATTGTTTGTGGTTTAGATGAAATGATCCGAGAAGTGTTCTTGGATCATGTGGTTTCGTCACATAAAATTTTTTAATTTCCGCTGCATTGAGCAACTAGTGCGACTAGTCGCTCCCGATCGCATACGATGCGATCCTCACGCTTCCATGATGTGCTTGAGGATTTTCCCCATATCCTTCAAGTGGTATCAGAGATAGGTTGTTGAAATTTTTGGATATGATCCATGAACCTACGAAAATTTGGGCCCGTTTGGGTTCGTGAAGATTTTAGCATTTCAATTTTCGCAGCCCTGTTTTGTGATAATTTTTCGATCCTGTTTAAAATTTTTAAACATGAGTTATCACTTAGATAATGTTCCCCATTAAATAAGAAAAATGTGGAATTTGGGTTTGCGTAATTTGGATTCCGTTTTCTCAAGATATGATCGTTTTATTGACCATATGTCCACTGTTTCGGGGATGACGATTAGAGACATAATTAAGATGTTAATTATGGTTTTAAAACGCCTGGAAATACGTATTTATCACATGGTTTCATTTTTAAATCAATTTATCAATCTCTGGAAATTGATTTTGTTTAATTTGGATTTAAAATGAACGAGATATGCTATTTTTAGTTAGTGAGAGTCACTGCTGGAAATTGCATCATTATCCAAAACCTTGTGATTGTCATTTAAGAAAATTGCAAAATTAATAGTTAATTTCCTGTAATAATTGTGGATAATATTTGGGAAATATTAGAACAATAATTATTCCCTTAAATGACATTGCCTCAACCAACGAATGATTAGATTAGATCTAGATCACCAATTAGTTACTAGATACACTTTCATCAAATTTGTTGCTTGATTAGGTTTGGGGAATTTGTCTAGCAAATTTCCTTATAATCAAAATGGTTTTGATTATTACTATATGGTTTATTTTTGGTTGAAAGACCGATGATCATCTCAAGTACAAAGTTATTGACTCAACATTGTTTTTCCCGAGGCGGATATGGTGTCTAGTCAGGGAGCGTTGGGGTAGCAGGTTGCACCGTGTGCGGTCTGTCCCACTCCTGCCGGTATTGGCCATGACAACGAGTAGGGAACGAACGATGCTTGAGAGATCATGATGTATTTTTTTAATTATTAAAATTCAAACTAATACGTACTTTGAGATAATACCATATATTCAAGTAAAATTAAGTTTGTTGATTGAATTGGATTGATAATTAATTTAATGTGATTAAGTTAATTATATCCAATTAAAAACACTCTATTATAAATAGATGTGTATTTCCCTTGGAAGAATTAATTGCATGAATATGATTCATGATAATTAATTAAAATGTGAATATGATATGGAGGATCACATAAGTGACATCCATGGTCTCCCATCAAGGAGAAGGGTTCCGTCGCCAGATATTGTATGTAGGAGACGCCTGTACGAAGTGACAACTCCTGCATACAATCCATTTGGATCAGGCTCTTCGCTTCTCGAAAGAGTAAGGCCGTATACGTAGTGACCCGAATATCGAGTCCTCATATTATTGGGGTGATATTGGATTGCGTATAGCGAGTATTAAGCCTGTTGACGGTTGGTTCAATTAATGACGGGTCAACATCACCTGAGGGGTGGTGGGCCCGGGTGTTAAAGACTAAATTGGGAGATGCAAGTTGGACTTGCAAGGTGGAATGCGTTCCCGCTTCTTTTTATCAGAGTCACAAGTTCTCATATTATTGGGATGTGACAAAGATAAGGAAGGAGATCCCAGATCTTGCTGAGATATAATGGTAAGTATATCTCTTACATTGAAAGTGATTAAGCGAATGAACTTTCAGTGTTGACAAGGCAAGGCAACTTTGATATAAAAACTCCTAAATCAAAGTAAAATATGTATATATAATATATATACACTTATGCAAATTTCTTATTTCAGATAATACTTCATTAAACCCACTCAATGTTATACTCAATAATAACCAGTAAAATATCATGGATTGGACTCATGATCCAGATATTGTACTTGCAATTGGACACACAATGTATGTGGTTGCAATGTGCAAGTTTCCTCATATTAATGAGGAATGACAATTAAATAAGACAATAAGACGTCACCTTAGGGTTTGTATGTCTCTATAGTCTTGATCTTTTGTCGAGTGTACTTTGGAAATGACATGTCGCTGGTGATCGTAATTGTCGAATAATCCTTATAAAATCTAAGAATATTTCTGGCATACATATGTGCTCTTGACATTTAATCATGAGTGACGTGGTTCTCTGCATCAGGCAGAATGGTAGCTCTATAAGAGATGATGTATTCAAAATGTTTGAATACCTACCTGAACCAATGTTTTGAGAGTCTAGATGGATGTAGACATGATGAGTGTCATCATTCTACTGTCTATACTCTAGTCATTCATGAAGCTTCATATTATTCATATTGTATGAATTTAATGAATCATGCATAAATGTTGAAATGCTCTTACATTGAATTCTTTTGAATTTAACATAAGAGATCCTTAGTCTTAAGCAATGGTTGTTTATAGATAAAGGGAGCACAGTGGAAGCATGGGTTAGACCCAATATGAGAAGGATAGTCAAAGAGTTGACCGTACTTCTATGACTTCCATATGACATCCTAAGAGTTGTATGAATGCCTATACTGTAATAAGTTGATGTGTTGATAGTATGACTATCAAGTCTGTCTAGAATCCTTAGAGAAGGACTCAGATAGTGCATCATAATAATCTATATCTACGTTTGATCATTGAAATTGACTTGCTTATTTGATACGATAAAGTCTAATGATTGTATCTCAATCTTCTAACAACACTTGCAATAGGTTGCATATGTTTTAGAAGACTAGAAATTTGATCTTCAGGTTTAATAGTCATCTACATGGATTTTGATGCAATTGTTGCAACAATCTCTATTGAATAGATGGACTTCATATTCTCAGTGGGAGAGCCCTTAGTCTTAGAGGATGTCTCTATGACCTAGATATTAGAATACACTCATTGTTTGTTTCTAAGTGTTGGAAATAAATATGAATTCTTGAATAAACCTATCATAAAGAGTTATGATGGATATATTTCAGATAGTAATCTAAAATCTAGTGGACTCCACAAAATTAGAAAATTAATGAATGGTTCATTGAGATTTCTAAAACTGAAAATTAAACCTTTAAAAGATCAATAGGAGGATGAAGATCATTTGACAATGATCTGGCATCAAGTTTTGGACATATATGCGTTGATGAGATCAATGGACTAGTAAAAGATGAAACTTTAGAATGTCTGAAATTTCAAAACTTACATAGTTATGAATATTGTATTCAAAGTAAAATGTCCAATACACCCTTCTTTGGGAAAGGTATAAGATGTCAATATATTCAAGATCTAATACATATTGATGTATGTGGATCATCTATATCAGAATAAACATTATGGATATGTGATATCTATTAATGATTATTTGTGATATAAGATTTCTTTCCTTCGCTATTAGAAACCTTTGAAATGTTCAAAGATTTCACAATTTTGGTTTAGAACCAAAGTTTGAAGAAAGATGAAATGAATTTGATCTAACTTAGGTAGCTTGTACCAGTTAGATAAACTCAAAGAATACATTATGGATATATGAATATCATTTCTATCTCACTCCTCTTGATAAACCTAAACTCAATAGAGTTGTAGGGAGATACAATTGGATCATGTCTGACATGATTTTATCTATGACGAATTTTAGCATAATTACCTGTTAGTTTCCAGGTATATGTATGTAGTAGAGACTACATTATATATCCTTAATAAGATTCCATGCAAGTAAGCTGGAATTGAGCACTAGAGAGTGATACTTCATTAGGAAAATAAAGGATGGTATTGGATACCTACTTTATAACCCTGAGATTCTTAAAAGTTCTCATCTGAGAATGTGATTCTTAGAAGATGACTCTCTTGAGAATCAAGATGAAAATGGAGTAAAGGGACTCATTTAATCTTGAGATGATAATGAGGCTCCTGAAATCGAAACTAAAAGGATAATTAAAGATGAAGCACTAATACCTCTTCAAATGAGTTTGACGATGTATTCCATATGTCAGTTAAGTATGACAATGATCAGACTTCATGTGATGAAGCTCCCGTGGACCATGACAGGGAAAGATGGATGTTAGCAATAAAGGTCTAAGGTAGACTTCATATACAAATGTTGTATATGGACCTTCGAGAATCCACCTATAAGGGTTAGACCCATTAAGGTATAAATGGATTTTCAAGAGAAATAGAGAACCTGATGAGAAGGTAGAGACCTTCAAAGCTCGGTTTGTAGCCATGAGCTACACGCCGGAAGAGAAGACATTACTTGCGATGAGACTCGATCTTCAGTAACCTTGCTTAAACCCATCGGATTATTGCTAACTGTAGCTACACAACTTGGCTTTGACATCTTCGAGATGAAAGTCAAGATTGCATTCCTCTATGAATGCCTCTTTGAGGATATTCACATGAAGTAGCCCCAGGGCTTCATGGTAGAGGAAAGCAAGATGTGCAAGCTAAAAAAATCCATCTATGGACTCAAATAAGCTTCTTGAAGCTGGAACATAAGATTTGATGAAATTATAAATGTTATGATTTCAGATAGAATCTTGATGAACCATGTGAAGCTTAGTAGGAGTGTGTGCTCATCGTGCTAAATGTAGATAATATCCTAATCATTTAAAAATGATATAAGGATGATAATAAGTGTTTTATAGACTGTCTATCCCATATCTTGAAATATGATTTCAAGGATGCCTCTTTGATCTTAGTTCTGAAGGTGTTTAGAAGCAATGAAAAGAGGCTGTTGGGATCGTCACATTTGTAGTACACCTTGGACATGTTCCATTCTTGGAAAATCCCAAGGAAGGCTTCCTTCCCTTAAGATATGGTACTGACCTATCTGAAGGGATACCACCTCAAAGAGGAGGAAGTGGATGCTAGAACTGCTTGCACTTGTGCATCAATTACGAGAAGCTGAGTGTATGCTAGATGTGTACAAAAGCCAGATATCTGCCATGCAGTGGGAGTAGTAAAGTGTTGCTAATCCTACTATGGAGAGAAAACACTTGACTGCAATAATAACAAAATCTTCATAGATGACAAGATTTTTGAGATAGTGATCTCAAAATCTTATCTTCAAAAACTTAAGACTTTGTAGATAGAGATCTAAAAGGTCTTAATTATAGATGTCTTAGGAGATAGAGATCTCCAGGAATAAAGGTATTCTGATAAGGATTATAGAAATACTGGTTATGATAATTATTAAGCTGTAGTGTCAAGGACACTATAACTAACAAGATTGAGTATTGGTTGCATAAGATGAAACATTCGCATTAGATGCAAGCACTTTTACTGGGGATATGCAAGTGTCGTAAAAGGACTTGGCATAGTCTCGCAGGAACAGAGTGACTGACCAGCTTACCTAGCTATTTTCTAAATAGCCTATGATTGTCACATGAGTGTGGGTTTAAATGATTAGCCCATTAATGGCTCTTTGGGCTAGTGGGAGATTGTTGGACATTCGAGCCCATGGCGAGCCATTATGCAATAAATGTTATTGCAAATATCATTCCCTGATCTGAAATGAAGAATAACTAGTTTGCATAATAAGTCCCTTAGTACAATTAGGGTTATGTACCATGTCTATCTTAATGATGATACAGCTATTGATTCAATTATTGAATCATAGAGGCCGGTGCTTGGATGAATATCTAAAGAGTTAGATTGAGGACTCATCAAGTACCGCCAAATGATTGTTAAGAGATGATCTCCAGCCTGAGTAGGAGATGGCAATCCTTTCTCACATAGGCTGATATCTGACCGACCTCTTGATGCAAGTCCTCTGCATAGGAATAGAGATTCAGAGGTGTCAGATTAGTTAAGTCAAAGAGTTGACTTAACGAGATCGAGATGTCCAAAGTCCTATATCATATGCTGTCACGATACAAGCACGTATCCTCTGATCGGAGACAGATGTTTTACTATATGTCTGAGTATGTACATTTGGTAGACCAATAGGTTGATGACCTAACCAAGGTCTATACACCGACACGTTGGTGTGCATGCAAGGGCATATGAGTAATACGATCTCTCAAAGGGATCATATAGGTTCAAACCTGAACAGGAAGACATGAGCTCACTCATGAGATATTGGGAAGGATCAAATTCCATGCACGGTCGTCTCGCTTTGGAAGCTTGACTGAAATTTGTAGGTTTGATATATACTTTTGGAAAATATATGATCAAGACCTGGGTATGATATATGCTTTTGGAAAGTATATGATCGATACCAACTCCCAATGATCAAATGAGAAACTTACTGATAAAACCCTGAAGTAGACTGTATAAAGTTGATATAATACTTCGGGTTTATTCTGAGTCTTCCAGTATGCATGATGTACATGTATTTGGAAAACCTGAGGGTGATGTGATCATAAACGATTGTATAACCATGACACTTCCATTTCTAGGGAGTGATGAAACAGGTCTGGATTTTAGTGACTCCTTTCAGTAGAGAAGTAATCTGATCTTGGTCCAAATGTTGGACATTGATCTGAATGTGATTCAGATGCAATGAGAAGATTAGATTTGCAGTATTGATTTAATCAAGCATCTATGGGAGGCCCGAGATCTCGATTTGAGATGTGATCTCAATATCCAAGTCACTATACGTGGAACAATACAATCATCCTGTCCTTATCTCCAAATATCTGCGGAGAAAGCGCATTATCCTTGAGAGTTCATGGATAATTTCATTGTTGATATATGTATCCGAGCATCGAGAAAATTGATAATTAAATGTGATTTAATTATCATGGATAATATGAATTTGATTCATATTATAAGGAGAGTTATCTGAGATAATTAAATGTGATTTAATTATCAAAGATGTGAATAATGTGAATGTGATTCATATTCTTTTGGCACATGAGAATAGAGATCAAAGATGATTAAATACGATTTAATTATCATGGATATGAATAATATGGATAGCACTATCCATATTAATCATATATATATATATTATAAATGTGATTTATAATATATAAGAGAGAGCTATTTCTGATTTATATTTGTTGATTAATTATTGATGTGAATTACATTCACATTGGATGATTAATTAAAATATAATTTACATTTTGTTTTGGGATGCGAATGTGATTCACATTTTTACCAATGACATGATTGCAATATTTCACAAGATAATTATGAATTATTTTTGTGAAATAATTTACAAAAATTGTTGTTGTAAATTCTGGAGATATCATGAGAGAATGTATCTCATGAGATAATGAGATCTCATGAGATAATGAGATGTCATGAGATGTTGGTAGCCATCCCCCCCTTTTAGGGGATATGGTTTATCTCCTCATTATCTCCAAGGATAATTAATTGATTTGAATTTAAATCTATTGATTTATCGATATATATTAAATTAAATAAATTAATTGTTGTTGTGTTTTTACAACAAGATCATAGCCATTGAAAGAAACCCAAATCAATCTCAACCATTGATTGGGTGTTGTACATGGATTGGGATCCATGTACCCCCAAAGTCCTATATAAGAAGAGGCATCCATTGCTCTTCATGATACAAGATAATAATGAATGCTCTCTCTCTCTCTCTATCTTTTCTCCACATGCCAAAGCTTCTCTCTCTTATAATGGTCGTCCACCATGGAGCCATTACGAGAGTCGTCATTGACGCAACAACGTCATTTTGTTGCCGGATCCTCTACTCGTGGATCTCCTTCTCCTTCGGTGCATCTCTCTCATGAAGAAGATGTTGGATCTTGTGTGATGAGATCAGGAGATCCGCCGCTTGGATCATCAACATGGATTGTGAGGAGCACGCAATTCATCCCCGTGCTCG
Organism: Ottelia alismoides; assembly: GCA_037367405.1. Lineage (NCBI taxonomy): Eukaryota > Viridiplantae > Streptophyta > Magnoliopsida > Alismatales > Hydrocharitaceae > Ottelia > Ottelia alismoides. Next base: position 459,613 of record JAZKJV010003126.1, read on the forward strand.
CAAGCGTCTCCTCCGTCAGATTGGACTTGAGACAGGAGGTCTCTTTGTTTAGAGACTCGATCACAACCACGCTTAAAGATGTAATACTATTACTTGTTTGTGGTTTAAATGAAACGATCCAAGAAGTGTTCTTGAATCATGTGGTTTCATCACATAAAATTTTTTAATTTCTGATGCATCGAGCAACTAGTGCGACTAGTTGCTCCCGATTGCATATGATGCAATCCTCACGCTTCAGTGATGTGCTTGAGGATTTTCCCCATATCCTTCATAGAGGTCTCCATGGGCAATACAACGGAGTCTGTTGTGAATCTCATGCCCTGAATGTGGATGATGACATTTTCTAGAATACACTTCAACCTCTTGATAGATCCATCAACAAACTGAACGTTCATCTTGGTTTTCTTGAGAGGCCCTAAATGAATAGACTTTACCAATGAGAAGGGTATTATATTAATTGATGTGTCGTCGTCAAGGAGAGTGTTGTCACATGTATGGTCAAAGATGGTGCAACTCTCAAGGCCATGGCCTGGTGAAGTGGGGCTTTAATTATCTCATAAATAGTGGCCACCACTTCAGGTTCAGTCAACATTTTTTTTGAATTCTTGGATCTCCTCCATACAAGGGAGGAGATCAGAATCATCATCTACACAAGGATTGCCAATAGTAGTATGTATAGTGGCATCGTTAGGGTCAAAGGTGGGACATGATGTGAATGGATGTGTGGGTAAATGATGGGGCATTTGGCCCTCTTCTCACGAAATGAATCAATAATGTGTCTCCCGAATTCTTTTTAGATTTTTGAATTTTTCTCATTTTTTATATTTTGGACGATTGCAATCTCTCATAAATATACTCAAGTAAATCCATATCCTCAAAAAGTGGATCAGCATTTTGGTTCTTATTCAAACTAGTAAGATCACCAATCTTCCGATTCATTTGGTCAATTAATCGGGCCATGCACTCAAGTGCGGTGTCCATGAGAGGTGACTCCAATAGATTAGTCTCAGGTGGATGTGAAGGTGGAAAATGTGAAGTTGGAGGTGGGTAAAAATCTGAGGTCTGAAACTGAGGCTGAGGCGAATATGTACAAAAGTATGAAGAAAGGCCTCCTGAAAAATGGGAGGTGGATCAGCTGGAGGGTACAAGGGATCCACGAAGGTCGGATAAAAATCACTCCAGTCAGCCATCTCCAAAAGAAAAGGCAGGGATTAGGAGAACACGATAGTCAACTCAAGCTATGCAAAGAGAAAGGTACAAATGCACAGAATTATCAAGTATACACACCAACAATCACAAAAGACAAGACAAACACAACCCCTCAATTCATCTACTCAACACTGTGATAACCGTTAAAGATCGGTTATTAATCTTGTCAATTTTAGAGTTAGATGATCAAACACAAAGTTGTACAAATACATAGAAAGGCATGGGATTTGGGCACTAATCCTTAGTGTGTATGTGACAAATAAAATGCGAATACAATGAGGGGCTTACTCTCCCCAAAGCAAGAATTTTTCTTTACGTTTATTTTAGGGTCAAGTTTTCTTTAGCAGACCCAGTTTTAAAGAATTATCACTTGATTTGAATATTTTCAATGAATCACCTACCGAGTGTCCGATTTCCTTTTTAAATTATGTGAGTAAAAACAAGGGAGGAAATAAAAAAAGCCAATACGCGATCAAATACAATGATGCATGCAGGGGTTAGAGATGCGTACCTTGTTGCCAACACTCTACATGCAAGATGATCTGTATAGAATTTAAATAAAGAAAATAAAACTAATTTAAATGATGCATGTGAATCATCCTAGCAGTAGCTTATGATAGCGGGCAAGAACCAGTTAAATTTGACTAAGTCCAATTATGCTCTATTCTATAGGTGCAGAAATTCTTGTTTAGGGTTTTTGGACCTAATCCTTTACCTGACTCAAGCAGGTTAATTAAAGCAATCACTAAGGGCTTAATCACATAAATCCATGTGAAAATAAATAAAAAAAGGTGATGAAAATAAAACCGATGAGGTCTCCCAAGTGCACCAGCACTTGGCGAAATAGACCCCGTAAACAAAGTATATAGTATCTTTTTACAATAGTTCAAATTCTAGAAATAAATAAATGAAAGTTTGTGAAAATTTTTATTCAAATGCTTGGTCTCCTTGAAATCTTCTCCTCCTCATCTTACGCTCTCCTGTGGCTCGATGAAGAATCAAGCCGCGTCCACTTCCCTTGGGTGCACCGGCTCTCCTAAGAATGTCAGCCTTGCTCGTCGGGCCCTCGCAAGAAAGAGAAGATAAAGAGTGTGTAAGAAAAAAATTATAAAAATATGAGCACAAATGAATGAAATAAATGCAGTGATAAAGGACAATGAATTAAATGTGGTAAAATATAAACAAAAATTTAAAACTAATAATAGTAGGTCAAAAGAGAAAACTAATTGCCCTTGGCGTGCCTCCCCGGCAAAAGTGCCATTTTGTTGGGCAGATATTTTTTGGGTTTTTGAATTATTGAAAATAAATGCGATGTTGTTGCAACCCAAAGAATCCCAGAATAAAAAAATTATTTATTCCCAAACTAAATTAATTACAGAAAATGTAGCAAGAGAATTTTTGCTATTTAATTAACCTGTATAACAACAGGACCGAACTCAGGGAGGCTACTAATCCTGAGGGTTTTTCTAATAACTGAATAAATCAGTTAAAAGGAAAAAGAAATTTAAATGCCAAGTATATTGAATTTTGTAGGATTTTTATCTTTTTTATCTTTTTTTTTTAAATTTTTTATTTCTATTTTTTTATTTTCTGATTTTAAATTTTTATTGGTTTTCAGTTTTGCAAATTTTTAACTTTTCAAATAACTGATTTTTCAAGAAAGTTTATACACGAAAGAAATGCAACTTTTTAGATTATTCAAATATAATAAAAAATGTCCAAAAAAGTCAAATAAAAATACTTTAGTGTTTTGATGATTTTTAACTGTTTTTTTTATTTTTTAGAGATTTTTAGATTTTTTAGGATTTTTAAAATGATTAAATACATGGAATAAATCAAACAATGAGCATGCATGAATATTTTTCAATTTAAAATATCAATCAAAAACAAAAATTGTTGAATTTTGTTTCCTAAAAATTATATGAATTATCTACAAACATGAAGTGGAATCACGATTTTTTTGAAATTTCTGATTTTTTGATGATTTTTTTAAAATTTTTATTATTTTACTTGTTTTTGTATTTTAAAAATGATTAATGCATAAAACTTGCATTGAAAATAAAACATACAAAAAGAAAACTATTCTATTTTTTTTTTAGAATTTTTGATACAAAATTCAATTTTTTTTATGATTTTGTTAGTTTCAAACAGGAAAAAATGCAAAGTTTTTTATTTTTTTATAATAGTAAATAAAAATAAATTGCAATGACAAATTTATACTATGAAGAGACACAAATCAGGAACATAACATGATTTTTGCAGAATTTATTGAGCAATAAAAATATTTATTTCAACAAGAGAAAGCAAGCAAATAGAAGTCTAGAATTACAAGACTAAAACATAATTATTTAATGACTGTGCATGAAAAACTAATAAGAAAAAAATACGAGAAGCAAAATACAAATTACCTAGTAACAAGCATGTGTTGCACGCGCTTGGCTCTAGAGGGGGTCTTTTTGCGATTTTGGATAATGTCGGGGAGCCTAATTCAATTTTCCTAAAATAAAATATATTTTATGCATGGGGTTTCTTCGTTTTAATCCACTCCTAAAGCCAAAAGGTGGCCATGCCTTCTTCTTCATTCTTGCTCTAGTCAAAAGTGGGTAACACGTGTCTTCTCCTCCGCATTGGATGGATGGCCGCCGACAGTGTTGCTTTCCGCGAGCGACAATAGAGTGAAGGCGGGGAAGGACTGATAGGTGGTGCTCAAGGGGGTCGGCGGTGGATCTGAGCATGACGAGCTCTAAGTGATCGATGGAGGGATAAGGCCGGCCTTGCAACTGTCGGTGGTGGGAATGTCATGGCATGAACGTGGCAGCAGATTGTTATTGCGCAAGGGGCGCAACTCTAGCGGTGCTCGGAGCTGCTCCTCCCAAACGATGGAGCTCCTCTTGCAGGTGGTGGACGATGACAGACCTGAGCCATGATGGCAAGATGTGGGGCTTCGCACGTAGGTGATTGCTCCGTGGTGGAGGTCGAGCTGCTCAATGCACGACGGTGCGGGTGTTGATGAACTTGCAGGTGTGTGCGCGGATGGCGATGGCGCAGGGGTTGAGCCACGTCGGGGATGGAAAACTTATAGGTGCAGGTGTGGATGGCGATGGCACTGGGGTTGAGCCACGTTGGGGATGGCGAACTTGCAGGTGCGGGCGCGGATGGCGATGGCGCGGGGGTTGAGGAGAAGCAGGCGGATGAGGAGGCGATGAGGTGGAAGGTTGTGATGGGGATCTAGAGAAGGGTGGTGTGGCTTGGCGGCCGATACAGGATGACAAACAATTGTGCGACCTCCAGGTGGCTTTGGTCGTCGGGCGGACGGACGCAGCTCGGCCGCTACATACGGCCCCAAACTTTTTGTATTTTTTTGTATTTTTTTGAACAACATATATTTTTTTGAAATCCTTGTACCTGCAATGAAACAAAATACAAAGGTTGACTCGAGCATGACGACTCAGTCCAAAAAATATTAATAGAAAATGTGAATGCAAAAGTGGATCCGGCGAGGTGGACAGATGGATCCGGATCTCCGGCCACCGCGTGTGGCCGGAGATGATAGATTATGTGAGATAGAATAGTAACAAGGGTAGATCGAGAATATGAGATGGAAGATCAGATTCAGGAGCGGATCAAATCATGATGATGAATTAGGAATGATAATCTAAGATCTAGAATTAAAAATTGATAATGAAATTAAAACTAAAAATTACACTACAATTAACCTAAGCGACGAAAAATAAAGATTTGGATCTCACCAAATGGGAGTGGATAACGTTGTAATGGCTCGATGAAAATCACCTTTCTGTCACCGGACGGCTCGGAGGTAGGCACCCTTCTACTACAAGACGGCTCTTGGAGAATAGGCTCCTCTCACCAAAAGATTGATCCCATAGGAATGAAGGAAGATGAGCCAAATAAATAAGTTTTGTTTTCAATTTCAAAATTTGAATTGCGAGAAAAAGGAGGGATGTTAATGGTAGAAATAGTAAAATAAATAAATAAAATAATTTTCCGGATTAAGTTAATTGAAATAATAATAAAAACTAACAACTTAATGGTGGGTTAATTAAGGATTTTATTAAATTATATAAATATGGTATATTATTTGCATAATTTAATAAATAAATAAAAAAAATTATTTTTGCCACTTTATTAATTTAAGTAATAAATGTTAATTATTTAATTTTTGTGGTGTTATTTAAGGAAATTAATTTTATACATGCAATATATACATATGGCACATTATATACATTGTTAAATAAGGAAATTATGTCATTATATATTTTAATTTTTTTAATTTTTTAATTTTATTTTTAATAATTATAAAAAATATTTACAAATATTACAAATATATTATGTATAAAAATAAATATGGATTAATATATACAATAATTAAATAGTAAATTTGTAAAAACTACCCCAGGAAATCGTCTTTCAAACCGTAACTCCAAAAATTATGAAACCACTGGCATTTTAAAGATAATTGAATTTAGAATCAATGGAATGAGTTTGATTCAATTTGAGTTCATATGGAGCTGGAATTAGTCTTTAACTGACCGTTTACAACTTTTTTTAGTATTATTACTTTTATTTTGTATATGATTTTATTTTACAAGTATTTTTATTATTTAGGAAACATTTTTATTTACAATTTTGTTTAGAAAAATATTTAATTTGAGGTCAATTTTTGGACAAATAAAATATGTAAATTTTATACAAATATACACATAATAAATAAAGAAGTATTTACAAAACATTTTTTTGTTTTTTTTCTGATCAAAGACCCTATCTCCCCCTACTTTATTCATGGTCAATCAAGTCTAGTCTTGACCTTTTCTCGGGGTTTGGTCCAGCCTGTATCTATTGCATATATACAATCTTTTATTTTCTTTATTTTTTGTTTATTTCTTTCTTTATTTATTTTAGGTTAAAATAGTAATAAATGTACATTATTTACACACCGATGTAGGTTAGCACGAATATGGATTTAGAAATGTATACAAGTATTTTATAAGGGATTTTAAGCTAAAATATATGAATAAAGATGATGAAATACAGATTCATCAGATCGAGTTGTCGTGCTCGAGTCATTTATCTTTATTCTATTGCAGGTACACAGAATAAAATAAAAAAAGATAAGTTCTTGTTCGTACAAAAAAATTTAGAAAAATGGGCAGCAGCTCCGCCCTTCCCCTCCTTCTCCGTCGTGAGAATAGAAGGACGTGTGTTGCCCCACCATCAGTCATCATTGGCATCTGGAGCTGCCATCCAGATCCACCTCGCTCTGCCACCCTTCGCGAGAGCCGTCCAACCCTCGTGCCCGACTGCCATTGCTCCACCACCGTTGTTCGATTTGGTGGTGAAAAGGAGCACGAGCCCCACCACCAAACCCTAGATCTACCCCCTGTCCTCGACATCTCCTGGCTAGAGCCAGAAATCACCGCCATTGACACATCACCAACTGCCTCGAGCCTCACCGCCACTCGTGGAGAGGAGCTCCACCACCATCGCAGTTCATGATTTGTCGCCGCCACTTCTCGATCCCTTCGAGATCGGAGGAGAGCACGACACCAACGAGATCCGTACACTCCTCCATCACCACTGTAGATCCACCGCAATCCTTCCTCGTTGCTCTGGACCTCCACCCAAAGGACCTCCACCGACCACTTCTACCTGTGCCACCACAATAATGCTGCCGTCTCCCTTCCGTCTTGGGCGAGAAGGAACAAAATGAAGAATTCTCCACGCTTAAAACCCTAAGCGGTGCACGTGCTCCGCACGTGCGCTCGCTTATGTTTTTTTGGGAAAATATCAACAAAGGTCCCCACCATTTCCAAGTTCGCAAATAGACCCTCGCCAGCATCCAGCACGCTGCGCACGTCTTCATTGGGTAAATTGCGAAATTTTTCCTGAATTTTATTTCTTGTTACTTTTTGATGCAAAAACATTAAATAATTGCATTTTAGTATTGTGTTTATATTTGCATGAGATATTATTTATGCTCAATAAATTCTCAAAAATCAGATTGAGTTCTTGTTACTTGTCTTTTCACATTGTAATTTTCTCATTGCAACTTATTGTCTTTTGATATTATTAAAAATAAAAATGATGTATTTTTCACTATTTGAAATTATAAAATTCATAAAAAATTCGAATATTGCATCGAAAATTCTAAAAAAATTAGAATAGTTTCTTTTTTTATATTTTATTTCCTGTGTATATTTCGTGCATTAAATATTTTTAAAACCCTAAAAATTTGTAAAATATCAAAAAACTTAAAAAATCATAGAAAATTGTAGAAAAATCAAAAAATTTTGATTTCACTTCGTGTTTGTAGATAATTTCTTATAATTTTAGGAAAAAATAAATCCAATAATTTTTTAGTGTATTTCATAATTTTTAAATTGCAAAATATCCATGCTTGTTCACTATTTAACATTATTTCAATTTCTGATTTTTATAAAATCCATAAAAACTTGAAAAGTCTTTGAAAAATCGCCAAAAACATTAGAAAAAGCATAAACACAAAAAATATTTTTTTTGACCATTCTGATCAATTTTACTATATTTGAAAAATCCAAAAAGTTGCATTTAATTTATGTATAAACTTTCTTTGAAAATTATATTCTTGAAAATTAAAAATTTGCAAAACTAAAAAGAACTAAAAATAAAAAATCAGAAAATATAAAAACTACAAAATAAAAAATAATAATATAAAAACTAAGAGCAGAGTTCATAGAATTTCCTTCGTTATTTTATGAATCCGTTCATTGATTTTAATAACCCTCAGGATTTTGTAGCCTCCCTGAGTTCGATCATGTTTTCTATACAAGTAAATTAAATAGGAAATTCTCTTGCTACATTTTTGTATTCATTTTGGCTTGATAAGTAAATAAAATTTCTGTTTGACGATTCTTTGGGTTATGACAACACTTGTTCGAAATCCAGAAAATTCCCTATTCAACAAAATGACGTCGTTGCCGAGGAAAAACGTATTCAACAAAATGACGTCGTTGTCGGGAAGGCACAGTGAGGGTAGTTAGGTTTCTCATTTGACCTATTATTCTTGATTGTAAATTTCCATTTAAATTTTTCTACATTCTTTCATTATTCATATTCATTATTTTTATTTAAATTCATTTTTTCTTGCTCATATTTTTATACTTGTGTCTCTTACATATTCTTTCTTTCCTCTTTCTTGTGAGGGCCCGATGAGCGAGAGCATCATTCTTAGGAGTGTCGAAGCATCTGAGCGAAGCGGAGGCCAGATGTTCTTCACCGACCGACAAGAGAGAGCACCGAGGAGGGCAGGAGCTTGTTGAAGAGCAGACACTTTTAGAATAGAAAATATTCTTCTGAAAAAAATTCTTGTAGTAATTTCGACACTTGCCCTTTTTCTGTTTTCTTGGAGACATTTGAACACTATTACTCAAGATTTGTTTCGCCTAGTCTCGGTGCACTTGGGGGACCTCACCACTATTTTCTAGCTGTTTTATCGCTTTTATTTTTATTTGTTTCTCATGGATTTGTGTTTTCTGACTTTATTTTATTTTATTTTCTATGAGTGAATGCCCTAGCCTTAGGTTTTATTTGGTTGAGCTACGTATTTATTAGGTCTAAAGCCCTCAAAGAATATCTGTTCCTATAGATCGTTCGGACTTAGGAAAATAATAACTTGGTTCTTCTTGAATAGAAGTTACTGCTTAGGACGGTTCTCCCTTACCTTTACATATAGTTTAGTTTTATTTTTATGCGTGGATCATATTGCATGTAGAGTACTGGAGTCAGATACACACCTCTATCTCTAACATTTGCATCTCATATTTCTCGTGCATCAGCTTTTTCGTTTTCCTCCCTCTATTTTATAGATATATGAATAAAGGAAATCGGGAAATTCATTAGACATGTTTTTATTCAAAAATATCAAAAAAAGTGAAAAATTGAAAATCTAAAAATTCGGACTGCTAATATCACTTGGACCCTTAAAATTAAACGTAATTGATTCATATCATTGTTTTGGGGAGAGAAACCCCCTCATTGTATTTACATTTTATTTTCCATGAACACACTAAGGATTAGTGCCCCAATACTAGGCCTTCATACATGTTTGTATGACTTGGTGTTTGATCACCTAATTCTAAAATTGACAAGATTAACGACTCATCTTTAACGATCATCATTGAGTTGAGTAGGTGAATATGGGGTTGCATTGTGTTTGTATGTGCTTGGTATTGAGTTTATTACATTCATTTTCTCAATATCATTAGCAATCATCTAAACAAAACCATCATCACTCATGTTTTTCCTCCCATCCTTCACTCTGAGGGCCAAATGCTATCCAACATTTCCCAAGCTCAGATCTTTTCACTTTGGCAGGTCAATGATCTCTTTGATCTTCACCAAGATTTCTTTGAGCCCTCTATTTCTAATCCAGTGGACGGCTTTTCTCTGACTTTGAGAGAGAACCTATTTGAGTTTTATCGTGCATTCTCTTCCTCAAGTCTTTCTGATTTTTCCCATATCCCCGAGGGTTATTTGTGTGTGATGTGTTTTTTGTACTTGGTTTCATTTCCAGGATGTGTATCCAATCTGTCTGATCACGAGACCGAGTCTTCTGATTTTTCTTCTGAGTCTGAGTTGTCTCTCCTCGACGACCCTCACGAGGATGACCCGATCTATGAGATATTTGATGATTTACCCGAATTCTCTACATCATGTGAATTGGATACCAATGAGTCTCATGATTTTGATTTTCCATATCTTTTTGAGACGATGATTAATGTGGAGAACTCCATGACTGATCCTTCTTTCTCCACGTACGATTTCTTCAGCTCAATCATTTCACTCCAGTCTCACCCTAAGTTGAAGATTTCTTTTGTTCTACCGGTGCCCGATTATATCTACACATCTATTTACCCGATAGCGGACACCCGCTTGATTGCTTATTTGGGTGTCATCTTTTACACTGCGGATCACGTAGTTGTCCTCACTCCGAAACAACTTCGATAGTACGGTATTCACATTATGGATGTCTTCCTGAACCTCGATACATCGTTGTTCTAGCCTTCACGCCCAACTAGGGGAATAAAATCTAGCGCTTGTTGAGAGATACCTCAACAATGTCTACTTTGTATATATGAGTTTCATCTTGATTTGTTCCTTACTTCTTCCATTTTATCATTCACCTCTTTTCGATGTATATATGTGTGCATGCTATACTTAGGATGTACTTTATCCTATGTATTGGGGAGGCGAATGATTTATGTTGTTCATATTCATCCTATTTCATCACTCATGTTGTTGCTTATACTTAGGGATACTCTACCCTAAGTATAAGGGGAGTGATGTTGTTCATATCGTCTCTTTTGTATTTTTATTCTTTAGATCTCTCACTTGTCCCCAAACTTGTTGATATTCAATACTTAGGACCATTCTACCCTAAGTATAGGGGGGAAAACGAGTTCTTGAGTCTGTCGATTCTTTTCCTCAGGTTTTCCCTTTTGTATAGTCTTCTATACTTAGGATTAATTAATCCTAAGTATAGGGGGATCACCGACTTCTATTTATTCCTTGAGTCGTTGTTGTTTAGTATTTTTTAACTTTTCTATAGTTAGCATGAGTTATGTCTTCCTTTGCAGCTCTTTGATCACTATGAGGTCATAGTTCAAGCTAAGTATAGGGGATGTCCTATATATTGTATATATACTTTAGCCATAACTCATACTTTTAAATAGCAAGAAAAATGTAATTATTTTTTGTATATTTTTTGTAAATGTATATTAATGCATAAAATCCACGTGTGTATATAAACTTTGGACACCTTCCATCTTGTAAAAAAATTAAAAAAATTATACTCTTATAAAGATATTATATAATCTGTGTATATACTTGTATGTCTTAATAACCCTTTTTCTCTTAAATGTTTTTGCTCTGTATATATTTTTTGCATTCGCATGTGCATTTTTCATAATAGTATTAACATTTAAACTGAGTCTGGAATAAATTTGAAGAATGGAGCTTAGTTGGACCTTAATCCATTTAGTTTTAGAGGAACTTTATAAGAACTATAGTTAAGACCTTTCATATCCTAGTGAATTAATTATTTGAGTCCATAAGACTATGTTCACATGTCATCTTGATTAGTCTAAGTAGAATATTTGACAACACACACATGATTCTTCTAGACAATGGCTTATCTTGGACAATCACTCTGCACGTTGCTCTTCATGGAGGAGGCGATGAGGAGGCAAAATCTTTTGACTTGGGGTAGCACACGGGTATGTAGAAAGTAATGGGAATATCCATCTTCCTCTAGGAAAGGTAGTGCATCTCAACCTGATCTAATAGCATTGAGGTCTAAAGACAGGATGTTGTGGGGTTGCAATAATGCTTCAAAAGAGGGATATTCTGCTAGCTCAAGAGGAAAAACTCTTTATGTACACATGTTGCACCTTGTGTATATTTAAAAAAAATAGAATCTACAAAAGTGGACAAGCATGATTGAAAAGTAAAATGCCTGCTGGAGTATATATACAAGTATAGAAAAATAAGAATAGCATCAAAGTAATTTTTTTGTAAGCTTGCAGCTAGATGACTTGGCTACACTGGTCATGCATCCAAGGATAGGTAGCTACACTGGTTACCGTTCATTCTTTTCTCCATCTCCTCTTCTCGAGTTGGTTGTACTTGAACCTCGAAGGGAATATCACCGCTCCTTAAGGAAAGAGTTGCTAGACCGGGGACTAGAGTTACCTTGTTGAGAGAGGTTGTTTCCTTGTTGCTTTTGAGATAGGGAGCTATATTTCACTTACACCGTATGACGAAAGATTCGTAGTCATAAGAATTTGTGTATGTAGACTTGTTCTGACCTGACTGTTGAGGAGACATGAATAGGAGTCTTGTGAAACTTAAGGCTAGGTTTTGAATCCATTTCCCATTAAGGTTCAACCACACTAATAATCCAAATGTCTGACAGAGCTCCATGCTACATCTTTATGAAGACAAGTTTAATACTCAATATTATCCTAAATTCTTTATATTTCCTTTCTTTTTCTTTTATTCACTTATTCTTTCAAATAAGTGTTGCTAAGGGACTAGCAAAGGTAAATCATAGGGGGATGATGAATCTGCATTTCATTACCTTTATTTTTTTTAGCTTAAAATCCCTTATAAAACACTTGTACATATTAATAAATCTATATTCTTACCAACATGCATCTTTGTCAAAATATTGTATATTTATCACCTTTTAACATCAAATAAATAAATTAATAAATCAAGGAAAAATAAAGAAAATAAAAGACTCTATATATGTAATAGATATATGATGAATCAACCCCGAGAGAAGGTCAAGACTTGACCTGATCGACCATGAATAAGGTAGGGGGAGATATGGTCTTTAATCATAAAATTCTAAAAAATGAAATAAAAAATACTTTCATTCTTTATTTTGATTTTATTTTGTATATATTTGTATAAAACTTACACTATTTTATTTGTCCATAAATTGACCTCAATTTAAATAGTTTTCTAAGTGGAAGTTGCAAATAAAAATATTTTCTAAATAATAAAAGTAATTGCAAAATAAAATCATGTACATACTAAAAGTAACTACATTCGGAAAAAGCCATAAAGCGATAATTGAAAGGACAATTCCGGCTCCATATGTATTCAAATCGAATCAAATCACTTCCAATGTATTCTGAATTAAATTATCTTTAAAATGTCAGTGATTTCATAATTTTTGGAGTTACAATTTGAAGGATGGTTTTCTAGGGTGGTTTTTGCAATTTACCACTTTTATTGTATTTATTTATTCATATTTATTTTTATACATGATGTATTTTATAAATAATTGTAAATATTTTTAGTAATTATTTAAAAAAATAAAAATAAAAAATATATATAATATAAAATAGCATAATTTCTTTATCTAACCATGTGTAATGTATATAAAACCCAAAGAGTGATTTTTGGAGGAAAAGATGCACAGCTTCCGAGCCTTCCAGTGACAGCGAGTCGGTCTTCGTCGAGGCCATTACGACGTTAATTTGATCCCAATTGGTTAGATACAATCCATTTTTTGTATCTTAATTAGGTAATTTTAGGATTAAATTTCTTGTTGATTTTAATTGCCAATTTTCAATTTTAGATCATAGTTTATCATCGTTAATCATTGTTCAATCACCCTCCAATTTTCGATCCAATCATCATATCATTCTCAATCTATCCGTTTCACATTCTATCTCCCGCGACCTTTCAAGAGACGATTCCCTTCCATCACAACCATCGGAACTTCCTCGCCCACAGATTATTGTTTTTTTTTCTTGGAACGAGCCGTTGTGCTCGAGTCATTTATCTTTATTCTATTTCAGATACACATGATAGAATAAAATAAGAAAAGATCAGTTGTTGTTCTTACAAAAAAATTAAATAAAATTGGGCGACAGCTCCACCCTTCCCCTCCTTCTTCGTTGCGAGAATCGGAGGGCATGTATGGCCCCACCATAGATCATCGTCGTTGTCTGGAGCCGCCATCCAGATCCACCTCACTCTGCTGCCCATTGTGAGAGTCGTCCAACCCTCGAGCCTGACTGCCATTGCTCCACTATCATTGTTTGTTTTGGTGGCGAGAAGGAGCACGAGCCCCACTACCGTGCCCTAGATTTACCCCCTTCCTCGACACCTCCCGGCCAAAGCCAAGAGCCACTACCATTGACATGTCACCAACTGCCTCGAGCCTCACCGTCACTAGTCGAGAGGAGCTCCACCTCCACCATAATTTCTGATTCACCGCAACCACTTCTCTATCCCATGGAGATTGGAGGAAACGACACCATCGAGATCTGCACACTCCATCCCCACTGCAGAGCCATTGCCATAATTCCTTGTGGCTCAACCCCTTTGCCCGAAGGACCTCCACCTGTGCCACCGCAGTAACGCCACCGTCGCCCTTCTGTCTTGGGCGAGGAAGGGAAAAAACAAAGAAGCCTCCACGCTTAAAACCCTAAGCGGCGCATGTGCTCCGCACATGCGCCTGCTTATATTTTTGGGCAATTATCAACAAAGATCCTCGCCATTTACGAATTCGCAAGAAGATCCCCTCCAACATCCAGCATGTGTTGTACACCTCTTCACTGGTGCAAAAGTTTACCCGAATTTTATTTCTTGTTACTTGTTGAAGCAAAACATTAAATATATGCATTTCGGTCCTGTGTTTCCAGACTTGTATTTGCATGATTTTATTGTTGAAATAAATATTATTTGTACTCAATAAATTCTCTAAAAATCAGATTGATTCCTGTTACTTATCTCTTCATAATGTAATTTTCTCATTGCAATTTATTATCTTTTGGTATTATTAAAAAATATAAAAACACTGTATTTTCATAGTTTGAAATTATAAAATTCATAAAAATTCGAATATTACGTTAAAAATTCAAAAAAAAAATTAGAATAGTTTTCTTTTTTTTGTATTTTATTTCCAATGCAAATTACGTGCATAAAATATTTTTAAAACCCTAAAAATTTGTAAAATATCAAAAGTCTTAAAAATCGTAGAAAATTCCAAAAAGTGTGACTTCACTTCCTATTTGTAGATAATTTCTTATAGTTTTTAGGAAAAATAAATACAATATTTTTTATGTTTACTTGATATTTTTAATTTACAAAATATCCTTGTTTATTAACTATTTAACATTATTTTCATTTTTTGATATTTATAAAATCGATAAAAACTTGAAAAATCTTTTAAAAAACACAAAAAACATTAGGAAAATATAAAACACAAAAACATTTTATTCTGACTTTTCTGATCATTTTTACTATATTGAAAAATCCAAAAAATTGCATTTATTTTGTGTATAACTTTCTTTGAAAATTATATTCTTGAAAATGAAAAATTTACAAAATTAAAAACAACTAAAAATTAAAAATAAGTAAATATAAAATTTACAGGATAAAAAATAATAATAATAAAAATATATAAAAATCGAGAGTAGTATTCATAGAATTTCCTTCTTTATTTCATTGATTTAATAACCCTCGAGATTAAGACTCCTTGAGTTCGATCTTGTTTGCTATACAAGTAAATTAAATAGCAAACTCTCTTGCTACATTTTTGTATTTATTTTAGCTTAAGAAGTAAATAAAATTTTTGTTTGACGATTCTTTGGGTTGCCACATATATTCTTCTTAGTCCAATCAAGATGACATGTGAACATAGCCTTGTGGACTCAAAGAATTAAGTCGCTAGGACCTGAAAGTCTCAACTCCACATCCTATAAGGTTCCTCTGAAGTGAAGTCGATTAAGGTCTTAACCAAGCTGCATTGCTCAATTTTATTCCAAACTGGTTTAAATGTCAACAATGATTTTGTAAAATGTATATGCATATGTAAACAAAGGTATTTACATAAACTTTTAAGAAAAAATATTTTTGAAAAGTTTTCAAAGAATTTTTGCAAATTTTTATGGAATTTTTAGTTTTTCAAATTTTTAGGTATTTTCAATAAGGAAAAAAAAGAAAGAATGTTTTACAAATTTGCATAACTTTGTACATATTTATAAGGCTTTTATTTACAAGTTTTATATACAATTTTTACAAGTTGATTTTATCTACAAATTTTATTAAAAGATTTTATATATAGGTTTACAAATAAGTATAGTTATTATTTACAAAGAATTTACAACACCTAGACACAAATAATTTATATACCCAAAATTTATAACCCATGTGACAAAATATTTTACAAACATTTTTACATACTATTTTACAAAATTTTTCAAAACATTTCAAAACCTTTTTCAAAGCTAGTTTTACAAACAATTTTACAAATCAGTTTACAAATAATTTTTCAAAAAAGATTTTTGCAAACATTTTGCTTTCACACATTTTACAAACATTTATACCATATACATAATTTTCATACACAAACTAATTTACAAACATTTTAGAACAAAATAATTTTACAACCATTTTACAAAATTTATACAAAAATAATTTTGCAAAGATTTCTCCAGACATTTTTACAAAAAGTTTTTCAAAAACTTTTTACAAAAAAATTTTACACAATTTTTGCAAACATTTGTATTCCAATTTTATAAATAATAACCATACTATTAACGCACACAAAGTACGAGTTATGGCTGGAGTATATATACAATATATACAACACCCCCTATACTTAGCTCAAACTTCGTCCTTATAGTGATCAAAGAGCTTCTAAGGAAAACACAACTCGTGGTAAGTATAGAAGACTGAAAATAATCCTATACTATAATGACTCAAAGAATGAAGGAATGAATTGAATAGAAGTCGATGATCCCCCTATACGTAGGATCAAATGATCCTGAGTATAAAAGAATGTACAAAAGGGTAAAGCTGAGGAAGAGAATGTACATGAAATCAACGACTCGACTTGTCCCCCTATACTTAGGGTAAAAGATCCGTAAATATAGAAAAGAATATCAACAGTTGAGGGACAAGTGAGGGAATAATCAAATAAATGAAAAATAGATATTACCTCCTCTATACTTAGGGTCAGATGTCCCTGAGTATAGGCAGCAAAAAAGAGGTAATAGAACATGATCCTAATAGAAATATGAACAATACAGGTTCAACACCCTCTATACTTAGGATAAAGCATATCCTAAGTATAGCAAGAATACTAAGAGAGACCTGGGGTGTTAAAAAGGATGGAAGAATGAAGGAATAAAATAGAAAACATGGATATACAAAGAGGCGGGCAGAAGTGTAACTCAGGTATGAGATGCAAAAGATGAGAATCAAAGAATACATCTCATACAAAATGAATCGGGACAACATCAACGATCAACGTGTCATGATCAAGAAAGGACTTCAGGCATTGACCGTTGACTCAAAAGGTGGATTCAGAAGACAACTCAGATATGTCAATATTGTCGTTGTCATGCGCCTTTATAACCAACACTTGCTCTATAATTTCCCTGGAAATAGCCTCAGTCGTGCATCAAATAGCCATACTCTTTGATTAGGCTCAAAATACTTGTGATTAATGTGCGAATCATGCCATATCTTCACGTTGTCCTTATACTGTAGGCTACTCGAAAAGTATGTATCTCTAAGCTCCTCCATGGCTTCCAACTCTGCTCTCCTCTGATCTCCTACACTCTCTGGATCCAATAATATCTCTATGACTTCCCATAGTAACGTGCTTTATTTCCACAGGTAAGTGGCATGGCTTGCCATAAATAAGTCAGAATGGATATGTACCCAAAGGTGTCTTGAAGGATGTCCTATAGGCCCACAAGACCGAGTAAAAAAGTTGTGACCAATCCTTTCAGTCTGGGCGGACAACCTTCTGCAATATTGTCTTGATCTTCCGATTCGAAACCTCAGTAAGACCATTCATCTATGGATGATATGGAGTGTCAAATATATGGTCTATGTTGAACTCGTTAGAAAGGACCCTTACCTTGTACTTGATAAAATGAGTCCCTCCGTCAGAAACCAAAACTATAGGAACCCCGAATCATGATATGATATTCTTCCTCAAAAATATGCAAACAATCCTCTCATCAACGGCTCCGGTGGGGATGGCCTCAACCCAACGACTCACATTATCCACAACCAACAAAATGTACTCAAATCCTGACTCTTAGGGAATGGGCCCATAAAATCGATGCACTATGAGTTAGAAACCTCACAGAAGTGAATGAGATGCATCGACATCATGTCTCTATGACCACAACTACCTATCCTCTGGCAGTCAGTATACCGCTTCATGAATTCAACTGAACCCTTAAAGAGTGTTGGCCACAAAAGGATGGATTGGAGAACCTTGTATGTTGTCCATCTCCCAGAGTGATGTCCTCCTACCTCAAGCTTGTGGCAATAGGTGAGGATGGTGTGTTTCTCCTCTTGAGGAATATACCGTCGCCAGACACTATCTCCCCCTTCATGGTAGAGGGTGGGATCCTCACAATGGTACGAATTGGCTTTTGCTATGAAAGTCTCAAGTCACTGCCTCATCCAACCTTGTGGAACTTTCTTGGTAACAAGTTAGTTCACAATGTCAACATACCATGGAAGAGATGTGATGGCAAGAATCACATCATCAGTGGAAGTCTTAGTGATATGTGTTATTATCTCAGAATCCTCAAGATGAACTAATCGGGAGAGATGATCTGCCACCACATTCTTGACCCCAGGTTTCTCCTTAATCTCAATATCAAACTCCTGGAGTAGAAGGATCCATCTAGTCAAGCATTTCTTGGCATCCTTCTTAGCCATTAAGTACCGGATGGCGGTGTGATTAGTGTAAACAGTCACTCAATATCCAAGAATGTAAGATCTAAACTTATCCAAAGCAAAGACTACAACTAGCATCTCCTTCTTGGTAACAGTATAATTCCACTGGTTGGAATCCAAAGTATGGCTATAGCATAAAAGGCAATCCATCCCTCCTCTATCCTAGCACAACCCCTATGGAAAAATCAGAAGTGTTCATCATGATCTCGAATGGGAGAGACCAATTGGGTGGCTAAAGGATAGGAGCCTGCACAACCAAATCCTTGAGAGCCTCAAATGATGAAAGACACTTATCATCTATAAGTAACTCAGTGTCTTTCATGAGAAGATCAGTAAGAGGCCGGGCAATACGACTGAAGTCCTGAATGAACTGTCGGTAGAAACTGACATGCCCTAGAAAAGACTACAACTGCCTTAGATTGGACAGTGTAGTGAGCTTCTTGATGATATCTACCTTGGCCGAATCGACCTCCATGCCCCTGTTGGAGATGATATGACCAAGGACCTTCCTTTGAGTCATCATGAAATGACTCTTCTCCCAAGATAGAACAAGGTTGACCTCAATGCACCATTGAAGCACATGGTCTAGGCAAGCAAGACATGCATCAAACTCATTATCGTAAACCGAAAAATCATCCATGAAGACCTCTAAACATTCACCCATCATGTCCAAAAAGATGGAATGCATGCACCTTTGGAATGTAGCCGGGGCATTACATAATTCAAAGGGCATCCATCTAAAAGCATACATCCCAAACTAACATGTGAATGTCATCTTATCCTGGTCTTCGGGTGCAAAGGCCACCTAATTATACCCCGAGTACCCGTCAAGAAAGCAGTAATGACTCTTCCTAGTTAATTTATCAATAATCTGATCAATGAATTGTAGTGGGAAGTGATCCTTCTTGGTGGTATGATTCAATCATATGTAGTCCACACAGACCCTCCAACAAGTGGGTACACGGGTAGCAATCTCCTCTCTGTACTCATTCACAATTGTAGTAATACCCATCTTCTTAGGTACCACATGTAATGGACTAACTTACTTGGAGTCGGAGATGGGGTAGATAAAATCAACGATCCACCTCTTGGATATTTCCTTCATGACCACTTCTCGAATATTCAGGTTCAACCTTCGCTGGAACTCACACGAAGGCTTAGTGTCATCCTCGAGATAGATGTGGTGGGAGCATAGGGTCAGACTTATCCCCTAGAGATCTGCTACAGACCAACTGATTGCCTTGTAGTTCCACTCAAGAGCCTCCATCAAACAAGATTCTTGGTAATTAGTAAAATCCGCTGAGATAATGACTGGAAACATATCAGATTCGCACGCATGGAATCTGTACTTCATTCTATGCAGTAAGGTCTTCAATTATGGGCATGTGGGAGCTGGCAAATCTGGCCTATGAAAAGTCTGAGTGAAGGCTACCAGATCTGAATGTGAGAACTCTTGCTGCTCATCTGAGCTCGACGAAGATGGCCCTACTGGTGTCTCTATCAACTGCATTGGCATTGTCTCTGTCCTGGATGTAGGCTCTGTAGACATCAAACATGACAAATACTCATCAAAATCCTACCAATCAAAATCTGTGTCTGAGTCTGAGGAGTCTGAATCTGAGTGACATGAAATGCAATCAATCTTGTAATAAGAATATGCATTGTAAGCCTCTAAAAGTATCCCGCACCACAAGTGTGCTCTCTAAACTCTCATCGGCTGACATCTGTGAATCTGTACTTTGAAGTTGTGACAAGAGACCGTGAAATTGGGTCAGCCCAAACTGCTTCGTCGTCTGTAATCACAAAATCACACTCGTGGGGGATGTTTGGCTCTGAATCTGTTGTCTTCTTGGACCCCTACTCTGAGCTAGTTGAATCTCTAGCTCTCAACTCCTCAATCATCTTTATTTGTATGCCCTCACCCTTGACGTAAAAGTATCACATCCCATTATCATGATCATACACAGCCTTTGTTGTTGCCATAAAAGGTCAGCCTAATATGATGGGGGTATCTGTAAGTAATTCAGGGATCTCCATGTCCACCACAACAAAGTCGATGGGGAATTTCAGGCCCTGAATGGTGACGGCCATGTCCTTCAGTATCCCCTTCAGCCTCTTGACAAATCTATTTGCAAACTGAAGTACTGTCTTCCTCTATCAAAGAGGGCCAAACTTGAATTGGACAAGTAAGGCTCCCGGAAGAAGGTTAATCGAAGACCGACTGTCTAATAGAGTACAATTGAACCTGTGCTCGTGAATATGCCATCTGACATATGGAGCCCTTGTATCTGGACACTTTCCTGGCAATCAATTCTGGATGGTGAAGCATGTGGCACAGGTGAGCACATGGATCTCTGCACTGTGGTTGCGCCTCTACTTCCTACGTACCGTGGTCTTCTCTCTAAGGTTCTTCTAGAAGAGAGGGATGCGTTCCAATGCCTCCTGGAGAGTCAGCTGCATATGAAATATGTCTATTATCTACTCGTTGAACTCCAACTGCTGTCTCTTTTTTGGATTTTCTATTTTTTGGCCCTTCCCCAAGCAGAGTGCTTGAGTGAAGGGGATAAATGAACCCTCCTCAGGAACTAGAGGATCAGGAGTAGGAAAAGGTCTCTGAGCATACAAATGGCCGGAATCCATACAAGCATCATTACGTACCACATCAAATGGACCAGAGGAAGAAACATTCATTTATTAATCTTTTTGTTTTCAAAATTTTTCTATTTTTTGTATTTTTCTAAAAACATCATCCTCATATACAGGAATAGGAGTCAAAAAGTCTGGAGCATATATACAAGGACTCTTGGTGGCATCAGTACCACCGAAAACATTTGAAGAAGCGGCATCAGTACTGTGCTATGGCCAATCAAGTGAAGAACTGGTGGCATCAGCACCACCATTTGCAGCATCCGGAGAAGGGACGGCATCAACACCATCGCATGGATCATCGACCTTAGAGACATCAACGCCATCATCATCATCATCAACAACAACAACATCAACAGCACTAGCACCGCTCTCTAGCTCATCTTGCGCTTTGGAGTCTGCATGTGGATGTCGCCTAGATGAGTCATCGCCTGCTAGCTTCATACCACTCCTAAGTATCACAGAATCAGCATCAAATAAATAATGGATATCATCAAGTACCTCACTAGGAGTGTTGGACTCTATAGACTGTACCTGCTCATATTTTCTCTTCAAATTATTCGGATTGGGCTCGATCTATGTGGGTATGGCAGCCTTGCCCTTGATGATCTCTCATCTCCTGCATGAAATCATCCATCTCTCTCTCCTGAAAGTGGTCTGCTACTCTGCAAGCATACGGGAGAGATACTCTAAAGCTGGGTTCTCATACGAGGGAGTATGGGAACCAGATGGGTTGCCTCTCTGAAAGTGGTGAGGCTTCCCATGCTGCTGCTGGTAAGAGCGAGGGGGAGGCAGGTGAAACTGGGAGTGAGGCTACTGCTGCCTCCACTGCTGACCCTGATATTGGGGTCGAGGAAGGGTGTGCTGGGAGTACTGGGGTTGTTGTTGCTACGTGCCCTATCTTGACTATATCAGAGGCTGCTGTTGGGTTTGAGCACCTCCAGTAGACCATCTAAAGCCAGGGTGATCACAACAGATTCTGGGCGGCTGCTAGTGCTGGGAACACTAAATCCTGTTGTCTTCCATTAACGACTCTGTCTGCTCGTGTGATGGTGGGGGGAAGGATGACAATGGTTGATCACTCTGATATACCACCATCTATTTGTCTGGTGAATGTGGTGGTGGCAATTGGTACTGCGGGGCTGACTGAACATGCTCCACATGAATGTGGCGAACCTGTCTGTATGAGGTGGATGGCTGT
Source organism: Ottelia alismoides (assembly GCA_037367405.1). Classification (NCBI taxonomy): domain Eukaryota; kingdom Viridiplantae; phylum Streptophyta; class Magnoliopsida; order Alismatales; family Hydrocharitaceae; genus Ottelia; species Ottelia alismoides. Next base: position 481,952 of record JAZKJV010003126.1, read on the forward strand.
GATGATCTGCTCCCCTCATCAACATGTGACCTAGACTGTGGCAAAGAAGTCATTTGTGCCTCTTTGAGGCACATGATCTGTGTCATAAGGTCACTCATGGTCTAGGTCAACTCATCAATCATGTTGGGCCTGTCTAGACCCTGGCAAGTCTTTTTCTCTATAATCTCTATATGGTCCAACTTCTAGCTAATGATGCCCATGTCTGCACTAGTGCTGCTGCTGTAGAAGATGAAGAAGGATCAGCCTCTATACGTGCAACTCTGTGGTGATAAAATGCCTGGAGAGAGGCTTCCCCTGAGTGTAGACACAAGCGTGGGTCATCATTGTGTAGTTCTCAACCATCTCCTCATAGATGGCCTAGACCTGGTCCTCATCCTTGGAAAAATAGGATCCTCCACAAGAGGCGTTGACAAGCCCCTGCAGTTCAGGTGTCAGCCCACAAAAGAAGCTCTGGACAAGATTGGGCTTGTTGATATCGTGATGTAGACACATGTCTATGAGCTCTCTAAATTGATCCCAAGCCTCATGGAACGACTCATTTGGGATCATGGAAAAGTTGTTGATCATCTCTCTTCCTGCATTCGTCCGACTGAGTGGATAGTACTTGTTGAGGTACTCGGTCCTCAATTGCTCCCAGGTAGTGACATCACTGCACAAGTGTTTCAACCAGTAGACTGCTCTGTCAACCAAGGAAAATGGGAAGGCTATCAACTTAATTGTGTCCTCATCCACTAGCCTGTCGTGCACTGTGCTGCAAATCATCTTGAACTCCTAGAGATGTAGATGGGGCTCCCCGATGCCCATGGAACTTGGGAAACAACTGAATCCTCTGTGGACGAAGCTTAAAATCTCCCAGAATGGTTGGAAATTGAATCCACCTGTGGGTAAGAGTTGCACCTGAAGGATATGGGATAATCATCAAGCGCATCACAGAAGCGTGAGCATTGTATCGAATACGACGAGGAACGATTAGTCGTATTAGTTGTTCTATGCAGCGGAAATTAAAATTTATTTTCATGCGATGAAACCACATGATCCAAGAACACTTCTCGAATCATTTTGTCTAAGCCACAAACAAGTAATTGGATTACCTCTTAGAGCGTGGTTGCGATCGAGTCTCTAAACAAAGAGACCTCCTGTCTCAAGTCCGATCCGACGGAGGAGACACTTGCGAGCATGTTGATGAAATACATGCTTCTCGCCATCCATGTTGATGATCCAAGTGGCGGATCACCTGATCTCAACACACAAGATCCGACGTCTTCTTCACGAGCAAGGCGCACCGAAGGAGACGGAGATCCACGAAAAAACGATCGGGCAACATAACGACGACACTGCGGCGATGGAGACTCCCTATAGGGCATCCATGGTGGATGACCATATGAGAGGGAGAGAGAGAGAGTAGGTGTGTAGAGAGAGGAAGAGAAAGAGATACTTATGTTCTCATTGTGTGTAAAGAAGATCAAAGGGGTGCCTCTCCTTTTATAATATTTTAGGATCCATGGATCTCAATCCATGGGCAACACAAATCCAATGGCTCATATTGATTTGTGTTTCTTTTAATGGCTAAGATTTATGCTGGTAAAAACCAAAAACAATTAATTTAATTTAGATTAAATCTATATTGATAAATCAATATAAATCAATCCCAAATTAAATCAAGCAATCATGGAGATTATTGGAATGAAGATTGCCTCCTTCAATAATATGGGATTTGGTGGCAATCTCATGTAATCTCTTGATATCTCATGAGATTACATTATTCCACATAAATCTCCAAGATTTGCAACAACACTTGTTGTATATTATTCAACAAAATTAATTCATAATTATTTTATGAATATTGCAATCTTGCCACTGGAAAATTGTGAATCACATTCACAACCTAAAATAAAATGTGAATTACATTTTCAATTTAATGTTCAATGTGAATCCAATTCACATTAACATTTAATTAACAAATGTAAATTACAAATAGCTCTCTCTCTCTCTCTTATATATTATAAATCACATTTATAATATATATGATTAATATGGATAGTGCTATCCACATTGTTCAATATCCATGATAATTAAATCATATTTAATCATCTTGGAACTCTATTCTCATGTGCCCAAATAATATGAATCATATTCAAATTATTTATATCTTTGATAATCAAATCACATTTAATTATATAAGATAACTCTCTTTATAATATGAATCGAATTCATATTAATCATGATAATTAAATCACATTTAATTATCCATTTTCTCAATGCTCGGATGCATATATCAACAATGAAATTATCCTAAACTCTTTCAAGGATAATGCACTTTCTCTATGGATACTTGGAGATAAGGACATGGCGATTGTATTGTTCCACGTATAGTGACTTGGATATTGAGATCACATCTCAAATCCAGATCTCGGGTCTCCCATAGATGCTTGATTAAATCAAGACCGCAAATCTAATCTTCTAATTGCATCTGAATCACATTTAGATCAATGTCCAACATTTGGACTAAGATCATGTTACTTCTCTACTGAGAGGAGTCACTAAAATCCACAACCGTTTCATCACTCCCTAGGAATGGAAGCGTCATGGTTATACAACCATTTATGATCACATCACCCTCAGGTATTCCCAATACCTGTACATCCTGCATACTGGAAGACCCAGAATAAACCTGAAGTATAAGATCAATTTTACATTGTCTATTTCAGGGATTTATCATTAAGATTCTCATTTGACTATTGGGAGTTGGTATCAATCATATACTTTCCAAAAGCATATATCATACCCAGGTGTTGATCATATACTTTCTAAAAGTATACATCAAACCTATAAATTCAGTCAAGCTTCCAAAGCGAGATGACCGTGCATGGAATTTGATTCTTCCCAATATCTCATGAGTGAGCTCATGTCTTATGGTTCAGTAATGAGCCTGTATGATCCCTTTGAGAGATCGTATTACTCATATGCCCTTATATGCACACCAGCGCGCCAGTGTATAGACCTTGATTAGGTCATCAACCTATTGGTCTGCCAAATGTACATACTCAGACATATAGTAACACATATGTCTCTGGTCAGAGGATGTGTGCCTATATCATGACAGCATACGACATAGGGCTTTGGTTATCTCGATCTCGTTAAGTCAACTCTTTGACCTAACTTATCTAACACCTCCAAATCTCTATTCCTATGCAGAGAACCTGCATCAAGAGGTCGGTTAGATATCAGCCTCAACGAGAAAGGATTGCCATCTCCTACTCAGGATGGAGATCATATCTTAACAATCATTTTACGGTGCTTGATGAGTCCTCAATCTAACTTTTTAGATATTCATCCAAGCACCAGCCTCTATGATTCAATAATTGAATCAACTGTTGTATGATCATCAAGATGGCCATGGTACATAACCCTAATTGTACTAAGGGGCCTATTATGCATATTATTTATTGTTCATTTCATATCAGGGAATGATATTTGCAATAACATTTATTGCATAATGGCTCGCCATGGGCTCGCATGTCCAACAATCTCCCACTAGCCCAAAGAGCCATTAATGGGCTAATCATTTAAACCCACACTCATGTGATAATCATAGGCTATTTAGAAAATAGCTAGGTAAGATGATCAGTCACTTTGTTCCCAAGAGACTACGCTAATTCCTTTTACGACACTTGCATATCCCCTAGTAACAGTGCTCAAATCCAATGCGAATGTTGCATCTTATGCAACCAATACTCAATTTTGTTATAGTGTCCTTAACACTATAGCTCGATAATTATTATAACCAGTATGTTCATAATCCTTACCAGGATACCTTTATTCCTAGAGATCTCTATCTCCTAAGGTATCAATGTTTAAGACCCTTATAGATCACTATATATAAGATCTTAAACGTCTGAAGATAAGACTTTGAGATCACTATCTCGAAGTTTCATCATCTTTTGAAGATATTGTTATTACTGCAATCAAGTGTTTATTCACCATAGTAGGATCAGCAACCGTTTACTACTCTCACTGCATAGCAGACATCTGGCTTTTGTACACATCTAGCATGCACTCGGATTCTCGAAATTGATGCACAAGGGCAAGCAGTTTTAGTATTCACATCCTCAACTCTTTGAGGTATTATTCCTTTAGATAGGTCAGTACCATATCATAAGGGAAAGAATCCTTCCTTGGAATTTTCCATGGAAATGTCCAAGGTATACCATTAATGTGATGGTCCCAATACCCTCTTATCTTTGCTTGTGAACAACTTCAGAACTAAGATCTAAGAGGTATCCTTAAGATCATATCTCGAGGTATGGAACAATCAGATTATAAAACACTTATTATTATCATCCTTAGATCATTCGAAATGATTAGGATATCTACATTTAGCATGATGAACACAACGACACTTCCACTAAGCTTCATATGGTTTATCAAGATTTTATCTGAAACCATAACATTTATGATTTCATCAAATCCAATATTCCAACTACAAGAAGTTTATTTGAGTGTAGCTATGGTTAACAATATTCTGATGGGTTAAAGCAAGGTCATTGGAGTGCAAGTATCATCGCAAGCGATGTCTGCTGCACATGGCCACGAACCGTGCTTTGAAGGTCTCTACCTTTTCATCAGGTTTACTCTTTCTCTAGGAGATCCATTTTAACCTTAATGGGTCTTACCCATATAGGTGGATCCCCGAGGGTCTATATACAACACTTGTATATGAAGTCTACTTTAGACTTTATTGCTAACATCCATCTTTCCTTGTCATGATCTTTAGAAGCTTCATCATATGAAGTTAGATCATTGTCAGATTCAACTGACACAAAATCCATCTTCAAACTTATTTGAAGAGGTATTAGTGTTTCATCTTTAATTGTCTTTTTAGTTTCCGATTCCAGGAGCCTCATTATCATCTCAAGATTAAATGAGTTCCTTTACTTCAATTTCATCCTGATTCTCAAGAGAGTCATCCTTTAAGATTCATATTCATAAAGATGAGATCCTCTAAGAATCTCAAGGTCATAAAGTAGGTATCCAATACCATCCTCTATTTTTCTAATGAAGTAGCACTCTCCAGTGCCAGATTCCAGATTACTTGCATGGAACCTTATATATTGTAGTCTCTACTACATATATATCTTGGAAACTAATAGGTAATTATGCTAATATTCATTGTTGATCATATAATGTCACACATGATCCAATTGTATCTCCCTACAACTCTTATTGAGTTTAGGTTTATAAGGAGGAGTGAGATAAAAATAATATTCATATCTCTATAAGGTATTCCATGAATTCATCTAATAGATACAAGCTACCTAGGTTAGATCAAATTCATTTCATCTTCCTTTAGACTTTGGTTCAAAACCAAAATTGTGAAATCTTTGAACATTTCAAAGCTTTCTAAGGTGAAGGAAAGAAATCTCATATCTCAAATAATCATCAATAGATACCGCATATCCATAATGTTTATCCTGATATAGATGATTCACATACATCAATATGTCTGAGATTTTGAATACCTTGACATCTTACACCATTCCCAAGGAAGGGTGTATTGGACATTTCTACTTTTGAATACAGTATTCACAAGTATGTAAGATTTGAACCTTTAGACAATCTAAAGTTTCATCTCTTATTAGTCTATTGATCACATCAATAGACAAATGTCCAAAATATGATGCTAGATCATTATCAAATGATCTTCATCCTCCTATTGATCTTTAATGGTTTAATTTTCAGTATTAGAAATCTTAATGAACCATTCATTAATTTTCTAATTTAGTAGAGTCCACAAGATTTTAGATTACTATCTGAAATATCTCCATCATAACTCTTTATGATAGGTCTATTACAGAATTCATATTTATTTCAAACATTTAGAAATAAACAATGAGTGTATTCTAATATCTAGGTCATAGAGACATTCTCTAAGACTAAGGGCTCTCCCACTGAAATTAACAAGTCCATCTATCCAATAGATATTGTTGCAACAATTTCTCAATATCCATATGGATGACTATTAAACCTTAAAATCAAATTTTATAGTCTTCTAATACATATGCAACTAATTGCAAGTATTATTAGAAGAATGAGATACAATTATTAGACTTTGATCTTATCAAATAAGAAGTCAATTTCAATGATTAAATGTAGATTATCCCGATGCACCATCTAAGTCCTTCTCTAAGGATTCTAGTTAGACTTGATAGTCATACTATCAATACATTGGCTTATTGTAGTATTGGCATTCATCCAACTATTTAGATGTCATATGGAAGTTACAGAAGTACAGTCAACTCTTTGACTTTTCTTCTCACTTTGGTCCAACCTATGCTTCCACTGCGCTCCCTTTATCTATAAGCTACCATTGCTCAAAAAGGAAGGATCTCTTATGTCAAAATCAAAAATTTCAATATAAGAGTATTTCAACATTTATACATGCTTCATTCAATTTATACAATATGAAGCTTCATGAATGACCAGAGAATAGAGAGTAGAATGATGACACTCGTCGTATCTACATCTATCTAAATTCTTAAAACATTGGTTTAGGTAGGTATTTAAACAATTTGAATACAACATCTCTTATAAAGCAACCATTCTGCATGATGCAGAGAACCATGTCATTCATGATTAAATGTTGAGAGCACATATGCATGCCAAAATATCTTCTTATATTTTATAAGGATTATTTGATAATTACGATCATCATCGACATATCACTTCCAAAGTACATTCGATGAGAGATCAAGACTGTAGAGACATACAAACCCTAGGGTTGTAGTTCTATTGCCTATTTAATTGTCATTCCTCATTATTATGAGGAAGTCCTGCACATTGCAACCACATACATTATGTGTCCAACTGCAAGTATAATATATTGATCATGGATCCAATCCATGATAATTTACTAGTTATTATTGAGTATAACATTGAGTGGGTTTAATGAAGGATTATCTGAAATAAAAATTTTGCATAAATATACATAAATATATATACACATTTTACTTTGATTTAGGAATTTTTATATCAAAGTTGTCTTGCCTTATCAACGTTGAAAGTTCATTCCCTTTATCACTTTCAATGTAAGAGATATACTTACCATTATATCTCAAGCAAGACCTGGGATCTTTTTCCTTATCTTTGTTACATCCCAATAATATGAGAACCTGTAACTCCATTAAAAAGAAGCAGGAACACATTCCGCCTTGCAAGTCTAACTTGCATCTCCCAATTCAGTCTTTAAACCCGGGCCCACCACCCCTAAGGTGATGTTGACCCATCATTAATTGAACCAACCGTCAACAGGAATACAACTCGCTATACGCAATCCAATATCGCCCCAATAATATGAGGACTCGATATTGGGGTCACTACGCATATGTCCTTACTCTTTCGAGAAGTGACGAGCCCGCTCCAAATGGATCGTATGCAAGAGCTGTCACTTCGGACAAGCGTCTCCTACATACAATATCTGGCGACAGAACCCTTCGCTTTGACGGAAGACCATGGATATCACTTATGTGATCCTCCTCCTCATATTCAAATTTTAATCAATTATTATGAATCATATTCATATAATTAATTCTTCCAAGGGAAATACACATCTATTCATAATAGTGTGTTTTTAGTTGGATATAATTAACTTAATCACATTAAATTAATTTTCAATCCAATTCAATCAACAAACTTGATTATTTTTACTTGAATACATATATGGTATTATCTCAAAATACGTATTAATTCGAATTTTAATAATTACAAAATACATAATGATTTCTCCGGCATTATCGAGTCCCTACTCTCTGTCATGGCCAGTACCGACTAAAGTGGGACGAACTATAACCGGTATGACCCGCTACCCTAATGCCTCCCGACTAGACACCATATCCACTTCAGGAAAGGACAATACCAATTAGATCAATGTGTACTTTGAGATGATCAGCGTTTCTTCAACCGAAATTATACTTTATAGTAATAATCAAAACACTTATTGATTATAAGGAAATTTGCTAGGCAAATTCCCAATCCTATTCAAGCAAGTTGTTTGTTGATTGTGTTTCCAATTATGATCTAGATCAAATCTAATCAATTTATTGGTTGAGGCCAAGTCAATTAAGGAAATAATCATCATTAAATATTTCCCAAATATTTTCCATAATTATTTCATGAAATTAACAATTAATTTCAGTAATTGACAATCACATGGTTCTTGATTAGGAATGTAATTTCAGCAGTGACCCCTACTTACTAAAATTAGCATATCTAAATTAATTCATATCAAAATTAGACAAAATCAGTTTCCAAACTTTGCTAATTTGATTTATGACAGAACTTAAGAGATATTTCATGCATTTCTATGCAGATCAAAACAGTAATCAACTCATTAATCACGTTAAGTCGCAGTTCCCGCAACAGTGAATACATGTTCATTAAAACAAGCATATCTCGAGCAAACGGAATCCAAATTACGTAAACTCAGATCCTATGGTTTCCTTATTTAATGGAGAAAAAAATAAATATATTATTTTTGTGTTCAAACAATTTTCACAGGGCCTAAAATAATCACAAAACAGAGATGCGAAAATGAAGTGCGATAAAACTTTCGCAATGCTAACGAACCCAAGTCGCCTTAGGTTTATAGATCGTATCCGAAACCTTCAACCTGGCTATGATACCACTTGAAGGATATGGGATTATCCTCAAGCACATCACGGAAGTATGAGCGCCGTATCAAATACGACGAGGAACAACTAATCGCACTAGTTGTTCTATGCAGCGGAAATTAAATTTTTTTTTCATGCGACGGAATCACATGATCCCAGAACACTTCTAGAATCGTTTCGTCTAAACCACAAGCAAGTAATAGAATTACCTCTTGAAGCGTGGTTGTGATCGAGTCTCTAAATAAAGATTCCTCCTGTCTCAAGTCCGATCCGACGGAGGAGACGCTTGTAAGCGTGTTGACGAAACACGTGATTCTCGCAATCCATGTTGATGATCCAAGCGGCGAATCTCCTGATCTCGCCACATGAGATCCGACGTCTTCTTCATGAGCGAGGTGCACCGAAGGAGATGGAGATCCACGAGCAAACGATCGGGCAGCATAATGACGATGCTGCTGCGATGGAGACTCCCTCTAGGGCATCCATGGTGGACGACCATATGAGAGGGAGAGAGAGAGTAGGCGTGTAGAGAGAGGAAGAGAAAGAGAGACTTATGTTCTCATTGTGTGTAAAGAAGAGCAAACGGGTGCCTCTCCTTTTATAATATTTTGAGATCCATGGATCTCAATCCATGGGCAACACAAATCCAATGGCTCACATTGATTTGTGTTTCTTTTAATGGCTAAGATTTGTGTTTGTAAAAACCAACAATAATTAATTTAATTTAGATTAAATCTATATTGATAAATCAATATAAATCAATCCCAAATTAAATCAAGCAATCATAGAGATTATTGGAATGAAGATTGTCTCCTTCCATAATATGGGATATTGTGGCAATCTCATGTAATCTCATGATATCTCATGAGATTACATTATTCCATGGAAATATCCAAGATTTACAACAACACTTATTGTAAATTATTCAACAAAATTAGTTCATAATTATTTTATGAATACTGCAATCTTGCCATTGGAAAATTGTGAATCACATTCACAGCCCAAAATAAAATGTGAATTACATTTTCAATTTAATGTTCAATGTGAATCCAATTCACATTAACATCTAATTAACAAATGTAAATTACAAATAGCTCTCTCTTATATATTATAAATCACATTTATAATATATATGATTAATATGGATAGTGTTATCCACATTATTCAATATCCATGACAATTAAATCACATTTAATCATCTTGGATTTCTATTCTCATGTGCCCAAATAATATGAATCACATTCAAATTATTCACATCTTTGATAATCAAATCACATTTAATTATCTAAGATAACTCTCTTTATAAAATGAATCGAATTCATATTAATCATGATAATTAAATCACATTTAATTATCTATTTTCTCAATGCTCGGATACATATATCAACAATGAAATTATTTTGAACTCTTTCAAGGATAATGCGCTTTCTCCGCGGATACTTGGAGATAAGGATAGGGTGATTGTATTGTTCCACGTATAGTGACTTGGATATTGAGATCACATCTCAAATCCATATCTCGGGCCTCCCATAGATGCTTGATTAAATCAAGACCGCAAATCTAATCTTCTTATTGCATCTGAATCACATTCAGATCAATGTCCAACATTTGGACTAGCATCATATTGCTTCTCTAGTGAGAGGAGTCACTAAAATCCACACCCGTTTCATCACTCCCTAGGAATGGAAGCATCATGGTTATATAACCGTTTATGATCACATCACCCTCAGGTATTCCCAATACCTGTACATCCTGCATACTAGAAGACCCAGAATAAACCTGAAGTATAAGATCAATTTTACATTGTCTACTTCAGGGATTTATCATTAAGTTTCTCATTTGACTATTGGGAGTTGGTATCAATCTTATACTTTCCAAAAGCATATATCATACCCAGGTGTTGATCATATACTTTCCAAAAGTATACATCAAACCTACAAATTCAGTCAAGCTTCCAAAGCGAGATAACCGTCCACGGAATTTGATTCTTCCCAATATCTCATGAGTGAGCGTATGTCTTCTGGTTCAGTAATGAACCTGTATGATCCCTTTGAGAGATCGTATTACTCATATGCTATTATATGCATACCAGCGAGCCGGTGTATAGACCTTGATTAGGTCATCAACCTATTGGTCTGCCAAGTGTACATACCCAGACATATAGTAACACATATGTCTCTGGTCAGAGGATGCGTGCCTATATCATGACAGCACACGACATAGGACTTTGGTTATCTCGATCTCGTTAAGTCAACTCTTTGACCTAACTTATCTAACACCTCCGAATCTCTATTCCTATGCAGAGGACCTGCATCAAGAGGTCGGTTAGATATCAACCTAAATGAGAAAGGATTGCCATCTCCTACTCAGGTTGGAGATCATCTCTTAACAATCACTTGACGGTGCTTGATGAGTCCTCAATCTAACTCTTTATATATTCATCCAAGCACCAGCCTCTATGATTCAATAATTGAATCAACAGCTGTATGATCATCAGATGGCCATGGTACATAACCCTAATTGTACTAAGGGACCTATTATGCAAATTATTTAGTCTTCATTTCATATCAGGGAATGATATTTGCAATAACATTTATTGCATAATGGCTCGCCATGGGCTTGCATGTCCAACAGCACCAGGGGGTTGCAATGCTCTCATGGAGCGCAAAGGTCTCTATGGATCACGGACCACTCTTTTTGGTGTCTGTCTCTGTCCTCTGCTCGATCCTCGGGTATCTCTCCTCCTCCACCGGGTCTCTCAAATCTGGCATCTGCTCTTCCATCTCGATCTGTGTGAACTCCCACCTCACCTCTGTCATGAGAAACCCTTGGTCCCTAATTTGTCTATGCATCCCCTTTAGGATGCCAGAAGGGTGTTGTTGATCATAGACTGATCAAACATGTCGTGAATTTGGGGTTTGTTTTCTTCGCATCCTATCGCGTACTGACTGATCTAACAATTCTTTCGATTTAATTTTATTCCTAAGTCCATAAAATAGGGGGAGGAAGATGGAAAAGTCGATATGTCATGAAATCAATGAAGGATGCGCGAGATAGAAGGCGTACCTTAATCCAGCAGTCTACATGCAATATGATCCGCACATAAATGTAAAGATAGAAAATAAACTACCTATATGATACAATAAGAAACTGCCCTTAACAATAGCTTCTATTATGGGAAGAACAAGGTGCTAACTATCTAGAAATGAGAACAAGGTCTGATCTTCGATGCCCCTCGGTGCCCACCACAACGAGTCCTACCAACGTTGTATGTCACCTCGGCGTGCAGACTCAAATCCAAATGGTTAATAATTTATTTGACTAAGTTCAATCAATTATATAGGATTAGATATTCTATTAGGTTTTTGGACCTAATCACTACCTAGCTCAACCTAATAAAAGCCTATGTCTAGGGCTCACACACAGAAAACAAAATAAAATAAAGTCAGAATACTCATCTACGAGAAACAAAATAAAATAAAGGCGGTGAAAACGATAATGAAAACCCGGTAAGGTCCCCTGAGTGCACCGCACTCGGCGAAACATATGTCGAATAGGAATGTCCAAAGTCTCTGAAAGTTATTACAAGTTTATGAAAATATGAAATAGAATGTCTGGAAATAAAGTATAAACACTAAGATAGTCTTCTTCTCCTTCTGTTCCTCCTCGACTTCTCTCTCCTGCTAGTCAGTGTAGAACGCCCAACCTCTGCCTCGCTCGAGTACACTGACTCTCCTAAGATAGCCTCCCTTTCTCCATAGGCCCTCGCAACAAAGGTGAAAAGAGAAGAGTGTCGGAAACAATTTTGAGAAATATAAGCAAATAAAATAAAATAAAAGAAAGAGAAAATAAACACAAAAAGAAACAAATAAGAAAACAGAATCCAAACTACCTACTTGTGCTCCCCGGAAACAGCGCCATTTTGATGAGCAAAATGGCTAACTCGGGTTAAGTTGATTGATTAATGTGTCGTTGTCATCCAAGCTAACCGATTTGAAATCGAGAAAATTATTCAACCACAAATAAATCAAGCAAGTAAAACAATGGTCTAAGCTACTTTTATTAACCTGGTATAGCGACTAGGGTCAAACACAAGGAACACTATGAAAAACTAGGTAGATAAATCAAGATATTCAAAGGATTTTTATATTCTTTGGTGGTTTCTAATTTTGCAAATTTAAAATTTTTGAAAATGAGGAAAATAAAGACAAATACATACTCTTTTTATATTTTTCAAAAAGGGTAAAAATAACCAGAAAAATCAAGTAAAAAGATTGTTATGTTTTTGAACATTTTTTAAGTTTTTATAAATGATGGATAATTTTTAGATGTTTTTGGGACTTTATAAAAATCAAAAACTGAGAAAATAACCAAACAGTACACAGTCAATAGTGCTCTTCAAATTATCAAATATGCTCAAAACTCTTGGGAATCAATTTTATTAAAAACTATATGCAAATTTCTACAAAGAGAGACCAAGAACACAATTTTTGAATCATTATATGATTATATATAATTTTTATGGTGTTGTTAGGATTTTGAAAATTTTTAGAGTTTTATAAACGTAAATGCAATGAAACCGGTACACAAAATCAAAATCAAAACAAGCCTATTCTAGTTTTTTTAGAATTTTTGAGGCATGTTTCGACTTCTTATTAATTTTCTAATGCAAATACTAACTTTTTAGATTGTTTTTAAATTTTGATAATAACAAATAAAATAAAAATTACAAACAAAAATCACCATAAATAATACACACTAGCGGGAGCTAAACAAAATTTTTATGTAGTTATTTTGCTATTTATTGTAATTAATAAAAGAGAACAAAAATTAAATAGAGTATATAGGACCTAGATGCAAATATTTCAAGTTCTAGGGTCAAATATTAAGAAGTGATAAAATCCAGGGGCCCTAGTGTAATTAATCCAGAGAAAACGTGCGCCTGCATGTGGTTCACAGAATAGGGGCATAAATACAAATACTCAAAAATATTTTCGCTTCAGAAAACACATGAAAATACAAGGAAAAATATGCTAATATCCCTCAAAACACATGCAGGCACACGTGAGTTCGACTCGACTAGACTAAAATGCAAGTACTACAACTCTGAGGTCTTAACTGCAAATGTTCATATTTACCTTTACAAATTATTATATTAAAACGAAATGACAGAACAAAGGTAGGTAAAAAGTGCAATATACCTAGGCAGGCACGTGGCACACATGCGGTGGCAGTAACGTATGGTCCTGATGGACCATTGCTAGAATGATCTGACGGTTCAGGTGATAGACAAGGATATGCGAGTCATATACGCTCTGGAAAAGTTCTAACAGATAGGTTTTGTCAATGTCGTGTGGTCTGGATAAAATCTGGAGGTGGGGTTGCTCATCCAACGGTGTTGTAGGCATCTAGAAGAACTGGAAGAATGTAACACAGACCGAGCTTCGAGCAAGGGAGTTTGGTGCTCCAAGGCTCTGATCAGCTCGTTGTGAGGCTCAACACCAAGCTGAAGAGGTTCTGTGCCAACTGGTATACTCTGATGGAGTGAAGGATTGCTGGATGAAGATATGGAGCTCGAGGTACATGGTTCAGCTCCACCACTAAAGTCGAGGCTCGATTCGAGCCTCCCGTGCGTCCTGAACCTGCAAGTGATATTACGGCTCGAGAGTGAAGCCTCGACCAGGTTTATTTTCAGATAAAAGCCAAAGAAGTGGAAGGGTGTGAAGACCGATTTCCGGCGCACGTGGAGGAGGGAAGTCTAAGCCTAATATCGCTCTGATGAGCGAGATTTAGGGTGATCAAGGTATTCTAGAAGAAGGAAGGTGAAGTCGGGTGTGAATCGGTGCAGATAGATGATCTGGATGAGCTTCTGACTCTGAGGTCAGAGTTGGGGAGGATGGCGATCATGAATGAAATCGAAGGAAACAATGAAATACGAAGGGGTGAAGGTACCTAAATGTGTTAATGTAGAGGGCGGAGTAAGGAGAAGTGAACGGCGGGGTGATTTCCTCAACCTGACTGCGGAAGGTCGAGGACGCTACTTGCGGAGGAGGTCTTAGGCCACGGTTGAGCTACGGCTCAAATCGTCACCAAATCGAGCACTGAAGGTATCCTCAGAATCCAGTCACTGTCCTACAGGTTTCTGGTGGAAGAAAAAGAGGCGGAGCAGATGGAGGAGGCGGAAGAGAAAATTTACAGGATACCTCGGATGTCTACAAGGATCAAGAAAGTTCACGCAATCTGAAGTGGAATCGGACCCTCCTAAGGATCTGCGAGGATCACAGATCATCAGGGAGCACAGGGGTCCACAATCTGAGAGAAGAGGTGGTCAGATCAGGGCGAAAAATAGGAAGAAAATGGGTCTGACGAAGGGAATGGTGGGTCGGACCTGGAAGGTGGAAAGGTTGACCAGGGTCAAGAGACTAGGTTGACCAATCAGAAAATAGCATTTAAAAAAATCAAATAATATTAATAAAAATAGTAAATAGCCTTGAAATAAAAAATGAATACAAATAAAAAATGTTTGTTATTTTACAACTATTTTTCTGTGATTTTTAATATTTTAATAATGTATATACAATATTATATACAACATGCCTTAATATGTATATGTATCATATGCATGTGTATTATATACATGTATTTTTATTTTATTATTTTCACAAAAAAATATATTAATTTTTATATTTTATTTATTTACAAAATGATTTAAGTTGTGCAAAAACATTTTTATTTGATTTTTATAAGTTAATTACAAGTGTTTAATTAAATCAATATTATATACAATATATACAATATTGGTGTTATTATACAATGAAGAGTTGATTATTTTTTTATTTTGTTTTTGATGGAATTTATTTCAATTTTATATAATTAATAGGAGTATATACAAGTGTTTAAAAAATACAATATATAAAAGAAGTAAATAAAAAATACAAGAAAATAAGGGATGATATATACAATGAATATATACAAAATAAGGACCTTAGGTCTCCCTACTTTATTCCTTATCGATCAGGTCAATACTTGACCTTCTCTCGGGGTTCGGGTCAGTCTCACACTTATTACATAATTACATCTTCTTTTATGTCTTTTCTTTTTCTTTTTTTTCTTTATTCTTTTATTTTTGATATAAAGAGTGTTAAATATAGAATATTATTGACAATATGCACAATGCTAATTTATTGAATTTAATAAAGATTTATAGTTAATTTGCATTGGGATTTTTGCTAAAATAAAAGAGTAAAGGTTGTGATTCATGGATTCATCAGCTGGCATCAAGCCTCAGGTCCTTAAAATAATCAATAAATCACCAATAGGAGGGCATAAGGCTATGGGAGGGGAAAGAGATCATTAGGGAAATTGCATTGCAGTCCCTCAAATAAACCAAATCAACTGAGATGGATCAAGATGTCAAAAGGAGATCCTCTAAATGCTAAATGGGGATCGGAGAGTCAGGAGATGGAGGATGGATCAATCAAGAAGATGAGTGAAATCAGGTGAGTTACAAGTACTGCCACTTTGAAGCACATATAGAGATAGTACATTAAATGTGAATCAAGATGAGAGGGATCGACTAGAGGAAATCATCAGTCATAGCTCAAGAAATCATCATCAAATCATTGGGAATAAATCACATCCTCAATCTGGTGTGTGAGATAAAAAATCCTCAATGACGAATCACACCATAGATCATGCCAAAACAAGAATCCTCAATAATATATATGCACCTATCAAAATAGGATCCATCAAATATAACACATAATTCTCAGCATCCTCAAATCCACTCTACTAACTCAAGTAATTCTTCCAATTAAAACATTGATGCAGACCTCATCTAACAACACATCATTCCCAGGTAAAAGAAGGGGTGATACTGAAGGGAATGAGGAGGGATTGTGAGAAGGGCGAACCATAGACAAAATTTTGGTCCAAGAAGAGGGTCTTCTTGAAGTAGACTGGAGATAGGGTGATATGGGTAAGGAGGCGGTTGTAAAATCCAGCCACTAAAGTGAAGATCAAGACTTGATATCGTGACTCAAGAAAAGGAGACAATGATATAGACAAAGAAAGGGAGCTGGACATAATAAAAGGAACTCAAAGACTCAGGGATCTACAAACTCAAAGAGTGATGAACGTAAATGGACCCAAAATCACAATCAATGAACAATGCAACCTCCATGTTCACATACTCAACACAGTGAAGATCAAAGATGGTGATCAATCTTTTCTATTTTAGAGTTATGTGAGCATCAAAACAGTTGTACAAACACGTAGATAGGCTTGGGATTGGGGTACTATTCCTTAGTGTGTACATATCACATATAAAGTTCAGAAGACAATGAGGGGGTTGCTTTGCCCAAGACAATGAATCCATTACATTTATTTTAGGAATCGGGTAGAGTTAGCAGTCCCAATTTTTTTTGATTATCACTTTCTTGATATTTTTCTAATCATCTAATGAGCTTCCAATTCCATTAACATCCTAGGTGATCAAAATCAGAGAGAGAAGGTCGGAAAAGCTATGCAAGTCGGAAATCAATGATGCATGCATAGTTAGAAGACTTACAGTGCTTCCTAGCTTTCTCCATGTAGGATGCATAACATAATTGAAAGCTACACTACATGAAATGCAAGCCGATGAAATTACCCTCGAATAGAATATGTTATTAGTGTGAAGCACAAGATTCCAACTATCTAGATATGAGACCAAAAGATCGATATTCGATGTCACTCGGTGCCCTCAACAATGAGTCTTGTAAGCATTGTATGCGATCTCTCTCGGCACACGGTCTCAAGTCTAAATAGCCAACAATTATGATTTTACTAAGTCCAAAAGGGAATCAATAGGTACATGCAAATATATTAGGGATTTCGACCTTAATCTATCGAGCAAGAAATTCTTAAGCTAGGGCTCAATCAAATAAACAAGTAAAAATAAAAGCCAAAAACAAAGAAAATAAAAGTGATTAATACACAACAAAAAACGATGAGATCCCCAAGCGAACAATCGTGCGGGCACTGAACCTCAAGAAGTGTGAAGTGTCCTGGAGAGTACATGTTACTACAATCAATGTCTCTCTCTCTTTAATTCTAAAATGAAACAAAAATAAAAATGAAAAGAAAAATGTGAAGGAACTGTCTTCAAAATTCCTCTAGGTCTCCATTTGAAGTTCTCTCCTTTCAGCTATGTCAGAAAGCTGGCTCTGCCTTGGTTGGGTGCACATGTCCTCCTAAGAAGTCCTTCCTCACGTAGCGCTCCCTTGCAATAAAGTCAAACAAAGAGGATGATTAGACAAGTCACAAATAATATCAAATAAAATAAAAATGAATAAACAAAAAAAATAGACAAGCTTAAAGAGACAAATAAATAATTAATTACAATCTATACGCCGTTTCTCCCCAGCGACGATGCCATTTGTGGAATAGGTTTTGCGAGGGTCTAATAATTATCCTCATTGAAAAGCGAAGACAACATTGTCGCTAAGGCGACCGCTCACAAATCCCTCATTCAAAAAACAATTAAACCATAATAGATAATTTATTATAACTCTGCAACAAGTGTGTATAGTGTGTAAGCATGTGTAGTGGTCGAACACAGGGAGCAAATAATAGATTGTGCAAACTTATGCAAAATTTATCCTTTCCTCTTGTCCATTTATTATCTTTTTGTGTGGGTTTTTAAATTTATATATTTTTATTGAATTTATATTTATATTTTTTTATTTTTAATTTTATACCTTTTCTTTTCTTTTTATATTTTCTGATTATTAATTTTCTTTTCTTTCAAATATATAATATAAAAATATATAAGGCTATATATACAATATAGGCTAATATAACTATAAATACTAATAAAAATAAACAAAATACATGAAATAAAACGTTTTGGGGTTTTAAATAATTATGTAATGTTTTTGTGATTTTTTTGGAATTTTCCCATATTTTTATATATTTTTAAAATTAAAAATATCCCAAATCAGGGATTAAATAAATAGGCAGAATTGATTTGAAGATTAAAAATAGCAAATAAAGTCCTTAATTCTTCAAATCAATCTTAATAGATAGATATTAATATAAAGAAAATTGAAAAACAAAAATAAATATATTTGGAGTTTTTGGAAATTTTATATCTATTGTTACTGGATTTTGGAGTTTAAATTTTTTTGTCTTTTTCTTTTTCAGTTTTTAGGGATTTTTTGGTCTGGAGTTATAAAATACAATAATAAACAACATCCTTTTTGGGAATATTTCAAATGTTTGTATATATTTTTGGTATTTTCTAAGCCAAACAGAGACGAAAACATGCTCATTTCATTTTTAATAGATAGTTAAAATGCCTAAAATGCCAAAATAATAATGTAGCATTAAAGTACTTGTTATCAAACATTTAACCTTATTTTTGCATAGTTTTTGTAGCTTAGATGCTATTTTAATAAATGAAATACAAACACAAAAATGCATGTACTAGCGAGGGTATTTTTGCAATTAAAATAAAGGAAGGGTACAATATGTAAAATATCCAAAACTTTATTACTGAATCTGGAAATTTATGGACTAAATATAAATAAAAAAATTGTGAATGTATCTCTGCAAAATGGCCACCTCATGTGGGACGACACACGAGGTGACCTCGCATGGACCCGTATGTAATATCAAATAAGTACAGGGATCTCTATATAATTTTTCCAAATTTATTTACCCTACAAAAATTATTTACAGGACTAATAAATAAAACAAAAAGGTAGGGGGATAAGTATGCAATTTATCCCCATTATGCACTCCATCGTATGGCAGATGGCAATCCATGTGGCGTCACTTAGGAGCCGACGACCACGATTAGAAGATAATGGTTCGTGGATGGACAGTCGTGGCTCAATCGGACACTCAATCAACGGTGAGGCCGACCTAGATCTGACGATGAGAGTTCAATCTGGAACGACTGGATCATCATACGGCTGAGACATGCTCAGGAAGAATACACAAAGAACACTGCTCCAGGTTGCTTCGATCTGCTCTAGATTACATCTCAAATCCTCCCCGATGCTGCAAACATGGGTAAATGATCCTTTTGGTCTTCTGCAGCTAATAAGGACTTCAGAGTGGCCCCAACCCTGGTGTTTTGTCTCCTAGAGATCTCGTGAGTTCTGGGGTACCTGGAGTCTGACTTCTAAGTAAAATTTCCCTACACAGGGCCCCTTTGCGCTAAAGACTTACACATAAAGAGTCACGAGTCGAGGTAAAGTTCCTTGACCCGATTAGGCATTGAATCGATGTGGGATGGTCGAGGATGGGATGCTCTAGCAAGGTGGTGGCTAGAGGAGCACGACTGCTTCGATCCAGAGGGGATCGAAGTGGGATGGAAGGGAGAAAGAGGTGGAGGTGGATGCAGGTCGGAGACAGGGGGATCACAGTTGAAATTGGTCGCTGGAGCTCTAGAGCTCCGGTGAGGTAGCTAAGCTATGCTAGCAAAATAATTGATTAAAACACAATATTAAATGCAGAAAATGAAAGACACAAACTAAATATACCTAATAGAAGTAAAGGTGCAGCATGAACTTGCCCGGGAGGCCAAGGAGCAAGACGCCACCGAAGTGTCGTTGTGGGTGCACCTCCCTCCTCCTTCATCCAATTCAGACCTCAGGGACCTCTAGTTGTCACACCTGGATGCAATCTTGGTCGAAGTCGAAGGGATTCCAGGTCTTGTAAAATGACCAAAAAGCAAAGGGAAGAAGAAGGTTCTTTTTTATAACCAAGGTGGGCACCCTTATTGATTAGCGATTTAGGAAGAATCAGGGCTATGCACAGAGGATCCTAGATTTGGGCGAGGATGACTGATTATTGAGGTAGATGCAGGTGTGAGAAGTTAATTAAAATGATCGATGAGATGCCCAGGAAAAATGGAGGAAATTTATGGCTCGACACTTCTGACCAGGTTCAGTGGCGCTGGGCGGTAGTTGAACGGAGGTCCACAGAAGAAAAGATCTGGTTGGTCCACGTGGACGAACTAGATAAATGCAGGGTTGAAATTCCCTGTAAAATGAATAATAGATAATAAATGATTTTATAAAAATAAAAATGTTTATTATTTTATGTAGTATTTTTGAATGATTTACGAGTTCATTTATTACAAGTTAATTTTTAGGGTTTATTTTATAGGTATATTCATCTATATTTTGACTATTTTTTATTTTTATTTTGTATTTTTGATTTTATTATTTTTTAATTTATATATTTATTTTTTAATTTTATACATATAAATATGTTTTTATTATGTTTTTCTGATATAATATGTACACTTAAGTAAATATAGGTATTTGTTATATATGTATAAGTATAGGTATTTCATCTATATATTTCTATAAACTATTTTATTTTTGTGTTTTTATATGATTTTATTCTATTCTAAATATGTATATATACTATAAATATTAGTTACCTAATTATAAAAACTATAAAATTATAAAAATAATAAATAATAAATAAAATGAATGTTTTATTCAGATATATTGTACAATTGATGAAACCCAATTTCATGCTATTAATTTGCAAATATTAACCCCCCAGCTTAGACTAAGTGTCAATAAAAACCAGATTAATCATTGTATTTATCAAAGTCATGGAATAAATTTAAAATACAAAAAATAGCAAAATAAAAATCATAGTCTTTTTAAGCCTTTAAAAAAGCTCACAAAAATATTTCTCACTTTGTTTGACCTCATCTCCGTATTTGATCAAATAATAAATAATAAATAAAATGAATATTTTATTCAGATATATTGTACAATTGATGAGACCCAGTTTCATGCTATTAATTCGGAAATATTAACCTCTCTGCTTAGACTAAGTGTCAATAAAAACCAGATTAATCCTTGTATTTATCAAAGTCATGGAATAAATTTAAAATACAAAAAAATAGAAAAATAAAAATCATAGTCTTTTTAAGCCTTAAAAAATGCTCACAAAAATATTTCTCACTTTGTTTGACCTCGTCTCCATTTTTTATCAACATGAAACTTGTAGATCTCATCGAGATCTACAACTTTCACGTTTACAGTTTTCCCAAATTCGTCCATTTTCTCCATCTTTTGCGAGGTTTTCTTTTGAATAACCAGATTGGTCCACGTGGCCCGCCTCGTTGCGCACCACGCACGCTCCATTTCCCGTCGTCCGATCATCCCCTCCCTCTCCAGATCTGCGCCGTCCATTCCTGCTTTAATTTCCACCCTTCGATCATCTTCTATCCTAATCACAACCATTCACTTCTGCATCAATCTCCGCTCGCCACGTGTCGGCCTTATCAACCGCTCGATCCACTTTTGATCTTCAATCAAGGCCGTACGCATTCCTCGCATCTTCATCCCTTCGATCACAGGCCGGAACCCATCTCGACCATCCATTTGCGCTCACCTACCTTGGCGACACATGGTGCTATCTCATCCATCGATCAGGGTCTCCACGGATTTAATTTGAGTTGCATACGCACGCCCCTCTCAGCCGTTGGATCACTAGATCCAATGGCCAAGAGGCCTTTGTCTTCCTCCAGCCACATCTTCGCCCACGTCGCCCACCTCACGCACATCTCACCCCCTTTCTTTTTCCACCGTCTGGTCAGCCACTCTCTCCATTCACGGATCAC
Organism: Ottelia alismoides; assembly: GCA_037367405.1. Taxonomy (NCBI): domain Eukaryota; kingdom Viridiplantae; phylum Streptophyta; class Magnoliopsida; order Alismatales; family Hydrocharitaceae; genus Ottelia; species Ottelia alismoides. The sequence goes on from JAZKJV010003126.1 coordinate 504,257, forward strand.
TCCACGACCAAGCATGGTCCTCCCACACCCTCACGTACCCCTTAGATCACCATGTTCCCCTCTCCTGCTATCCACATCTCCCATGCAAGCCACGTCGGTTGTCATTCGCAACTACCCACATCTCTCTTCAAATACTCCCCCTCCGCCGCACTTCACCGGTGTCCGCCTTTGCGTTGGGCTATGCCCAGCAATCCCCCACTCCTCGGTGACAGCGAGGAAGCGCTATGGAGCGCGAAGATGACGTCCTCCCCCAGCGTTGACCCGTGGATGATGTTGGTCAGGTATGCGGTGTTCAGTCATCGCCAAGATGCTCTGAGGGGTCGTCGGAGTCCAGCGATGACCTGAGCTCCCCTCGAAGTTCAACATAGACCGTCTCCTCCATCGAACTCTGACCAGGTAAGTTCTTTGATTCTTCTCTGTATTTTCCACTTAATTTCTCTTAATTTATTAGCTTCCTTCGCACTACCTCACCCTCCATTAACCATTGATTCACCTACATCATGCTTCCCTCATTCACGCGCATCACTTAGATTCCACATTCTCTCCCTCGCAATCTCAGATCACTTCGACCCATCTCCTCTCGGAGCTCATCGGAGAGGATGACCAGGCCTTCATTATCTTCGCCTTGCCAAGCCTTCTGTTCCACTTCATCTCACATGAAAAGCATGCTTCGGCTATGTTTTAATGATGCTGGTACTCAAAATGTTCAATGACCGGAGCCTCATCGGAGAGGAATTTGCAAGCTCCGCCTCTGGCACTCAGATGTTGCCCACCATCCCCAGGCCTTGCCGCAGTTTGATCGGACCTCCAGCTTCATCGATGATCACTCAGGAGGCTTCGAAAAGATCTATAGGGTCCGAGAAAGATAGGTATAGCCACGGTGGCTTCGTCGGAGGCTAGAACCCGCCACCACCCCTGCGGCAGAGGGATAAGCTCCATAGACTACAGGCGCCGTTGGATGCACCTCCCCGGTGTCCATTCAATGGCTCACACTAAGACACGTCAACGCCGTCCACAGCTTCCAGCCACCGTCAGATCTTTACGATCGGACGACTATCAGAGAGCCACGTCGCCTCCCCATCTTCGGTCAGCCACCGTCTAATCTTCATTGATCGGACGATCTATAAGCGACCACATCATCAGCTCCTAGCTTCAGCACTGGTCCTTCAGGTTCGGATCTCCCGAGCCAACACCGAGCCTGCACCGAGCCAGAGCCGCACTACGAGCCTACCCGAAGCAACACCGAGCCTACTCCGAGACTACTTTTCCATCAAGCCTAGCGTCCACGTGCTTGTCACGTGCACGCTGGGTTAATTTGCAAGGAGGCCCTCCAAATTTCTTCAATTTGCATCCATGTCCTTAGATCATGTGCCACCCACACGCGCCTAGGGTATTTTGCATCCGACCCCTACAGGTTTTAATAATTGCAAATATGCCCCCACATTTGTGGGTAAATTACAAGGAAGGCCCCGCGAGGTTTGCTATTTACATTTTAGTGCTTTCAGGGACTCGTTTGTTATTTATTTTCATGTTTTTCTTGCATTTATGCCTTAGTTTCATTTGTGAATATCTTGAGCATCCGATCTCCGTTTTAGTTTATTTTGGTCTCGTTTCAAAGTGTGTTTCGTTATCTTCTTAATGGCATGCTTAGATCTCTATTTTGACAATTCAAATTGTGATGCGATATTTTAGTAGCAAAGTGTCTCTTATGTTCAGCTTTTCATGCCTTGCCTAATTACATTAATGAAACTTGCTTAATGATTCGAATCTTAATTTGACTACGTTCTAATTGCTCAACTATTTTGTATAATTAGGGCAGATTTGCATCGCATTTCCTTACATCTTGTTGCATGTTTTTAAAAAATAAATAATAAATAACTGTCTTTCTCATGTTTCTTTATGCATAGAGTCGTGTCTTCATGCATTTATTGGCCTACGAAGCTTTAATTCAACACTTAGTTCAAATAATAAGAATATAAATAATACATAAGAGGCTCGTGTCCCTGAGTTTGACCTTGGGCTTGCCCAAGTAAAAAATATAACTCGACCGCTTCCTTGATGTTAATTGTTACATTATTCAAAGCGGACTTTGACGCATCCGATCTCACCCGACTGCAATAAAAGTGGTTAATTCTGCATTATTAAGAGGGGAAATTGTGGTTCCTCAACAATGGGGGTCCAAAACCCAACTTTCACATCTTAACTCCAAATTTAGTGAAACAACCTTCATTAAATAGCTAATTACAAGTTACCTAAATGAAAGATGATTTTGAGGCATTTTGAGTTTTTATTGAGGATATATAGGTCTGGCAAGTTTGGGTTTCGTCTTTTTTATTTTGATCATCTGAGAATTATTTTTGTACAAACACAATTTTGTATTTTTTATATATTATTATATACAACTTTCATGTACAAAGGTTATTTATTTAATGAATAAATAATAATGAAATGGGTCCCAAATATAAGTTATTAAAGAATAAATAAATGGGATTTTTATTGTGTTTTTGGCCGTTATCCCCCACTACTTTATTCCGTGTGACCAAATCAATTCTTGACTTGGTCTCGGGGTTTAGGGTCATAAAATACCTTTGGTATTTTATCCTTTTTATTTTCTTCCTTTATTATATAATTTTGACATTAAAAACTATATTTTATACACAATAAATGGAATGAATGATGAATGTTAATTTGTACAAAGAAATGTTATTTACATGCATTAGCTAGGGTTTTTAAGGCCAAAATGATAGAATAAAGGTAATGAAATGTAGATTCATCAACTTCTGACTCCAATTTGGTTTTATTTGTGTGATTCTTCAAGCATGTTGCTCGAGTCTTTTCATGGATCTACTATATAGTTCACTATATATTTTCCACCACATATTATTATATTGTAAATCTCCTTTGTTTGAAAAATATCACTTTGAAAAATTGAATAAAATTGGAAAATTAAAAATAAAATAAAAATATAAAAACTAAAACCGATAAAAGATTTTCTCAAAGAAGAAAAGAAATAAAAAATCACAAAAAATCTCTCTCAAAATCTGAGCACGATTTTATACCTCCTTGTGTTTGATCAAGGAACACTTTCCTAGTAAAATAGATAGTGAACAATAAAATATGGAGAGAGTCACATGTTACTTCTGATTCATTTCCTCTTTATCTCTCCTATTTTTACTGTTTTTGTTTGATAGATAGATTTTTCTAAGTGGTTCTACAATCGACATCATTTTAACCGCTAATCGAATCTACTTATCAGTAACGGGAAGAAACCAGACAACTATGTGAAGATACACATCTTATCAGTAGCCACGACCAATTGCCTTAAGAACTAGCAGCTTCCAAGGAAGAAGAGAGAGATGTGTGTACATTATGTGGTGAGTCATATCGATGACATTACGTTTGCACACTCTCTCCTTGATAACGGTTCTTCAATCAACCTACTACCCTTAGCCTTATATGAGAAATTGGAGTTGGGACCACTACGCTAATCACGAGCATTACTCTAATTTCTCAACAAGTCTACAAAGAGGGCTAAGGGTTAAGTGAAGAATGTTTTTATTTCAATTGAGGGACAGGAATACAATGTGAACTTTATTGTCCTAGACATGGAAATCCCCAATCATTTAAGAGACTCTCGGATCATTCTAGGACGGTCCTACCTTAGGACTATCGGAGCTTCATTTGATTACTAGATCGGAATGATGAAGTTTCATTCTATAGACGAAGAAGCGGAACTTGAGATGAAGCAGACAAAGTGGCAATGACCAGACTCTAAGTCAAGCACAGACTATTGTTCTTCAGAGACAGATAACAGAGTGATTAGTACAATTGGGATATGAAAATATTTTCCAGTAGAAAGACCCTCTCATCTCGAGAGGATAGTGTACACAATGCAATGTGCCAGATGATGCCAAGCTTCTTGAGTAGTGCATCACCCTACTCCTTGATGACTTAGAAATCCCTTTGGATTAGTCGGTTCCATCTTCCTCAGAACAATTAAGGGGTGTAGATGATGAGTCGGACACAACTTAGGCCGAATTACCATAATTCTTTGACAATCCGATTCCATAGATAGTAGAGTTTGGGGCAAGCATAGCACAAATAGATCCACCCTCATGTAGTACGCATGCGGATTCAGAGACGGTTCAACCAAATTTACTTGATGATACAACATTTCCAGGGCAAAAGATGCTACCTCCTACACTTAAGTGTGTGTTCCTTGTTTGACCAAAGAATCAATTTCATGTCATCATTAGTTTTAAGTTTACTGTAGAATAGGATTTTAGGTTGTTAGATGCTTTAGAGAAGAACAAGTCCATAGGGTGGACAGTGTCAGATCTCGTGCGGATTAACCCTACTCTTAATTCACAACACATTTTTTAGGATAATTCTAGGCCCTCCCCTGAGTTTCAGAGAAGATTAAATGCTAATCTACAATAAGTCATTAAGAAAGAAATTAAAAAGTGGTGTGGTACAGGCATTATTTACCCCATATCAGACTCCAAATGAATGGCCCTACTTCATGTTGTCTCAAAGAAGTCAGAAATTAAGATGGTCACCAAAGAGGAGGGGGTAGCGATCGCGATACGAGTACCCATGTCGTGGCATGTATGTGTACATTACATATGTTTGAATGCATGACCATGAAAGATCGCTTTTCCTTGCCATTCATCGATCAGATTTTGGAGAGACTAGCCATCGCCCTTGAAGGCCAGGAAAAAAACATGTTTACATGTCCACTATGTATGTACGTGTTCAAGCGCATGCCATTCGGGCTTTGTAATGCCCATATACTTTTCATGAATGCATGATTGTTGTATTTGTCGGGATGGTGGGAGATTTTCTGGAGGTTTTATGGACGATTTCTCGATTCAAGGTTATTCATTTGATTCATGTCTTGTGCACTTGGACCGAGTTCTTCAAAGGTGCAGAGAGGTGAATCTGGTACTCTCATGGGAGAAGAATCATTTTTTGGTCCAAGAGGGTATCATGTTGGGGCACGTCATCTCCAAAAAGGTAATGGAAGTCGATCCTGCTAAGGTGGATGTGATCACGATACTTGATCCACCAATCAATATGAAGTCAGTACCGTCATTTTTAGGACATGCCGGATTTTATCGAAGATTTATTCATGATTTTTCAATGATTTCCCCATCATTGACTGAGCTCTTATGAAAAGACAGAGTTCATTGTAGATCACAAGTGTCTTGAAGCATTTAAGCTTTTGAAAAAGAAGATCATTGACTCGCATGTCTTACAAGCTCCTGATTGGTCTCTTCCCTTTAAGATCATGACTAATTCTTTGAATTTTATGATAGGAGTGGTGTTAGAACACAAGCGAGAAGGGATATTGTTTGTTTTGCATTACGTGAGTAAAGTCTTAGATCCTACACAGAAGATTTATATTATTACTGACAAGGAAATGCTCACAGTAGTTTGGGCCCTGGAGAAGTTTAGATCATATATTTTGGGCTCTAAGGTGACAAATGATCACACAACAATCCGATATTTAATGGAAAAGAAGGATGCAAAGGCGTGTCTTCTTAGGTGGATTTTATTACTCCGGGAGTTTGATTTGGTTATTAAGGATAAACCTAGAGTCAAAATATTATGGCAGATCACCTCTCCTAGATTGAATATAAGGATTCCCCTGAGATTGAACCTATTAGAAAGAATTTTCTGGACGAGTCAAATTGTGTTATTGACTCACTCCCTTAGTATGCCAACATGGTGAGCTACCTTTTCTCCAAGCAAGTTCCCTAACATTGGCCTAGGAGCAATATTGATCGACTGAAATCAGATTAGAGGAGGTGCCATTGGGAGGATCCATTCCTTTCCTTTGAAGGATCGGATTGTGTTTCGAGAAGGTGTATTGCTCAGGAGGAATCCTAGAGTGTCCACACTCACTATCATACTATTGAAGCAGGAGGACATCACTCAGGAAAGAGAACTGCACACAAGGTGCTCCAATGTGGATTCTACTAGATGACCTTGTTTCATGATGCATTTTTTACGGGCGTGCCCTATATATCAAAGAATGGGAGGGATAGTTGGATCTCGAGATGAGATGTCCATGAAAACGGTGATATTTTATGACATTTTTGATGCATGGGGAATTGATTTCATGGGTGCCTTTCCCAACAACAATGGACATGAGCACATCTCGATGGATTTGAACATAGAGTAACTAGTCCTTACCATCCACAGTTGAACGGCATGGCAAATGTTTCGAATAGACAAGCGAAGAGTGTTCATCATAAGTTAGTTCATCTTGATAGAAATAATTGGTCCCATCTATTGTGCCATGTTCAGTGAGCCTACAGTACAACCTACAAGACACCACATGGCCTTTTAGAATAATTTATGGCAAGCCATATCATTTGCTTGTTGAATTAGTGCATAAATCTTAATGGATATTAAAAAGATGATTTGGAATTGTCACCTAGGGAAGCTTTCTTGACTTGGACCTGAACAAACTCATTGAGATCAGAAATCGTGTCTATGACAACAATGTCATATATAAGGACAAAGCTAAGAAATCGCATGATCATCACACAAGGTGCAAGAATTTTGTTCCAGGACAAAAGGTATGGTTGTTCAACACAAAATTGAAGGTCTTTCATGGGAAATTAAAATGAAAATGGATGGGTGATGAATCTGTGATTCATCACTTTAAAAGTTGAAAATAGAGCTTTTTTCCCGAGTAATTAGCTGCATATTTCCACTTATATTGCATAATTAGCATCCATGCATGCATAAATAATATCTGCATTTTAGCATTCATATTTGCATTAAATAAGAAGCCCAAGATCACTTGTAAAATCACATGTAAATAACCTATATGTATATATTTATACTAACTCCAAATCCAATAAAATTAATTCTATAGTGTATATATTACTAACACTAATAAAGGAAAAATATAAAAAAATACTAACATGTAAAATTGTCAAATAAATCCCAAATCTAAGTTTGAGACTACGAACCTTAAAATACACATATATCTCTCATCAACATCTAATTTATGTCTACTCACTTTTAAAATAATATACATTCAAAGACCTTCAAAACAAGACCAATTTCCACTAAAATCGGAGATTGTATGTGAAATTTGGGTTTTGGGCCCCTATTGTATATCATATATATTGACCAAAATGCCCTTGTATTTTATCCTTTTATTTTCTTAATTACTAAAAATCCAAAAAGAGTAAATTAAATTGGAAATATTCCTTCCATATTTTCTCTATTTTATTTTGATTTTTCTCTTATCTAAAAATGACAAAAAATGGCAAAAGACAAAAATGCGGTATTTTATTCTTATAAGGTACCACCCAAAAATATACTTTGTACAGATGATTTCATTTGATTTTTGACCCTTCATAAAAGTTGTAGATCTCGCCGAGATGAGCAACTTTCATGTTAACCACTTTTTAATTTGAACCCATTTGTTATTTCTTTTTTATTTTTCTTTTATTTTTAACTTCAATTTTTCTGGGAGTGACACGTGCCAGCGCCTGGAGCCGCCACATGTCACCCATTTCTCGCCTTTTTATTTATTTTATAAAAATTTATTATTTATAAATAAGCACCACGTGGTTGCATCCCAGTGTGCCATGTGGCACCACCTTCTCTCTCTCTGGTCACACGCGTCGCACGTGACCAGGCCACAACCCCATCACACGTGATGCGCGTGACCCCCATCGTCCCCTCACCTCTGTTGCATGCGAAGCAAGCCACCATCGACGCTCACCTCCGCATGCATGGCCACGACTTGCCACACACCGTAAGCTCCTTCTGCGTTCGCCGCCTCATTCAGCCAACCCAACTCCACGATCTCTAGCTCCCTCCACAAGCACCTCACCCACCTCACGCACTCGCCCCACGACCTCCACATCCATCACCCTCGCGTTGACCTTTAAAGGTCGACGGACCCCATTCTCTACCCTTGATCTGCCATTCCTAGCAAGGAGGGAGAGAGCTCCCAATCGAGTCTGAGTGACAGGAGGATTCTGTCCAAGGTTGAGCAACGCCATTCTCTCCGGCGAGAACCAAGATGTTGCAACCTCCTGTCGCACCTGCTTTTTGCAACTGCTTGAGCCTCGTCGTGCTTCGTCCACGACTGGAGGCAAAGACGTCAGAGAGCTGCTCACTCGAGCAACCTCTCTCCAGGTGAATACTATAGGTAAAATCCTCTGTTTCTTTTCTTTTCCTTTGTTTTAGTTTTATCCTCCTTCATTGTAGTTCTTTCTTATCATTCCCTCCGTCGATCATTTGTCCATCACCCTTCTACTCCGGTCACCTCCGCCACACTGCCTTGGTCAAGATACCCAACCACCGCCTTGATCGCAACATCGCTGCTCTCGTTCATCCAACCCACTGCAGCAACAACCACCTCCGTACCCTCGAGCATTGCTAACATTTGCAGGAAGTTCCCTCTGGAACTTCGAGTCGGCCTCATATGCACTGCTCCAGTCGCCATCCTCACTACCTAGAATAGCAGGCCTTGGCCTCCTGTCGTCGCCCATAGCCGTGTCTGGCCCCATCCTCCTCACATCCCAGACGTGACCACTCCGCCCTCCAGCCTTCGCATATGGTGGTGCATTGCTGCAGCCCTACGCGATCGTGCCTTCCATCGAGCCAATCTTCCTCGTATAACTCCGGTAGCTCTGGTCGCCTCCAACAGTAGAGCTCCTTGGGGTTCACCTCCATACGCCTCGCACTCTGCATATCCTCCTTGGACCTCAGGCATGTGTCGTATGAGATCCGAGCTCATCTGCTCCGTCCGTCTGCAGGAAACCGTTTCCCCCGCAGGCCCTCGCCGCCAGAGCCTCCGTCTATCGCCTCAACACCAATGTTGTGGGTTGTCTGCCCAACTATGGTTCTCATCCCCACCTCACATGCAAAGCACGTGCGGGATGAGAATATTGCACCTGTGCCCACACAGTTCAGCAAATCACAAGGGTATCCTTGAAGAAATTTCACAAAGGCCCTCATCTTTTCTATACATAACAAGGCGTTCCCGCCGACCAACCAAGCGTGCAAGCCACGTGCAGCCTGAGAAAATTGCACCCATGCCCCTGCCATTTCTGGTAATTGCATAAATGTCTTTGTCAACATATTTCATTTTTATTGATTTTAGATCTGTATTGTATTTTGAACCAATTCTTTGCAAATCATTTTCACCACTCATTTAGCATCATTTATTAATTCCAAACATTACATATTGTAGAGAAACTTATGCTCTATCATTGTGAAGACTTGTTATATTTTTGTGAGCTTTAAATTATTTTATATAATTCTTTTCGTTAAAATTGCATATTTGTCCCATTGTGTGCCTTTAAATGCTAACTAAATTGATTGTTGCTCCAAAAATCACTGAAAAATTATAATAGGTCTAGTTTAGATAGTCTTAATCACAACATTTGCATGTATAACGAGGCCTTAATAAATTAATCAGTGTTTTGTTTAATTGATTTTTAATAGGTTTAAAATTCATCATTTTTAAGGTTTAATAATTATCCTAAATTCATCTCACATAGAAGTATCTTGGTTAATTTCTGTATCTGAAAATGATTTGATTTATATTTATTAAAATTGATTTTGCAAAATTCACTCTGCCTTCATCTTTAATTCGTATTTAATTCATAAAGTGTCGGAAAATTCCAAAAAAATTGCAGTAGCTTAATTCCTTGTATTTCACATTTTGACCAAGTTTCATAATTTTTGGACTTAATTTGCCTATACTTTACATTTTAACCTTCGAAATTGGCTCGAATTGCATTGCATTTTCTTTATTGCATAAGAAATACCATAAATTCTCCTGAAAACCTAACATCGTAATTGACTTTGAATTAATCTAAGGAAAAAGTTGCCTCCCTGAGTTCGACTTTTAGCTTGCCCAAGTAAAATAAAAAAATTGCCGCTTGCATTTAATTGACTATTTATCAAACTGGTTTTGATAAGTCCGACTTTACCTGACTACAATGAACATCATTAAAATTTAATCTTTAATCCAGTTGAATTAGGTAAGGGTAAATCCACAGCTTTTCAATAGGGCCCTATATAGTAAAAGAAGTGTATAGTGATGGATTTGTAGAGATGTCTCACAGATGGTGCATGATCTTTTTTGATGAATGGACAGTCGTTGAAGCACTTTTAGAATCCAATGACGGTTAGTCCAAGTTAAAGAGATTAACTTCATGTAGATTGGTTATCAAGAAGATATTTCAAGACAATCTACATGAAAATGCAACAGAAGGTTCATTTCAATGTCTTAAAAGATTCACACCTTCTTCTTTCTTGACACTATTTCCTCACTTGAATTATTCTGTTCTTTTCATGAGTTCAGATTCCGTATTATTTATATCCTAGCATTATGCTTAGGATATTTAAAGCCTAGGTATAGGGGAGACCTGAACTCATGTCTTCAACATCCCTTGTTTCCTCAGACCCTTTTCTTTTTCCATTCCTTCTTCATACTTAGGCTAATTTATGCCTAAGTTTGGGGAGCATACATGTTTCAGTTATACAATACCTTTATATTTAGTACGAGATGTGTTCTTCATTTCACTTTATGCCACGAGGACATAGCACAAGCTAAGTATAGGAAGCTTACGTATATATTTCATATATACTTTATCCACAGCTCGTGCTTTAAATGGATTTCTTATTATTATGGGCTATGAGTATTGGAATTTGAAAGTGATTTTTGTAAAATGATTTGTAGAACATTTTGAAAGTTTTTATATCTATGTGATGTTGTCTTATAAACATGTTTTACAAATTGTTTGCAAAATGGGTACAAGCTGTTTAGACACATTATTTTTGTGTATAGTTGTAAAATTCTTTGAAAAAAATAAATATAATAAAAACATAAAAATGTTTACTAATAAGTGGCTTTATCCCTGACATTTTCACATCACAGAAGATTTGTGTACTTCAAGATACTTGATTTCTAGTGACACTTAACTCCAAGTTAATCATCTTAGTTATTATGGTCTTAGGATTTAATAACTTAAACTCCCTAGTTTGAAATATATGCATGCTATATTGCATGCAGAATCTCTATTCTCAAAAGAGTATGAACAATGCTTCACTTGCATGATTGCATAGACTTTGTGATGAGTCGTTGTATTGCCCGAGGAACTAGGATGAGAGGTTTAAGTTTGGATATGATTTAATGATGCACTGCGATGGGATAAGACTAATAACTGCTCCATGAAACATGAGTGTCAACACTTAGCCAGTATAAGAACAAGGTTCTTATATTATCTTGATTTAAACCTAGGTACCAACATGAGTAAAATCATTAAAAAAATTTATCAGTATGCGCCAACTTGGTAAAAGTAGTTGACCTAGACAACAATAAAATATGGAAAATAAAGCTCACATATTCCAAAGACAAATTTCGAGAATTTGTGGCAAGCGCTCCCAACCTTCTCAAAGTGTCCACTTGGACCAAATCAACTAGGCCATATGAGTTCGGAGAGTACGATAAAAGGGCTCGGCATCGTTAGCAATACAAGTTTGGGTGTTGAAGGTATGATAGATACTCAAGAGAGACACATCCGGTGTACTCTCAGAAAAACAAGTGCAGACAACTCAACATTCTCTTGACTGACACACTGATCAACGTCAAAACTATTGTATATCTTAATAAGGCACTCGAGAGATCCTTTTTTCTTATACGAGGAGAAACGAAATGACACAAACATATATCCTCCATACATGGCCTATCCATCTACATGTTTAAGTCTGAAAACTAAAAAGACGGTGAATTGAGGCACAACTCGATTTATTCCTAATGTTGAGGATTGGGTCCCAAGGAGGATTTTTCATATTGGAACCTCAAGAAAGGCTTTGACTCTACACCTGTAGGTCTTTGACTTCTGATTTTTTGAGAAAAAGCTTTTTTAAGACCCCATGGCGGTATGAAATTAGACAATAGGAGGGATGGGGGGAAGAGAGCCATGTATGAAACTAGATAATGTTAGGTCAAGTTTGTTGGACATGCGAGTCCACGGTGAGCCATTATGCAATAAACGTTATTGCAAATATCATTCCATGTTCTGAAATGAGGAATAATTAATTTGCATAATAGGTCCCTTAGTACAATTAGAGTTATGTACAAATGGTCATCTTGATCATCATACAGTTATTGATTTAATTGTTGAATCATAGATGTTGGTGCTCGGATGAATATCTAAAGAGCTAGATTGAGGACTCATCAAGCACCGTCAAATGATTATTAAGAGATGATCTCCAGTCTGAGTAGGAAATGAAAATCATTTATCTTTTGGCCGGTACATAACACACCTCTTGATGTAGGTCCTCTACATAGTAATAGAGATTCAGAGGTGTTAGATAAGTTAGGTCAAAGAGTTGACTTAACAAGATCTAGATAACCAAAGCCATATGTCGTATGTTGTCACGATATAGGCACGCATCCTCTGATCGGAGAAAGATGTATTACTATATGTCTGAGTGTGTACATTTGGAACACCCTTAGGTTGATGACCTAATCAAGGTCTATACACCGATGCGTTAGTGTGCATACAAGGGAATATGAGTAATATGATCTCTCAAAGGGATCATACGGGTTCATTACTGAACCGGAAGACATGAGCTCACTCATGAGATATTGGGAATCAAATTCTATGCATGGTCATCTCGCTTTGGTGTTGGACATGCGAGCCCACGACGAGCCATTATGAAATAAATGTTATTGCGAATATCATTCCCTAATCTGAAATGAAGAATACATAATTTGCATAATAGGTCCCTTAGTACAATTAGGGTTATGTAACGTGAGACCATCTTGATAATCATACAGTTGTTGATTCAATTATTGAATCATAGAGGCTGGTGCTTGGATGAACATCTAAAGAGTTAGATTGAGGACTCATCAAGCACCGTCAAATGATTGTTAAGAGATGATCTCCAGCCTGAGTAGGAGATGACAATCCTTTCTCAGTTAGGCTGATATCTGACCGACCTCTTGATGCATATCCTCAACATAGTAATAGAGATTCAAAGGTATCCGATTAGTTAGGTCAAAGAGTTGACTTAACGAGATCGAGATAACGAAAGTCATATATCGTATGCTGTCATGATATAGGCACGCATCCTCTGACCGGAGACAAATGTATTACTATATGTCTGAGTATGTACATTTGGCAGACCAATAGGTTGATGACCTAATCAAGGTCTATACACCGGTGCGCTGGTGTGCATGCAAGGGCATATGAGTAATACAATCTCTCAAAGGGATCATACAGGTTCATTACTGAATCGGAAGACAAGAGCTCACTCATGAGATATTGGGAAGATCAAATTTCGTGCAAGGTCGTCTCGCTTTGGAAGCTTGACTAAGTTTGTAGGTTTGATATATACTTTTGGAAAGTACATGATCAACACCTAGGTATGATATATGCTTTTGGAAAGTATATGATCGATACCAACTCCCAATGATCAAATGAGAAACTTAATGATAAATCCCTGAAGTAGACAATGTAAAATTGATCTTATACTTCGGGATTATTCTGGGTCTTCCGGTATGCAGGATGTACAGGTATTGGGAATACCTGAGGGTGATGTGATCATAAACAGTTGTATAACCATGACGCTTCCATTCCTAGGGAGTCATAAAACATGTCTGGATTTTAGTGACTCCTCTTAGTAGAGAAGTAATCTAATCTTAGTCCAAATGTTGGACATTTATCTGAATGTGATGAGAAGATTAGATTTACAGTCTTGATTTAATCAAGCATCTATGGGAGGCCCAAGATCTAGATTTGAGATGTCATCTCAATATCCAAGTCACTATACGTGGAACAATGCAATCGCCCTGTCCTTATCTCCAAGTATTCACACAGAAAGCGCATTATCCTTGAAAGAGTTCGGGATAATTTCATTGTTGATATATGTATCCAAGCATTGAGTAAATTGGTAATTAAATGTGATTTAATTATCATGATTAATATGAATTTGATTTATATTATAAAGAGAGTTATCTTAGATAATTAAATGTGATTTGATTATCAAAGATGTGAATAATATGAATGTGATTCATATTATTTGGGAACATGAGAATATAGATCCAAGATGATTAAGTGTGATTTAATTATCATGGATATGAATAATGTGGATAGCACTATCCATATTAATCATATATATTATAAATGTGATTTCTAATATATGGGAGAGAGCAATTTGTAGTTTACATTTGTTGATGTGAATTGGATTCACATTAGACAATTAATTGAAATGTAATTCACTTTTTTATTTTGGGTTGTGAATGTGATTCACAATTTTCCAATGGCAAGATTGCAATATTCACAAAATAATTATGAATTATTTTTATTGAATAATATACAACAAGTGTTGTTGTAAATCTTGGAGATTTCCATGGAATATTGTAGTCTCATGAGATATCATGAGATTACATGAAATTGTCACCAAATCCCATATTATGGAAGGAGGCGATCTTCAATTCAATAATCTCCATGTTTGTTTGATTTAATTTGGGATTGATTTATATTGATTTATCAATATAGATTTAATTTAAATTAAATTAATAGTTGTTGGTTTTTACCAACACAAATCTTAGCCATTAAAAGAAACACAAATCAATGAGAGCCATTGGATTTGTGTTGCCCATGGATTGAGATCCATGGATCCCAAAATATTATAAAAGGAGAGGCCCCCCTTTTCTCTTCTTTACACAATGAGAACATCAGTCTCTCTCTCTCTTTTCTCTCTACACATCATCACTCTCTATCTTCTTCTCTCATGGCTGTCCACCATAGATGTCTAGAAGTTCTCTATCGCTGCAGCGTCATCTTTATGTTGTCCGATCATTTCCTCATGGATCTTTGTCTCCTTCGGTGCACTTCGCTCGTAAAGAAGACTTCGGATCTCGTGTGTCGAGATCAGGAAATCCACCGCTTGGATCATTAACATGGATTGCGAGAAGCACGCGATTCATTCCTGCGCTCGCAAGCGTCTCCTCCGTCGGATTGGACTTGAGACAAGAGGTCTCTTCGTTTAGAGACTCGATCGCAACCACGCTTCAAGAGGTAATCCTATTACTTGTTTGTGGTTTATACAAAACGATACAAGAAGTGTTCTTGGATCTTGTGGTTTCATCGCATGATTTTTTTTTAAAATTCCACAGAATAGAACAACTAGTGCGACTAGTCGTTCCTCTTCGTATTTGATATGACGCTCACGCTTCCGTGATGCGCTTGAGGATCTCTTCATATCCTTCATTTGGAAGCTTGACAAAATTTGTAGGTTTGATATATGCTTTTGGAAATTATATGATTAATACCTAGGTATGATATATGCTTTTGTAAAGTATATGATTTATACCAACTCTGAATGATCAAATGAGAAACATACTAACAAAACCCTGAAGAAGACAGTCTAAATAGATCTAAAACTTCAGGATTATTCTAGGTCTTCCAGTATAATGGACGTACATGTATTAGGAATACCTGAGGGTGATGTGATCATAAACGATTGTATAACCATGACACTTCCATTTCGAGGAAGTGATGAAACATGTCTGTTTTTTAGTGACTCCTCTCATAAAGAAGTGATCTGATCTTAATCCAAATGTTGGACAGTGATCTGAATGTGATTCTGATGCAATGAGAAGATTACATTTATGGCTTTGATTTAATCAAACATCTATGGGAGGTCCGCGAGATTTGGATTTGTTTTATAGCTTTGATTTAATCAAACATCTATGGGAGGTCCCTGAGATCTATATTTGAGATGTGATCTCAATACCAAGTCACTATACATGGAACGCACAATTGCCCTATCCTTATCTCCAAGTATCCACGAAGAAAGCGCATTGTTCTTGAAAGGGTTCAAAAATAATTCCATTGTTTTAATGTGTATGAGCATTGAGGAAAATTATAGTTAAATGTGATTTAATTATCATGAATAATGTGAATTTTATTCATATTATTTGCTCATATAAGGAGAGTTATCGACGATAATTAAATTCGATTTAATTATCGAAGACGTGAATAATGTGAATGTGATTCATGTTATTTGGGCACATGAGAAGAGTCATCGTGGATAATAAAATGTGATTTAAGTATCAAAGATATGATTTATATGGATATCTCTATCCATAATAATCATGGATATTATAAATATGACTTATAATATGTTTGAGAGATTTAATTGTAAATAGAATTACAAAATGCTGTGAATTGGATTCATAATAAATAATTAATTGTAAATTTGATTTACATATATGTAGGATATATGAATATGATTCATATTTATTATTGGCATGATTGATGTTTTCATAAATTTAATTTGGAATTATTTTTTTAAAGATAAATACAATAATAGTTGTTGCATTTTAATATATATATATATATTAAATACATATTAAGGTAGTCAAAACCACCAAAGTGGATGTCCACCTTGACCCATTCAAAGGAGGGATGGCCACCCTCTTTTTAGGGTGGTGGTTGCCTCCCTTATTATATATTTAATATAGTTGAAATTAAAATGAATTAATTTGTATCTTGATAAAGGGATATAATTAATTTATTTTAATTAAATTAGTTGTTGCAAATTTGTAGCAACAAATCATGGCCATTGATTAATAACCTCTTGATTTAAACTGTTGGATTAAGAGGGCACATGGATTGAGATTCATATACATCCAACTAGTATAAAAGGAAAGGTAGCCCTTGCTTTTAGAATACAAACATAATTCCAAGAGGAATTAAACTCTCTCCATCTCTCTCCCTACATACGCCCCCTCTCTCCCTCCTTAGAGTGGTTGTCCACCCTAAACCTAGAGAGGGACGTAGTCATCGCAATGCCCTTGTGCTGCCGGATTGACAACTCGTAGATCTCCATCTTCTTCGGTGCACTTGGCTCGTGAAGAAGATGTTGGATCTCGTGAGATGAGATCAAGAGATTCGCCGCTTAGATCAATAACATGGATTACGAGGAGCATGTGTTTCATCAATGTGCCCGCAAGCATTGAAGGATATGGTTAGATCCTCAAGCGCATCACCAAAGCGTAAGCGTCGTATTGAATACGACGAGGAACGACTAGTCGTACTAGTTGTTCTATGCAGCGGAAATTAAAAAATTTTTCATGCGACGAAATCACATGATCCAAGAACACTTCTCGGATCATTTCGTCTAAACCACAAACAAGTAATAGGATTACCTCTTGAAGCGTGGTTGCGATCGAGTCTCTAAATGAAGAGACCTCCTGTCTCAAGTCCGATCCGACGAAGGAGATGCTTGCGAGCGTGGGGATGAATCGCGTGCTTCTTGCAATCCATGTTGATGATCCAAGCGACGGATCTCCTGATCTTGACACATGAGATCCAACGTCTTCTTCACGAGCGAGGCGCACCGAAGGAGACGGAGATCCACGAGCAAATGATCGGGCAGCATAACGACGACGATGCGGCAATGGAGACTCTCTCTAGGGCATCCATGGTGGACGGCCATGAGAGAGGATGAGAGAGGATTGTTGTGTAGAGAGAAAGAGAGAGAGACTTATGTTCTCTTGTGTGTAGATTAGAGCAAAGGGGTGCCCTTCTATTTATAATATTTTGGGATCCATGGATCTCAATCCATGGGCAATACAAATCCAATGGCTCTCATAGATTTGTGTTTCTTTCAATGGCTAGGATTTTGTTGGTAAAAAACCAACAACAATTAATTTAATAAAAATCAAATATATATTAATATAATTTGATTTATACCAAATCAATCTCCTTTGGAGAAATAGGAAGGAGGCAAGCCTCCTTCCATAAAGGGGGAAGGATGGCTATGAGTGCTATAAGGACTTAGTAGCCGTCCCCTCTCCTTATTAGGAAGGGAGCCTCCTTTCCATATTACATAAGATTGCATTATCTCATGTTTTTCTCCAATATTTGCAACAACTTTTGTTGCAAATTATTTCACAAAAATAAATCCAATTTATTTTGTGAACATTGTAATCATGCCATTGGAAATTTGAGAATCACATTCACAACCCAAAATAAAATGTAAAATACATTTTCAATTAATTGTCCAATGTAAATCCAATTCACATCAACATTTAATTAACAAATGTAAATTACAAATTGCTCTCTCTTATATTTTATAAATCACATTTATAATATATATGATTAATATGGATAGTGCTATCCACATTATTCATATCCATGATAACTAAATCACATTTAATCGTCTTGGATCTCTGACAGGTCCGATATCCGCTTATTAAGAAGATGTATTGTCATTTGCGATCGTATGTAAAAATGATTTGTCGTTCGTTGTATGCGGCAATCGGATTCGGTCAAGAAATAACCACAAAATAATTTAAATCAAATTTTAATATAGTAGTTTTATGTTTATTTTACTTGGGCAAGTCCCAAGGTCGAACACAAGGAGGCAAAGGAACAACGTAGAATTATGTCTATCAAAATTCATGCATGTTTTTCGAGGTGGTCTGTTTTTTGAAAATTTTAATGCAATAAGGGATGCAAAATGCAATTTCGGCCTATTTTAGGGACTAAAATATAAATTACATGTAAACAACATCCAAAAAATACGAAACTTGGCTCCAATCCAAAATATGATGAAATGAATGCATTATAATTTTTTTGAATTTTTGAATGCAATATGAATTTTTTATGAATTTTTAAATGTAAATAAAATGAATTTCAATATTTAATTATAATAAATATTAAACCTAATTGTTTTCAAGGGATAAAATTATATAAGATCTATCACTATGTGATGGACCTCAGAAAAATCCTAAACCTTGAAAATGTGAGATCAAATACCTATTAAAAAGCAAACACTAAAATATGCAAAATGATTTTTACAGGGCAAATTATGCATGTAAATACATTTCTTTTTGGGCACAATGTCAAGCACAATAAACTCTACGATATGTGATTTTTTGGGGATTTTTAAAGCAATGGTTAATCAAATATAAATTCAAGAGCACAAACTGGGCAAAATACGTAATTTTCTACAAAGAAATTAATTATTAATTAACCATCAATCATAAAAATGTCCACAATATGCCAAACTATAGAGAATTAATGGAAGAACATCATGATATTTTTGGATAATTAAATAATGCAATGTAGATGTCTAAAATGAAGAGGAAAGATAGGGGTGTTTTTGTAATAAAAATAAATAGAATAAATATAGAAATGCAGTGGGGGACCTATTTGAAATTATTGATAATTAAGGGGATCTCCTTGCAAAATCTCCAAGGGGTCACGTGCCCAGCACGTGACCCTTGGATATATGGACTGTGGCACAAATATAATGTCACCGGGGGTGCTATTGCAAATTGACCCAGAGGGTCATGTGCGCGGCACGTGACCTCTAGTGACGTTAGTCCTGACGTCCCCCCGGGATGCACGTGCCTCACACGTGCGTGGGGGGTCTCGGGTCGAGCCCGGCCCGATAGCTGTGTTGGAGGAAGTGCGCAGGAGGTCCGGCCTAGAAGGCGGCGAGGCTTGATGGTGGAGCTGCTAGTGAAGGGGGATAGCTCCTTCTTCTACGGCGAGGTGTTGTCCGTGTACGGTGGCAAACTCCTGGCGGTGGCCATGGATAGCATGGTGGCGCTGCAGTTGATGATGATGGGCGGTCTTTATTGAAGAAGAAGCAACGCTGGGGAGCGAGGCACGACGACGGTTGATGAAGTCGTTGTCAATGGCATGGGTGTCGGAGATGATCGTTGGCGGAATAGATGATCGTGTTGTTGGCGGAGGTCGGAGTCGAGGGTTGAATCTCAAGGAGACTCGACGGCGAAGCGCAGAGCAGCGAGGTGGTCTAAGTCGGACATTGATGGCGGTGGCTCGACTCCAAAGCGGAGCTAGGCAGAGGCACAGTAGAGGGGCGCGGCTACAACGGTGTCGGGGAAGACAACCAGATCTCGTCGATGGCAGCAACCCAATGCTGTCACTACCGGGTTGCTGTGGTGCTTACGACGGATGACTGAAGGCGTGGTTCGGCGATGTTCTTAAATAGGGTTGGAGGGGTAGGCCGGAGATGGTGGGAGGCTTGAGATGAGCGGAGGAGGTTGCAGAGGCGGTTGGCAGCGAGAGACGTGGAGGCAGTTGCGGTTGACAAGAATTAAGTTGGAGGTTACGGAGGTGCGGTGCTGGGATGTTGAAGGCGACCCTTGGGCCGTCCGATAGGGTGATGATCGGATGGCCCAAGATGGGCCACGTGGCGCGAGATTGGAGAAGAGGGGGGCGAGGCACGTGTTTGGCACATGCCTGGGAGGCACGTGCCTCACACGTGAGGGGGATCTTTATTTTTATTATTTTTATATTTTTATAAAAATGAAAGAAGAAAAAGGCCAAAAAATACTGACACATGGCGGCCACTGACATGGCGGCCCCAGGGGCCGCCACGTGTCAGCACCACAAAATTCCGAGAATAAAGACTTTGTAAAATTAAAAATAAATAATAAACGACCTCCGATCAAAAATGTTTCTTCACAAAAATTTCTTGTCTCAATGTGATCTACAACCTTCTTGAAGAAATCAAAACCAAAATCGATCAAATGCACAAAGTGATATTTTTGGGGTACCCCATGTATATAGAATACCTTGATTTTTGGGTTTTGTATTTTTTTGTCATTTTTAAACCAGATAAAAATCTGGAAAAAATATGGAAAAATCAAAGATAAATAAAGACACCTTAATCTAATTATTTTGGATTTTTATTAATAGGTTAAAATATATACATAAAATATCAGGTCAAAAACCGCTAAAATACATAATGTACAAAAGAGGCCCAAAACACAACTTTCACATATGAGCTCCGATTCACTTGAACTTGATTTTGTTTTGAAGGTAATTGAATGTACATTAGTTAAAAAGTGAGTAGGATCAAAACGGACACTGTATGGGGAAGATATGGGGTTTTTAGTCTGGAAATCCTGAAACTAGGGTTTGGGTTTTTGGTCCACTTATTTGAGTTAGTTATTTTTTTGTATTTTTCATTTATTCTTGTTAATTGTACACAGTGGAGGTGGTTTTGTGTCATTCGGAGTTAGCATGAAGGAGTTAAAAATCAGGGAAGTTAGGCTATTTACATGTCAATTTTGGCTGAGATTTTTGGCTTCTTATTTTGTGCAGAAATTAGTGCTAAAATGTAATTCTTATGAAAACTTGCATGGATGCTATTTATGCATAATAAATGCGAAAATGCTGTTGATTTTGAGGGATCTGAGCTTAATAAATGAGATTTAGAGTGATGAATCCGAAATTCATCATCCCCCTATACTTAAACCATGCTCATTCCTGAGCATCAAAAAGAAATGCCATGAGGTGAAATGAGATTGGGTTTCATACCAAGGCCATAAGCTGAAGATGAAAATGTAACTAGACTAGACCTTTGGATTAATAGTGTGGCGGAACTTCTATGAGACTTATAATTTAAAAATCAACAACCCTCAAGTTTCAGACATCATTGCTACAGTTTCGGCTCAGAAGTCATCTTAGATAAATCCTCTTCCTAAAGTATACCCTATGAACATTGAACAACCGACTCATGTGTGTGAAAGGTTTTAGCTCTTCCCATCCAAAATGCTGGACTATCATGCTCCTCTCCTCTCCATTAACTCGTCCTCGGGGAGTCAGGTATTTCCTTCTAAGGTCTGTCGCGTTGTGTTCACAATTGAATTGGGGGAGAAGTTAGAAGAAGGGAAAAAGAACTGGAGGGTGGCCAGTGCAGTCACCTCTCCTTGTGAAGATGGCCAGTGTAGCCGAGTCTCCACCAAGATCTGTAGGTTTCTTGAAGCTTGGACCTTTTTGGTCAGATTTTTATTTGGTAGAATGCTTCTTTGCATTTGGAATTTTTGGTGGTTCTGCTTGGATCTTGTTGTGCCCCTACAGATATAGAATATTTTGTCCCGTACATTTTTTGGGGTCTTAGAAAAAATTGTGCCCAACCATCCATCCCTTTTCCGAAGCTTTATTTCAGCCCGTACTCCAGTCTTTAGATTTCCACGCTACCAGAAATGAAACTCACACAGTCTTCCAACATCCCGTCTGAGTTGAGCTAAGTGCAATAGTACAAATTAATTCACTATTCCAGAGTTGTACCCAGAATGAAGAGACCAGGTTAGACACTAAGAGTCACAGACCTAAAGCTTCTAAAATCCTATTTCTCGGTGAAGTTCCTTTGAAAATTAGGTGGATTAAGGTCAAGTCCAGACCACTCTCGGTTTCGGTTCATAACTCGGTTCAGAACCCAATGACTTTTCACAGATGCAAATGAATGCGATGCTGGATGAAGTGCAGGTGTGTGAAATGCAGACACATTTTTTATGAGATTTTTTATGCAAAAATGAATAAGAAGCCTTTTTTATTTCAAAAATTTTGGGCAAAGTCAGTGTTAGTAGGAAAACTCTTTTTCTTTTTCTTTTTGTTTTTTTATTTTGTTTTTTTGTTTTGCTTTTTTTCAAATTAACTACCCACCCATAAATACATATAGACTTATGTGCAAGTACGAGATATGGATAAAATATATACGAAGTATATACAGACCCCCCTATACTTAGCGAGTGTTGTGTCCTCAGAGCACAAGAAGCGTAAAGAAGACATAGCTCGGGCTAAGCATAAGAGAGTGAAAAAGGAAAAGAAAAAGAACAAGATTTACAGAACCGAGACCAGTCTAAGTATAGAAGAAGGGCGAAAAAATGAAGTGGTCGGGGTATGTGAATGAGGAGAATATATACAGATGGGCATCAGTTCCCCCTATACCTAGGCTCTGGTCAGCCTAAGTATAGGAGAAGGGTGGAATTGAGGCGATCGGGAGATAGGAGAAGGATGGTATGCACAAATGGCATCGGTCTCCCCTATACTTAGGCCTTGGCCTAAGTAGAGGAAGAAGTTGTACAATGAAACTGATGTGGTCGGGAGGGAGGGTGGGTAGCCGATGATTAAGGCGGTTTTCGGCTAATTGTTTTGTGAACCTGTGATGGGAAATTGGTATAACGAGACGGAGATGAAGCATGTGATTCCCAACTATGATCAGTGTCATCCTTAGAAAAATCATGATAGATAATGGATGAAGTGTTTGAGTCAGATGAAAGATATCCATCATCGGAATTATCCTTAGAGGAGTAGTATTCGAAAGTGGACATACTCCACATATTCTGGTCTTTTTGTTTCTTCAGTTGTTTCCTCAGAATTCGTTCCTTCTTGGGATCAAGCAGTTTGTCCTCAGATGAATACTCAGAAGCACTGGTATCAGTCAGCTCATAAGAAATAATTCCAGTGTATTTGAAGAGGGCAGGAGCATCAACTTTGGATGAATAGTAGTTAGGAACGGGAGTTGTCCAACAAGAATTGAATTTTGGATCCTTGCGAAGATATGTCTTTAGAGTTGCCGAACAGACTTCACTCATGTAGACTACCTTTTCCGGACCTGATGAGGGATCATCAGCTGATTCCTCTTCCGAAAGGTCAAAGGTGACTCTCTTTTTCTTGTTTCATGAAGGTGTCGGTTCACTTGAGTATCCAGATGAATAGCCATTAGAGTTCGTCTCCTTGGTCGGTTTTCATCCTGTTTGTTTGTTCTTGGTCTTCTGAATGTTGGTGCACACTCGATTTGGGATGATTTGGTCAAGGTATTCAGAGAAGGTTGCTCCAGTGAGCGACCATGCATATGTCTCAGGATCGTAGTAGAAGGATTTGTCTATTTTGAGATCCGCGAGAATTGAAATATTGGGAAGAGTTTCTGCATGTTCGTTCTCAATTTATTTTACATTGGAGCATTCCTGTGTCAAGTTGATGTGATCCATGTAGTCAGAATAGGTCGACCCAGGGTGTGTCCATGCATAAGTCTCCGGATCATATACTTGATTCTCCATGGTGAGAGCAACTGGGAATGGAGCAGTGGGGAGATTCTCTAAACCAATAGTCTCATCAACAACCGCTATCTCAGGTGTAGCAGCGGGGTAGGGCTCTTCTACCATTTCATGGTTGCGGTTGTCGGGGACTTCATGGGTTGCTTCAGAAGATCATGGTTCCTCAAAGACAGGGTTAGATCTAAGTGCTTCCAATGCTATGAAATTGATTTCCTGAGTCTCACAATTAATAATTTCCTTAGCCAATGCTAATAACGGCTTTCCGAGAATAATTGGAGACTGGGTTAATTCTCCTTGATGCTCAATATCAATGATCGTGAATTCCACCTTGAGCGGAGCACCTTGGAATGTCATGATGACAGAAATAATTCATCTCGGCTGCTTTATCGATCGGTCCGCCGATTGAACAATCTCTCGTATCTTCCGAATCGGTCCGAATTTGAATTCATGAAATACAGAGGTCAGGAGGATATTGATCGGTGAATCGTCATCAATTCGAGCATGGGTGAAAATTGTGTCTTTGATTTCACAGTCAAATCTAGGCAACCGCTTCACTATGCGGCTCTTGGTTTTTCTCCTCAACACCAAGGAGGAGGCCATTGACAATATATGTCTTCGGTCTTGGTTCTAATCCTGCTTGACTTTTTCATAGTTAATTTGTCCATTACAAATCTTTTAAGGTCGGGAAAGTGTTCAATGGCCTGTAGAAAGGGAAGTTCAAAAATCAATTTCTTTTCTAGTGCTTCTCGTACAACAGGATCCAAATTCTTCAGATCTTCGTCAGTTTCAATTTTTATGCATTTTTCGAGATTTTCGATTTTTTTGTGATTTTCGAATATTCTGATTTTTTGATATTTTCTGTGTGGTGTGGTGATGTGGTGTACTCCTCAGATGAGTAGGGGTTCTGATGTTCAGAGTAGGAGTCAGAGGCATAGTCATTTCTAGGGGAATAATATGCGGATGTGTCACTGTCAGAATTATCCCCAGATTCCTGGATATCCTCAAAATTTTCAATCTTAGATCCAATCATTTACTCATTCATTTTTATATCCGAGCTAGCAGAGATTAACATAAATCGATCAGCAATTATTACCCCACATATTTTGTATTTATTTATTAGTATATAAACTTTCCTATACTGCTTTATAATTTTTGTAAATTTTACATTTAGACCCCGTGACTCCTTGGTATTTACTGTGGGTCCGTGCCAGCGCACCTCACTTGGCCATCTACGTGAGGTGTGCATTGTGCGCCTGGATCCCCTAATTTTATCACATTCATTCTGGTACATTAAAATTTGATTTCAGTTGTAATATTTATTGCAAATTATGAACAAGCCCCTGGAGTTTTGGAAAATTACGATTTGGTCCCTATCAGGCTCACGTGTTTGTATACGCGAGATTTGGAGTTTTTGCAGGAGGGCCTTCAGGGCTTTAATTATTTCTAATTGGTCCAATAAATTTTTGTTTGTGTTATATATTTTGGGAGTAATTACACTTTGGCCCCTGGATTATCTGATATTTACATATATGCCCTAGCTAGTAGTGTAGTTTCTCTTTGTTTCTTGTATTTATTTCATATATCAATTAAACTAGAAAAAATCCCCAAAAATATTATAGCTTCCTGGTGCATTGCTCATTATCGCCACATTTTTAATTTGCATTTTTGATGCATTTTATTATTTATAAAAAAATCAAAAGCATGCAATTGTATCCCCGTTTGCAAAAGAAAATACAAAAACATTATATAAAACTTTTGAAAAAATACCAAAAGAATATAATTTGTGTATATTTATGTGTTTAACCTCCAGACCAAAAATCACTAAAAAAATATAAAAGGAAACTCTAAAAAATTTAAAAACCCTAAAAACATTTATAAAAATTTATAAAATCCTTAGAAACTCAAAAAATTACATTTTCTATTTCTGAATTTTCCTTATTTGATTATCTTTATTTTAAAATTAATTTGGAAAAATTTTAGTTCTATTTTCTATTTTTAATCTCCATTTTAATTTCAGGTATATATTTAAACCCTATATTTGTGTATTTTTTACTCTAAGAAATATATAAATTTAGCAACAAATCTTGAAAAATCATAAAAATAGTAAAATTTTATCTAAAACACAACAAGATTTTTTCTTGATATTGAGTATTTTTATTACTTATCATATCTATTATAGCCTATATTATATATATATATCTTACATATAGCTTTATATATTAAAAGAAAAAGGAAATAAAAAATATATAAATATAAAAACAAATACAAAAAAATAAAATTAAAAAAATTAAAAACCCACAAAAATAGCATATATAGGCAAATACATCACATTCTCATTTTTGGGCATTTTGCCTCGATCTATCCTGCTTGTTCCTTGTTTCGACAATCTACACATACTTGTGCCTATACACATCTTGGTTGTAGAGTTATAATAAATTTTAACTCCGCATCTGCTTTTCATTGTTTGATCATCTGTTGTGGGTTAATTGTTGTTTTAATCCAGATTTCATGTGGTCGATTCGATGATTGTGTTCCCACCTTGTGTGGAACATAAGACCGCTCGATTTTTAGCTTAAACAAATGGCGTCATTGTTGGGGAACAACAACGCATAGATCAAGATTATTTATGCTTGTGATTATTTTTCTATTTTTCATCTTTATTTATTTACTCTTTTATTTGATATAATTGTCTAACTTGTCTAATCACCCTCTCTTGTTGACTTTGTGCGAGGTACTGCGGATCGAGGGAGGCACTATACCCAAGGCGCCTATGCACCCACATGAAGGCGGTGTGAGATTATGACCTAGCATCAAGGAGGCTTGGAGGCTTTGAGTAGACAGTCGCATTTGAGCATATTTTCTACATTTTTTTATTTGTGTAATTTAAGTGAGAGAGAGACCCCTATTATTTGTAATAATATAGGTACTCTGGACTCTGGACATTCGGGCCTAATTTCCAAGTGTTTGTTCACTTGAGGGCTCACCATGATTTTGCATGGGTTTTCATCACGATTTTTTTCATTTGTTTATCAATTTTGTTCTATATCTTTTGTGTGATTGAGCTCTTACTTTTAGGATTTGCTTGTCGATAGTATTAGGTCTAAACACCTAATTATATTTGCATGTGTCAATATCTACGTTTGGATCTAGTCAAATTTTAAATTGCTTCTTATTTGGATTTGAGATCGAGCGCTGAGGGAAGTGCTATACAATGCTTGCAGGATTCGTTGTGGTGGACACTGATGCACTTCCTAGATCAGACTTTTGGATCTCCCTTCTAGATATTTAGCATCTTGTTCTTCACGATAATAGCAGTTCTCATCCTAGGGCGATTTCATCAGCTTGCATTGCATATGAAAAGGGTTTCAATTTTGCTGAGCATCCTTTCATGTAGAGTGTTGGAGGCAAGGTCAGCATTTCTCTTTTGCATCCATTATTGATTTGTCGCTTGCATTGCTTTTTTGCTTATCTACCTTTGATTTTTATCACCTAGGTGATTAAAGGAATTGATTCCCCGATAGGCTCGTGCATTCTCATTGAAAATACAAAAAAAGATAACCAATAAAATTGGGACGGTTAATATTACTTGACCCTAAAAAGGACCAAAAAGAAAAATCATATCTTGGGGCAAGTAAACCCCTCATTGTATTCACTTTTATTTCACACTCTCCACCTTCACATCCACCCGAGACTGATCTGTTGGAGTCACCTCTCACGATTTCCGCACTTGAGTCCTTGACCCAGTTCATGGAGCATAAGAATTCGAGGATGGATGACCTCACTTGCCTTAATAAGATCTATATGGATGCTTCATGATCAGACGATAAGGATTCATTTGAGGATTTTCATGAGAGTTTGCAATCGCCAAAAATACAAAAAAAATGAGAAAATTTTAAAAACACAAAACGAGTTCGGGAACCACTTGGTTGATTCAGACTGTGAGGAGAGGGAGCTCATGCCTGATCATTTGCCAACACATCCATTAACATATTTCCCATTTATGACCCTGAGGATGCCAATGTACAGAGTGCTCTTTGCATTCCTCGTGTATATGATGATTCTGATCTCCTCCCTTCTATGGAGGATATCCAAAAATTCAAATAAATGTTGATTGGACCTGAAGTGGTGGCCGCTATTCATGATATTATTGACGCCTCACTTCGTCAGATCATGACCCAATTATCTGCTCCTCATCATAAAAAGAGAAAGTAGAGGAGCATATCTGAGCATTATATCTTGACCATGGCCACTGCCCATGCCATCACACCGTCCCATTCCTAAGAAAAGGAACACTGCTACACATTTCATTAGTTGCATCATCTCTGACCACACATATGATCACACTCTCCTGGATGGAGGTGCTTCGATTAGAATTATACCCTTCTCTGGTATAGTCTCTTCACTTAGGACCTCTCAAGAAAATCAGGATGATCGTTCAGTTTGCTGATGGATCTATTAAGAGGCCGAAGGGTGTCCTTGAAAACACGGTCATATCAATTCAGGGCATGAGCTATACTATTGACTTTGTTGTTTTGCCCATAGAGACCTCCACTGGGGAGCACTCTCCAATCATCCTGGGATGACCATTCATCGCCTCTACGAGGATCGTTATCGACTATGGATCAGGAGAGATTCACTTCCGTCTTATTGACGAGAGCAAAATGATCATCACTACACCCACTACTGACCAGAGACCTGCACCTCATGTGACCACACCCATTTTAGCTGACTCCAAGGACCATGACCTCGAAGAGACTATCAGAGACTTTTGTTGTATGCTTGATTCCACTGAGACCGCAGAATTCTTCCCCATGGAGGAAGACTCAGAAAGCATGGACCTCGAAGTTCCTTCGTCTGGTGTTTGGCGATGTGTTGATGACATCCGCAGGATTTACACGATTGATACCCTAGAGCGGAGGGAAGATTCAAAGACTAGACAGAACATACATGACTTGACTTCTTTCACTGATGAGTCAGTTCCTGTTAACTTAGAGTCAGATGAGATAAAGGCTAAATTTGATCTTTTTGCTTTTCTTCAGGAATTCGGGCCTATTGATGAGAATGATGATCTGGTTGAGACTGTAGAGGACGAACATGATTCACCTGCTTCCACATATGAGTTTGTTCCTTTTGGTTTTGACCTATATGAGACCTCGCAGGATGACACTGACTACACTTTTTCTAATGATGATGAGTTTGTCCCTTTTTACTTTGATATCAGCAAGACACCCAAGGCCAGACCTAGCCGTACTTCTTCCACTCACCCGACTGTGCCTTCACACTCTAGGACCACTGATGATCTTCACTGTGTCGACCCTGATCGGTCTATGTCATGTTAGGACCCCGATGCTGACCATCACCTTGTCAGATCTATTCAGCAGCGGTCCCGCAAGAAGGTTCTCTTTTGACCTTCTTGGTCCTTTGTATTGTACGTTCGCTTTCGTTTATCTCTGTCTATCTCCCGTTTTGCTCAGTCACCCTATTCTAATGTGTGCCTTGCTTAGGACGTACTTTGTCCTAAGTATGAGGGTGGAGGAGTTGAGTGTTCATTGTTCTGTTTCATCACTCCTGTTGTTGCCTATATTTAGGGATTCTTTTACCCTAAGTATAGGGGAAGTGGTGTGTGTATTCTCTCTGATCTTTTCTTTTCTTCTTTTCCTTTTCGATTTTCTTTTTCTACCGAAAAGGTGTCACCCCTTGTTATCAGTCTTTTATACTTAGGACGTACTTTGTCCTAAGTATAGGGGATGAGCACCCCGAGTTCTTTCATTTTTTTAATCCTCTTCATTGTCTCTTCTTCTTGTCTATACTTACGGATATCTTACCCTAAGTATAGAGGAAGACAGTCTGAGTACGATCTGTTCATTCCCACCCTCGACCCTCCCTGCTTTGTGTATAGTCTGCTATACTTAGGATTATTTGATCTTAAGAATAAGGGGGACTGTCAACTTCTCATTCGTTCATTTATTCGTTCATTTATTCTTTATATTTCCTATACTTAGTACGAGCTATGTCTTCTCTTTTTCTCTCTGACCTATGAGGACATAGCTCAAGCTAAGTATAAGGGGGTCATATATACTACGTATATACTTTAGCCATAACTCGTACTTTTATATTTTTATTAATAAATTTGTCTAAAAATACTTTAAAATTCATTAAAAACACTTAATAAAAAGATGTTTATTATTCCTCAAATTCTTTTTGTATTTACTGATTAATAAATTAGGTATAAATGTTTTTTTGCAAATTTTTTGAAAAATAGTTTGAAAATCTTTTTTAAAACTTTTGGAAACTATTTGAAAAAACATTTTGTTCAATATTTTCAACCTTTGTAAAATATTTTATTTGAAAATTTTATTTTCTTTGTGTGAAATAAAAATGTTTGAAAAACGATTTGCAAATGATTTGAAAATAGTTGCAAAATTATTTTGTAAAATCTATATATACTATTTGAAAATCCTTTGCAAAATGATTTTCAAATATGTGTACATGTTTGTAAAATTATTTGTAAAAATTATTTTGGACTATAGTTTTCACAAAGTTATTTGTTAAAGGCTTTTTAAATAAGTTTGAGGAATATATACAACGCAACAAAATTCTTTATTAATTATATATACTTATAAATTTAACCACTTACCCCTTGTAAATTCGTAAACTTTAAGATGCACCATTGTGTAAATATTTGTACTTAATTTTTATCCATAATCTTTTGTTTTCAAAAATCCCAACAACATATGCAAAATTAAAAATCCCAAAAATATTTGCAAAACTAAAATAAAAAAACATTGCATATGCATCATCCTTTTAAAAAATCCATAAAAAGTTCAAAATCTTTAAAAATTGCATCACAAAAATATTTTCTACATTCTGCTTAGCATTTGCATGGCATTTACATGTTTCAGATAGAGTTTGATAATTAAACAAGTCTAAGTCTAATCCGAAGATTGGAGCTTGGTTGAACCTTTAAATCTACTTAATAACATGAATCTTATAGGAGCTGCAATTGAGGTACTTCAGGTCTAGTTGACTTAATTCTTTGAAAATTGTGAGACTTAGTTCAATGGATTCTTGACAGCCTAAGTATTTCGGAGCACACGCACGACTCTTGTTGATAATGACCTAACTTGGACACTACCACATTTTACATAGCTCAACTAAGTTGGAGTGGTGAGGGGATTGGATTTGTCGGTACGAGACGCACACAAAGTAGAAACATTTGTCCTCTTCCAAGGAGGGAAGTGCACCCCAACCTGTCCAGTGATGATGAATTTTGAAGACAGGAGAGTGTGGGTTGCAATAATATTTCAAAAGAGGGATAGTCTACTGGCTCAAGTGGAAAAACTCCTTATGTAAATGTTGTTGTATATAGTATTTAAAAAAAAACTCCAAAAAAGTGGACAGGCTTGATTAAAAAATACATGCCGGAGTTTGTGTATAGGTTGTATAGAAAATAAGCAAGCTTGAACTTCAATGTCAAATCATGTGAGTCTGTAGCTAGATTACTTGACTATACTGGTCTTGCATCCTAGGATAGGTAGCTACACTGGCTACCGCCCACTCTTCTCTTCACCCCTCCTCTTGAGTTGGTTGTCACTTGAACTTAGAAGGGAATACCCTACTCCTCGATGAGGGAGTTGCTGGATTGGGGAATCATTGGGTTGTCATGTTGGAGAAGTTAGTCTCTTTGTCATTTCAGTTGGGGAGAGCCACTATCACTTACACTGTACGAGTCAAATTCATAGTCCAAAGGGTTTGCGTATGAGTTGAAGTATTCTGACCTGGCTATTGTGGAGACTTGAACAGAGTTTTGGGATTCTTGAAGGCTATTGGATTTCAAATCCGATTCTCATTAAGGTTCCTCCCACACTAAAATTCCAAAGGTCCGATTTAAGCTCCAAACTTTGATTTTGTAAAGATGAGTTTGATAATTAAACTAAATCCAATTTCTTTCCTTTTCTTTTCTTTTGTTTTTATTTTCTGCACTTATTGCATAAGTGTTTGCTAGGGACTAGCAAAGGCAAGTATTGGGGGGGGCGTGATGAATCTCCATTTCATCACCTTTATTCTATCATTTTTGTAGTAAATATGTGTAAATAACCTTAGTTCATGTATTTTATCGTCCATGATTTGTTGTGTAAATAGTGTATAAAATACAATTTTTAATGCCAAAATTATAGAATAAAGAAATTAAAAGAAAAAAATAAAATACTAAAAATATTTTATGACCCGAAACCCTCAGATCAAGGCATCTCGATGACTCGATCAACAAGGAATAAAGTAGGGGAGATAAGGGCAAAAAATCCAATAAAATTTCCGTTTATTTTATCCATTTTTATTTATTTTGAGACTTATTTTTAGTTTTGCTTTTTATACTTCAAATAAAAAAACTTTGAACATAAAAGTTGTAGATAATAAGATATAGAAAAATACAAAATTATATTCACACAAAAATATTATACAGATAAAAAGATATACTCAGAATAAGTTTCCAAAATCCCAACTTCCCAGACCCATATCTCTCAAATAAAAACTCAAAATATATCAAACTTACGTTAATTATATATAATTTTTAATAAGTTATTTAATGAGGGTGGGTCATACTTTTCGGAGTTACGGTGTGAAAGTTAGGTTTTGGACCCCTATTGTATACTTTTGTTGATTAAAATATTCATTTATTTATTATTCATGATTTTTCTAATTTTATATATTTTAAATTTTGTAAAAATTATTTATAATATATGTACATAATAAAACATGAATAAAATACTCAAGAGAATACTAAAATAAAATGCTTGTAAAAAATACATTGGTAAAATACCAATAACTATACCCGTCTAGATAATGCATCTATTTATTTAATTGTATATATTATATCAAAAAAATAAAAATATATTTAAGTGTATGAAAATATGTTATAAATATATAAAATAATAAATTAAATTTATAAAATTAAAATTATAAAATAAAAATAAAAGATTAAAATATATATTAGTGAATATACCTATATATACGCCTCAAAAAGCACTTTGTAATTCTAGACCTCAAAAAAATAAATAAAAATCATAATAAAATACTTTATAAAATAATGACTATTTTTTATTTTATAACCTAAAATAATAAAATCGTTTATTATTTTTAAATGAATTTAGAAATAATTTTTCAGGGCTTTTTTTTTTCTATTTGGTCCACGTGGACCAACTGGGAGCGTCTGAGAGTTGATCGTGGGTCAACTCTCTGACCAGCCCTCTGTCCCCTTGTTAGACGCTGGTTTTCGCCTCGATTTTGACCATTTTTGGAGGCCGTTCCTTTCACTTTTTCAAGTCGACTCTTTGACGACTTTTGCTCCTCGATTGTAGGTTATACACAACCAAGCATTACCATGGGTTGTGCATCACTGCATCGAGCAACACACCTCGTTTTTTGCAGTCGCTCGACCACTTCGCACATAAGGCACCCCAAACTTCTCCTTCCTCTTTGAACCCCATTTGACCTAGCTAAGGCTCGCCTCTCTTGCTCTGGAGCGTTTTTGTGACAGGGGAGCCTCCATCAACGCCTAGCGAGCTCCGACGAAGTCTCTGGCGGCTTCCACCATCTTCGGTGGCCACACCGCCATGAGGTCTTTGCTTCATGGTCCAACACCGTTTGAGGTCCCTTTTGTATTTTTTTCTTACATGATTACCATTATTGTAGACGTAGGAATCAATTTCACGCATTCAAATCCACCATTAGTCGCCTACCACCTTGATTGGAAGTTCACCGAAGCTCCACTCCGGTGAATCTTCTATTCACGCCATACACCACCCACTTCACCCTTACTTGCCCTGGAAGCCATCTACTGTTGTTTGTGAGCTTCACTTGCAGGTCCCATGCGTCCAAAGACTCCTCCTGGAGTCGTTTTTTGCAGAAGAAGGTGCTTCCTGGAGCAGCCCCCTGTTCTTCCATGTCGCGGCGGTCCTCTAGTGCCCTCCATGCAATTTTTGGGCCACCAATCGATAGAGGTAACTCGCAGGCGCCTTCCCACCATTCTGGAGCTTCAATGGTCGTCGGAGTAGTGAGAGCCGGCTGGAGGAACTTCGTCACGGCAGAGTTCTTGGCAAGTTAGTTCCTCACCTCTCTCCGCCGTCGATTTCAACCGCGTTCTTCACGAGCACCACGTGACGTTCGATCTAACCAAGCTTCGACCGTCGGATCCATATGTAGGATCTAATCCTTGTCGTTCCAATGGAATCATCATCGTAAGCTGTGGCGTGCCACATGTCTTATGTGATCCAGTTGCAGCCGTTGGATTCAATCAACTGTGTGGGTATTATGCATTTATTACTCTAAAGTTTTTGTATTTCTTTATTAATATATAAACTTTCCTCTGCCACTTTATAATTTTTGTAAATTTTACGTTTAGACCCTGTGATTCCTTGGTATTTGTTGTTAGCTCCGTTCTAGCGCACCTCACGTGGTCATCCACGTGAGGCATGCATTTTGCGCTTGGACCCCTTGGATTTTGTCGCATTTCATTCTGGTCCATTAATGTTTGATTTTAGTTGTAATATTTTTGTGCAATTGCGAATAAGCCCCTAGAGTTTGATTCTCGGTGCATTGTTTTCTCGCCACATCTTTAATTTGCAGTTTAAAGCTTTTTATTATTTTTTTTAAAAATAAAAAGCGTGCAATTTTGTCCCTCTTTGCAAAAGAAAATACAAAAACATCATAAAAACCATTTGAAAAATTACCAAAAAAATATATTTTGTGTATATTTGTGTGTTTAACCTCCTGACCAAAAATCACTAAAAAAGAAAACTCTAAGAATTTGAAAAACCCTAAAAACCTTTATAAAAATTTATAAAATCCTTAAAAACTCCAAACATTACATTTTCTATTTCCGAATTTTCCCTATTTTATTATCTTTAGTTTAAAATTAATTGGAGAAATTTTACTTTTGTTTTCTATTTTTAATCTCCATTTTAATTTCAGGTATTTATTTAAACCCTATTTTTGGGTATTTTTTACTTTAAAAATATATAAAAATTAGCAAAAATTCTTAAAAAAATACAAAACAGTAAAAAATTATCTAAAATACAAAACGATTTTATTTTCTTGATTTTTAGTATTTTTATTACATATTATATCTATCATAGCCTGTATTGTATCTATATCTTATATATAGCTTTATATATATTAAAAGAAAAAGAAATAAAAAATTAAATATAAACAACAAATACAAAATAAGAAAATCAAAAATATAAAATTATAAAATTAAAAATAAAAAAATAAAACCCACAAAAAATAGCATGTATAGGAAAATACATCACATTCTCATTTTTGAGCATTTGTGCCTCGATCTATCTTGCTTGTTCCATGTGTTCGACATTGTACACATACTTGCACCCATACACATCTTGGTTGTAGAGTTATAATAAATTTTAACTCTACATATGCTTTTCATTGTTTGATCATCTGTTGTGAGTTAATTGTTGTTTTAATCTGGGTTTCGTATGGTCAATTCGACGACTGTGTTCCCGCCTTGTGTGAAACATAAGACCGCTCGATTTTCTGCTTAAACAGTGCACTAACACTTGCCGAAATAAATCCCACAACAAATGAATGTCCATTTACAAGAGCTCCAATGTTAGAAATAAATAAAAGAGTCTAATTTTTTTACTTGGTCTCCTTCAATTTTCTTCTCCTCCTCTCAAGCTATCCTGTGGCTCAATGAAGAATCAAGCTGCCTCCGCTTCGCTTGGGTGCTTCGACTTTCTTAGGATTACCTCATTCACCTCGCGGGCCCTCGTAAGAAAAAGAAAAGAGAGAATGTGTAAGAAACGCAATTATCAAATATGCAGTGAATATGAATAATGGAATAAATGTGGAAAAATATAAACAAATATGTACAACCAACAATAACAAGTCAAAAGAGAAACCTAACTACCTTCGCCGTGCCTCCCCGACAATGGTGCCATTTTATTGAGATGATATCTTCGAGGATTGGTTATTATTGATACAAAGTCGTCGTTGCGATCCCCAAAATTCCTAGCTCAACTAACAAATTTTATTTTTTTCTTCTTCTCAAGCCAATATTTAATTACAAAGAATAATGAAGCGAAACAAATTTTTGCTACTTATTTACCTGTATAGCAATAGGATCGAACTGACAAAGGCTACAATTCCCGAGGGGTATTCAAATAATAGAAAAAAATCAATTAAAAGAAACAAGGAATCTCAAATGCAAACTATCTTTGTTTTCTGTGTTTTTTTAACTTTTCCATTTTTTAATTTTTTTATTTACACTTTTTATTATCTGGTTTTTCAATTTTTAGTGATATTAATTTTTGCAATTTTTTAATTTTCAAAAATATGATTTTCAAAACAAATTAATGCACAAAAGGAATGCAAAATTTTTCCTTTATTTTTCAAATTTAACAGTAATGCTAAAAATTATTCAAAGAAAATATTTTTTATGTTTTTATGATTTTTATATTATTTTTGGAATTTTTTATAGATTTTTTAGATATTTAGGATTTTCAAAATGAATAAAACAAGGGAAAATGCAAATAGTGAGAAAACAAGACTATTTCATAATTTAAAAATATTAAATGAAATAAAAAAATTACGGAAATTAGTTTTCTGAAAAGCTAGGGGAATCTATCTACAAATAGGAACTCAAATCACATTTTTTGATTTTTCTACAATTTTATATTTTTTTTAAAGATTTTTTGTATTTGGCATTTTTTTGCATTTAATAAATAATAAATGCACGAAAATTGGATAGAAATTAAAGGATAATGAAATACACCTAATCTATTTTTCGGATTTTTTACGCAATAATTGAATTTTTATGACAGAGAAAATGATGTAGTTTTTTTATTTTTTTAAAATAGCAAATTATGATAAAATGCAATGAGATTATATAATATTAATAAGAGATTCGCATAAGGAGCATAGAATGAATTTTCAAGAATTTATTGTCCAATAAAGTATTTCTTTCAACTAGAAGAAATTCTGTATCAAAGTTTAGAAATACTAGACTAAAATGTAATTATTTGTAGTTTGTGCATGAAAAATTTAACAAGAAAGAAACTACAGAATAAAAAATGCAATTTACCCAAGACAAACGTACACTGAGCTCTGAAAGGGACGTCTTTGCAAATCGCAGGACTTCTGGGGGCTGAAAAGCAATTTTTCCATTTTTTAAAATCCCCTTAGGGCTTCTCTTGATCTTGTTCTTCGTTCACAAATAAGATGGGGCAGAAAAGCCGCCACCCCTCTTTCTTCTCTCCCACAAGGGCAGAGGTGGCGTCGTCCAGGCAGATGGAGACGAGATTGGCGGCGGGATGTGGTGCGACAGGGTGCAGTTGAAGTCGATTGACGCTCCAGGTGGAAAAAAGGCGATGCGGTGTTTCCCTAATCGGTGGAGTCGACGATCGGAGGGGATCCTACATGGTAGGGAGCGGCGGATGATGGTTGGCCAACAAATGGTGCTAGAGATGGCCAACGGTTGGATATGCGCTTCTCTCCAGGCAAAGGAAGGGCACCGCAGTGGAGGCTGGTGGCCGACAACGAAGGGAGCGTGCAACAATTTTGGAAGAGAAGGCTGCGAAGTTTGGGTGGTGGCATGACCTCGCGTGGGGGTGCGGGTGGATCTACGAGCGTGGCCGCTGCGGGGCCACACATGCCTCTACAGCGGCAGTGCAGCGGTCGGTGGTGGTTCCAAGAGGTGAGTGCGCACGTGTATCGCTACGTAGGAGCGGCTGCGGGCACCGCGACAGTTCCTGCTGCGCTGCCCATTTTTTAAAATTTATTAATTTTTTTAGTTTTTTGTAAAATAGAAAATGCAATTAATTTTTTCATTTTAAATTTTTTGTAAAAAATTAACAGTAATTTTTTTTATTTTTTTCATTTTATCTTTTTATCATGCGAAACAAATGTTAGAAAGAAAAACTATGTAATTTTTTGTTTATAAACAAATTATGATGCTAGCACAACGACCCAATCCCAAAATCAAAACAGAATGCGTGAACAGGGATCCGATGAAAAATGAGGAATAGATCCATGTCTCTGACCGTCGTACGCAGCCGGAGTTGGAAGATTGCGGGAGGTAGAATAAGAACGGCAATAGATCGACATGTGAAGGTGAAAAATCAGATTGGGCGAATCAAATCGTGATGATGGATTCTAAGATTTAGAGAGAAAAAATAACGATGAAATTAAAGGCGTGAAAAATTAAACTACGATTAACTTAGATTAAAAATGAGAAAAAGTGAATCTCACCTTAGGAGCGGAAAAGATCGTAATCTCCACGACGAAGGTCAACTCGCTGTCACTGAACAGCTCGGAGGCAAGGTACCCTTCTGCAACATGATAACTCTCGGAGAATAGTCTCCTTTCACCCAAGATTGATCGAGTTGACAATGAGGGAGGAGGAGTCATATTAATAGATAAACGGATGGAGTTTGAATTTCAAAAATGAAGATAAGAGATAAAGATAAGGAAGGATTAGTATTAAAATTACTTACAAAAATTATTTTTTTTTGTATTTTCATCACTTATTTAAATTGAATAAAAAATAATAATTTTTAATTTTTTTGGTGGTGGTTATTAAGAATATCAACTACATACATATGGTACATTATATACATAGTTAAATAAGGAAATTAGTTTTTTTTAATTTTTTATATTATTTATTTTTTATATATTTAAAATAATTATTAAAAATATTTACAAGTATTTACAAATACGGTATGTACAAATAAATAGTAAAATTGCACAAACCACCCCAAAATTTCGACTTTTCAAACATAACTCCAAAAATTATGAAACCATAGCCATTTTAAAGGTAATTTAATTTAGAATACAATGGAAGTGAGTTTGATTCAATTTGAGTTCTTATGGAGCTTGAATTGGTCTTTCAATTATCACTTTAATGGCTTTTTCCGGATGCGGTTACTTTTATTTTGTACATGATTTTTTTGCAAACACTTTTATTATTTAGGAAACAATTTTATTTACAACTTTTGTTTTGAAAATTATTTAATTTGAGGTTAATTTATGTACAAATAAAATAATGTAAGTATACAAATATCTACAACATATTTTCTTGTATTTTCTGATTAAGAACCCTTGCTCCCCCCACTTTATTCCTGGTCGATCATGTCAAGTCTTGACCTTCTCTCCTGGTTCGGGTCAGCCTGTATCTATTACGTATATACAGTCTTCTCTTTTTTTATTTTCTTTATTTTCCTTTATTTATTTTAGGTTAAAATAGTAATAAGTTTACAATATTTACACACAGATGCAAGTTAGTAAGAATATGGAGTTAGTATTATATACATGTGTTTTATAAGGAATTTTAAGATAAAATAAATGATAAAGATAATGAAATGCAGAATCATCATCTTTCCACTTTCCGCCTCCCATTTTCCTACATCTTCTTCATTTTGCATTTCTCCGCTTATCCCCTTTTTTCCACTTTGAATCTCGCACGGATTCGAGCCATCGAAGTCCACCTCCTCTGCCTTCACCGGAGACCCGACGCCTCGTTACCCCCTTGTGCTATTTGCTTCAAGAGAGGGTTAGTCGTGACCCTCTCTTTGTGCCCATCCTTTCTTTGCAGGTTTGCAATCGAGTCAACCACTTGAAAAGTGCATCTAAGCAAAGAACAGAGTCCTAGGTGGCCGACACTCCAGGGTCCCTTCGATGGACCTTGAACATTTTTCAAGCCTCTAGCTGACGTGACATCATCCCAAGAAGTTGTAGGGCTTTGCGGCGAAGCATTTTGCAGTTGAAGTACGGAGAACGAGAAGATCAAAGCTCATTAGGCATGTGTTCTTGAGGTGTTCTTTGTGACCCTAAAGAATCGTTGGATCAGGAAGGCAGACCAGATCTAGTCAGGGTCGTTCACTTATTTGGCGAAACAAAGTCCTCATCGACCGTCCATTATGCCATGTGGGAGCGCCTCAGCCCTCTGATCGTGCACATGTTAAGGGGTAATTTTCTTAGAACCCCTCGTACCTTTTTGTAATTATTATAAGGCTTTGTAAAATTTTAAATACGCCTTAAGTTTTGTGTGAAAATTACATATGATCCCCCACTTTTTATGTATATTGTACATAGGACCAGTGCCTAGTCAGCTCACTTGGTCGTCTACATGCGTTGGCCAAATTACATTGAACCCACTCTAGGTTCTTTTATTTCATTTTAGATTATAAAATTTGTAAAGTAGTTCAAAACGTTTGGTGTTTTTCCACGGAGACCCTCTGCCTTATATTTTATTGCAACGATACCCATGTTAGTCCTTGTAAATTAAGTTTTCCTTTTTATTTTGGATTAAATAGCTCGAGTGCTTGAAAAATTAGGGAAAAAATATAGCAAATGTTTGATGTTGAGCATGTTCATGCCCTAATTCTTTAGCATTTACTTGTCTTTTTTCATTTATTAAAAAAGATTTTAAGATTTATTTATTCCCTATCTAACTAAAAAATACAAAAAAAATTATAAAAACTTATTTAAAAATTTCCAAAAAATATGTGTTATATTACTATATAATATTTTTAGAGACCAAAAATCACAAAAAATAACAAAAGAAACAATAAAAATAAAAAACCTTCTAAATCTAAAAAAGAATAAAATTATAAAAAACCCCCCAAAAATTTAGTTTTCTTATGTATATTTATATTTATACTTTATATTCCATACTAAAAAATAGTTTAGTGAAAATTTGGACTTATTATCTTTTTTTAAAATCTCTAAACAACTTGGCATATTTATTAACTACCTGTTTTGGAGTATTTCTGACTTTAAAATTTAAAAAAAATCGAAAAAATAAAAAAATAGAGAAAATATAAAAAGACAAAAAGAATTTATTTTATAGTTTTGAATAATTTTAGCTATATTTATAAACATAAAAGTTTATATAGATTATTTATACTATATTTATTTAATTACCTTTTTTAATTGATATTTATTATAAATACATGTAAATATTTTAATATCTTTAAAAAATAAAAAGGACTATCCTATGAATGTTTTCTTAATTACAAAAATATATTATATATATTTAGAGCATATATAGTATTTATATTATATATATTATATATAGACTTATATACATACTTATTACATATTAAAAACAAAAACAAAATTAAAATCAAAAAAATAAAAAAAGATAAAATTAAAAACATAAAAATTTAAAATTTAAAATCCTTAAAAATTAAATATCTTCAAGAACCCATAATAATTTAAAAACCCAAAAAGTATAAAAACCATTTGTTGTTTATTTTTTTAGATAATAAATGTTTGCCTGTCTCCATATCTCTTAGTGGTTTGTCCCCAGCACTTATTAACTATACATATTTATTTGTAGGGTATAATAAATTTCACCCTGTACTTTGCATTGATGTATCATTGTTGTGGGTTGATTGTTGATTTGATTTATTAGGATACGATCCGAGTATTTCTAGAGTGGCTGACAACGATTATCGGGCCTGACTTGTCGGACACCACAAGTCCTCTAAGACCAAGCATTAGGATCCTCTACCTGATCTTTCAATAAAATGGTGTCATTGTTAAGGAGAAACACTTTGGACAGGTTTTTAGTGTACATATTTAGTTGTATAATTATCTCTCTTTTATTTCTTTTTATCAATAATTGTTTTAGTTGTATATGAAATTCTTCTGTGTCGAATCTCTTGCACAAGATCATGTGG
This sequence comes from Ottelia alismoides, assembly GCA_037367405.1. NCBI lineage: Eukaryota > Viridiplantae > Streptophyta > Magnoliopsida > Alismatales > Hydrocharitaceae > Ottelia > Ottelia alismoides. The sequence continues at coordinate 545,840 of JAZKJV010003126.1, forward strand.
CGATGGTGATTTACTATGAAGCTGGTGCACCCAAACTGTGAGGAGAGTGTCTCTTATTCTTGTGAGATAATTGGAGAGAGAAAGAGAGAGAGAGAAGAGTAGAGAGATATGGGAATGGGCATCCAAGATGAATGTGATTAGTATTGTTTGGACATATGGGAATATTAAATGTGATATAATTAAATGTGATATAAATAATTAAATGTGATATATGGGAATATTAAATGTGATATTTGGGAATATTAAATGTGATATAAATTATTAAATAATTAAATGTGACATATGGGAATATTAAATAATTAAATAATTAAATGTGATATATGTGAATATTAAATAATTAAATAATTAAATGTGACATATGGGAATATTAAATAATTAAATAATTAAATGTGATATATGGGAATATTAAATGTTATATAAATAATGAAATGTGACATATGGGAATATTAGATGTGATATAAATAATTAAATGTGATTTAATTATTATTAATAATATGAATGTCATTAGTATTATTTTGACATATGGGAATGGGCATCCAAGATAATACAATATTATTTAATTAACAAGGATATGAACAATGTAGATATCACTATCCATATTAATCATAAATATTACAAATGTGATTTATAATTTATTAGGGAGAGATAATTGTAATTGGTATTTATGAATTAAATGTTTGATGTGAATTAGATTCACATTGGATAATTAATTGTAAATACAATTTACAATTTCTGTTGGATGTGTAAATATGATTCACAATTATCAATGGCATGATTGAAATTATCACAAAATAATTTGGAATTATTTTGGTGAATAATTTTGCAACAAAAGTTGTTGCATTTGTGGAATATTTGTTGAGATATTAGATCCCAACACTTTTGGAATGAATGAGTCTCCTTTCCTTAAAAGGAGTGGACGACCAACTTGAACTCTTCATGTTGGTGGCCATCCACTCTACGTATGGAAGGAGACTCATCCTACTTTTAGTTTATTCCATGTTTTTTTCTATTTAAATTAAATTATATTGATGGATCTTTAATAAATTTAATTTATTTTGATACAACAAATTGTTGTTGTAAATTTATGCAACAAAACCATGGCCATTAACTGAAAGCACAAATCAATCTAAACCATTGGATTTGTGAGCACATGAATTGTGATACATGGACATATATGATGCGATCTTCATGCTTCCGTAATGAGCTTAAGGTTTTTTTCCCCATATCCTTCAAGTATGATTGATGAATCTGCTTTTCACCATATTTATTCATTTATTTTAGCTTAAAATTCCTTATAAAACACATGTAAATCTCAATAAATTTATTCTTTTACCAACTCTCATTCTTGTGTAAATACTGTATATTTATCATTATTTTAACATAAAATTAATTAATTAATTAAGGAAAAATAAAGAAAATAAAGACTGTATATATGCAATAGATACATTCTTACTCTGACCCCGAGAGAAGGTCAAGACTAAACCTGATCGACAAGGAATAATGTAGGGGGAGATAAGGTCTAAATACCAAAAATTTCAGAAAATCAATTGTTTATTATATATATTCATCACGTGTACACTACTACACTATTGTGTATGATACACATTCTTTTTATTAATTTTTCCATACCCAAATTCAACTCAAACACAGATGTTTTCTTCATGAAAATTGTACATAAAAATCTATTGTAAATAATAAAAATAAACTGAAAGAAAAATCAGTATATACCGTGTAAATTGCAACACTCTGAAAAAGCAGCAAAGCTCAACTTATAAGACCAATATTTTCTCTACAAAACTTCAAAATTCATGAAACTCACATTTGTTGTACTCCAAATTAAATAATCTTGAAAATGGAACTGGTTTCGTAAAATCGGAGTTAAGGTGTGAAATGTGGCTATTTGAGGTGCTATTGTATATAATACCTATGTAAACTATGTACAATATTTATTATTTACTTATTTTCTTGTACATATTTGTAGATATCGTATTTTCAAGTAATTGTAAATATTGTGTTTAACTTATATAAAATAAAAATAAAAATCACAAAATCAAAAATCGAAAATCAACAAACATAAAATCATGAAAATATTGTATACATATCACTATATAAATATTGTACATATACCTATTTATTTAAACTAATAAATTAGTTCCTAAAAAGTTAATAAAAATATCATTAAAACCCTTGTAAAATATTGTAAATTAAAAATTATTACATTACATATATATTTGTATAAATAAATAATTAAAAATCAAAGCCTTATATATATAGTTTTACATACCTACAAATAACATACATTATTTATTTTTATACTTGTATATACCTGATTTAATAAATTAAAAATCACGAAATTTAACTACAATTAATACCTAACATTTCATCTTTATGTAATTTAATTATTTAAATTCACTATCAATTTTTAAACTATTTTATTTAACATTTCTTTTGACTTTTGACATTTTCCTTATTTTATCCGATACCCCGCGTGTCCAGATTGGTCGGCCCGGATCTATTGACTCGATCAACTGCTCAGTACACACCCGTCGTTTCGCCTTTCTCGCCACCAGCACTCCATCTCCTAATTTTCCCTCATGCCTTGATCACTAACCAACCCTGATTCCTTCTCCAAAACTTCGGCCCTAACCAACATCAACCTCGTCAGCTCTTTAGATCCACCTTTCATGCCTCGAGTCGCTCACATTTCAAATTAAAATAACGCTAGAGACACTGCAATAAATACATACCTTCCGCTTGTCATCATGTTAAGATCTGATTTTCCTAGATTTTTCACCAGAGATTGATCATACGAGAGGGGAAGAGGTGACATCTCTTTACCCCCCTTAATTGGGAGCGCGAGGAATCCTTGAATACCGTGATCTAGAACGTAGCTGAAGTACTCCGCCACCTCATTTCTCCTTACTCCCATCATAGCAGATCGAGGTGCTTCATCTTTATTTAACTCCCTTGGTAGCTATAGGTTTCATTTCTTCAATTGTATTTCTCCGATTTTTTATTTTGATCCTTTATTCAGTCAGATCAAACCATCATCTCCAACCTATGATTTGCAAGATCGGAGACGTTCCGATCACCTTTATCAACCTCTATCCTCGCCATCACACTTACCTCGACCTTCTCCATATCCTATCATACTGACCACCTCCAGATCTCCTTAGATCAGGAGGTCGACCTCTTCTCTGATCACCATCAACAGAGGCCTTCATTCCCTCCCTATTTTCCAATGTTTTATGACCAATAACATTGCTGGTGATCTGTCTCTGAGCAAGCATATCATAGCAGGGACCATGAGTGAATTTGGGAGCAAGATATGATATCTGGAGGTCCACCTACATCTCTAGAACTTCAGAACTACAGATCTCGGATTGAGCGTCGTCGAACCCTATCATCACATCCAATCGACACTAGGTCATCGCATGAGCAAAATTAGACACTTTGGAAGGAATGCGAGCGAAGATTATGCAAGAGATCACCCATTAAAACTCATCCAACAACACCTTCATCGCAGTTCTTCTAGACACTCTTACATCGGCCCGATAAAGAACATCCACCCCAGTTTTCATCACAACCATCCATTTTCCCCCAATTTAGAGATGTTGATTGAGCTTCTAGATCAGATCGCGACCATGCAAGAATGATTCAGCATCTCAGCCATCAGATCAATACTCAATGCGTTACAACCGTCCGAGGCACCATGTGTATTAAGGGTACATTTGCGCTCATACCCCAATATTTTTTTAGTTTTGTAAATTAGTCCCAAAGGGACATGTGTCTACATGTAATCCATTGAACAATTGCATTTTATCCCCTACTATTTATTTTATTTGCTTCGTTGTCCTATTTGAACTAAGAGCGTGCATAGCATGTGTCTTTGTAGAAAAATTGCTATAAAAAATCACTTTTTATTTGTTATTGATTAGTCCTTGGAAATAATTTACATTTAGGTCCAATTTAGCGCACCTCACGTGCGCTGGCACATATATTTTGGACAAATGGCAAGTTTAATGCTGCATCTTCTATTTGTGTTAACGTTTAGTCCATAAACTATAAATAATTGCATAAAGACCTCTGTGAACTTGCATATTTTACATGTTAAAAGTCAAATAAAAATAGCAAAACATCTTTAAAAAATTTGTCAAGAAGATATTTCATCCTTTTTTGCATTTTCATGGTTTTTCTTATTTTTAAAACATAAAAAACAACATAAAATCTCCTTGTTTGCTTTTAAAAATCACTAAAAATATATAAAAATTTTATGAAAAACTCTAAGAAGTTCCTGATTATTTATTTTCATTTCTTTTAATTTTTGTGATATTCGTATTTCTATTCCTTATAAAAACGAACAAAATAATAAAAAATATAAAATATAAAAAAATCATATGCATAGAAAATATCAAAAAACCATAAAACATCTTTCTGGAAAAATAAAAATTTATATTTATGTGTGTATATTTAATACATTTTTTATTTGATTTTAAATTTTAAAATTTAAAAACATCTGCATTTATTCCTATTTATTATTTTACATGTTTTTGACTTATTTGAAAGATTTAAACATTCGAAAAAATTATGGAAAAATCTTAAAACAATCAGAAAAATATTAGAAACCTAAAAATAGTTTTCTTTGAATTTTCTGTTTATTTTTAATATATCCTAAAAATCTAAATAGTTGCCTCTTCCTTTCTTTTGTATTTATATTATTTATTCTTATTTTATTTTATTCTCAAAAAAATAAAAAAAATTATTTGTAAAATTAAAAATCATAAAAATATTATAAAAATAGAAAATCAAATAAAAATATAAAATAAAATCCTCATGAAATAGACAAAAAAGTAAAAGTACAAAAATCAAGAGTAGTGTTCATAGAATTCCCTTTTTCTTTTCATTGATTTTTCATTGAATTGAATAACCCTCAGGATTTTTGTAGCCTCCCTAAGTTCGATAATGTACACTATACAGGAAAAAAAACAGCACTCATAGTTCTTGTGCTTACATTCTTTTTCTCACTTGTTGGATTGAGTTGTGAATAAAAAAATATAAATAATTTTTGTTTGACGCTTATTTAGATTGCGACGACCACAATTTACTTGTGAATAATTCCATTGATTTAAAACTCGAAAATTTAGCGATCAACAAAATGGCACCGTTGCTAGGGAGGCACGACGAGAGTAGCTAGGTTTTTCTCTTGACATGCTATTATGGGTTGTAGATACATGTTTTTCTCTTCTAATTTTGTCTACATTTTTTCTTTTATTTCATTGTTTATATTGTTGCTGCATTTTCTTTGTCTATATTTTAGTCATTTATTTCATTATTTATTTTGTCAATATTTTTGTATATATTTTTATATTGTTTTGTTTCTCATATTTTCATAATTGTGGTTCGTACGTATTCTTGTGTTTACTCTTTCTCGTGAGGGCCCGACAAGCGAGGGAGGCATTCTTAGGAGAATCGACAGACCCAAGTGAAGCAGAGGTGACTCATTTATTCAACGAGTTGTGGGAGAGTGTAGGATGAGGAGTGGAATATTTGGGAGACGTGGATTTTTTAGGTCTCTTTGCACATATACTTTTTTATTTTATTTAGCAATATTATTCATTCATTGTTCTTGTAAAAAATCGTAAGTATTTATTTGTCATTTGCCTTTTTTTTCTAAAAGGCCAATATATATCTTGTGTGTGCGGGGTCTGTTTCACCAAGTGTCGGTGCACTTGGGAGGACCTCATCGATTTTGTTTTCATCACCTTGTTTATATTTGTTTTCTCGCGATTTTATGTGCTTGAGACCTTAGTGATAAGTTTTATTATCTTTCTTGAGCCAGGTAATTAATTAGGTTCAAAGCACCTAAACAAGAATTTCTGCACGTATAGAGTAAAGCGTAGCATAGACATAGTGAAATTAATATGTTCTTGCCTGCTTATAGAAGTTATTGCTAGGACAGTTCTCGTGCATCATTTAGGTTAGTTTATTTTCAGTATTTCATTTTATGTATGAATCACTTTGCATGAAAAGTGCTGGCGACAAGGTACGCATCCTCTATCTCCTTCATGCATCATTAATTTTCTCGTGCATCAAGTTTCCCGATTTCCTTCTCCATTTTCAATCACATAAGATCAAAAAGAATTGGAAAATTCATTAGATTGATTTATTTGGAAAAGCTAAAAAAAGTGTTAATAATTATTAAAATAGGTACTGATAAAGAAAACTCGACCCTAAAACTAAATGTACGGAGAAACCATCACTGGTTTGGGAAGAGTAACCCCCTCATTGTTTGCAAGTTCTTACGTCCACACTGAGTGGTTGAGGACTTAGCTGTAAGGATAGAGCCCAAATCCCTATACTTGTACCTCAAGTACTTGTACAACACTTTTCGATGTATGGTTGCAACTATAAGCACTTGCCTCTGACCATAGAAAATCATTTTGGTGTGATAATCCTCTTGCCTCCCTTCAGGATGGATATTAAACCTGGCAGCCCTAGGAGATGGTACCACTATTTAGGGAGGTATGAGTATGCACGCTAGACATCAGCGACTCAACCTGCGTTCTTGGTAGTAAGTAAGTTATTATACATTCACTAAACATAAAATTGGAAAGATAAAAACTGAACTCTTACAGCCTCCGCTGGTGTCAAATTAGTGAATCGGGGGTTGGTATCATGTTTGATTGTTAGTGTAAATATCCTTTCGCGTCCTTCATGACTTCTTTCTCATTTTCTTCTTGTGTTGACGTTCGTATTTTCGGATCTTTCCTGTTGATATAGAAGATGCCGGATTAGAGCATTTCTTGTTCAGACTTTGTGAACTCATTTCACACTTCGATTCGGTCGTCTTCTAATCATGAAGACTCACCTCCTGAATATTCCTCTTTCTCCACTTCACCATTCACCTCATCGATTAATCCATTGTTCAAGATTGACTCTAATCTTGAACTATCATTTGAGACTCCAAACCAGTGCCATGTACATTTGTAGAAAACGAGACATGCACTTGATGCCACCGAAAGGCAAATGTTCCATGGCTGAGCAGAGCGAGATAAACAATACGATGTTAGCCTCCATAAAGGCCATTCAGGCATCGTTGGCTGAACAGGCTGACATCCATGCCGGCCGGAGATACATGATCTTTGAGCTGAGGATTAACAGACAAAAGAGGAGAGAGGAGAATAGAAACCCTAGAGGAGGTGGGAATTGGGGAGGATAAGATCCACTTGTTGAGCTAGTGTCTAAGCATACCCTTAAGGATGCCTATAATCCAAGGGCAGGACAAACAAACACATGGATTAGGATCCCTTCTATTCATGGATATTTTGAACTTAAGACCACAATTTTACCACTCAACCCAATATTCCATGGAAACATAAATGAAGAACCATATGTACACCTCCAATAGTTTGATCGCATTTGTGGAACAATACACTACTCGAATATTCCTTTAATAGTAGTGAAGATGTCAGCCTTCTCGTTCAGTCTCATGGACAAGGCATTATATTGACATAACCACTTGGGAAGGGTTGTCACAACTTGGGAAGAGTTGAGGTCTGCTTTCTTAAAAAAGTATTGTCCACTTGGACATCTCAACCAAATGCGATCTTTGATTGCCAACTTCTCCCAAATGTCCCATGATCTTATTCACGAGGTGTGGGAAAGATTCAAATACTTAACAGAGAAGTGCCGCCATCACGACATTCCAAAGATGAGCCTTATGGAGAACTTCTTTGGGGGTTTGAGCATTGAGAACGAGAAGCCGGTGGATGCCGCTTGTGGGGGATCCCACTTCAACAAGGACGAGGATGTCCTTTATGAGATTTTTGAGGAGATGGTTGAGAGATCTACATCGCTTTCTTCTTCGCGTGCTTTTCAGAAGCATCTTGTACTATCTCCTGTTGTACCCCATAAGTCTGTCAATAAGACGACATCACATGATGTGGATAGAGTGGACAGTTCAGATCTGACCATTATAGGAAATCACCTATTCAAAGTGGACATAATCTAAGGAGCTTGAGAAACTTCAAGTAACCGAATAGAGGACAAAGAACATGGATAAGCTAATTGAGATTACGAAGCATTTGGATCTTCTTGTCAGTACAATCAGTGCATGTAAGAGTGCGAGTGCAACATTTGATAGTTCTACTCGTGAGCGGACTTCACCAACTTCCTCATTGCATAGTACCGAAGGACCATCTGCAATTCAACACATTTACTATGTGCAAACTTCTGACCATGTCTAGTAGTAGTCACAACAGATTATACCATACCAGTAGGAGCCCGAGTACACTCCTGAGCTACAGTCTCCATGTCCACCTCTCATTCAGGAGGTGAAAGACATTTGATTCGATCAAGAGTGCAACTAGGCTCGTATGTCATGGAAAGGTCAGCTGGGTTCCCAGCAAAGTCAGCGGCCTGCCCACCATTTTCAGGGAGGGAGACCACAACCCCAACACTAGCAGTTACAATATCACTTCTCTTCTCCACCACACTTCCAGAGCTGGAGACATGGACAACAGTAGATGCAGTCTAAATATTTTACCCAACATTACTACCAGCAATAGTCTGCATCATACGTATAATTTTCACATCCTCCCCTCCTAATTATCAACAGTTATAGTCGTATGGATGCCAAGAACCTCCTCATTACCAGTCTCAATGATAGCTTGTCATTGAGCACCCTGAGACACCTTTTGTGAATCTCGCACTTGATCATCTTGCCCTATTGATGAAGAATGTGAATGACCTGACTCAGAGGCTCGACGACCTGACTACCATGAAGACCCTGATTCCAGCACTAGTCGAAGTCAATCCCAACAACTACAAATGCAAGGAAAAGGTAGCCCATAATCCATCCACACCTCAGATAGGTTTGAACCTTAATTTTACATGTTTATCTAATGCCATTCATCTCAAGAGCGGTAGGATATTGCAATTGCCTGTAGAACCGTTGGGATTAGTAGATCATGCCATTGGGAGAGCTTTACCGACTTCATCATCTTCTCTACCAGTAGAGCATCAATCCTGTGTAGTAGAGCTAGATCTTGAAGTTTCACAATCTTCTTTTTCATCACCACCACCATCACCTTCTTTGTTCAGGAAACACCAAAAAGACAAAAAAGAGAGATGTAGTTCACAATTATCCATGAAGGAGCACACACTCATTGCGGAATCTCCTTCTACACTAGTAGATGCATCCCATCCTGTTTTTCAGTTTATTTTCTTCTACTCTTGTTTTGGTTGATACTATACAGACTGAATCTGATCACCCAGTTGTAAATGATGAATCTATTTTGAATAAAGGAATTGAGAAGTTTGATGTTTCTCATAATTCTTTTCCATTCTCATCTACATTAAATAAAACAAGAAAAATCCAAAAATAAAAAGAACATGATTTGATCCTATAGAGGTAGAGATCTTGCAGAACATATTTTTAGCGATGCCACTCCTTAAGGCCATGGAGTACATGCCTACTATCAAAAAGGGAATAAAAGAAGTATGTACTCAAAAACATCAACCCAAGAAAAATAAACAAAAGAAGACAAAGAAGCATATCTTGACCATGGACAAAGTTCATGCCATTAGCAACCTCCTGCCCAAAAAGAAATAAAAGGGAGAACCTTACATCCGTTACCACATCTTTGATCAAGAGTTTGATCGTACTCTTCTCGATAGCATATCCTCCATTAATCTCATGCCATCCTCGCTACTCACTGAGTTTGGGTTTGGTCCTCTTAGTTCCACCAGGATGATCCTTCAGTTTCTTGATAGATCGGTCAAGAGACCGAGAGGCATATTAGAGGACAATATTGTAACGGCACAAGGACTGAGATTCCCACTTCATTTTTTATGTTAAGGATGGATAACTCTGCACCGTTACTCCATATGTCGATCATATTTGGTCGATCGTTCCTTCAAATAACCAGAATGATAGTTTATTATGGTAGTGATAAGGTAAAAGTTGAGACGATCCCCGATCCTTGGCCATCACAACCACCGACAGCAACAGATGAGAGAGAGAGAGTTACACCAGATAATGAAGACTGTGATTTTCTTACCGAGTTTCAAGAGATAGATCTATTTTCTGATTTTCGGACACTCATGAGTTCCTTTCCTAGAAGAACCTTCTAGAAAACACAGTCACCTTGAGTTCCCTTGTTGATCATTCCGAGTCATTTCCTGATGGGCAGTTTGAGCTATATTTTGAGGATCATTCTAAGATATCGGAGGTACATTCTTAGATTGATGAGACACATTCCTTTTATAAGATTACTGATGAGATACCTCCGACTAAGATTTTTGATATTGTAGATGAGGAAGATGAATAACCTAATGAGCCATTCCTTTTTTAGCAGAGATCATTCGTTGTAGATATTTCTACGATTTTACCTGCTGAGTCCCTAGTAGCAATAGTGGACAGTACACACAGTGCACATCAGGTACCTTCTACCAGTGCAGTTATATAGGTTATCACAGAGATGATTCAGACCCCACCTGATCTCAAGGCTTTGCCCTCAACATCAAAGTATGCCTTCCTTGCGGTACCCCCCCAAATGTTTCTGATTATCCTCAGCTCGCAGTTGACCGACGAACAAGAATCTCGTGTGCTATAGGTTCTTGAGAGAAAACACAAGGCTATTGGATGGAATACTTCATATCTTTGTTTGATTAGACAAACTTTGTGCTTGCACCATATCAACTTAGAGGATGACAAAAAACCCTACCGTGAATGTCAGTGTTGTATCAATCTAAACCTCCAGAATGTGGTCATGAAAGAGATCACAAAATGGTGTAATGCAGGATTTATTTATCCCATATCGGATTCCAAGTGGGTCAGTCCTTTACATGTAGTCCCGAAGAAATCTGACATTACAATCATAAAGAATAATCGTGGTGAGGAGATTCCCAGCCCTGTATCTACTTCATGGCATGTTTGTGTAGATTACCGGCACCTAAATTCAGCAACCAAGAAAGATCATTTTCCACTACCCTTTATTTATCAGATTATTGAGAGGTTGGCAGGGAAAGAGTTCTTTTGTTTCTTGGATGGGTACTCGGGGTATAACCATGTTGAGATTGCTCCTAAGATGAGGAAAAACCTACTTTTACTGGTCCATTTGGCACATATGCCTTTAGATGGATGCCCTTTGGATTGTGTAATGCCCTCGCTACATTCAAAAGGTGTATGTTGGTCGTGTTTGCCTATATGGTAGGTAGTTTTCTAGAGGTCTTCATGGACGATTTATCGATTTACAGGGATAGCTTTGATACATGTCTTACTCATTTACAACGAGTGCTTCAATGTTGCTTTCAGATAAACCAAGTGCTCTCTTGGGAGAAGAGTCACTTTATGGTGACAAGTGGGATTGTATTGGGCTACATCATCTCCAAACATGGTATGGAGGTCGATCGACTTAGATTGATGTGATCTCCAAACTGGAGCCACCACAGAATTTGAATCAATGAAGGTCGTTTCTTGGACATGTTGGATTTCATAGGTGATCCATTAAGGACTTCAGCAAGATCGCCAGAACTTTAACTTAGCTTCTGTGCAAGGAGGGTGAGTTTATCATATATGAGAAAGTCCTATTGAATTTTACCAAATGAAAGACATCGTTACTAGTACTCCTGTCCTACAACACCTTATTGGTATCTTCTGTTTGACATAATGACAACCATATCAGATTTTGTAGTTGCAAATGTTCAAGGGAAGAAAAAGGATGGGATACTGTTTGCTATAAACTATGCTAGCAAGACTCTGGATGGAGCACAATGTACTTATACAGTCATGGAGAAGGAGACGTTAGCAGTGGTGTCTGCATTGGAGAAGTTTAGATCTTACCATTTTGGTTCACATTTTCTTATATACACGGATTACACTACCATATGGTACCTAAAGACAAAGACGTATTCCAATCCACGTCTTATCAAATGGAACCTTCTTCTCCAGGAGTTTGATTTAGAGTTCAAGAAAAACCTGTAGTAAAGAATGATGTGGCAGATTACCTTTCCCCGATCACAGATGTAGAGTCTTCTAAGCAGACTAATCTTCCCTTATCAAAGAGCTTTCCATATGAGACCATTTTGTCTGTGGACTCACTCCCATGGTATTCTGATATCGTTAACTATCTTGTATCCAAGAATGTTCCACAAGATTGGCCAAAGCACATGGTAGATAGATTCTTATCAGATATACATTTTTACTAATGGGAGGATCTATACATGTTTCATGAGGGTGCATATTGTATCTGGAGAAGGTGCATTCCTCAAGAGGAATACACCATCGTACTTGAGCTTTGTCACAAATTACAGCCTAGTGGGCATCATTCGGGGAAGGGCACAACAATGAAGGTTTTACAGAGCGGCCTATGGTGGCCAACTTTATTTAAGGATGATATAGAGTATGTTCGAGGTAGTACTGACTATCCGAAGATGGGAGGTACCGTTGCTTCAAAAGATACCATTCCCCTGAGATATTTGCAGATTTCATATGTTTTTGATGCTTGGGGCATAGACTTCATGGGCCCATTTCCTGTCAGTCATGATTTTCACTACATCATGCTTGTTGTCTATTATGTTAGTCGTTTGGTGAAGGCTATACCCACCTGAGTTGTTGATAGTCGTACTATTTATTCCTTTTTCAAGGACCACATTATTGTGTGTTACAGGATTCCCAAGATACTCATTTCAGATGGGGGAAGCCATTTCATTAACAGAAAAGACAAGAAGCTTGTGAAGAAGTACGCCAATGACCATAGAGTTGCGTCGCCTTACCCCCCATAGGCTAACGGCTTGGCTGAGATTTCAAATAGGGAGATAAAGACGAGTAGAAACTTGTATGTCCAGATGGGAAGAACTGGTCCTAGATGCTTGACTTGGTTCTATGGGTTTATCGGGCATCGCATAAGTATCCATTGGGTATGTCTCCATACAGATTGGTGTATGGAAAGCCTTGTCACTTGCTAGTTGAATTAATTCACAGTCATTATGGGCACTTCATATATGCAATTTGGATTATGAGAAAGCAGGACATAGCAGGAAGTTAGATATGAAAAGATTTCTGGAATCCCGATATTTTGTGTACGACAACTCATTCATGTAAAATGAGAAAGCCAAGTATTGGCATGACAAACACATTAAAAGGAAGACTTTTTCCCTCGATTAGAAAGTTTGGTTGTTTGATGCTAAATTGAAGTTGTTTCCTAGTAAATTAAAAAGCAAATGGTCAGGACCATTCATTTTGAGTGTTGTGTGTGACAATGGTAGTATTGTCATCTATGGACTTTCATCTTATGCGCAACCATTTGTTGTGAACGGATAGTTGCTGAAGCCATAACTAGATCATGACACATTCCAATCGGTAGTTGATTCCATATATGTGGTATCTGACAATGACTTTTTGAAATCTTCGGCATCTGATACATGAACTTATTTTCTCTTGTATATATCCTTTTGTTTCATTCTTTCTTCTTACATTTTTATCGTTCACCACTTTTCCATGTGTGCGTGCGTGATATACTTAGGATGTACTCTATCGTAAGTATAGGGGAGGTGAATGATTTGAGTTTTTCCATTTTTGTTCTATTTCATCACTCATGTTGTTGTTTATACTTAGGGATCCTTTACTCTAAGTATAGGGGGAGTGATGTTGTTGATTCCATCTCTTTCATGTTTTTATTTTCATTTATTTCTCATGTTCTCTCACTTGTCCTTCAGCTTGTTTATATTCTTTTTATATACTTAGGGATCTTTTACACTAAGTATAGGGGAGTAAGAGTCGAGTCATTGAGTTAGTTCATTCTTTTCCACAGTTTTCCCCGTCTGTACAGTCTTAAATACTTAGAATTACTTGATCCTAAGTATAGGGGAGATCACTGACTTCTATTCTTTTCATGTATTCTTTGAGTCGTTGTTGTATAAGATTCTTTTCACGCTTCTATGCATAACATGAGTTATGTTTTCCTTTGTAGCTCTTTGGTCACTATGAGGACATAGTTCGAGCTAAGTATAGAGGGATGTTGTATATATTGTATATATACTTTGGCCATAAATTGTATTTTTATTACTAATATGGTTATTACTTTAAAAAATATTTTGAAAAATGATTTGTAAAATAATTTGCAAAAATCTTTTGTAAAATAATTTGTAAAAATTATTTTGTAAAATATTTTGTAAAAACCTTTGTAAAATTATTTTTAAAGTTTTTGTAAAAATGTTTGTAAAACTATATCTGTACAAATCTTTGCAAAATTATATGTAAAAATGTCTTGTCTGTAAAATGTTTGTAAATTACTATATGTGTCAAAATTATGTATACTGTGTAAAATGTTTTTAAATTTTTTTAAAGCAAAATGTTTGCAAAAACCTGTTTGTATAATTGTTTGTAAAATGATTTGTAAAAATATTTGAAAAATAGTTTGCAAAAACATTTGCAAAACCTTTGAAAAATATTTTGAAAAATGTTTGTAAAATCTTTGGCAAAATGTTTTGAAAAGATTCATAATTTTTGTTAAATTATTTTGTTGCATGGGATATAGATTATGGGATGTAAATATATTTGTTAAATCCACTTGTGTATAAAAACCGTAATAACTAATCCTACGGTAAATAAAATTCTTTTATAAAACTTTTATCTAAAATTTGTGGATAAAATCCTCTTGCAAAATCTTGTATAAAATTTTTATAATCCTTGTGTGTATAGTTGTATATATTTATCGTATATAAATTCAATTTACTAACCCTTTTCATTCTTTTTAAAAAATATTGTATTCAAAATCTATAAAAATTTGCAAAATTCTTTGTAAACTTTTTTTTTAAAATATTATTCTTTTATTTCTTATAAAAAGTATTTTGTATGTATTTCTTGCATTTGTATGTCCATTTTTCAGAGTGGTAGTGACACTTAAACTAGTCTGGAATAAAGTCAAAGAATGGAGCTTAGTTAGACCTTAATCCACTTAATTTCAAAGGAATTGTATAGGAAATGGAATTGAGATTCTTCTGTTCAATAGACTTAATTCCTTTAGAATGAAAAGACTTAGTTCAGTGTTATCTTGACTACCTAAGTAGAATACTTTGGAGCACACACATGATTCTCGTTGATAATGACCTATCTTGCACACATGCAATAAGACTTTGCTCACCTCAGTTGAAGTGATAGAGGGATGGATTTGCCAGCATGAGACACAAGCCAATGGAAACATCAGAAGTCACACATTTGTGGCCATTGTAGCCCAACCTGGCCCAGTAGCTATGAGGTATAACGATAGAATGTGGTGGGTTGCAATAAAACGTCAAAAGAGCGATAGTCTATGGGCTCAAGAGGAAAGACTCATTATGTACATGTTGCACCTTCGTTTAAAAAAATTGCAAAATAAAAAACTCCAAAAAAATTGATAGGCCCGACTGAAAATAAAATGCCTGTTGGAGTATGTATATAAACGTATAGTCAATAAGCAAGCTTGACCTTCAAAGTTAGATATTTGTGAGCTTGTAGTTGGATGACTTGGCTACACTGGCCAGGCATCTTAGGATAGGTAGCTACACTAGCTACCATCCATTCTTATCTCCACCTCCTCTTCTTGTGCTCGTTGCAATTGAACTTAGAATGGAATACCTCGCTTCTCGAGTAAAGAGTTTTGGATTGGAGAATTAGGGTCACCATGTTGGAGAAGACTGACTTTTACCGCTTTAGCTAAGGAGAGCTACATATCACTTACACTATATAAGAAAGATTCATAGTCATAAGGGTTTGCGTATGAGTTGATTTATTCTGACCTACCTATAAAGGAGACTTGAGGAAGAGTTGTGTGGTTTCTAGAGGTTGATGAGTGTCAAGTTCTTTTCCCACTAAGGTTCCGCCTAAACTAATAATCCAAAGGTCTGACCAAATTCCATGCTTTGATTTTATGAAGATAAGTTTAATATTCAATATTGTTCTAAGTTTTTTATATTTCCTTCATTCTTTTGCTTTTTCTTTTAGTCACTTATTCTTTAAATAAGTGTTTCATAAGGGACTAGAAAGGTAAAGCCTAGGGGGATGATGAATCTGCATTTCATCATCTTCATTCATTTATTTTAGCTTAAAATCCCTTATAAACACCTGTAAATATCAATAAATCCATTCTTTTACCAACTCTCATTCTTGTGTATATATTGTATATTTATCACTATTTTAAACTAAAATAAATAATAATGAAATAAAAGGAAAATAAAGAAAATAAAGACTGTATATATATGCAATAGATACAAGATGACTCTGACCCAAAAGGAGGTCAAGACTTGACTTGATCGAGAAGGAAAAAAGTAGGTGGAGATAAGGTCAAAATATCAAAATTTTTAGAAAATCAATTATTTCTGGTATATATTAATCACATGTACACTACTGTATATAATACACATTCTTTTCATTAATTTATTCATACCCAAATTCAACTCAAACACTTTCTTCATGAAAATTGTACATAAAAATCTTTTGTAAATAATAAAAATAAATAGAAAGAATAAACATTGTATATTGTGTAAATTACAACATTATGAAAAATCCACAAAGTTCAACTTGTAATATCAATATTTTCTCCACAAAACTCAAAATTCATCAAACTCACTTTCATTGTAATCCAAATTGAATAATCCTTAAAGATGGTTTCATAAAAATCATAGTTAAGGTGTGAAATGGGGCTATTTGGGGTGCTATTGTATATATTACATATATATACTATGTGCATTATTTATTTATTTATTTATTTATTTTATTATACATATTGGTAAATATAATATTTTCAACTAATTTTAAATATTTATTGGACTTATATAAAATACAAATAAAAATGACAAAAACAATAATTGACAAAAATAAAATCATGTAAATATTGTGTAGGTGTCACTATGTAAATATTGTACATATACCTATTTATTTAACCTAATAAGTCAGTTCCTAAAGATCTAACAAAAGTATCACTAAAACACTTATAAAATATTGTACATTAATAAATTATTATATTACGTATATATTTGTATAAATAATTAACTAAAAATCGAAGCCTTGTGTATATAGGTATACATACCTATAAATAACATACTTTATTTTTTTTACACTTGTATACACCTTATTTAATCATTTACAAATCACCTAAATTAACTACAATTATTCCCTATCATTTCATTTTAATACTATTTAATTAGTTAAATTCATTTTTGTTTTTTAAACCAATTTATTTAACATTTCTTTTGACTTTTGTCATTTTCCTTATTTTGTCCTATCCCCGCACGCCCTGATTGGTCGGCACAGGTTTGTTGACCTAGGTCAACTACTTAGTCCACGCATGTCGTTCTACCTTTCTTGCTGCCAACTCTCCATCTCCTAATTTTCCCTCGTGCCTTGATCACACACCGACCCCGATTTCTTCTTAAAAACTTCAGCCCTAACCAACACCAACTTCGTCAGCTCTTCAGATCCACTTCTCATGCCACGAGTTGCTTATATTTAAAATTCAAAAAAAAAATGGCAGAGCCATTGCTATAAATACATACCCTCCACCTCCAATTAACTTAAGATATGATTTTCCTTGATTTTTTTCTTGAGATTGATCATAGGAGAGGAGAAGAAGTGGCAACTCTTCATTACCCTCAATTGGGAATGTAAGGAATCCTTGAATTTCGTGATCGAGAGAGAACTGAAACCTTAGCTCTCGACCTCACTTACTTATAGATAGAAGGGAAGAAAGCCAGAAGCCGAAGGCGAATGTATTCTATTTGAAAGTCTAGTTGTGGAGGCCTTTATCCTGGCATCCCGGAATCAAGCTCGGATTGTTCCCCTTGGCGGCTGCGGAAGAAAGCCTTGCATGAACTATTTGTTCTATTAGAGGTGCTTCGCGCTACCCGAATTTTTCTCGTCGGTGTACTTCACCGCCTCGCTTCACCTCTCCGCCCATCGCAGCAGTTCAAGGTGCTTCATTTTCATTTAACTCCCTAAGTAGCTATAGGTTTCATTTCTTCGATTTTATTTCTCTGATTTTAAGTTTTAATCCTTTATTCAGTCAGATCAGACCATCATCTTCACCCTCTGATCTGCACGATTGGAGGGGTTCTGATCACCTTTATCAACCTCTGACCTCACCATCACACTAACCACGAACTTCTCCATCTTCTATAAAATCTAACCCCCTCCAGATGACCTTAGATCAGGAGATAAGCCTCTTCTCCTGTCACCATCACCAGAGGCCTTCATTCCCTCACTATTTCCTTGTGTTTTATCACTAGTAACATCATCAGAGATCCGCTTACAAGCAAGCATTTCATTACAGGGACCAAAAATGCATTTGGGAGCAAGATCTGACATCTGGAGGTCCACTTGCAACTCAAGTACATAGACCTGTAGATCTCAAATTGAGCATCGTCAAACTCTATCGTCACATCCAATCGACATCGAACCATCATAGAAGCAAGATTAGACCTTTGAAAGGAATGTGAGCGAATATTGAGAAAGAGATTGCTAATTGAAACTCATCCAGGAACACATTCATCGCAGTTCTTCCAGACGCTCTTACATCCGCCCGATCAAGAACATCCACCCAGTTTTCATCACTAACTTCCGTTTCCCCCCAATTCAGAGACATTGATTGAGCTTCCAGATCATATCACGACCATTCAAGAATTTAGCGTCTCAACCATCGGAGCTCAATGCATCACAACCGTCTAAGGCACCACATGTATTAAGAGTACATTTGCACTCCTACCACTACTTTAATTAGTTTTGCAAGTAAGTCCTAGAGGGACATGTGTATGTATGTAATCCATTAAACATTTGCATTTTATCCCCTACTATTTATTTTATTTGCTTTGCAATCCTATTTGAATTGAGAGCATGCCTAGCACGTGACTGTGTGGAAAACTTGCAATTAAAAGTTTGCATTTTATTTATTATTGATTAGTCCCTGAAAATATTTATTTACATTTATATTCAATCCAACGAACCTCACGTGCATTGGCATGGATATTTTGGACAAATTACAAGTTTAATCCTGCCTTTTGTTTTTGTGTTAACATTTTGTCCATAAACTATAAATAATTACATAAATACCCCTGTAAACCTGCACTGATTTTGCATGTTAAAAATCAAATAAAAATAACAAACATTTTTGAAAAATATGTAAAAATCATGTTAGATTTCTATCAGGCATTAATTTTTATTTTCCATTTTCATCATTTTTCTTATTTTTAAAAATTCAAAAAAACATAAAATTTCCCTATTGCATTCGAAATCACTAAAAAATACAAAATTTTTGCGAAAAAACTCTAAAAAAATCTTAGTTAGTTTTTTCAATCCTTTTATATTTTATATCATTTTTCAATTTCTGTTCCTCATAAAAATAAAAAATTCATAAAACATTAAAAAGCATAACAAATTCATAAAAATTCGTAGAAAATTCCAAAAAAATCATAAAACACCTTTTTGGAAAATATAAAAATTTATCTTTATGTATGTATAATTTATTTGTTTTTAATTAGATTTGCTATTTTAAAAATCCAAAAATATTCGTATTTATTCCTATTTACCATTTTACCAATTATATTTATTTAAAATATCAAAATTTGAAAAAATGCTAGAAAAAATCACAATAAACATCTGAAAACTGTCATAAACCAAAAAATAATTTTCTTTGAATTTTCTGTTTATTTTGCCTTGGATATACAAATAAAAGAGCTGATAAAGAAAAGGAAGGTTCCTAAGATCACTAGAACTAGGTGGTGGAATCTTCCGCTGAAGCAATCAAGCTTCAGGGAGAAGGTTTTAGAAGACTTATCTTGGGATTGTAGCGGTAGTGCAAACGAGATGTGGGAGGCAGTAGCATATTGTATACGAAAGGTAGCCAAAGAGATGCTTGGCGAGTCAAAAGGAGGAGCTCCAGGTCAAAAGGAGGCTTGGTGGTGGAGTGAAGGGGTGCAAGAGAAGCTAAAAATTAAAAGAGCCTGCTTTAAAGCTATGTCTAAGGATAGAACAGAGGAAACCGTCACATACTATAAAATAGCGAAGAAGGAAGCAAAGAAGGCTATAAGCGAAGCTAAATCAAAAGCTTATGAAGTTTTGTATAAAAATCTCAACTCCAAGGATGGCCAGAATGATATATTCAGGTTGGCCAAAGCAAGAGAAAGAAAGACCAAAGACCTTTCTCAAGTGAGATGTATTAAGGACGAGGAAGGTCACGTGCTTGTTACTCAGAAGGATATAGAGACTAGATGGGAGCAGTACTTCCATAAACTTTTCAACGGAGAAGGAAATAGAGAGATCACTTTGGGTGATCTAGCTAGTAGTGAAAGTTACTTGAATTGTGCATGCTATAGACGAATAGAAAGAAAAGAAGTAGAGGAGGCTTTGAAGGTTATGAGACCTGGGAAAGGTGTTGGACCGGATGACATCCCTGTAGAAGTATGGAAAGTTTTAGGTGAGCGTGGTTTGACTTGGCTTACGAACCTATTCAATGTTATTTGGCGAAGCAAGAAAATGCCTGAAGATTGGAGGAGGAGAATCGTGGTGCCTCTTTATAAGAACAAAGGAGACATTCAAAATTGTTCAAATTACATAGGTATCAAGCTGATGAGTCACACTATGAAAATTTGGGAACGTGTGATTGAAAGAAGGTTGAGGCAAGTTTCCCGAGTAAAAGAAAACCAATTCGGATTCATGCCAGGTCGCTCAACTATTGAAGCCATCTATTTGCTGAGGAGAACAATGGAGATAGAGCAAAAAGGAAGAATCTCCATATGATCTTTATTGATTTGAGAAGGCTTATGATTCCTTCCCATGAGAGATACTGTGGAGAGTTTTGGAGAAGAAACAAGTACCTGTCCTATACATTAATCTCATAAAGGATATTTATGATAAGGCTTTATCTTGTGTAAGGACCCTGACGGGGAAGACTGACTATTTTGATATCAACATTGACGAGTTGACAAGTCACATTCAGGATGAGTTACCTTGTGTATGTTATTTACTGATGATATTGTGTTGATTGACGAGACTAAAGATGGAGTAAATGAGAAGCTTGAGGTTTGGAGACATGCATTGGAGACTAAAGGTTTTCGTATAAGTAGGGCTAAGACCGAATATATGGAATACACCTTTGATGGAAGCAATGGTGAAGGAATCTAGGTAAAGATTGGTGACGATAACATTCAGAAGAGAGATTCTTTTAGATTTCTGGGATCTATTTTGAGACATGATGGGGAAGCTGATGGAGATGTTACTAATAGAAAAAATGCAGGCTGGCTAAAGTGGAGAGGAGCCTCCACTGTTCCTTGTGATAAGAAAATTCCTTTAAAAATTAAAGGAAAGTTTTACAAAGCAGTTGTGAGACCTGCTATACTTTATGGTTCTGAATGTTGGCCTCTGAACCATAGACATGTGCAGAGAATGGTTGTAGCAGAAATGAAAATGCTAAGATGCATGTGTGGACATACACGTAAAGATCGGATTCGGAATGATGCAATCAGAAAGAAAGTTGGTGTAGCTCTGATCGAGGATAAGATGCGAGAAAACCGCTTAAGATGGTTTGGTCATTTGCAAAGAAGGTCAACTGATGCATCGGTTAGGAGATGCGAGTGTTGGGATGTTGAGCCGGCTAAGAGAGGGCGAGGATGGCCCAAGAAGTGTTGGAAAGAGACTATATGAAGGGATCTTAGTTTTTTGGATATAAGTCTGAGATTGACCCAAGATAGATCTGAATGGAGGCGAAGAATCCATGTAGCCGACCCTACTTAATTGTGGGAAAAGTTGTTGTTATTTGCCTATATTCTAAAAATCTAATAATTAGCCTCTTCCTTTCTTTCGTATTCATTTTATTTATTGTTATTTTATTTTATTTAAAAAAATCATTCGTAAATTTAAATATCATAAAAATTACAAATCAGAAAACCAAATAAAAATACAAAATTAAAATTAAGTTAAAAAACCAAAATAATCAAAAGTACAAAAACCAAGAGTTATGTTCATAGAATTCCTTTTTATTTTCCAAATTTTTTCGTTGAATAAACTAACACTCAAGATTTTTGTGGCCTCCCTAAGATCGCTCCTTTATGCCATAAAGGTAAATAAATAGCCCTCATAGTTCTTGTGCTTACATTCTTTTTCTTGCGTGTTGGCTAGAGCTACGAATAAAAAATATAAATAATTTGTGTTCGATGCTTTTTTTGGATTATGACGACCACAATTTACTTATAAATAATTCCATTAGTTTAAAACCTGAGAATTTGGCAATCAACAATGACTTGCCACATACTCATCAAATGGCACTTTCACCAAAATGTTATCTTTAAAAACATGTCATTTCAGGATCATCTTTTTTAAAAACAATTTTGATAATGAGCTTTACTACCATTAGAGAATAGGGGAAATGGATTGAACAAGCAGAAGAATGCGAAGAATCTGCATCATAAATAGAAACATGTGTTTTATTTCCAGAAACAAAGTTCTTCACAAATGAATATTCAACAAATAACTTGGAACTTGAAATACAATTACATATTAAAGGTTGCGGAATGTCTGCTGAAGGTACATTCTTCTTAACTTATTGTGCAATGTTCTCTTTAGACTCTAAATCTTCTCTATGTTGCAGTAATGCTCTCGTACTCCTTCTCTTCCTTCTCATAGATGTCTCTACCTGATGCTGAAGGTGACACTAGAATAGCATGACCCCGTTGTCTTGTAAAGTCTCCTAAAGGTGAGCTTCAGAAAATGTCCTATCCAATCCCTTGCCCAATCAGGCATGACCATGTTCCTCCTT
The DNA here is from genome assembly GCA_037367405.1 of Ottelia alismoides. NCBI lineage: Eukaryota > Viridiplantae > Streptophyta > Magnoliopsida > Alismatales > Hydrocharitaceae > Ottelia > Ottelia alismoides. The sequence continues at coordinate 568,624 of JAZKJV010003126.1, forward strand.
CTCCTGAGTGACATGTGATTAATATAATCAAAAGACGAATCTCATGCTCAGATTTATGTGAATCTGAGTAATATACCTAATCATATGTCTACTGCTGTTGAGTCTTGTTCATGCTATTGAGGTTAGCCTGAACCTGGGAGGAAATGCATGTAGAAGGGGCAGGCTGCTCATCGTGCAAATGGGACTAGCAGTTGAGGTCAACTCGCAAATCCTATATCTCAATCTGATAAGAACGTAACTCCTCAAGTATTTGTTGCTAAATTTCTATGGAACCAGATGATGATGGTTGCTACTATGAAGATGGATGAGAAGAATGTGAAGGTTGGCCCTGATGGCCTCGATACCGCTGTTTATGGGAATGATGTTGCACTAGTAGGTCCTATCGGCCCTACTGGTACGTCTACTGATGGATATACAGCCGCTGCTGCCTTGGTTCATGAGAGTAAAAGGCTTCAGTGCTCTGTTATGCTGGAAGAGGTGTAGGGATAAATGATGTGTTATAAAAAGTTGGGGGACACTGGTAAAAGAAACGATCCTCTGATGTCCCATACCGAACAGGGTCATGTGAGTACCACACACCACTTACCTCCCACACATGGGAAGGCTCCTCAGTAACTGTCTCTACATATGGTGGTTGATACTTAAAGGAATGGGTAGAAGTTTGGTCCTCCACCCACAGTTGTGGTGGCCCTGACATCAGCTGCTCCTGAATGTTATGAATACGATACACGCGAGCAACAAATGTAGTCATGGTAGATATTCTTATCTTAGATACCTTCTCTGACTGCTCTACTATCTCCTTCTACAATATGGATAAGTTTTTTTCTAACCCATCCATCCTCCGATTGATCCTCTACACGAATGTTAACTTATCTGCTATAATACCCATGTCAGAAGGATCAGATGTACCCCTCGCTCCCCTTCTAAGTTAAGAGTGATAAGGGGGCATCTGTCCGAGCTATATTCATGATCTATGCTGGGACCGTCTCGGCCATCCTCTCGAACACCTTCCAGATGGGGTCTGCTTCTTGTGAAGTGTAGGTGCCTCCACAAGCAGAACTTACTAAACCATGCACTCAGGGTTTAGACCACAATAAACTTACAAAACCAGGACAGTAGTCTCTAGTCCATGACAAGTTAACTCTGCAATATATCTTTGAATCTCTATAATGTATCAAAGAATGCTTCATTTGGAACTTGGAAGAAACTAGTGACGCGTGAACACAGCAAATTTGTTCTACTCAAAGGGTAGAACTTCTTCAAGAAGAGATCCTTGAATTGTACATATGTAGTTACAACTACCCTCAATTTCTTCATCCAATAATCAACCATATATTTCAAGGAAAGAGGAAGAACATTAAATCTGATCTAGTCTTGGCTAACCCTAGATGTCTAAGGTTTGTACAAAGCAACTCAAAGTCCCTTAGGAATGCATATAGTTCTCATGTGTATTCTTGTGAAAATAAGGCAACATGTTAAGGAACCACTACCTTAACTCATATTCTACCTCAGGCTCTACTGGACTCAACCAATTCGTCATTTGATATTGTCTAGGGTTATATGACACATCCATAGGGGATCTAGTCCTAAATTTTACTGGCCAATCTACACACTCTATAGATCTGCATTCCACTTAGAGGTTGCTAACCTGGCTTGTAACATTTGCATTGGAACCCCATGCTCTTCCTTCTCTCCATTCTGTTTCTTCAGAGGCATCATGAAAGAGTCTTCTAAACCTTTATTAAAAGAGGATTTGCGTGAGATCTTGATGAAGACAATGAAATCAAGTCAATCTCACCAAGGTAATGATCTTCCTCAATGAGAATAGAAGAAATAAAGGGATTGGTAGGGATGCAACCACTCCCTAAGAATGAATCACGATACTACGGATCGAAATAAGAGCTATTTCAAATCCGAGAAGGTCTAGGAGAAGAAGGTGGTTGGATGTTGGAAGACGTGATATTTGAACGGTCAGGGAAAGGACCGTAAAGTCCGAACAAAATCCTACCAACTATCCATCTTTGATTTCGAGACGAATACAAGATATGAGCACACTCAATTAAAAAAGAAACTAGTACTACAATGCTTGTAAATGTGCAGAATGAACTTATACAATACAATGTTATCAAGCCCCTTAGAATAGATTCACCAATTCAACATGTTAAAGCCATAAGAGTTCAACCTATTTTATCTTGTCAATTTTAATTGGCAATTCAAGCAATCTTGTACAACAACACAGGGAGTCTCCTACTATACCCAGTTAAGGTCCAATAAGCCCTCAATCAATGGAGTGATCCTCCTGGGATGCCCGGTTCAATATCAAACCTTAAAAGGAACTTATAATACAGATAACCAAAATATATTTCTAAGGTCTAAGGCAACCACTTGCAGCTCCCAAAATCTGCAAAAGCTGGACATAGAGATTTAGGGTGGAAGTCCAGGATTTGGGTATCTGAGAAGAAGCACCAGCATAAGGAGATTGCACTCGTCTGTAGAGACCTCCTTACTCACGGCCAGTGCCAATCACCCTGCCCGTTAGAATGTCCTGATCTATCTGGGGGTAAGTACCGACATATAAGGAGGGTTTTACTACCTGTAATAAAGGTTGATTTTATTTAAAATTATTTGAAGTCAGCTTGCATAATTCAGTCCCCATTTTTAAGATTTGGTTATCACTTAATTAAGGTGACTATAAAATAATCTCCTAACGTATAATCCTATTTTTGTTTATCCTTAGGATGGAAAAAATCGAGGGAGAAGATGGAAAATGGAATGTAGGCAGAAATCAATGATGCATGCAGTCAATCAAGAATATTTACAGTGATTCTTAGCACTCTCCATGTGGATGCTAGACTGAATTTATAAAATTTATTTTATATGATGTAAGTTGAGGAAAAAGTTGTACCTAACAAAAGTTCTATTAGCGATGAAGAATATCAATTAATTTGACTATATGAACCATATCTTGTATGCATCTCAACGAATCTCTAAAGATTTTAGTGCACTTATGAGAGGTAATTGTATGTACGTAGTTACGATATAGATTTTAGTGCACTTATGAGAGGTAATTGTATGTACGTAGTTACGATATAGATCAAGCAAAAGGGACTTAAGATATATTTGTTTGATTCACGATTCCTGAACCTAAATCACTACTTAAGTCGAGAATCACTCTCATCACAACCACACAATTGAAGAATGAATGAAAGGCCTTTTTTTACATTTGCGAGAACTTAATCGAGAACCACTGTAAATAGGGAAATTAATTGCAATAATAACTGAAATACAAATTGCAACAACACATAATATTATTTAATTAGATTAAATTTTCTCCTAGTATAATTGTCTTGTGGTCTCTACAGCTGAACCTCCAAGCATCTCGCCTCTGCAATCCTCCGAGCTTCGGTGGCTTCGTGGTCTCTACCAAAAAACAATGATAGTGTCAGAAAATTCTTAGAAGAAATTAAGTTAATTAAATAGCTACAAACACAGAGATATTCAAGATAATATAATACAAATTACACAATATAAGAAGTTAGCCTAAAATGCTATGAAAATCACTAAAAATTATAATTAACTCGGAAACAAAACAAATAATATGTCGCGTCCCCAACAATGTCACCATTTGTTGAATCGTCAATTGGCTAATATAACAGGAACTCATTGTAGCACTTGCTAATCAACAATCAACAAAACCGAGAGAATATATCTGTAAAGAGTTCTCAGCTTAAATTTATACGTAGACAAGTCCAAATGTCAATCCAAATGCAACACACATAATGCATGCAATTTTTTAAACATTTTTATGCATTTAATTTATATGGTGAATAACAATTCAACGCAATCACAGAGTAGATACAAATTTCACAAATATTCTCTTGATTAAATGAATTAGTTACTTAAGAAAACAATTAATAAATTAATAAAAATGTGATAAAGAAAGCAATTCAACGTCAATACAAATTAATTTTGAATTAATAAAATGCCTAATAGACAAAATAACCATTCTGAAATTTAATGCATGAATTATAAATTAAATCAAAAAATAAATTGCACTAAAATAAAGAGCATGAAATTAACTTTCTAACGACATCAATTTCATTAAAATTGGGATAAAAGGTCTACAAGTTATTGATCTAAAACCACAAGGGATGGAAAAAATAATTTATTTAATTACAAACAATTCCAAATTAGACTAAAATACAATTAAAAAAATCCGATAGAGGGTACTTGAAATTTTACAAGGCGGAACTTATTTATTTATTTGGATAATCCTCACACTGCTCTACAAAGTACCCAATATCATGTGTTTTGCACATGTATCGGGTTTAGTGTTAGGCTCGGTGACTTCAACAAGCTTGGACCCACGTGGCGCTATGTGATGGTTCGGTAACTCTGAGGCTACGACTTGAAATGTTGCTTCGAATAACAAAACATGGAGGACTGAGCACCGTCAGATCAGATCAAGGAGATATAATCGAACTATAATTCTGCATTAGCGACTGGGCGGAGCTCCAGTGAGAGCTTGATCCTTGTCCCTTCATTGTTTGGCACTCCTAATGATCGAGGAAGATTCCTCAGCCCTTCATGAGTTTTTCGATGAGGAAATCAAGGGCTAAGGAACCTTGAAGCTTCGTGGCGATGCAACTCAATCAGAGATAAAAATGGGAGACTGGAAGAAGATGAAGATCTACAATCAATGAAGGGTAGTAGACCTTGCAACCTACATAAAACCAAAACCCAAGCAAATGCGGACTATTACGATATCAAAGGGAGTGAAATGGAGGTCTTCCAGGAGGCGGGGGATCGAGCCCTAATGGATCTTCTTCTCCATGCAGAAAAGGGAGATGAACGAGTTGATTAATGTCATGGAGAAGAGGAATGGTTACACAAAAAGAAACATGAGGATTAGTGATAGGTGGTGAATTGTTTCGAGTATTTAGAATATGGATTAGTGAATCAACATGGAAGAAATAATATGGCAAAAATAGAGCAAAATTAAGATAGAAGATTTTACCTTGAGTGAAAATGAAAAAGATGATGGATCTAGGCATCTACAAGGCTTAAGGAGTAGCTTGAAGGCTCTCCGAATCGTCGCAGATCTCCAGTGCCTATTGGGATTGCTCAAGCCAAAGGTTATTGGGAAAAACCATATTCACATCACGGAAGCATGAAGATCGCATCATATGCAATCAGGAGCGACTAGTCATACTCGGGGTAACGTAATTTAAAAAGATGAAACCACATGTTTCGAGAACACTTCTTAAAACATTTCATCAAGGAATACCTCTTGAAGCATGGTTGTGATATCTAATCTCTAAACTAAGATATTCTCTTGTCTCAAGTCCAATTCGAAGTAGATTGCACTTGCGGACGTGAGGATGAATTGTGTGCTTCCTATAGTCAAAGTTGATGATTCGAGCAACGAATATCTTGTTTTTCTCTCATGAAATCCGATGTCACCTCACGAGCGAGGTGCACCGACGAAGACGGAGATCCACAAGGAGACGATCTGGAAGCATAACCGTGATGCGGCGGATGTGAGAATCTTTGGTTAAATAATATGGACGACCATATTATTGAGAGAGAGAGAGAGTGCATGGTATATATTGCATAAAATAAAATGCTAGGGCTACCTCTCCTTTTATACTAAATTGGATGTCCATGTATCTCAATCAATGTGCTCACAAATCTAATGTCTTAGATTGATTTGTGCTTTCAATAAATGGCCATGATCTTATTGTGTTTTAATAACCAACAACAAATTTTGTTGGCTTTAAATGAAATTAAGTGTATTGAAATCAATCGATATTTTTAATTCAAATCACACCAACAAAGATGTAATTAATTGGAAGAGAGAGACCCCTCATTCCATATAAGGTTGAGATATTATTTTCCAACAATAATTCCATGTATGAAATAACTTTTATTGCATAATTATATACTAAAATGATTTCAAATTATTTTGTGACAATTTCAATCATGTCATTGAAAGAATGACAAACATATTCACATATCCAAAACAAAATGTAATTGGAATTACAATTGTCCAATTTAAATCTAATTCACAGGACTATTATTTTTTAAATGCAAATGACAATTATCTCTCTCTAATATATTATAAGTCACATTTATAATATCCCTGATTAATGGGGATAGTACTATCCACATTGTTCATACCCATGATAATTAAATCACATTTAATTATCTCGGATGTCCATTCTCATATGTACAAATAATATGAATCTCAATCACATTACTCATAATAATTAAATCACATTTAATTTTCAATTTTGCTCAATGCTCAGATACTTTATCGATAATGATACTATTCTCAAACTCTTTCAAGTATAATACGATTTCTCCACAGATGCTTGGAGATAAGGACATGACGATTGTATGTTCCACGCATAGTGACTTGGATATTGATATCAAGGGGAACTCCCAAAGATGTTTGATTAAATCAAACTATGAATCTGCTCTTCCTTTTGCATCTGAATTGCATGTAGATCAATATCCAACATTTAGATTAAGATCATAACACTAGACAATTGAGAGGAGTCACTAAAATCCAAATCTATTTCATCACTCCCTCCGAATGGAAGAGTCATGGTTATACAATCTTTCATGATTACATCAACCTGAAGTATTCCCAATGCCCACACATCATGCATACTTGAAGACCTAGAATAAACCCAAAGATTTAGATCAATTTTATCATATCTTCTATAGGGTTTTATCATTAAGTTTCTCATTTGTGTTGGTATTTATCATATACTTTCCCAAAGCATATATCACATAGTTATTGATCATATACTTTCCAAAGTACATATCATTCCTACAAATTCAGACATGTTTCAAAAGCGAGAAGACCATGCACAAAATTTGAGCCCCATATCTCATGAGTACGTTGAGTAAATGAACATGTATGATCCCTTTGAGAGATCGTATTACTCATATGCTCTAGTATGCACACTAGCTCGTTGGTGTATAGACCTTGATAAGATCATCAACGTATTGGTCTACCAAATGTACTTATTCCAACATATAGTAACACATCTGTCTTCGATCAAAGGTTGCGTGCCTATATCGTGACAGTATACGACATAGGTCATGGTTATCTCAACCTCCTTAAGTCAACTCTTTGACCAAACTTATATAATGCCTCCTAATCTCTATTCCTATGCAGAGGAACTGTATTAAGAGGCCCGTTAGATATCAACCTTTAGAGAAAAGATTCTCATCTCCTTCTCAAGCTAGAGATCCTCTCTTAACAATCACTTGATGGTGTTTGATGAGTCCTCAATCAAACACTTTAGATATCATCCACGCACCATCCTCTATGATTCAACATTTGAATCAACCGTTGTATGATCATTAAGATGTCCATGGTACATAATCCTAATTGTAATAAGGGACCTATTATGCAAATTAACTATTCTTCATTTCAAATCAAGGAATGAAATTTGCAATAACATTTTTTGCACAACGGCACACCATTGTCTCGCATGTCCAACAATCTCTCACTAGACCAAAGAGCCATTAATTTACTAATATCTTAAACTAGCACTCATGTTCTAATCATAAGCTATTTAGAAAAATAAATTGGTAAGATGATCAATCACTCTTTTCCTGAGAGACCATGCCATATCCTTTTATGGTACTTGCATATCCCCTAGTAATAGTGCTACCATCCAATGCGAATGTTACATCTTATGTAGCCAGTGTTCGGTCTTGTTAAAGCAATTATAGTATCTTTAACACTATAATTTAATAATCATTATAACTAGTATATAATTTCAATTATCCTTATTAAAATGACCTTATTCCTGGAAATCTCTATCTCCTAAGACTAAGACGTAGTCTTAAGTCTTATAAGGCCGCTGCAGTTACGACATTTTAGATCACTATCTATAAGGTCTTAAATTTTTTGATGATAAGACTTTGAGATCACTAACTCAAAAAAAAATGTTACATCTTTAAAGTTGTTTTTAGTATTGCAAACAAGTGATTTATCTCCACAGTAGGATTAGTAAAAGTTTACTACTCGCACTGCATGGCAGACATCTAGCTTTTGTACACATCTAGCATGCACCAGGCTTCTCATAACTAATGCACAAGGGCAAGCAGTTTTAGCATTCACTTTCTCGACTCTTTGAGGTGTTATCCCTTCAGATAAGTCGGTATTGTATCTTAAGGGAAGGAAGCCTTCCTTGGTATCTTCCAAAAAATGGAATATGTCTAAGGAGTACCACTAATGTAATGATCCTAATACCCTCTTTTATTTGCTTATGAACAACTTTAGAACAAAGATCTAAGAGGTATCCTTGAGATCTTTTATCTCAAGGCATGGAACAACTATATTATAAAGCACTTATTATCATCCTTATATTATTCCAAATGGTTAGGATATTATCTACATTTAGCACGATGAACACAATGGCACTCCCACTAAGCTTCACACGATTAATCAAGATTTTGTATGAAATCATAACATTTATCATTTCATCAAATATGATGTTCGAACTATTAGAAGCTTATTTGAGTCCATAGATGGAGTTCCTTAGCTTGCACACCTTGCATTCCTCATCCATGAAGCCATGGGCTACTTCATATGAATATCCTTGGAGAGGTATTCATAAAGGGATGCAATCTTGACTTCCATATTGCAGATGTCATAGTAAAGTTGTGTAGCTGTAGTTAGCAATATTATGATGGTTTTAAGCATGGTCAGAGAAAATAAAGTCTCACCACAAGTGATGTCTTCTCTTCGTGTGTATCTTGTATATACGATCCTTGCTTTGAAGGTCTCTACCTTCTAATTATATTCCCTCTTTCTCTTGAAGACCCATTTACACCTAACAGGTTTAACCATTATAGATGGATCCTCGAGAGTCCATATACAACATTTATATATGAAGTCTACGTTAGACTATATTGCTAACATCCATCTCTCCATGTCATGATCCTTAGAAGCTTCATCATATGAAGTCAGATCATTATTAGACATAATTGACACATGAAATCCATACCCTTTAGGTGGTCTCACCATCCTCAAACTAATTTGAAGAGATACGAGTGTTTCATCTTTAATTGTCCTTTTAATGTCTTACTCCATGAACTTCATTACCCTTTTAGGATTCATCGAGTTCCTTTACTTCATTTTCGTATTGATTCTCAAGAAAGCCGTCATCTAAGAATCATATCCTTAGAGATGGAATAATTTAAGAATCACAAGGTCATAAACGGTAGGTATCCAATTCCATCCTTTATTTTCTTAACGAAGTAGCACTCTCTGTGTCTAGATTCCAACATTATTGCTTTCACGATATGGTTATGAATAAAGTACCTAAATCCTCCGGTGTCTAGCACTATGCTAGGTTCCAAACCATGGCTTATGAGGGTTTTCGAGTTTAGATTTTCATGGAATCTTATTAAGGATATATATTGTAGTTTCTACTACACATATGCCTGGAAACTAAGAGGTAATTATGATAAGAGTCATTATTGATTAAACCATGTCACACATGATCCAATTGTATCTCCCAACAACTCTATTGAGTTAAGGAGTATTAGGGGGAGTGATATAGGAATGATAATCCTATCTTCATAAGGTATTCCTTGAATATCTAATAAGTACTTACTACCTAGGTTAGATCAAATTCATATTCATCTTCCTTCGGCTTTGGTTCTAAATCAAAAGGTGAAATATTAGAACATTTCAAAGGTTTCTAAGGTGAAAAAAAGAAATCTCATATTCAAATAATCATCGAATGATATCACATATCATTGATGTTTTTTATGATATAGATGATTGAAGAATCTGCATTTTATCATCTTTATTCATTTATCTTATCTTAAAATACCTTATAAAACACATGTAAATATCACTAATTTCATTCTTTTACTAGCTCTGACTTTTATGTAAATATTATATATTTATAACTCTTTTAACCTAAAATAAATAAATAAAGAAACAAATGAAAAATAAAGAAAATAAAAGATTGTATATATGTAATAGATACATGCCAATCATACCTCGAGAGAAGGTCAAGACTTGATATGATCGACAAGGAAGAAAGTAGAGGGGGATAAGGCCTAATTACCAGAAAAATCCAGAAAACTAACTTGTCACCTATATATATTCATAACATGTACACTATTGGCTATATTACACATTGTTTCATTATTTTATTCATTACCAAATTCTTTGTAAATAACCAATATTTCTTCTTGAAATTTGTCAATAAAATTCTTTTGAAAATAATAAAAATAATTTCAATAAAAACTTGTATATATTATGTAAATAACAACACTCACCAAAACCCACAATGTACAAACTTGCAAGATCAATATCTATTCCACCCAAACTCCAAATTCATCAAATTCACTTTCATTGTACTTCAAATTAAATTATCTTAAAAATGAAGGTGATTTCATAAAAAATCAGAGTTAAGGTGTGAAATGTGGTCAATTTGGGTATTATTGTATAAAATACCTATATACAGTATGTATATTATTATTTAATTTTTTCTTATGCATAATTGTAAATATTGTACTGTACTCATATAAAATACAAATAAAAATAAAAAATCACAAAATCAACAAAAATAAAATCAAGTATATATTGTATATATATCACCATGTATATATTGTACATATGTCTATTTAATTAACCTAATAAATTAACTCTTAAAAATCAATTAAAAATATCATTGTGCACGATCTGAGGAATTCCAATCATTATCGACCCCTCCCGACTACGCCAACACGTCGACCATCTTATTCTCCATCTCTTCCACCATTTGAACACCTTTAAATTCTTCCAGATCTGATGCCTGGTCTGACCTCACCTCACAGGAGATCCCCATCCATCCACTATCATCCACATTCTTGACATAACTTTTTGGCCAGAGGATACCTCCAAGAACGAGCTTCAATTTGCAGATCTCAAAATGCGATAGCATCACTGGAGATAGACCCGGGGGGTTCACCTGTAGCTGAACCTTCTTCAACCCCTAAATCCACTCCTGAATATCTTTGAGCTATGTTGTTCCCCACCGTGATAGAGGAGATTCTCAGGAAGCTACATCACCAGTCAGAAGTTCATTAAGGCAGATAATAATTGAGATTTGCTTGATCGAAGTTCGCCGGAGTACAAGCACTTCACATTTCGTCCAGAGCTGCTCAATGCCCTCCAATCAGTAACACCTCCTCAAGAATTTATGGTGGTCATCCAAAAAGTCCCAATCTGAAGGATATGGTTAGATCCTCAAGCGCATCACAGAAGCGTGAGCAACGTATCGAATACGACGAGGAACGACTAATCGCACTAGTTGTTCTATGCAACGGAATTTAAAAATTTTTCATGCGACGAAACCACATGATCCAAGAACACTTCTCATATCATTTCGTCTAAACCACTAACAATTAAAAGGATTACCTCTTGAAGAGTGGTTGCGATCGAATCTATAAACGAAGAGACCTCCTGTCTCATGTCCGATCCGACGGAGGAGACGCTTGCGAGCCCGGGGATGAATCGCGTGTTTCTCGCAATCTATGTTGATGATCAAAGCGGCGGATCTCCTGATCTCGACACACGAGATCCGACGCCTTCTTCACGAGCGAGGTGCACCGAAGGAGACGTAGATCCACGAGCAAACGATCGGGCAACATAACGACGACGCTGCGGCGATGGAGACTCTCTCTAGGGCATCCATGGTGTACAGCCATGAGAGGAAGAGAGAGGGATGATGTGTAGAGAGAAAGAGAGAGAGATGTGCTTCAATAGCATAGCCCTTGAGAGCATGGTATGCCTCTCTATTTATAGGGTTTTGGGATCCATGGATCTCAATCCATGGGACATATAAAATCAATGGATGAGATTGATTTATGTCTGATCCAATGGTCAAGATTGTTGTTGGTAAAAACCAACAGCTAATAATTTAATTTAAATCAAATATATTTGACACATCAAATATAATGCAATCCTAAACTAGATCAAGCAATTAAGGAGAGATTAGCATGGAGATCAATCCCCATAAGGAAAGAGGGGGACATCTACCACATTCCTTGTGGGAATGTGTAGCCGTCCACCATTTCCTTATGGTGGAGGCAATCTCATGAAATATCATGAGATTGCATATCTCCATGGATTTCTCCCATAATCTCCAACAACTTTTGTTGTGATTTATTCTTCAAAAATCATTCATAATTAATTTTGAGAATATTGCAATCTTGCCATTGGAAAATAATGAATCACATTCACAACCCAAAACAAAATATAATTTACATTTTCAATTAATTACACAATGTGTATCCAATACACATCAATAATTAATTAACAAATATTAATTATAATTAGCTCTCTCTAATACATTATAAATCACATTTATAATATATTATGAATAATATGGATAGTTCTATCCACATTATTCATATCCATGATAATTGAATCACATTTAATCATCTTGGATCTCTATTCTCACGTGCACAAATAATATGAATCACATTCACATTATTCACATCTTTGATAATAAAATCATATTTAATTATCTAAGATAACTCTCCTTATAATATGTATCAAATTCATATTATTCATGATAATTAAATCACATTTAATTATCCATTTTCTCAATGCTCGGTTACATATATCAACAATAGAATTATCCATGAACTCTTTCAAGGATAATGCGCTTTCTCCGCGGATACTTGGAGATAAGGACATGGCAATTGTATTGTTCCACGTATAGCGACTTGGACATTGAGATCACATCTCAAATCCAGATGTCGGGCCCCCCATAGATGCTTGATTAAATCAAGACTGCAAATCTAATCTTCTCATTGAATCTGAATCACATTTAGATCAATGTCGAATATTTGGACTAAGATCAGATTACTTCTCTATTGAGAGGAGTCACTAAAATCCAGACCCGTTTCATCACTCCCTAGGAATGGAAGCATCATGGTTATACAATCGTTTATGATCACATCACCCTCAGGTATTCCCAATACCTGTACATCCTGCATACTGGAAGACCCAGAATAATCCTGAAGTACAAGATCAATTTTACACTGCCTACTTCAGGGTTTTATCATTAAGTTTCTCATTCGATCATTGGGAGTCGATATAGAACGTATACTTTCCAAAAGAATATATCATACCCATGTCTTGATCACATACTTTCCAAAAGTATATATATCAAACCTACAAATTCTGTCAAGCTTCCAAAGCGAGACGACCATGTACGGAATTTGATTCTTCCCAATATCTCATGAGTGAGCTCATGTCTTCCGGTTCAGTAATGAACATGTATGATCCCTTTGAGAAATCGTATTACTCATATGCCCTTATATGCAAACCAGCGCGCTGGTGTATAGACCTTGATTAGGTCATCAACCTATTGGTCTGCCAAATGTACACACTCAGACATATAGTAACACATCTGTCTCCGGTCAGAGGATGCGTGCCTATATCATGAAAACATATGACATAGGACATTGGTTATCTCGATCTCGTTAAGTCAACTCTTTGACCTAGCTTATCTAACACCTCCGAATCTCTATTCTTATGTAGAGGACCTGCATCAAGAGGTCAATTATATATCAGCCTTTAGAGAAAGGATTGCCATCTCCTTCTCAGGCTGGAGATCATTTCTTAATAATCATTCGACGGTGCTCGATGAGTCCTCAATGTAACTCTTTAGATATTCATCCAAGCACCAGCCTCTATGATTCAATACTTGAATCAACAGTTGTATGATCATCAAGATGGCCATGGTACATAACCCTAATTGTACTAAGGGACCTATTATGCAAATTATTTATTCTTCATTTTAGATTAGGGAATGATATTCACAATAACATTTATTGCATAATGGCTCGCCGTCGGCTCGCATGTCCAACAATCTCCCACTAGCCCAAAGAGGCATTAATGGACTAATCATTTAAACCCACACTCATGTGACAATCATAGGCTATTTAGAAAATAACTAGGTAAGCTGATCAGCCACTCTGTTCCCAAAAGACTATGCCAAGTCCTTCTACGACACTTGCATATCCCCTAGTAATAGTGCTCGCATCCAATGCGAATGTTGCATCTTATGCAACCAATACTCAATTTTGTTATAGTGTCTTTGACACTATAGCTCGATAATTATTATAACCAGTATGCCAATAATCCTTATCAGAATACCTTTATTCCTAGAGATCTCTATGTCCTAAGGTATCTACAGTTAAGATCCTTATAGATCACTATCTACAAGGTCTTAAACTTTTGAAGATAAGACTTTGAGATCACTATCTATAAGTTTCATCATCTTTGAAGATATTGTTATTACTGCAATCAAGTGTTTTATTCCATAGTATGATTAGTAACAGATTACTACTCCCACTGCATGGCAGACATCTAGCTCTTTTGCACATCTAGCATACACTCAGCTTCTCGTAACTAATGCACAAGTGCAAGCAGTTCTAGCATTCACTCCCTCAACTCTCTGAGTTGCTATCCCTTTAGATAGGTCACTACCATATCTTAAGGGAAGGAATCCTTTCTTGGAATTTTCCAGAAAATGGAACAAGTCCAAGGTGTACTACTAATGTGACGGTCCCAATACTCTCTTCTCTTTACTTGTGAACGACTTCAGAACTAAGATCTAAGAGGTATCCTTGAGATCATATCTCCAGGTATGGAATGACCAGATTATAAAACACTTTTATTATCCTTATATCATTCTAAATTATTAGAATATTATCTACATTTAGCACGATGAACACAATGACACTCCCACTAAGCTTCACATGGTTCATCAATATTTTATCTGAAATCATAACATTTATAATTTCATCAAATCTTATGTTCCAACTACAAGAAGCTTATTTGAGTCCAAAGATGGAGTTCTTTAGATTGCACACCTTGCTTCCTCAACCATGAAGCCCTGGGGTTACTTTATGTGAATATCCTCAGAGAGGTATTCATAGAGGAATGCAATCTTGACTCACATCATGAAGATGTCATAGTCAAGTTGTGTAGCTATAGTTAGCAATATTCTGATGGGTTAAAGCAAGGTCACTGGAGAGCAAGTCTTATCGCAAGCGATGTCTTCTCTTCGGTGTGTAGCCCATGGCTATGAACCGTGCTTTGAAGGTCTCTACCTTCTCATCAGGTTCCATCTTCCTCTTGAAGATCCATTTACACCATAATGGGTCTTACCCATATAGTTGGATCCTCGATGGTCTACATACAACATTTCTATATGAAGTCTACTTTAGAATTTATTGCTAACATCCATCTTTCCATGATATGATCTTCAGAAGCATCATCACATGAAGTCAGATCATTGTCAGATTCAACTGACACATGGAATCCATACTCAAGATTATTTGAAGAGGTATTAATGTTTCATCTTTAATTGTCTATTTAATTTCCGATTTCAAGAGACGCATTATCTTCTCAAGATTAAATGAGTTCCTTTACTTCATTTTCATCTTGATTCTTAAGAGAGTCATCCTCTAAGAATCACATTCTCAGAGATGAGATCCTTTAAGAATCTCAAGGTCATAAAGTAGGTATCCAATACCATCCTTTATTTTCCTAATGAAGTAGCACTCTCTAGTGCTAGATTCCAGCTTAATTACATGGAACCTTATTAAGGATATATAATGTAGTCTCTACCACACATATATGCCTGGAAACTAAGAGATAATTATGCTAAGATTAATCATTTTCATTAGGAGGATTGGGATAGGAATGATATTCACATCTCCATAAGGTATTCCTTAAACTCATCTAATAGGTACAAATTACCTTGGTTTGATCAAATTCATTTCATCTTCCTTCAAACTTTGGTTCTAAACCAAAATTAAGAAATCCTTGAACATTTCAAAGGTTTCTTACGTGAAGAGAAGAAATTTCATATCATACATAATCATCAATAGATATGACATATCCATATAGTTTACTATGATATAGATGATTCACATACATCAATATGTATAAGATCCCGAATACCTTGACATCTTCCACCTTTCCCAAAGAAAGGTGTATTGGACATTTTTCTTTGAATACAATATTCATAAGTATGCAAGTTTTTGAAAGTTTAGACATTCTAAAGTTTCATCTCTTACTTGTCTATTTATCTCATCAACAGACATATGTCCAAAACATGATGCCAGATCATTGTCAAATGATCTTTATCCTCCTATTGATCTTTAAAGGTTTAATTTTCAGTATTAGAAATCTTAATGAACATATCATTAATTTTCTAATTTAGCGGAGTCCACTAGATGTTAGATTACTATCAGAAATATATCCATCATAACTCTCTATGATAGGTTTATTCCAGAATTCATGTTTATTTCCAACCTTTAGAATTAAACTATGAGTGTATTCTAATATCCATGTCACAGAGACATTCTCTAAGACTAAGGGCTCCCACTGAAAATATGAAGTCTATTGATTCAATGGAAATTGTTGCAACAATTGCATCACTTCCAACATGGATGACCATTAAACCTTAAGATCAAATTTCTAATATTCTACTACATATGCAACCAATTACAAGTGTCATTAGAAGATTGAGATACAATTATTAGACTTTATCTTATCAAATAAGTAAGACAATACCAATGATTATATGTAGATTAATCTGATGTACTATCTGGTTCCTTCTCTAAGGATTCTAGATAGATTTGATAGTCATACTATCAATACATCAACTTATTGCAGTACTGGCTTTCATCCAACTCTTTGGATGTCATATGGAAGTCATAGAAGTACAATCAACTCTTTGACTATACTTCTTACTTGGGTCCAACCCATGCTTCCACTGCGCTCCCTTTATCTATAAGCAACCATTGCTCAAGACAAAGGATCTCTTATGTTAAAATAAAAAATTTCAATATAAAAGTATTTCAACATTTATACATGTTTCATTCAATTCATACAATATGAATATTATGAAGCTTCATAAATGACTAGAGTATAGATAGTAGAATGATGACACTCATCGTATCTACATCGATTTAAACTCTTAAAACTTAGGTTCAGGTAGGTACTCAAACAATTTGAATACATCATCTCCTATAGAGCCACCATTCTACATAATGTAGAGAACTATGTCATTCATTATTATATGTCGAGAGCACATATGTATGCCAGAACATCTTCTTAGATTTTATAAGGATTATTTGTTAATTACGATCATTATCGACATATCACTTCAAAAGTACATTCGATGAGATTAAGACTTACAGAGACATACAAACCCTAGGGTTTTAGTCCTATTGTCTATTTAATTATCATTCCTCATTATTACGCGGAAACTTGCACATTGTAACCACATACATTATGTGTCCAATTGTAAGTACAATATCTGGATCATGGGTCCAATCCATGATATTCTACTAGTTATTATTGAGTATAACATTGAGTGGCATTAAAGATGTATTATCTGAAATAAGAAATTTGCATAAACATATATAAATTTATAACTTAGTTTGATTTAGGAATTTTTATATCAAAGTTGTCTTGCCATGTCAACAATGAAAGTTCATTCCCTTGATCACTTTCAATTCAAGAGATATACTTACCATTATATCTCAAGCAAGATCTAGGATCTCCTTCCTTATCTTTGTTACATCCCAATAATATGAGAACCTGTAACTAGGATAAAAAGAAGCGGGAACACATTCCGCCTTGCAAGTCCAAATTGCATCTCCCAATTCGGTCTTTAACACCCGGGCCCACCACCCCTAAGGTGATGTTGACCCATCATTAATTGAACCAACCGTCAACAGGAATACAACTCGCTATGCGCAATCCAATATCGCCCCAATAATATGAGGATCCGATATTGGGGTCACTACGCATACGTCCTTACTCTTTCGAGAAGAGACGAGCCCGATCCAAATGGATCGTATGCAGAAGTTGTCACTTCAGACATACGTCTCCTGCATACAATATCTAGCGACGGAACCCTTCGACTTGACAAGAGACCATAAATGTCACTTATGTGATCCTCCGCCTCATATTCAAATTTCAATTAATTATCATGAATCATATTCACATAATTAATTCTTCCAAGGGAAATACACATCTATTCATAATAGAGTGTTTTTAATTTGGATATAATTAACTTAATCATATTAAATTAATTATCAATCCAATTCAATCAACAAACTTGATTTTTCTTGAATATATGGTATTATCTCAAAATACGTATTAATTCGATTTTTAATAATTAGATAAATACATCATGATCTCTCAGGCATCATTCATTACCTGCTCGCTGTCATGGCCAGTACCGGCGGGAGTGGGACAGACCGCATCCAGTGCAACCCGCTACCCCAGCGATCCCCGACTAGACACCATATTCGCCTCGGGAAAAATAATGTCGAGTCAATCAATTTGTACTTGAGATGATCATCAGTTCTTCAACCGAAATTATACCATATAGTAATAATCAAAACATTTTTTATTATAAGGAAATTTGCTAGACAAATTCCCAATCCTATTCAAGCAAGGAGTTTGATGATTATGTTTTCAATTATGATCTAGATTAAATCTAATCAATTTATTGGTTGAGGTCAAGTCAATTAAGGAAATAATCATCATTCAATATTTCTCAAATATTTTCCATAATTATTTCATGAAAGTAACAATTAATTTTACTAATTGACAATCACATGGTTCTTTATTAGGACTGTAATTTCAGCAGGGAACCCTACTTACTACAATTAACATATATCAATCAATTTAAATCCAAATTAGACAAAATCAATTTTCAAAGATTGCTAATTTAATTTAAGACAGAACCTAAGTGATATTTCACGCATTCTGAGGCGGATCAAAACAGTAATTAACTCATTAATCATGTTAAGATTCGCAGTTCCCGCAACAGTGAACACATGGTTATTAAAACAATCATATCTCAAGCAAACGGAATCCAAATTACGTAAACTCAGATCCTATGATTTCCTTATTTAATGGGGAACAAAATCCAAGTTATTTTCTTGTTTAAATAATTTAAACAGGGCCGAAAATAATCAATAAAGAGAGATGCGAAAATGAAATGCGATAAAACTTTCGCAACCCTAACGAACCCAAGTCGTCCTTGGTTTACAGATCGTATCCAAAACCTTCGACCTAAGGCTCTGATACCACTTGAAGGATATGATTAGATCCTCAAGCACATCACAAAAGCGTGAGCGACGTATCGAATACGATGAGGAACGACTAGTCGCACTAGTTGTTCTATGCAGCGGAATTTAAAAAATTTTCATGCGATGAAACCACATGATCCAAGAACACTTCTCGGATCATTTCATCTAAACCACAAACAAGTAATAGGATTACCTCTTGAAGTGTGGTTGCGATCGAATCTCTAAATGAAGAGACCTCTTATCTCAAGTCCGATCCGACGGAGGAGACGCTTGCGAGCGCAGGGATGAATTGAGTGTTTCTTGCAATCCATGTTGATGATCCAAGAGGCGGATCTCCTGATCTCGACACACGAGATCCGACGTCTTCTTCATGAGCGAGGTGCACCGAAGGAGATGGAGATCCATGAGCAAACGATCGGGCAGCATAACGATGACGCTGCGGCGATGGAGACTCTCTCTAGGGTATCCATGATGGACAGCCATGTGGGGAAGAGAGAGGACTGACGTGTAGAGAGAAAGAGAGAGAGAGAGATGTGCTTCAATAGCATAGCTCCTGAGAGCATGGTATGCCTCTCTATTTATAGAGTTTTGGGATCCATGTATCTGATTCCATGGGACATATAAAATCAATGGATGAGATTGATTTATGTCTAATCCAATGGTCAAGAATGTCGTTGGTAAAAACCAACAACTAATAATCTAATTTAAATTAAATATATTTGACACACCAAATATAATTCAATCCTAAATTAGATCAAGCAATTAAGGAGAGATTAACATGGAGATCACTCCCCATAAGAAAAGGGGGGGACGGCTACCACATTCCTTGTGGGAATGTGTAGCCATCCACCATCTCCTTATGGTGGAGGCAATCTCATGCAATATCATGAGGTTGCATATCTCCATGGATTTCTCCCATAATCTCGAACAACTTTTGTTGTGATTTATTCTTCAAAAATAATTCATAATTAATTTTGAGAATATTGCAGTCTTACCATTGGAAAATTGCGAATCACATTCACAACCCAAAACAAAATATAATTTACATTTTCAATTAATTACACAATGTGTATCCAATACACATCAATAATTAATTAAAAATATAAATTATAGTTAGCTCTCTCTAATACATTATAAGTCATATTTGTAATATATTATGAATAATATGGATAGTGCTATCCACATTATTCACATCCATGATAATTAAATCACATTTAATCATCTTGTATCTCAATTCTCACGTGCATAAATAATATGAATCACATTCACATTATTCACATCTTTGATAATAAAATCATATTTAATTATCTAATATAACTCTCCTTATAATATGAATCAAATTCATATTATTCATGATAATTAAATCACATTTAATTATCCATTTTCTCAATGCTTGTATACATATATCAACAATAGAATTATCCATGAACTCTTTCAAGGATAATACGCTTTCTCCGCAGATACTTGGAGATAAGGAAAGGGCGATTATATTGTTCCACATATAGTGACTTGAACATTGAGATCACATCTCAAATCCAGATCTCGGGCCTCCCATAGATGCTTGATTAAATCAAGACCGTAAATCTAATCTTCTCATTGAATCTGAATCACATTCAAATCAATTTCCAATAGTTGGGCTAAGATCAGATTACTTCTCTACTGAGAGGAGTCACTAAAATTCAGACCTGTTTCATCACTCCCTAGGAATGGAAGCATCATGGTTTTACAATTGTTTATGATCACATCACCCTCAGGTATTCCCAATACATGTACAAGATCAATACATGTACATCTTGTATACTGGAAGGCTCAGAATAAACCTGAAGTATAAGATCAATTTTACACTGTCTACTTCATATTTTTATCATTAAGTTTCTCGTTCGATCATTGGGAGTCAGTATAGGTCGTATACTTTCCAAAAGCATATATCATACCTAGGTCTTGATTACACACTTCCCAAAGGTATATATCAAACCTACAAATTCAGTAAAGCTTCCAAAGCAAGACGACCATGCACAGAATTTGATTCTTCCCAATATCTCATGAGTGAGCTCTTGTCTTCCGGTTCAGTAATGAACCTGTATGATCCCTTTGAGAGATCGTATTACTCATATGCGCTTATATGCACACCGGCGTGCCGGTGTCTAGACCTTGATTAGGTCATCAACCTATTGGTCTGCCAAATGTACATACTCAAACATATTGTAACACATCTGTCTCAGGTCAGAGGTTGCGTGCCTATATCATGACAGCATACGACATAGGACTTTGGTTATCTCGATCTTGTTAAGTCAACTCTTTGACCTAGCTTATCTAACACCTCCGAATCTCTATTCCTATACAGAGGACCTACATCAAGATGCCAGTTAGATATCATCCTTTAGAGAAAGGATTGCAATCTCCTTCTCAGGCTAGAGATCATCTCTTAATAATCATTTGACGGTGCTCGATGAGTCCTCAATCTAACTCTTTAGATATTCATCCAAGCACCAGCCTCTTTGATTTAATACTTGAATCAACAGTTGTATGATCATCAAGACGACCATGGTACATAACCCTAATTGTACTAAGGGACCTATTATGCAAATTATTTATTCTTTATTTCAGATCAGGGAATGATATTCACGATAACATTTATTGCATAATGGCTCGCCGTGGGCTCGCAAGGACACGTGCCATCTTGTCTTCATTTGAACACTTGCACCTTATATCCTACTTTTTAAATTATTTGCATTTCAATCTCGTTTGAACTACAACACGTGCTTGGTCCATGAATTGTGAAAAATTACAGTAAAAATATTGTATTTTTGAGTTATTGTGTGGATCCTAAAACTATTTGAATTACATTCGAGTCCAATCTAGTGAGGCACACATGTCAGTGCACTTGTTTTATTGGGATATTTGCAATTTCTCCCGTGACTTTTATTTCTGTTATTATTCACCGTGCAAAGTTCAAAAATTTGTGCTTTAGTCAATGCAAGTCTGCATTTGTCTTGCATATTAAGAATCAAATAAAAATATCAAAATCCCTTAAAAAAATTCCACAGAAATTCATATAGGCTCCCATTACGTATATCTTGCATCTATAAATTACATTTCATATTTTTCATTATTTATAAAAATTCAAAAATAGCAGAAAAATGTCCTATTTGCGTTAAAAATCAATAAAATTTTAAAAATATTTTCAAATATTCTAAAAAAGATCCTACTTGTTTATTTTGATTGATTTTAATTTCTTTCCAATTTTTTCATTTTTATTCTCCATGAAATCATTAAAAAACTTTAAAAAATAAAAAATTCATATATATTCATTTAAAAATAAAGGAAAGTTATAAAAACACTCTATGGAAAAATGAAAAATTATCTTCCATTCTGTTTATATTTCATTAATTTTTACCTTATTTGTCATTTTAATCATCCAAAAAATCTATTTTATTTCTCTTTATTTTATTCCATATTTATGATTTAATGAAATGCTTTGAAAATTGTGAAAATTCTAGAAAAATAAAAAAAATTAAAATAAATTATCAAAAACCTAAAAATAGTTTTACTTTAATTTTCTACTTATATTTGACAAAATGGAAAATATAAAAAATATGGTTGAATGGTTGTTTTAATTTTTCTTTAATTATCTAATTGTTTTAAAAAAAATAGATATCTTTCACAAAATAAAAAATTAAAAAAAAATAAAATCAGAAAACCAAATAAAAAAATTATAAAATTAAAAATAAAATTACAAAAAATCCAAAATAAAAAAACACTACTTTCAAGCATAGTGTGCATTGAAATTCCTTCATTGATTATCATTGCATAGAATAACCCTTGAATTTTTGTAGCCTCCCTGAGTTCGATCCTATTAGCTATACATGTAAATTAAATAGCAAACTCTCTTGTTATATTTTCTTTATTGATTTTTTTCTTGAGATTTAAACAAAATTTTTGTTGAGGGATTATTTGGGTTGCAACAACATTACACATTAATTTCAATTTTTTAAAACCTTGATTTCTTTGCTCAACAAAATGGTGCCGTTGTCGGGGAAGTATGACGAGGGTAGTTAGATTTTTCTTTTGACCTGCTATCTGGGTTGTTTATAATTGTTTTTTCTTCCTAGTTCCATGTCTATATTTTCTTGTATTCATTTCATTGTTCATATTCACTTCATTCGTTTCCATTCATTTTTGCTCATATTTATATAGCTGTGTCTCTTACACATTGTTGGATTTCCTCTTTCTTGCGAGGGTCCAACAAGCAAGGGTGACATTCATAGCAGCGCCGACGCACCTAAGCGAAGCGGAGGTGGCCAGATTCTTCATTGAGTCGCATGAGAGCGTAGGAGGAGGAGAAGAAGATTTGAAGGAGACAATTTTTTTGGAGCATTTGACATAGATAGATTTTAGCATTTTATTCATTCAAAAACTCTTGTAAAAGGACATTGTATACCTTGTTTCTGTGGGGTCTGTTTTTATAAGTGTCGATGCACTTGGGGGACCTCACTGGTTTTGTTTTCATCACCTTCTTTTTCGTTGTTTCACGCGATTTTATGTGCTTGAGCCCTTGGTGATATTCTTTATTAACTTGCTTGAACTAGGTAAGTAATTAGGTTCAAAGACCTAAATGAGAATTTCGCACCTATAGAATAGAGCATAATTTTGACTTAGTCAAATTAATTTATTCTTTCTTGCTAATTGAAATTATTGCTTGGATGATTCTCATGCATCATATAGGGTATTTAATTTTCTATATTTAAATTCTGCGCGGATCACCCTACATGTAGAGTGATGGCGACAAGGTACGCATCTATTATCCTCTACATGCATTAGTGAATTTCATCACACATTAGCATTTCTAACTTCCTTCCTTGTTTTCATTCACATAATCTAAAAATGAAATTGGAACTTCGGTAGTCGATTTGTTAAAAAAAACCATAAAAAGTTATAACTTTATAAACCAGGACTGCTAAAAAAAACTCGACCATAAAACTAAACATAAGGAAAATCATAATTATTTTGAGGAGAGTAACCCCTCATTATTTCAATTTACTTGCAGAGTGAGTGAGAGTTGAACACTAGAATATAGCCAAGCTCTAGATTTTCATTTAGACTATTGATTCTAACTAAACAATTAGCTACTTATCAGTGAAGGAACACGGGTAGCTGTTTTATGGTCCATATTTCCCTAGCAAAGTAGGTGGTTTAAAGGACATTGTGTAAGGTTCCGTCCTTAAGTAAGGGGTAGTTGTTTTATGGTTCATACTTACACACATATTGGAAGAAAGTGGATGCAACTAGTCATAAGAATTCGATCCAGTCTTTAGGAAAACTTCCGACACCTAACAGCTCGCTATCTCTTGTACACGATTACATTTATCACCAATTAAAATTGAAAAGATAAAAAAGAACGAACTCTTGTAGTCTTCACTTGTGTCAGTTGGTACATTGGGGGTTTGTATTGTATCTGATTGCTAGTGCTAAAGATCCTTCCGCTCCCTTTGTGCCTTCTACTCATTCTCTTCCTGTTTTACTTTCGTGTTATCGCATCTCGCCTCTTCATATCGAAGATGTCGGTTTCATTTCTAGTTCGAACTCAGCGGACTCATTCCTCACTCCAAACTGGATGTCTTCTACTCAGAGACACTCATTCCCGAGTATTCCTCTTTCTCCACTTTAACCTTCACCTCATCAATCAATCCATTGTTCAAGATTGACTCAATATTGAACTATCATTTGGGACTCCATCATTCTTGAAGACTAATCTAGTGCAATTTACACATGCAGAAACCAAAACAGTGCACTTGATGCCACCTAAGGGAAAAGGTGCCACGGTTGAGCAGTCTGTGATCAATAGTACCGTGTTAGCCTCCATTTAATCCATTCAAGCTCAGTTGACAGAACAAGCTGACTTTCAAGCGGCATCGAAAGATATGATTCTCGATCTGAGGCAAGACAAGAGAGAGGAGGACATTAACCATGATGGGAATGAGGGAGAGGATCTTGTAGAGATAATAGCTAAACTCTCACTAAGAGAATCCTATAATCTAGGAGCAGGACAGACAAATACATGGATTCAAATTCCTGTGATTCATGGGTATTTCGAGCTTAATCACACTATTTTGTAATTACTCCCCATATTCCACGGAAATATCAATGATGACTCATACGTACACCTCTAGCAATTCGATCGCATCTGCAACACGGTCCATTACCCTAACATCCTGTGAGAGGTATTGAAGATGACAACATTTCCGTTCAACGTGATGAATAAGGCCCGTTATTAGGTAAATCATTTAGGAAAAGTTGTTACTACATGGGAAGAGTTGAGGTCTGCTTTTATAAGAAAATATTATCCACTTGGATGCATCAACCAAATGAGATCGCTGATAGCAAACTTCTCCCAAATGTCCAACGAGCCTATTCACGAGGTGTGGAAAAGATTTAAAGATTTAATGGAGAAATGCACCCATCACGATATTCCAAAGGCAAGCCTTTTGTAAAACTTATTTTGGGGCTTGAGTCATGAGAACCAGAAGTTGGTAGATGCCGCTTGGGGGTGAAGTCATTTCAATAAGTACGAGGATGTCCTCTACTAGATATTTGAGGAGATGGAAGAGAGATCTCTAGCTCTTTCTTCTTCACGTTTATTCCAGAAGCATCCCATCAGCTCTCTTCCCTCTCCTCACTTGGATATCAACATAATGGCATCACATGAAGTGCATAGGGTGGACAGTTCTGATCTGACCATCATAGGAAATCACCTATCCAAATTAGATATAATTAAAAAATTATCCAAGGAGTTGGAGAAGCTCCAAGTGATCAAACAAAGGACAAAGAACCTAGATAAGATGGATGAGATAACGAAGCATCTAGAGCTTCTTGTGAGTACGATCAGCGCATGACAGAGTGCAATTGCAACAACCGACACTTCTACCACTTCCACCTATAAGAGTACCAGAGGACCAACCTCAGTTCAACACATTTACTACGTGCAGACCCCTGATTAGGTCCATCAACATTCTCACCTACCGTACCAACAAGAAGGTCCATACATTCTTGAGCAGCGGTATCCACATACACATATCATCAGGAGGTGAATGGTATCTAGTTCGACCGAGAGCGCAACCAGCCCTGTCCGACAGGGCAGGGCTAGTTGGGTTATCAGCAAGGTTAGAGACCCACCCACCAGTTTTAGTTAGGCAGATCGCAGTAGTACCAACAACCTCCTCACTACTAGTCTCAGTGACAACCTATCCTTGAGCATCCCAAGGCACCTTCAGAGAATCTAGAACTCGAACATTTAACATTGTTGATGAAGAACATGAATGATCCTACTCAGAGGCTTGATGACCGTACCACCACAAAGACACTGATCCAAGCATAGGTCGAAGCCAATCCCAACAACTGTAGACGCAAGTAAAAGGTAGCCTATGATCAATCCACAACTGAGATATGTATGAACCTTGATTTTACTTGTTTATCTGAAACCATTCATCTTAGGAGTGGTAGGAGATTGCAACTGCCTTCACAACCATTGGGATTGGGGGATCATGCCAGAGATAGAGCTTCACCTTCCATATCATCTTCTTCACAATCAGTGCAGAGAACCAGCGTAGTAGCACCCAAGCATGGAGTTTCACCATATTCTTCTTCACCACCCCCACATTCACCTTCACCAGTCAGGTGCATTTCACTGTTAGCAAAGAGGGAGAATAAACCAGTCGTGGATTCTTCTTCTATACCAGCAACAACAACTGGTCCTATTTTTGATTTTCTTTCCTCTACCCTATTTTGGATAACATTGTACAGACTGATTCTGGTTTTCCTATTGTCCATGAGTATTCTATTTATAATAGTCATTGGAATGTTTCTTCTGATTCTGTGCCAATTCCTTCTGTATTAAATAAAATAAAGAAAATCCAAAAATTAAAAACAACCCTATCTGATCGTGGAGTAGTGGAGATCTTAAAGAATAACTTTTTAGAGATGCCACTCCTTAAGGCCATAAGTACATGCCTGCCATGAAAAAAAGGAATAAAGAAGCATGCACTCAAAAGCATCGTACCAAGCAGAACAGATGAAAGAAGATAGAAAAATAATCCTTGACCATGGCCACTGTTCATGCCATCAACAACCTCCTGTCTAAAAAGAAAGATAATGGAGCATCTCACATTCATTGCCATATTTTTTATTAAGAATTTGATCGTACTCTTCTCAATAGGAGTTACTCCATTAAACTCATGTCATCCTCTCTACTCACTGAGTTTGGGTTAGGACCTATTAGATCGACCATGATTATCCTTTAGTTTGCTGATAGATCGATCAAGAGGCTGAGAGGCATTTTAGAGGATGTTATTGTAATGGTGCATGGAATGAAATTCCCTGTTGATTTTGTTATCATGGATATGGACACACCTGCACCATTACTCCATACCTCAATCACACTAGGTCAACCGTTCCTATGAACAACCGAAGCGGTAGTTGATTACGGTATTGGAGAGATCATCTTTCACTCTCAGAGTGACAAGGTGAAAATTGAGATGATCCCCAATACTAGGCCTTCATCGCCACCAACAATAGTAGATAATAGAGTGCCAGTTAGACCAAATCCTGAGGACTGTGATTTTCTTGATGATTTTAGAGAGACAAATCTTTTTACTGATTTCATATATACCAAGGAGTTCCTTTCCCACAAGGACCTTCTGGAAAGCACAATCGACTTGAGTTCCCTTGTTGATCCGTCTGAGTTATTTGTCAATGGACAGTTTGAGCTAATTCTTGAGGATCAGTTTCAGAGATTGTAGGTACATTCTGATATTCCTTTGATACATAATTCTAATGTTGTTGTCGATACACCTCCCGCTGAGATATCTGAGCCACTTGCTGATTTTTCTGAGATATGCACTGATGAGAGACACCTTTCTGAGATTATTATTGAGATATCTGATCTCTTAGTTAATAAGATTACAATTATTTCTGAACATCCTGATGAGCCGATCCTTTTTGAGTAGAGATCATTCATTGTAGATCTTTATGAGGTTTTACTTGATGAACCAACAATAGCCATGGTGGATAGTTCACAGAATACATATCATATGCCTTCTACCAGTGTAGTTATAAAGTTGACACATAGCCAATTCAGATCCCACCTGAGATCAAGGCTTTACCATCAATGTTGAAGTATGCCTTCCTTGTGGGTCCCCTGTAAATGTTTCCGGTAATCCTCAGCTCACATTTAACTAATGAACAAGATTCTCGCATGATAGAGGTTCTTAAGAAAAATCGCAAGGCCATAGGATGGAATATTGCGGATCTCTGTGGGATTAGTCCACTTTTGTTCTCACATCATATCTAATTAGAGGATGATTGTAAACCCTCCCATGAGTGTCAACAATGTCTATATACGAATCTAAGGGAGGTTGTCATAAAAGAGATCAGGAAATGGAGTGATGATGGCTTTATTTATCCCATTTCATATTCCAAGTGGGTCAATCCTCGAAATGTGATCAAGAAGAATTCTGGGATTATAATCGTAAAGAATGATTGTGGTGAGGAGATTCTATCCATGTACCTACTTCATGGCGTGTCTATGTAGAATATCGATGCCTAAATTCAGCTACCAAGAAATATTACTTTCCATTACCATTTATTGATCATATTATTGAGAGGTTGGCATGGAAAGAGTTCTTTTATTTCTTGGATGGGTACTCAAGGTATAACCAGGTTACTATCGCTCCTGAGGATTAGGATAAAATTACTTTCACTTGTTCGATTGGCAACTACTCTTTTAGATGGATGCCCTTTGGATTGTGTAATGCCCCCGCTACATTCGAAATGTATATGTTGGTCATTTTTGCCGACATGGTGGGTGGTTTTCTAGAGGTCTTCACAGAGGATTTCTCGGTCTATGGGGATAATTTTGACACGTGCCTTGCTCATTTAGACCGAGTCCTTCAACGTTGCTTTGAGGTAAACCTAGTGCTCTCATGGGAGAAGAGTCACTTTATGTTGACTAATGGGATTATATTGCGCCATATCATCTCTGCACATGGTATGGAGGTTGATGCATCTATGATCGATGTGATATCCAAGCTAGAGCCACCATAGAATTTGAAGCAGTTGAGGTCATTTCTGGGACATGTTGGATTCTGTAGGAGATTTATTAAGGACTTCATCAAGATCGCCAGACCTTCGACTGAGCTTATATGCAAGGAGAGTGAGTTTGTTGTTGATGTGATAGTCCTCCTTGCATTTCATCAGATGATTACTAGTGCTCCTATCCTACAGCCACTTGACTGGTCTCTCCCCTTTGATATCATGACGGATGCATCATATTTTATAGTTGGAGATGTTTTAGGGAAGAAAAGGGATGGGTTACCATTTTCTATACACTATGCTAGCAAGACTCTAGATGTGTCACAGTGTAATTATACAGGCACGAACAAGGAGATGTTAGCAGTTGTGTTTGAAATAGAGAAGTTCAGATCTTACTTCCTTGGTTCGCATATTATTGTGTACACGGATCACACTGCCATACAATACTTACAAGCAAAGAAGGATGCAAAACTGTGCCTTATCATATGGATCCTTATTCTTCAGGAGTTTGATTTAGAGATTCAAGATAAACCTAGAGTGAAAAATAGTGTGGCAGATCAACCTTTCTCGCATTATAGATGCAGAGACTTCTGAGCAGAGTATGATCCCTATTTCTGAGACCTTTCCAGATGAGACCAATTTTTCTATTGACTCACTCCCATGGTATGATGATATTATGAACTTGCTTATCTCAAAGAAAGTTGAGATTGGATGAAGCACAAGGTAGACAGATTTCTGTCTGAGATACATTTTTACTAATGGGAGGATCCAAACCTTTTTTGTGAGGGTGTGGATTGTATTTAGAGAAGCTGCATTCCTCAAGAGGAATACACCAACATACTTTAGCTTTGTCACAAATTAGAGTCTAGTGGGAATCATTCGAGGAAGTGCATGACAGCAAAGATTTTACAAAGCGGCCTATTGTGGCCAACATTATTTAAGGATGCTACAGCGTATGTTTGAGGTTGTACTAACTGTTAGAAGATGGAGGAACCGTTGGTTCCAAAGATACTATGCCCTTGAGATATATACTGATTTCAGAAGTTTTTGATGCTTGGGGCATAGACTTCATGGGCCCATTAGCTGTCAGTTGGGGATTTTAGTACATCATGCTTGCTGTGGATTATGTTAGTTGATGGGTGGAGGCTATAACCTCCTGAGTTGCTGATAGTCATACATTGTGTTCCTTTCTCAAGGACCATATTATTATAGTATATGATATTCCCAAGATACTCATTTCAGATGGGGAAAAACATTTCATTAATAGAGAAGCCAAGAACCTTGTGAAGGAGTTTGTCATTAAGCACAGAGTAGCGTCTCCTTACAACCCACAAACTAATTGCTTGGCTAAAATTTCAAATTGGGAGATAAAGATTATATTGCAAAAACTTGTACCTCCAGATAGGAATAATTGTTCCCAAATGCTAGACTCGATTCTATGGGCTTATCAGATGGAGTACAAGTCTCCATTGGGTATGTCTCCCTACAGATTGGTGTATGGAAATCCTTGCCACCTACCAGTAGAATTAATTCACAAATCATTATGGATACTCCGTGTATGCAATTTGGATTATGAGAAGGCAGGAAAGAATGAGAATTTGGATCTGAATAAATTGTTGGAATTCCGAGGATTTTTGCTTACAACAACTCACTCATGTACAAGGAGACAGTGAAGCATTGGCATGAGAGTCACATTAGAAGAATGATTTTATCCCCTAATTAAAATGTATGGTTGTTTGCAAATTGAAGTTGTTTCCAGGCAAATTGAAAAGCAAATGGTCAGTACCATTCATTGTGAGAGTTGTGCAAGACAATGGTAGTAATGTCATATCTGGATTGTCATCTGATGCACAACCATTTATTCTTAACGGATAGTTGCTGAAGCCATATATAGATCATGATACATTCTTATCCGTGGTTGATTCTATATTTGTAGTATCAGACGATGTCTTTTTGACATATTCTACGCCTGATACATGAGCTGACTATCTCTTGTACATATCTTTTTGTTTTGTTCCTGTTGACTGAATTTTTCAGAGGGTCTAGATGTCTCACAAGGCGAGAGATCCAGTCGTTGAGTCGACCGCTCCAAAATACCCAGATCAATCAACAATTAACCCACAATAATATATGCAATGAATATCCAAACATGTGGAGTTAAAATTTATTATAACTCTACATGCAAGTGTGTATAGGTGTAAGCGCAAGTAGAGGTCGAACACTGGGAGGCGAAAGGTTGTATGGTGAAAATTATTGTGCAATTATTCAATTCAATGATCATGTCCAATTCTTATTATTTTTGTTGGTTTTTAATTTTATAATTTTATATATTTTTTTTTATTTTTTTATTTTGTTTTTATACTTTTTTTTGTTTTATAATTGATATATTTTTTTATTTTCTTTTTATATTTTTAATTATATAATATATATATGCATACATAGATATATATAAAGAGATATATATATAAGAAGAGAGAGAGGAGTAATATAAGGTTAAATATTTATATAAATACTCAATATATATTACATATAATATTTTTTTTCGCTTTTTATATTTTTGTATTTTTTTAAGTTATTTTTTTATGGAATTTTTCTAATTTTTTTGTTATTTGTATTTTTAATTCCAAAAATGTCCCTAATATATGACTAATTAAATAGACTGAAACTAATTTGGGTTTAAAAATATAAAATAATTCCCAAAATTACCCAAATTAATTTTAATACATTAATAATAATATATAGATAATTATAAAATTAGAAAACATATTTTTGGGATTTTTTAAGGGTTTTTCTATTTTTTTGTTGGATTTTGGAGCTTTCTGATTTTTTTATTTTTCTTTTTCTTGTTTTTAGGGTTTTTCAATTTCTGGACTCAATATATATATATATATAGGGGTTGGGGAGCCTGCACCGGGGGGTGTAGGTAAGTTCCTGCACCCGGCCATTTTTTCCCATTATTTTTAGTTTTTTTAAAGAAATCTTTGGGGGATATACTTAACATAGTTAGTGGAATATGTGATTCAAGTTTCATACAAAACAAACACTCCTAACATGTTCATCTAAAAAGGGTCAATTTCAGCAATTCTAAGACCGTTAAAATTTGATACTCTTGATGGAGATGATAGAAGCCTCAAATTAAGTTGAAATTGGAATGACAACATGGTGATACATTGTGATCTAAATCCCCCAAGGTTCCATTTCAAAAAAATCAAAAAAATAATGAAAAATATGGCCGGGTGTAGGTAATTTCCTGCACCCGCCGGTGTAGGATCCCTTTTCCCATATATATATATACACACTATATATAATTTTTTTGTAAATTTTCAAAGGCATTTTATAATTTTTTTGTATTTTCTA
Source organism: Ottelia alismoides (assembly GCA_037367405.1). Lineage (NCBI taxonomy): Eukaryota > Viridiplantae > Streptophyta > Magnoliopsida > Alismatales > Hydrocharitaceae > Ottelia > Ottelia alismoides. The sequence goes on from JAZKJV010003126.1 coordinate 601,228, forward strand.
ATTTAAACAGTACAAAAAGGGCTGCTTTTTCATTTTTAATAATTAGGAAAAATGCAAAAAATGAAAAAAAAAAATGGGCGTGAAAGAACACTACACGAAGCATCTATCCTAATTTTCCTGAATTTTTAGGAGCAACATAGGTATTTTTAATAAATTGATAAAGGATAAAAAATTACACAGTCTGGCAGGGGCATTTTTACAAATAAAATAAATACCAGGGGCATCAGTGCAAAAACACCAACAGAATAAATATTTATTTTAATTTTTGAGACTAATTTACAATTTACAAAACGTGCCAGGGTGTACATGTAAATTTCACGCGCCTCACGTGGGACTGCACGTGAGGCGCGGAGGGACCAAAATGCAAATTATAGAACTACAGGGGTCCTTTAGCAAAAAATACAATTATTTTATAACGTAAAATCTTATTTACAGACTTAGATATTATACAACAAAAAGCGGGGGTGTATGTGAAAATTACCCCCTCAGGCGCACGATCCAACGGCTGGCATTCTTCACTTGACACGCGTCGCCCCCTCCTCGCCCGATGATGCTTCGCCGATGAAGGGCTGAGATTAGATCAGCCGAGCTTATTTGACGGTCGTAACTTCGCTTCATCGGACGGCTGGCTTCTGATCTGGGCTGGGGCCACGATCGAACGGTGGAGAAGAAGGCACGAAGAACAGGGAAGAACTCCCTCTTCCCCGGCCTTCGATCCGGTGCTGTAGTCACGTCCGACGCTCCCTCGGGCTACTGAAGGTCCACAAACCGTCCTGGGTCCTTGCTCTGTCGACTGGAGCGCTCAGGGGAGCCGGAGGCTCACCGGAGTGGTCCAGCGAGGTTGATGAAGGATGAGGCTCCCAGGTACATGCAGAAGAATCAAAATCGACCCCAACGGGGGTCCTTTAGCTTCCCAGCACCTGCAAGAAAGCTCAGGGCACAAAGACAAGGGGTTGGGGGTCTTATTTGGGTCAAATGAGCGAAGGGGGGCGCGGGGCGGCGATCTCCGGCGAAGGGTGGAGGAAGAGATCGGATCTCCAGATCTGATGAAGATCTGGGTGAATGAAAATGCCTGGGGCGTAGGGAAATGGAAGGGGAACAAAATGAAGGTGGACGTGGGTCGGGAAACAGCAGGGGTACTGTGAATGGGTTCGCCGGAGCGTAGCTCCGGCGAACTACGGGTAACCAAATCTACGCTAATTCTAACAACTAAACACTAATTAAAATGCAGAAACGAAATGCAGGAATAAAATCTACCTAAGAAATGTAAAATGCGCAGCTCTTATACCTGGAAAACTACAGGGAGCAGGACGACTGCCGGAGCGCCGCCGTGGGCGCATCTCCTTCCTCCGCGAGCTTCCACAACCATCAGGGACCTCCAGCTGTCACCTGGATGCACGCTTGGCCGACGGTTGGGGCTTTAGGGCTAGGGAAATGGCCAAAAAGCTAGGAGGAGGGAGATGGAGTTATTTATAATCATGAGGGGGCGCCCTTATTGATTAGCTAATAGGTGGCGGTACAAGCTATGTACAAACGAATAAAATGTGCGGCGAGGATCTTGATGTTTCTAGGAGAAAATTCTGTGAAGGGATCGAAGGTGATGGAGCTCTGAGTCGAGCGAGAAAAATGCAAGAATCTCGGGGAGTGGACAGTTCTGACGGGAGTCAGAGGCGTAGGGGGGAGTTGACCGGAGGTCAACATTCCCTGGCCTCTGATTGGTCCACGTCGACCAGATATTGACCTATTTATTACAAGTAATAAATGAATTAATTAGATTTTTCTTATTAAATAAAAAATGTTTACTAAATAATGTAGTAGTAATTTATGATTTTTATTTAATTTTTTGATGAATTTTATTATGGGTTTATTTTAATTATGTATTTATAAGTGTATTAACATGTATTTATTTTTATTTTGTTTACTTTTATTTTATTATTTTATTTTTCTTATTTTATAAAATTATAACTTATTTTTGTGAGTATAAATATATCTTTATTCCATTTTTACAAGTTTATTTACATATAGGTATATGTATATGTAGGTATACTTATAGATATTTTACCTATATATTATATATACTTTATTTATTTAATGTATTTTATTTGTTTTTTTTTTTGGATTTGTATTTTTAAGACATTAGATGTAATATTTACATTATTATAAAAATATAGATGAATAAAGAATAAAAGAATAAAATCCCTTTTTATTTATATACATATAGATAGCATAGGTATTTTGTCTATGTATTCCATAAACTTATTTTATTTTACAAATTCTTTTTGGTTTTATTCTAATTTCCATATGTACATGTATTGTATACATTATTTACAAAATTCTAAAAATATCAATTTATAAAAATAATAAATAATGAATAGAATGAATATTTTAATTAGTACTATATACAATGAGGGCCAAAAACCTAACTTTCACATATGAACTCCAAAAATTATGAAACCAAGTTTATTAAATAGTTCTTGGAAATCTATATACAATTAAAGGTGAGTTTGGGTGATTTGGAGTTTTTATTTGCAAGATATGGGTCTGTGAAGTTGAGATTTTGGCTTTTTATTCTGTGTATAAAATGTACACTGAGTATTATTTTTACATAAACTCAATTTTGAATTTTTATTTACATTATTAACTTTCATGTACAAAGTTTCTTTATTTGATGAATGAATAATTATATACAAAATAGGTGTCAAAAATGCATAAATAAATGAATAAATAAATGAGGTATTTATTGTATTGTTGGCCCTTATCTCCCCCTACTTTATTCCTTGTCGACCAATTCCATGCTGGCCTTGGTCTCGGGGTTCGGGTCATAAAATATTTGCAATATTTTATTCCTTTTTCTTTTCTTTTCTTTATTCTATAATTTTGGCATTAAAAACCTTATTTTATGTATACTTAATACAATAAAGAATGAATGTTATATTGTACAAATTGAGGCGATTTACATGCATTTGCTGGGGTTTTTAAGGCCAAAATGATAGAATAAAGGCGATGAAATGGATATTCATCAGTTCCTTCTTCTACTATTTTTATCTTTCACCTCTTTTCCATGTGTGTGCTATACTTAGGTTGTACTCTATCCCAAGTATTGGAGAGGTGAATGATTTGAATTGTTCATATGCGTCCTATTTCATCACTCTTGTTATTGCTTATACTTAGGGATCCTTTACCCCAAGTACAGGGGGAGTGATGTTGTTCATATCATCTTTTTCGTGTTTTTACTTTTTTATTTCTTATGATCTCTCACTTGTCCTTAAACATGATGATATTCTTTTTCTATACTGAGGGATATTTTACCCTAAGTATAGGGTAGGACGATTCGAGTTGTCGAGTTTAATCATTCTCTTCCTCGGTGTTTCCTGTTTGTATTGTCTTCTACACTTAGGATTATTTGATCCTAAGTATAGGGGGATCACCGACTTCTATTCTTTTCATATGTTCTTTGAGTCGTTGTCATCTAGGTTTCTTTTCACTTTTCTATACTTAGCACGAGTTATGTCTTCCATTGTAGCTCTTATATTGCTATTAGGACATAGTTCGAGCTAAGTATAGGGTGTGTCGTATATATTATATGTATACTTTAGGCATAACTTGTACTTTTATTATAATAACTATAAAAATATATTATTTGTAAAAATGTTTATAAAATTATTTTTTGTATCAAAACTAGGTATATTGTACAAAATGTTTGTAAAACTCTTTTTGTAAAAGGGATACAAATTATGGGACGTATATATATTTGTAAAATCCACGTGTATAAAACCCTTAATATTTTATTCTCTTGTAAATAAATTTCTTTATTGTATATAAACTCTTTTATATAGCTTGTATATAGAACTTGTATATAAAAACTTGTATCTAAATCTTATTTATAAAATCCTCTATGAAAATCTAGTATAAATCTTATATAATTCTTGTATATACATGCATATACTCAGTTTACTAACATTGTTCTTTCTTTCAAAAAAATGCTTAAAATCATAAAAATCAGCAAAACTCTATGAAAATTTTTTTAAAAAGATTTACCTTTTTCTTTCTTTAAAAAAAATGTTTTGTATATATTTCTTGCATTTGCATGTGCAATTTTCAGAATAGTGTTGACATTTAAACTGGTCTGGAATAAAGTTGATGAATGGAGCTTGATTAATATATTAATCCACCTAATTTCAGAGGAACCTTATAAGAACTAGTATTAAGACTTTTTAGGTCCTAGCAACTTAATTCTTTGAGTCCAAAAGACTATTTTCACATGTCATCTTTATTGGTCTATGTAGAATATTTCACGACATACGCGTGATTCTTCCAGATAGTGGATTACCTTGGAGAGTCACTCTACATGTAGCTCTTCATGGATGAGGTAGTGAGGGGGCGAAGTCCTTTGGCTTGGGGTAGCACACGAGTGTGTAACAACTAGTGTAAACATCCGTCTTCATCTAGGGAGGCTAGTGCATCTCAAACAGGTCTAGTAGAATTGAGGTCTAATGAGAGGATGTTGTGCAGTTGCAATAATGCTTCAAAAGAGGGATAGTATACTGGCCTAAGAGTAAAACTCCTTATGTACATGTTGCACCCTTGTATATATTTAAAAAATGTAAAATAAAAAACTCCAAAAAAGTGGACATGCTTGATTGAAAATAAAAAACCTGCTGGAGTGTATAGTCAATAAGCAAGTATGAGCTTCAATGTTAAATTATTGTGATTTTGCAGCCAGATGACTTGGCTACACTGGTCATGCATCCAAAAATAGGTATCTACACTGGCTACAATCCAATCTTTCCTACATCTCCTCTTCTCGAGCCGGTTGAACTTCAACTTAAATATCCCCTATCCTCGATGAAAGAGTTGCTAGACTGAGGACTAGAGTTACCATGTTGAGGGCTATTTCTTTGCCATTTTCTGAGGTGGAGAGCTATATTTCACTTACACCATAGAAGTAAAGATTCATAGTCATAAGAATTTGTGTATGTAGACTTGTTTTGACCTCGATGTTGAGGTGACTTGAATAGGAGTTTTGTCAAACTTGAGGGCTATTAGGTTTTAAATCCATCTTCCAATAAGGTTCCACCACACTAATAATCCAAAGGTCAGACTGAGCTCCATACTACAATATTATGAAGTTAAGTTTAATACTCAATATTGTTCTATGTTCTTTATTTTTCCTTTATTCTTTTCTTTTAATTTATTCACTTATTCTATCAAATAAGTTTTTGCTAAGGGACTAGCGAAGGTAAAGCATCGGGGGATAATGAATATGCATTTCATCATCTTTATTCATTTATTTTTGCAAGAAATCCCTTATAAAATACCTGTAAATATCACTAATTTCATTTTTTAATAACAGTAACTTTTGTGTAAATATTGTATATTTATCAATCTTTTAACCTAAAATAATGAAATAAAGAAATAAAATAAAAAATAAAGAAAATAAAATGATGTTTAAATGAAATAGATACATGCTAATCATACCCCAAGAGAAGGTCAATACTTGACATGATCGACAATGATGAAAGTAGGGGAGATAAGGCCTAATTACCATAAAAATCTAGAAAATCAACTTGTTACTTGTATAGATTGATAACCTATACACTATTATTTATATTATACATTCTTTCATTATTTTATTCGTTACCAAATTATTTGTAAATAACCATTATTTCATCTTGAAATTGTGAATAAAAACTTGTAAATATTGTGTAAAAACAACACTCTCCAAAAGCTACAAAGTACAAACTTGCAAGACCAATATCTAATCCACACAAACTCCAAATTCATCAAATTCACTTTCATTGTATTCCAAATTAAATTATCTTTAAAATGGTGGTGATTTCATAAAAATCAGAGTTAAGATGTGAAATGAGGACAATTGGGATATTATTGTATAAAATACCTACACACATATATTATTATTTAATTATTTTCTTGTGCATAATTGTAAATATCGTATTGTACTCATATAAAATACAATTAAAAATCACAAAATGAACAAATGAACAAAAATAAAATCATGTATATATCGTATATGTATCACCATGTATATATTGTACTTATACCTATTTAATTAACGTAATAAATTAACTCCTAAAATTCAAAAAAATATATCAATAAATTTCTTGTAAAATATTATAAATAAATAAAATATTAAATTATGTATATATTTGTATATATAATTAATAAAAAATCAGAACCTTGTATATATAGGAATACATACCAATAAATAACAACTTGTATTTATTTTATCCCTTGTATATACATTATTTAATTATAAAATAACTAAAATAACTTAAATTTATTCTAAACATTTTTTATTTACATTATGTAATTACATAAATTCATTTTTTAAATTCATTTATTTAGGTTTTATTTGATGTTTTATCATTTTCCCTATTTTGGATGTATTCCACGTGCGCACTAGTTGGCCAAACCCGGGTCTGTTGACCCGGTCAACTTCTCAGTCGTTGCCAATCACCCGTTGATCTTGCGAACCATTGTTCTTCTCAGATTTTTTTCCATGTGTCTTCCACTAACTATTCCTGCTCCCTACTCCATTAGCGTTGCTCATTCAATCCTCTCACTCGCCGACCTAACCGAGCCTCTATCCTCGCCTTGATTTGTGTGCAAATTGAAATTAAACTTGTGCCGAACTTCATCTTATAAATAATAATCTACCACCTCCAATGAGGTTTTAATCCGATTTTAACCCAAGATTATCCACGATCGAGTGATAGGGATTGTGCTCCTATGACAGCGGAGCAGATCTCCGATCTGTAGAGTGAGTTTGGTGCTTAGATTCATGATTCAACCACGTCACCGAGGTGATTCCTTCTCTCTTCTATCCTATCGGTATCTTAGATGGTTTATCTTCAATTCAGCATTCATTTTTCGCTTAGATTTCATCCAAATCACTTAGATCAGAGTTCCATTTTCATCCTCCGATCTGCACGAACAGAGGAGTTCCGATCATTATCGACCCATCCCGACTACGCCATCCATATCCGAGGCCCCATCTCCTCTTCGACCACACCTCACAAGAAACCCACATCCATCCAGTATCGTCCATATTATTAACCAAACTAATTGGCCGGAGGATACCTCCTCACACGTGTTTCAATTTATAGGTCTTAAAGCATGATAAAAACAGTGGAGCTAGACATGGGGAGGTCACCTGCAGCTGAACCTTCTTCAACCTCTAAATCCATGCGTGAATATCTTCGAGCTCCATTGTTCCCACTAGTGATAGAGGAGGCTCTCAATAAGTTGCATCACCAGTCAGAAGTTGATTAAGGCGGAGATTGATTGAGATTTGGATGATCAAAGTTTGCTATAGTACATACGCTTCATATTTCATCCAGAGCCGCTCAATGCCCTCCGATCAAGAACACCTCCTCCAGAATTGATCGTGGCCATCTAAGAAGCTCCAATCCTCAGTCACGAGATTGAATCTCCAGATCTGATTGACACCCTTCAGTCCATATTCAATCTCCACCATCTGATCGAAGCCACAACACCATCCAACCGTCCTTAGTGCAACATCATTTAAGGGTACATTTACATCTACACCCTTGTCTTTTTTAAATTTTAAATAAGTCCCTGCGAGGACACATGTTGTATTGTCTTTATTTGAATAATTGCACTTTATATCCTGCTCTTTAAATTATTTGCATTTGGTCTCATTTAAACTGCAGCGCATGCTTGGCACGTGAGTTGTGAAAGTTGCAATAAAAATACCGTAACTTTGAGTTATTGTTTGGACCTTGAAACTATTTGATTAACATTCATGTCCAATCCAGCGAGTCGCATATGTCCGTACGTGTGTTTTACTGGGATATTTGCACATTTCACTTGCAACTTTTATTTCTATTATTTTTCACTCTGCAAACATAATTTATTTTTTTTAATCCTTATGAGTTTGTATTTGTCTTAAATATTAAAAATCAAATAAAAAAAATCAAAACTCCTTAAAAATTCGTAAAAATTCATATAGGCTCCTGTTACATAATCTTGCATTTATAAATTGCATTTTGCATTTTCATTATTTTGTTATTTATAAAAATTAAAATAACATAAAAATGTCAAGTTTGTATTAAAAAATAAATAAAAATATAGAAAACTTTTCAAAAAATCTAAAAAATCATGCATGTATATTTTGATATATTTTAATTTCTATCCAATTTTTGCATTTTATTCTCCAGAAAACTTAGAAGGGAATACCTCGCTCCTCGAGGAAAGAGATACTAGACCGAGGAATTAGAGTTACCTTATTAGAGGAGGCTTTTCTTTGCCATTTCGGATATCGAGAGCTATATTTCACATACACAGTGCAAGTAAGATTCATGGTCATTAGGAATTTGCATATGAGGATTTGTTCTGACTTGACTGTTGAGGCATCTTGAATAGAAGACTTGCGGAACTTGAAGGCTGTTAGGTCTTAAATTCAGATCCCAATAAGGTTCTACCACACAATTAATCCAAAGGTTGAGTCAAGCTCCATTTTCACCTTTTGCTCATGACCTTGGTATGGAACCCAATGTCATTTCACTTTTGCATTTCATTTTAGTTGCTCGGGGACGAGCAAGGTTTAAGTATAGGGGGTTGATGAATTTGTGATTCATCACTCTAAAAGTTTAAAATAGAGTTTTGTTCCTGAGTAATTAGCTGCATATTTCCACTTATATTGCATAGTTAGCATTCATGCATACATAAATAATATCTGCATTTTAGCATTCATATTTGCATTAAATAAGAAGTCCAATTCACTTGTAAAAACCATATGTAAATACCATATTTCTATATATTTTATACTAACTACAAATCCAATAAATTAAACTCTATTATATATATCTTACTAACACAAATAAAGGAAAAATATCAAAGAAATACTAACTTGTAAAATTGACCAATAAAACTCAAATCCAAGTTTGAGAATAAGAACCTTCAAATGCGTATATCTCTCTCATAAAGTGTCTGATTTAGGTCTACTCAATTTTTAAAGTAATATACATTCAAAGACCTTCAAAATGAGATAAATTTCATTAAAATTGGAGATCGTATGCAAAACTTGGGTTTTGGGCCCTTATTGTATATTGTACATATTGACCTTTTTGCCCTTCTTTTTAACTTTTTATTATTATTATAAATCCAAAAAAATAGAATAATTTCTAAGTATTCCTTTCATATTTTCTCTATTTTTATTTTAATTTTTCTATTATTTAAAAATGACAAAAAATTAACAAAAGATAAAATGTGGTATTTTATATCTATAAGGTACCACCCTAAAATACATTTTGTATATATGACTTCTTTTGAATTTTGACCCTTCACAAAAGTTGTATATCTCGTCGAGATGAGCAACTTTTATGTTGACCACTATTTGATTTACAACATTTTGTTATTTATTTTTATTTTATTTACATTTATTTTTTGTTTTTTTAGGTGCGACACGTGGCAGCTCCTAGAGCCGCCACACATCACCCTATTTTACTATTATTATTTTATTAATTTTATATTTTATTTATTATTTATTTTATTTATTATTATTTATTTTAGTTAATCATTTTTATTTATTTATTTTCTTTTATTTATTTTCCCTTCATTATTTAGTAGCCTACTTATTTTAATTTACTTATTATATATTTTATTTTATTTCTCTCTTTTTTACTTATTATTTACTCCATGTTCTCCACTTCTCTTCTAACTTCCTCCTCTTCCTATTTTTATTCCGTCCATCTCACCCATTTCACATCATCCACCGTTTCGAGAGAAGTGAGGTCGAGCCCCTTTAACCTTCAGGTGACAGCTGTAGGAGACGAGTTGAGCGAAGACAACCTCAAGGCGAAATTCGATGGTCTGCACTACCGTCACGAGCTTCACATCGCTCGTTGAGCTTCGGAGCACCCGCCATCTCCTTGATGCGATGATAGGAGCCGCGAATCATAGCTCCGCCCTCTAGCGAAATTCCAGGTAATTTCTCTATCTGTACTTTCTATATTATTTTATCCAACATTTTTTTCCATTGTTATTTTACATCGTATCACCACAAATCAATCGCAATAACCACTATCATCATCACAAACCACTCCATTATTACACCATCATCACCATCTCATTCTCCTCTTTTTCATTCCATTTCAACAGTTTTTCCTATTAAAAAATTTTAAAAAAAGAGACAGGCATCCGCACCGCCTCCTGCTGAACAACACCGATGTCTCCAGGCTGTGCCGCCTCGTGCTGAATAGCGCTGACACCTCCGCCAGCGTGCCACTCGCCCGCGGCTGCGCCCTTCACTTATTCAGCCCCACGACCGCGACCTTCCTCCGCACGACTGCCTACTGCCCGTGCTCCACCCAGGTCACCCCCTGTCCACCATACGTCGCCCCCTACTCCTGGCCGCACGTACCTCTGCGTCGCCCTTCAACCACTGTCCGTCGTGTGCAATGAGCCCGCCTCCGTGCGTCGACCGCCATTTTTGCCCTCGTCCGCCCCTTCGCGGCCGCAGTTCCGCTGCAATGTCGCGCGCCATCACTCTCCACGTGCCTCTTCCGTACCGCCTCCCACATTGCCGCTCCTCTCCAAGCATGCCTGCAACCCTAGCGTGGAAGAGGAAGTCACGAAGGTCAATTTTTATTTTATTTTATTTTTTTTGAAAAGTTGCAGTTGCATCCCTTTAAGTTTCTTAATTTGCAAAAACATCTCTGAGCACATTTCAGGTTATTAAATTTTAAAGTATGTATTGCAAAGACAGCCTTGGCGTTGTTTTGCATCATTTTTTAATAAAAAATATTATTTTGGAGAGCATTCTATGCTTTATCTTGTGGATATTTAATTAGATTTTTGTCTGCATTGGGTAATTAACTAAAATTCGTTTGGTGAAAAATTAAATATTTTACCCATTCTATGATCTGTAGTTCATATTTAATTAAATATAGCTCCTAAAATTGTAAAATAATAGAGATTGTGCGCATGAATATGCTTTAATTTCTATCCAAATTTCATCTAAATCGGAGTTGTCTTTTGCATTAAATAAATAGTATAGTTATTTCTATAATTGATTTTAATTAAATCCACAAATAATATTTTTTTGCAAAATTCCAAGTTTCCTGTATTTATAATTAAAATATCTATTTGAGAAAATTCTCACTCTTGATAATTTAATTTCATGGATTTATTAAAAATTAAATACTAGTAGTCACTCTATTTTCAGTAAAATATTCATAAAAAATCATAAAGTGTCAGAAAATTCCAAAAAAATTACTGTATCTTCATTTCATCATATTTCACTTCCATTAAAAATTTCATCATTTTTTCTTATCATTTGCATGAAAAACTGCATAAAAACCTTAAAAAGTTTGTATTTTTCATTGCTGCATCTTAAGTCCAAAAAATCACAAAAAATACATTTGCATTCATCGTTGTATTAGGTTTATAGAAAAAAAATAAAATTTGGCTGAATCTGGATTAATTTCACATTAAAATTAAATTTGGATAAGTCGATTGTTTTCTTAATAACCTAATTCAATAGCATTTTGCATTTGGCATTGTTATTGCATAAAAAAATTACAAAAAATACCACTTGGAAACCGTGATCTAATTCATCTAATCTGATCCGAAGTTGTTCCTTTGCCTCCTTGAGTTGACCCTGGGCTTTCCCAGGTTAAAAAACATAAACCACACACTAATTAATTCATCGATTCCTCTATTCTTGCAGTTAATTTTTGATTGATTCAAATTTATCTGACTGCAATGAAATCGTTAATTCGATAATATTAAAAGGATAGAATCTAGGTCAGTCAACAGCATAAGGGTAATGCGGCGGGTACTGTAACACCCCGTAATTTTCGGATTTTTCTGAAATTTTCAAAACCTATTCAATATTATACTCAAAAGAAGCGTCTTGTCGGAAGCTTTCCAACGAGCCCAAAAACGCGTAATTCCGAGTTCGGATGTGGGAGATATGCCTGTTTTGGTGAAGAGGGGTCATGGTTTTTGAGGGGATTAATGGCTACGGGATTAGATAAGTTAAGTACGAATTTAAGGCTATTTTAGGGTTCTAAAATTAAGATTTTAATCCCCAACTATATAAAGACCCACACCCTTCCTCTCCCCTCATTCCGACTTCTTTCCAAACCCTAATCCATCCCTTCCTTCGGTCCCACCACCATTATCAAAAGCTCTCGAAGCCGCGTAGCTTCGCGACAAGAAGACGAGGAGGGCCATCGCAAGGGAAAGGAAACCCTCTCATCGGGTTCATGATCGGGCAATCGAGCACGTGGATCAAAGACGTGCACAAGTATAGGTAACGGATCCTTGAGTTTCTCCCATTTGATTTTCACATGCCTTGTTATTTTGAAGATTATTGTTTTTAGGGGTTTGTTAGTCGATTTGATCCTCCCTAGATCTCTCTTGCTGTTGGTATATCGTGAATCCTCTACCAAATTATTTTCTTATGGTTTGGTCTTGTTGGTCGATATCCTCTTGTGGTTGATGGCGTGTCAGACAGATTATGGCATCCAATAACATTTTATCACGTTATAATATCTCTTGTTGGTAATTACAGTGTTCTTGTGAGATGGATTTTTTTTTGCATCATATTGGAATTTAGATAGTTGATAACAAGTTAGGGATGAAGGGGAGTTACGGATATTGACTATTAAGTACCCCCTCTATCCATTATTGTGTGATTTCCTTAACATGATAATTTTTGCCTAAGATGCCATACATTAGATCACGGTATTGTAATCTAATTAATAACTCTTGGTGTCTCTTAAGTTTATTAGCACGGTTTAAATCCATGCCCTATTTTATAAGTTTTCTTTTTTTTTGGATTTAGTTGTGACGTTAAGCTTATTAATAAATAGGTATATCATATGCCTTGTTGAGGTATTTTAGGGCTTATAACGATGCAATATTTCAATACTAATTAAATAACTATAATAGTATTTTATGGGTGTAGTGGTCTATTGTAAGTTACATGAAATTGTCTATTAGATGTTACCGTGATAATTGGGGGTCATCCTTAAAAAGAAAAATACTTCAGTGAGGCAAACATCCTCACGTTTAAAATAGCATATATACAGTTTTGATCCTAAGGAGTTTTTTTTTAGTGGTGATGATCATATATCTGTACAAGTATTGAACGCCCACTACTTATATAGTGAATATTTGTGTTGTGCACTAGATATTTAATGGTTGGATTTAAGATGTTGTCATTATTACTTATAAAAAAAAGACGCAAGCTTATTATCATCGAATCAAACACATATAGAAGTCATCAATATGACCATGGAGATAATGGAGAGAGTTACTGGTTTTATTATGCTAATGTCTTTGAGGTCCAATTACGGAGAAAAACATATGACAATGGTGCATAATACATCATGAGCCCATTGCCTTGCTTGGGAACACATTTATGAAATTACATATACTCCCTGTAAGTACTTAATACTTGATAAATGCAATGCACACTTGGGACCATACGTGCTATATCTGATTAAGCAGTCTTTGCTATAATTTTAGTTGCATGAGGCAATATCCTTAATGTCTCGTACAACAACATGCTTTTAGTGTGGGGCTAACGCATATGCTTGAGAGCTTATTCTAAGGGTAAGGGATCATGAAGTAACATTTATAATTGAGGGTCCTAACTTATCAATGTGATCGGTTTATAAGTTTGGAATCTGTTATTAAGTCCCAAGTTGAAATCATCCAATTAAGGTACAAAATACACGTGTATGGAATTGAAAGTTTAATACTGCAAGGTGGGTGCACACCCTTGTAGTCCGGCTGAGCCGACAGTTGAGTCATTCCCCACTCGAGGGGCATCATAGAGTGGGGTGTTGGTAGGTTACTCTGGTGAAATTGAGGTGGATGCACACGTGCATCGCACCGTACGGATCCGTTTTTGTGGTACTTGTTTTGGTACTTGTATATGCTCCTTGTCACGGGTGTTAGAGTACTACCAACTAAACTAGCTGAAGGATCGCGTTTGCGCACGGGATTTAGATTGCACTATGAATGGAGTGTTGCAGACTTCATTCCTAGTGTAGGCTTTCTCCTTTGACAAACGAGTCCGGGATAAGTAAATGAAAATATGAATATAGATGTGTCAAAGAATTGGTTTTGATGGCGTGCTTGTTAAATGCATATAATATAACTGATTGCTTATTACTAGATGTTTTTAAGTTGTTCTCTTATAAACTTGCTCAATTACTGCAATTGCATTACCCACCTATAATCTCTTGATTTATAATTTATTTTATCCTTACCGAGTCAGTTAACTCACCAGTTACATTCTTTGGAAATCCAACAGGGAGTGTAGAGCAGGAGACAGAGGCTCACATCTTTGGTGGTGCATCTGCAGGGCGTTGTTAAGGTCGAGGACTAGTTTCTTAAGTAGTTCTGTTATCCTTCCTTTATGAGTATTTATGATTGTTGTTGGGTAATATTGATAATGGATCTTGAGATGCACTCCCGTCGAGGTGGGGCGTTTCATTTGGTATCAGAGCCCAATTACCCCATCAGTCATAAACAACTGTATGGTAGGAGAATACCATTGTACATTAGACAAGTAGATTTCCGACTATTGTCCGAAAAAAATGTATGATCACGGTTGACTAGTGACCTCTACTCTAGGATCTGTTTCAATTCCCATTTATTTCTGCACTTGCAGATCATGTCGCCTCGAAGGGATCAGACTGCGCAGCAGTTGGCTGCGATGATGGCGATGCTGCAGGATGTGCAGCAGAGACAGCTTATGCTCGAGGAGCGATTGTCGAGATCTGCGTCTGAGGATGGGTCTGGAATGGGTGGGGGAGATGGCGATCCACCACCACCACCACCTCCTCCTCTTCCGTCGCCGCCACCTCCACGACAAGAGGACATATTTTCATAATATCGCAAGGAGAAAGTTCCAGAGTTTCTGGGCCATACAAGCCCAGATGTGGCAGAGAGATGGCTGAAGCGTGTGGAAAAGGTATTCCGCACCATACATGTACCAGATGAGGAGAAGGTTACCCTTGCCACTTACTCCTTAGCGGGCTATGCTGAGGAATGGTGGAGTTCTATGGAGCCGCAGATTACAACGCCAGTTACTTAGGAGAAATTTACTGAGGCGTTCCGGGAGCATTTCTATCCGGAATACTGGCTAGAGCAGCGCCGCGTGGAGTTCAACACTACTCGAGCAAGGGAACAAGACTGTGACTGCTTATCTAAACAGGTTCACGGAGCTGCTGAAGTATGCTGCTAGCACTGTGCCGACTAAGGCGGACAAAGCATTCATGTTCTTTCGAGGCCTTTGTAAGGAAATTCGCGAGAGACTAGTACCCCTTAGATTGGTTACTATGAAGGAAGTGGTTGATGCTGCATCACGAGTGGAGGAGTGATGAACCTCAGTTTCATCATCTTTATTCTCCATAATTAACCCCCTTGCTTAAAAGTTTGTCAATAAATCCCTGTTAATGTCTAATAATTAACAGAGTCCTTAATAAATTAAAAACCACAAAAAATGGCAAAACAAAAATCAGTGGTATTTTTAGACTTAAAAATACCCTCAAAAATATTTCGGGTCCTTGTTTGATCTGTTTCCAGTTTTGGTCAACATGAAACTTGTAGATCTCGCCAAGATCTACAACTTTCATGTTTTGAGTTTTCTCAAATTCGGCCAATATGGCCTTCAAAAATCAAAAATACAATCTGAATAATCTGATTGGGCCACGTGGCCCAATCTGGGTGAGCCACGTGGCCGGTCCTTCTTGCAGCATCCACCCTTGTTCCTGGCCGTTGGATGACCTTCAGATCCAATGGTTTCTCTTTCTCCACGTGCGCCTAAATCCTCAGCCATCCGATCGACAACTACTTCTCATCACAACCGCCCGTAGCCGCCTGATCCTCTTCACGCCACGTGGCGGTTTGTTTACCACTGGATCGCTCATCTGATCTCTCATCTAAGCCGTTGCTTCCGCTTCACTCCTCTACCGCTTGATCATCCCCCACAACGCATCTCTACCGTCCGCTGGCGCGTAAACTGTAAGACGACATGTGGCAGCTTCAAGGCTTGCCGATCACAACGCCTCGGATCTGATCGTAGCCGTCGCTGCGCGCCTTCATCCTCGCCGTTGGATCTCCAGATCCAACGGCCCCGCTGCATCGTCAACCTCCTGTCAGCCTCTCTCTCCCACGATCCAGTGCACGAACACCTCGCAACACCTTCGTCAACCCACGTACCCCTCGCCACTCCTTCCATTTTCCCCTTGAAACCCACGTCTCCACCAGCCAAAACCACCGGTGTCGTCTTCAAATACGCCGCCTCTCTCTCCGTAACAGCTTGTCCACCTTTACGAGGGAGTTCGCCCAGCCCTCCTCCACCTCCCCGTGACAGGGGGAGGTGGCAGGATTGAGCGAAGACGACGAATCTTCCCGGTGTCGACCCTCCGCCGATCACGGCAGAGCCGCGGTGCTTTCAGCCCGCTCGAGCTGCACGGAATGGTTGCCCGTGTTCAGCGAAGACCAGAGCTCCTCCTCGGAGCTCGAGCCCAAACCATTCACGCCGCCATCGCTCAGGTAAGCCTCCGATCTCCCTTTGCATTTTTTATTTAATTTCACTTAATTATTTAGGCCTCTTCGTTGGCCTTCGACCTCCCATTACTCTCCCTACCAGATCTGCCACACTCCCCCCTTCCACGCGCACGCTTCCGCTCATCCTCTCCTTCCTCCATACCTTAAATCCCCTCCGACCCATCTCCTCCGCCCTCGCGGCGGAGGGCTTCGAGCTCTCCATCTTCTCTGCCCCGATGAGCTTCCACCTCACTTCACACACGCACGCACGTCTTCTGCTACGCCTCGGCTATGCATCTAACATGCAGGTACTCACAAACTCGCACTGGCCAGAGCTTCGCCGGACCTATCTTCGTCACAGTCGGCTGAGACTCCAACATTCTGATGGCCCGAGCCAAGACGCCAGTCTCCTTCCTCGAGCTCCGATCTTCTTCGACGACTATTAATGGAGCCTCGGGGAGGTCGACAGCAGCCGAGGAAGCGCGGCGGAGGAGGAGCTCCCTCGCCGGAGCTCCAACATCGCCGCCAGTCCTTAGCAAAGGAGAAGAGCAGTCACCGTTGGATGGTCCACCCCCGGTGACCATCCAACGGTCCAGGTGGAGCCACGTCCTCGCCTTCAGCAGCCCTTGGATCATCACGATCCAAGGGCCGACATTCAGCCACGTGTCCTCCCCTGAGCTCCCCCGAGCCGAGCGACCGAGCCTCAGGCTTGGACGCTCCCGAGCCTCCACCGAGCCTGCACCGAGCTTCGAATCGTCCGAGCCTGGCCGAAGCTGCTCCGAACCTCTGCCGAGCCTGCCCTTCGTCCGAGCCTAGATAGCACGTGCATCGCACGTGCTATTCTGGGTAAATTGCAGAGATGCCTGTATCTTCTCCAGAAATTGCAGAATGGTCCTCTTTCACGTGCAGAGCATGTGTACAGTGGGTAAATTACATTGAAACCCTCGGCGGGTTTTCCAAATTGCAAAAATACCCCTGTGCACATGGTCAAATTACAGGGAAGGTCCCGCTACATAGTTTATTTACTTTTTAGTCCCTCCCAGGGGCCTGTATGCAATTTTATTTTCATGTTTTCTTTCATTTATGCCCTTATCTTTGAACTTACATATCTTGAGCTACATAGCTCCAATCGAGATGATTTCAGTTTCGTTTTGAAGCTCTTCTCGTCCTCTTCATTATGGCATGGTTAAATTTCAGATTTGACATTATGAACCGTGTTGTATTATTTTATTATCTAAGTGTCTTGATTTCTTCATTTATCATGCCCACTTGCTTAATGAGGGAAGAATGCTTCTTAATGTTAACTCATTTTAACTCGCATTTTTTTTCTATGACTCAAGTGATTATTTTCGGGCATAACATTCGCTTTGCATGTTCATTTATTTGCATTATAAAAATTGATAAAAAATGCATATTGATTTTAATGCCTTGTCTTGTCATGTCTTGTCTTGTTGTGTCTTAGCATGGTTTGACCTATATGCTTTAATCCAACACTTGATTAAATATGCTTAAATCCGATAAATACGAGAGAGGCTCGTGTCCCTGAGGTTCGACCTTGGTTTCTTGCCAAGTAAAATAAATTTTCGATCACCTCATTTTGATTTATGGCATATCTCTAAATGAGGTGATCTCTTTGACGACCAAAATCGGCCCGACTACGATGATGATTCCATGTGCTAAAAACACATTATTAAAGGGCCGATTTTGCGGTTCGTCAAATGGCGCCGTTGCCGGGGACACGGCTCATTTCTTTTATTTTTTGGATTTTTGTGTGTTTAATTTAGTGTCCCTTTTTATAGGTCAATTAACCACATATTTTGCATATAAATTTTTTTTCTTTCTTATTTGATCTCTAACAATTGTTTCTGTGGCAGGGCCCTTGATGGATCAAGGAGGCGAGGAGCAAGGCGTTACCCGCTGCGAGGAGCCGCAGGAGCATGCTTGGAGCAAAGGAGGAAGAAAAGAAAAAAAATGTGTCTCGCATTTTTGTTGCATTTATTTTTTTTAATAATTCGTCGTTTATAGCGGTCTTCGATCGAAGACTCGCGATTGTAATCGAACGATTGTGGTTGTGTGGGGATCGTCCCCACTTGAGTGTCGACCTAGGACTAGGCACGCGGCTCTCGAGCTCAATTTTCATATTTTATTGTGCTTGATCGTAGGTTAGGTCACACTTTAAATCATAGACGCACATAATCTCGCCTCACTTAGCCAAACTTAAATGGATATCATTTCCCGCTAATAGATGCATGATTAGGTGCGGTTTTATTCGACTTGCATACATTGATTTTGGTTTTCAAAACAGCCCCAGTTTTTCACGTGTTTTATCGTCAAATCACTGCATGATTTCTCGCTTAGCCTAGATCGCGTTTTTCTTCATCGTATACATGTTTTTCTCGGCTTTCATTTTTCTAGATTGATTTCCTAGGATAAATGGAAAATGGATGAACGGTAGACGATGATTTTCTGATTGATGTGCTAACCATAATTCAGTGATAACCTAAAATAAAATTAGGACTGTTAATTGCAAGTCAACCAAAAATGGAGTAAAATTCGTTTTTGGGAGAGCAATACCCTCGCTTACACAATGATTTTCACTTCACATCTTTTCTTTGCGTAAAAATCAAATGTTTTATCACCAATAAAACCGACAAGATAATCACCAACTTTAGTTGGTTTCATGTGTGAGTTGGTGGAAAATAAGGGTTTGCTTGCTTGATTGAGCCTTGTTTGATGTGACACACACCCCAAATCCAAAGACACTCCATTTCATCTCCGAAGATTCAACCGCTCACTTGTATATTCATCACTCTTCTTCGTTCACCTTGGGTCTCTTCCAACGTCAATCTCCATCTTTATACTTAGGCTAATCTCAGCCTAAGTATAGGGGAAACCCAAGTCCCTGTGATTTCTCTACTCATCTTTTCTTGCCTTTATACTTAGGTTATTTCTAACCTAAGTATAGGGGGAGCCCTCTTAGATCCCGTATATTCTTCTATATTTAAATGGACCTATGTACTTGTAGCATCTAGTGCTATGAGGACATAGCAAAGTTTAAGTATAGGGGGGTATACCGTATATACTGTATATTTACTTTAGCTATAATCTGAAAAATTTGAAAAATTAAAAACTTTTTGGCTAAGGTAAAATTCATTGGACTAAGAGAACTCAAAGGATTTCGCGGTTTTTCGATATTATGTTACACTATTTTATAGATATATTTTCGAAAATGATTTTTGAAAATGTTTTGAAAATTTTTTATTTTTGTGTGACATGGGTTTTGAAAAATCGCCATCTCTTTTAAAGAAAAATTGAATCTAACTTGTGTTTTAACTTTATTAAAATCCATAAAAAATGAGAAAATCCCTAAAAACCTTTAGGAGCTATTAACGACTAACTAAGCCCAATTAAGAAAGCCGCGTTCAGTGAGGGTTCGCCCTTAGCAGATTGGATGGTTTAGAGGACATCGCGCAAGGCCCCGTCCTCAAGCAACGGGCTTCGGCCTGTACTTACATCCATACTGGCTGAATTGCGGATGCTCAATTGAGCTTAAGAAGTTCTAATATCTCTTGAAGTTTAAAAAAAAAGTGTCTTGTTTTGAATGAAGAAGTTGGATTAGTCCTCTACAATTACACTTTCACCCGGGATCTGATTTGGTCAAGAAGACTTAGCTTTTAGAAGTCTTTGAGATTTTTAGGTTAACCAGCCTTAGCCATCAGGGTCTTAGACTTAATCATCCACATTCCCCTAAGTTTCTAGATTTGCATGCTATATTCCATGCTTAGTCTCAGACATAAAGAATATGATCAGCACATCACATACACGACTGCGGTTCTCGATGAGATGAGTTAATTTTTCACCTGAGGGATCGGGATGAGGAAGTCGAATTTGGATTTGATCTAATGATGCTCGAGGATGGGATAAAATCTTTGGAGGCTTCATGAAACCTAAGTGTCAGCAATCTTAGCCAGTATGAGAACTTGATTCTTATACTAATCTCTTGACATTAACCTAAGTGCCTGGGTGTCAAAAAGAAAAATAAAAAAATGTTGATCAGTGTGCGCCAACTCTTGGTAAAAGCAGTGGAGCTAGCCACCAATTATACAAGTCAATGAATTTCAAAGAAAAGCTCTCATTCCACAAAGTTACATATCAAAGAGCTTCCACCAAAGGCGAGCGCTCCCAACCATTTCAAAGTGTCCACTTGGACCACCGCTATTAGGACCAGGAGTCGGGCTTGCACCAAAAAAGGGCTCTGCATCGTAAATGCTACAAGTCTGGGTGTAGAAGGTATAATAGATACTAAAAAAAGACACACCCCGGTGTATTCCCAGGAAAACAAGTGCAGACGGCTCCAACTTCTCTTGACGGACGCACTGATCAACACCAAAAAAATGTGTTGCGTAAAAGGCACTAGAGAGAATCCTTGTTCCAATGAGAGGGAGAGAAGAATTGACACAATCCCATGCCCTCCATTTTCTGGCCTGCCATCCACATTTTCTAAGTCTGACAAACTAAAGAGACGGTGGACTGAATGCAAGATTTGATTTATTCCCTAGTGCTGAGGATTAGGTCCTTAGTAGATTTTCTCGGACCGAGATTTTGGGTGAAGACTTGACTCTACTCTCAAAATTGCAGTCAACACTAAACTTCATATCCTTTAGTTTATATGTACATCAGAGAGAGTCTAGAGAAGTAAAGGAATTGGAAGCCTCTTGATTAAGGCTGGGTTGAACTCTAAAATTTTGGATCTCTGAAGCCGAGTCGACTTGATCAGATTGGATCCTGTATTCACATGCACAAGGGGATTAATCCAGCTTAGTCATTCTTTTTGATGCTCGAGGACGAGCATAGTTTAAGTATAGGGGGGTGATGAACCTCAGTTTCATCATCTTTATTCTCCATAATTAACCCCCTTGCTTAAAAGTTTGTCAATAAATCCCTGTTAATGTCTAATAATTAACAGAGTCCTTAATAAATTAAAAACCACAAAAAATGGCAAAACAAAAATCAGTGGTATTTTTAGACTTAAAAATACCCTCAAAAATATTCCGGGTCCTTGTTTGATCTCTTTTCCAGTTTTGATCAACATGAAACTTGTAGATCTCGCCAAGATCTACAACTTTCATGTTTTGAGTTTTCTCAAATTCG
Organism: Ottelia alismoides; assembly: GCA_037367405.1. Taxonomy (NCBI): domain Eukaryota; kingdom Viridiplantae; phylum Streptophyta; class Magnoliopsida; order Alismatales; family Hydrocharitaceae; genus Ottelia; species Ottelia alismoides. Next base: position 622,936 of record JAZKJV010003126.1, read on the forward strand.
GCCAATATGGCCCTCAAAAATCAAAAATACAATCTGAATAATCTGATTGGGCCACGTGGCCCAATCTGGGTGAGCCACGTGGCCCGGTCCTTCTTGCAGCATCCACCCTTGTTCCTGGCCGTTGGATGACCTTCAGATCCAATGGTTTCTCTTTCTCCACGTGCGCCTAAATCCTCAGCCATCCGATCGACAACTACTTCTCATCACAACCGCCCGTAGCCGCCTGATCCTCTTCACGCCACGTGGCGGTTTGTTTACCACTTGATCGCTCATCTGATCTCTCATCTAAGCCGTTGCTTCCGCTTCACTCCTCTGCCGCTTGATCATCCCCCACAACGCATCTCTACCGTCCGCTGGCGCGTAAACTGTAAGACGACACGTGGCAGCTTCAAGGCCCGCCGATCACAACGCCTCGGATCTGATCGTAGCCGTCGCTGCGCGCCTTCATCCTCGCCGTTGGATCTCCAGATCCAACGGCCCCGCTGCATCGTCAACCTCCCGTCAGCCTCTCTCTCCCACGATTCAGTGCACGAACACCTCGCAACACCTTCGTCAACCCACGTACCCCTCGCCACTCCTTCCATTTTCCCCTTGAAACCCACGTCTCCACCAGCCAAAACCGCCGGTGTCGTCTTCAAATACGCCGCCTCTCTCTCCGTAACAGCTTGTCCACCTTTACGAGGGAGTTCGCCCAGCCCTCCTCCACCTCCCCGTGACAGGGGGAGGTGGCAGGATTGAGCGAAGACGACGAATCTTCCCGGTGTCGACCCTCCGCCGATCACGGCAGAGCCGCGGTGCTTTCAGCCCGCTCGAGCTGCACGGAATGGTTGCCCGTGTTCAGCGAAGACCAGAGCTCCTCCTCGGAGCTCGAGCCCAAACCATTCACGCCGCCATCGCTAAGGTAAGCCTCCGATCTACCTTTGCATTTTTTATTTAATTTCACTTAATTATTTAGGCCTCTTCGTTGGCCTTCGACCTCCATTACTCTCCCTACCAGATCCGCCACACTCCCCCCTTCCACGCGCACGCTTCCGCTCATCCTCTCCTTCCTCCATACCTTAAATCCCCTCCGACCCATCTCCTCCGCCCTCGCGGCGGAGGAGCTTCGAGCTCTCCATCTTCTCCGCCCCGATGAGCTTCCACCTCACTTCACACACGCATGCACGTCTTCTGCTACGCCTCGGCTATGCATCTAACATGCAGGTACTCACAAACTCGCACTGGCCGGAGCTTCGCCGGACCTATCTTCGTCACAGTCGGCTGAGACTCCAGCATTCTGATGGCCCGAGCCAAGACGCCAGTCTCCTTCCTCGAGCTCCGATCTTCTTCGACGACTATTAATGGAGCCTCGGGGAGGTCGACAGCAGCCGAGGAAGCGCGGCGGAGGAGGAGCTCCCTCGCCGGAGCTCCAACATTGCCGCCAGTCCTTAGCAAAGGAGAAGAGCAGTCACCGTTGGATGGTCCATCCCCGGTGACCATCCAACGGTCCAGGTGGAGCCACGTCCTCGCCTTCAGCAACCCTTGGATCATCACGATCCAAGGGCCGACATTCAGACACGTGTCCTCCCCTGAGCTCCCCCGAGCCGAGCGACCGAGCCTCAGGCTTGGACGCTCCCGAGCCTCCACCGAGCCTGCACCGAGCTTCGAATCGTCCGAGCCTGGCCGAAGCTGCTCCGAACCTCTGCCGAGCCTGCCCTTCGTCCGAGCCTAGATAGCATGTGCATCGCACGTGCTATTCTGGGTAAATTGCAGAGATGCCCGTATCTTCTCCAGAATTGCAGAATGGTCCTCTTTCACGTGCAGAGCATGTGCACAGTGGGTAAATTACATTGAAACCCTCGCGGGTTTTCCAAATTGCAAAAATACCCCTGTGCGCATGGTCAAATTACAGGGAAGGTCCCTCTACTTAGTTTATTTACTTTTTATTCCCTCCTAGGGGCCTGTATGCAATTTTATTTTCATGTTTTCTTTCATTTATGCCCTTATCTTTGAACTTGCATATCTTGAGCTACATAGCTCCAATCGAGTTGATTTCAGTTTCGTTTTGAAGCTCTTCTCGTCCTCTTCATTATGGCATGGTTAAATTTCAGATTTGACATTATGAACTGTGATGTATTATTTTATTATCTAAGTGTCTTGATTTCTTCATTTATCATGCCCACTTGCTTAATGAGGGAAGAATGCTTCTTAATGTTAACTCATTTTAACTCGCATTTTTTTTCTATGACTCAAGTGATTATTTTTGGGCATAACATTCGCTTTGCATGTTCATTTATTTGCATTATAAAAATTGATAAAAAAAATGCATATTGATTTTAATGCATTGTCTTGTCATGTCTTGTCTTGTTGTGTCTTAGCATGGTTTGACCTATATGCTTTAATCCAACACTTGATTAAATATGCTTAAATCCGATAAATACGAGAGAGGCTCGTGTCCCTGAGTTCGACCTTGGTTTCTTGCCAAGTAAAATAAATTTTTGATCACCTCATTTTGATTTATGGCATATCTCTAAATGAGGTGATCTCTTTGACGACCAAAATCGGCCCGACTACGATGATGATTCCATGTGCTAAAAACACATTATTAAAGGGTCGATTTTGCGGTTCGTCAAGGAGGACTTGCGTGAAGGCAATTCAGTACAAACCAGGCAAGGAGGACCGAGCTATTATGGGAGGACTGCTCGTAATGATCGTTCGACAGCACGAAGAGGACAACATACCCACCCCTACCGGCATGGCATGTCTACCAGGTCCGCACATGGAGGAGCTCCTACCTTAGGGCAAGCACTTTTCGAGCCATCACGACCAGCACATCCAATGGTGAACAGCATAACCGATGCACGTGTTTGCTATCGATGCTACCAAGAGGGGCACATCAGGACCAACTATCCATTGGGAGCTTCACAAATGCGAGGTACTGTACGAGGGGGACGTCCGCAGCACCAGGGACGTGGTTCTACCTCTCGTGGTGGCAGGGGACATCCCAACCAGACTCGAAGCACGACAGGTTCCCGTGGGCCACGAAGAGAAGGACAACTCAATGCCATCACCGATGGGCAAGCACATGCTTCGGGATCAGTAGTACGAGGTATGATTTCAGTAGGCGACTTTACAGCTCATGCTCTTTTTGACTCGGATGCATCTCATTCCTTCGTATCATGGAGTTTTCTGGATACCTTAGGCCGAGAGCCTACCATAGTTTCAAACCCTTATCTTATTAAGGGACCTGGAGGTCAGGTGTTTGTTGGCCATCGGGTATTTCCCGATTGCCCAGTTTATATTGGAGGTTATATGCTGGAAGCATACTTGCTGCTCATTCAGATGGAAGATTTTGATGTTATTCTCGGGATGGACTGGCTTGAGAATCACCACGCATGTTTAGACTGTTTCCAAAAACAGATTATTTTCAGGATTCCTGAGCTACAAGAATTCATATTTGATGGAAGCACCTCGTCGAGAGGGGTAACCTGCATATCAGCATTGCAAGCTCATCGTCTGTTATCTCAAGGATGCGAAGGATTTATTGCTCACATCATTGGGAATCAAACTCCCATGGAAGGAATAGAGGCGATTGAAATAGTAAAGAACTTTCCGGATGTATTTCCTGCAGACTTGCCTGGGCTTCCCCCACCTCGTGAGGTGGAGTTTGAGATTTCTATCATTCCAGGAACTCGACCAGTATCCATGACACCATACAGGATGGCACCAGCTGAGCTAAAGGAACTCAAGGTGCAGTTACAAGAACTGCTGGAGAAGGGTTTCATACGCCCTAGTACATCTCCATGGGAAGCGCCTGTCCTTTTTGTTAAGAAGAAGGATGGATCTATGCGCATGTGTATAGATTATCGGCAGTTGAATAAAGTAACAATCAAGAATCGTTACCCTTTGCCGCGCATTGACGATCTCTTTGATCAGCTACAAGGGTCATCCATCTTCTCTAAGATTGATCTACGGTCTGGTTATCACCAGTTACGTATCCGGGATGTGGATATACCTAAGTCTGCATTCAGAACCAGATATGGTCACTACGAGTTCTTGGTGATGCCCTTTGGCTTGACAAATGCCCCAGCAGCATTCATGGACATGATGAATCGGGTTTTTCAGCCTTTCCTCGACAGTTTTGTTGTGGTTTTCATTGATGATGTCCTTATCTACTCTCGAGATGAGAAGGAACATCGCACTCACTTACAGACAGTGCTGGAGACCTTGCGGAGGCACAAGCTATATGCAAAGTTTAGTAAGTGTGAGTTTTGGCTTCAAGAAGTATCATTCTTAGGCCATGTTATCTCAGGTGCAGGAGTGTCTGTGGATCCTGCAAAAATCGAAGCAGTCCTTAGTTGGGAACGACCGAAGAACGTGTCTGAGATCCGAAGCTTTCTTGGTTTAGCCGATTATTACAGACGGTTTGTCAAGGGATTTTCTCAGATTGCCCTTCCCCTCACCCAGCTGACCAGGAAGGAGATGCCATATGCTTGGTCAGAAGAATGTGAGAATAGCTTCCAGACAATGAAGGAAAGGCTCACTACAGCTCCCATCTTGACAATTCCGTCGGGCCCAAACGGATTCACAGTTTACACTGATGCATCAAAGGAGGGTCTGGGTGCGGTTTTGATGCAACATGGTAAGGTTGTTGCATATGGATCTAGACAGTTGAAGCCACATGAGAAGAATTACCCAACTCATGATATGGAACTGGCAGCAGTTGTCTTTGCTCTTAAAATGTGGAGACATTATCTTTATGGTGTTGCTTTTGAAATCTTCACAGATCACAAGAGTCTCAAGCATCTTTTTGATCAGAAGGAGCTCAATATGAGGCAAAGGAGATGGCTGGAGGTTTTAAAGGATTACGAGTGCACCATCTCTTACCATCCTGGTAAGGCGAATGTGGTTGCTGATGCCCTTAGTCGTAGGCCTCATTCAAGCGAATCCCGTCCTCAGATTAAAGCATGGGATCTTCTTGCAGCTTTCAATGATTGGCATCCATTTCAGAGTAGTCGAGAGACTGTCATAGTTCCATCCCCTTCTCGTCCAGAGTTAGTTGAGCGAATCATCCAAGGACAACATGAAGACCTGAGTATGCAGAGACTCAAGGAGAAGGCTATCGCAGGAACCTTAGTTGGCTTTTCTTATCATGATGGTGTGCTACGAAATGGGACTCGATTGTGTGTTCTAGCAGATGTACAATTGAGGGAAGAGATCATGCGTGAGGCACATAGTTCACGTTTGTCGATACATCCTGGTGGCACAAAGATGTATAAGGATTTGAAAAAGAATTTTTGGTGGAAGCAAATGAGAAGGGATGTGGCCAAGTTTGTGGCAAAATGCCTGACGTGTCAACAAATTAAGGCTGAGCATAAGAGGCCACCTGGACTTTTGTAATCCCTTCCTATTCCTGAGTGGAAGTGGGAGGGTATATCTATGGACTTTGTGACGGGTCTTCCTAAGACCACTGGCAGTCATGATGCCATCTGGGTCGTGGTGGATAGGCTTACTAAGTCAGCACATTTCATACCCGTGAGTATGGAATGCATTCCCTCACAGCTTGCAGTGATCTTTATTAAGGAGATTGTCAGACTTCAAGGGTTGCCAAAGCAGATTGTATCTGATCATGATCCAAGGTTCACCTCTCACTACTGGAGAGAATTCATGAGTTCTTTAGAAGTGCAACTATGCCTCGGTTCTGCTTACCATCCACAGACCGACGGACAATCCGAGAGGACGATTCAGACACTGGAGGATCTTCTTCGAGCATGTGTGCTAGAGTGGAGAGGGACGTGGAAGGACCATTTGCCATTAGCAGAGTTTACATATAATGTCAGTTACCATGCCAGCATAGGCATGGCTCCTTTTAAGGCATTGTATGGAAGGCGGTGATCTACACCTCTAAGTTGGCAGGAGGTGGGACATAACCTTTTACATAAGGTAGAGTACTTGGAGGAGACGGCTAAGGCAATCAAGATAACTCGGGAGAAATTGCTTACTGCACAGAGTAGGCAAAAGAGCTATAGCGATAGACGACGTACTGATCTTAGTTTTGAGGTTGGAGATTTTGTCTTCTTGATAGTTTCTCCCATGAAGGGAATTCAGCGGTTTGGAGTGAAGGAAAAATTAGCACCACGATTTGTCGGACCGTTCGAGATTCTCGACAAGATTGGTAAAGTTGCGTACAGGATTGCTCTTCCTCCTCACCTTACCGGTGTGCATGATGTTTTTCATATCTCCAACTTGAGAAAATATGTGCATGATCCATCGCATGTGATTAGTAATGATGACCTTCATGTGGATACTGACCTGAGTTATCCGGAGGAACCAGTTCGGATCATCGATCGTTCAGTGAAGAAATTAAGGCATAAGGAGATACCCTTGGTGAAGATCCTTTGGCAACGACACAACTCCGAGGAGGCCACTTGGGAACCTGAGGCGGATATGCGACGGGACTACCCATACCTTTTTGAAGGTAATATATAAGCGACTTTCATCCTTTTTAAGGTTGTTATCTTTTACTCGATAGGATCCAACCTTTTAAGGTTGTTATGATTACACCTTTTTCATCCTAAGTCTCAGGGACGAGACTGTTTTTAAGGTTGTTATGATGTAACACCCCGTAATTTTCGGATTTTTCTGAAATTTTTAAAACCTATTCAATATTATACTCAAAAGAAGCGTCTCGTCGCAAGCTTTCCAACGAGCCCAAAAACGCGTAATTCCGAGTTCGGATGTGGGAGATATGCCTGTTTTGGTGAAGAGGGGTCATGGTTTTTGAGGGGATTAATGGCTACGGGATTAGATAAGTTAAGTACGAATTTAAGGCTATTTTAGGGTTCTAAAATTAAGATTTTAATCCCCAACTATAGAAAGACCCACACCCTTACTCTCCCCTCATTCCTACTTCTTTCCAAACCCTAATCCATCCCTTCCTTCGGTGCCACCACCATTATCAAAAGCTCTTGAAGCCGCGTAGCTTCGCGACAAGAAGAAGACGAGGAGGTCCATCGCAAGGGAAAGGAAACCCTCTCATCGGGTTCGTGATCGGGCAATCGAGCACGTGGATCAAAGACGTGCACAAATATAGGTAACGGATCCTTGAGTTTCTCCCATTTGATTTTCACATGCCTTGTTATTTTGAAGATTATTGTTTTTAGGGGTTTGTTAGTCGATTTGATCCTCCTTAGATCTCTCTTGCTATTGGTATATCGTGAATCCTCTACCAAATTATTTTCTTATGGTTTGGTCTTATTGGTCGATATCCTCTTGTGGTTGATGGCGTGTCAGACAAATTATGGCATCCAATAACACTTTATCACGTTATAATATCTCTTGTTGGTAATTACAGTGTTCTTACGAGATGAATTTTTTTTGGCATCATATTGGAATTTAGATAGTTGATAACAAGTTAGGGATGAAGGGGAGTAACGGATATTGATTATTAAGTACCCCCTCTATCCATTATTGTGTGATTTCCTTAACATGATAATTTTTGCCTAAGATGCCATGCATTAGATCACGGTATTGTAATCTAATTAATAACTCTTGGTGTCTCTTAAGTTTATTAGCACGGTTTAAATCCATGCCCTATTTTATAAGTTTTCTTTTTTTTTGGATTTAGTTGTGACGTTAAGCTTATTAATAAATAGGTATATCATATGCCTTGTTTAGGTATTTTAGGACTTATAACGATGCAATATTTCAATACTAATTAAATAACTATAATAGTATTTTATGGGTGTAGTGGTCTATTGTAAGTTACATGCAATTGTCTATTAGATGTTACCGTGATAATTGGGGGTCATCCTTAAAAAGAAAAATACTTCAGTGAGGCAAACATCCTCACGTTTAAAATAGCATATATACAGTTTTGATCCTAAGGAGTTTTTTTTAGTGGTGATGATCATATATCTGTACAAGTATTGAACGCCCACTACTTATATAGTGAATATTTGTGTTGTGCACTAGATATTTAATGGTTGGATTTAAGATGTTGTCATTATTACTTATAAAAAAAAGACGCAAGCTTATTATCATCGAATCAAACACATATAGAAGTCATCAATATGACCATGGAGATAATGGAGAGAGTTACTGTTTTTATTATGCTAATGTCTTTGAGGTCCAATTACGGAGAAAACATATGACAATGGTGCATAATACATCATGAGCCCATTGCCTTGCTTGGGAACACATTTATGAAATTACATATACTCCCTGTAAGTACTTAATACTTGATAATGCAATGCACACTTGGGACCATACGTGCTATATCTGATTAAGCAGTCTTTGCTATAATTTTAGTTGCATGAGGCAATATCCTTAATGTCTCGTACAACAACATGCTTTTAGTGTGGGGCTAACGCATATGCTTGCGAGCTTATTCTAAGGGTAAGGGATCATGAAGTAACGTTTATAATTGAGGGTCTAACTTATCAATGTGATCAGTTTATAAGTTTGGAATCTGTTATTAAGTCCCAAGTTGAAATCGTCCAATTAAGGTACAAAATACACGTGTATGGAATTGAAAGTTTAATACTGCAAGGTGGGTGCACACCCTTGTAGTCCGGCTGAGCCGACAGTGAGTCATCCCCACTCGAGGGGCATCATAGAGTGGGGTGTTGGTAGGTACTCTGGTGAAATTGAGGTGGATGCACACGTGCATCGCACCGTACGGATCCGTTTTGTGGTACTTGTTTTGGAGCGAGCGGGACTCCTCCAACAGACTCGGTTGACGGAATTACAACTCTTCGGGCTATATGCTCCTTGTCACGGGTGTTAGAGTACTACCAACTAGACTAGCTGAAGGATCGCGTTTGCGCACGGGATTTAGATTGCACTATGAATGGAGTGTTGCAGACTTCATTCCTAGTGTAGGCTTTCTCCTTTGACAAACGAGTCCGGGATAAGTAAATGAAAATATGAATATAGATGCGTCAAAGAATTGGTTTTGATGGCGTGCTTGTTTAATGCCTAGAATATAACTGGTTGCTTATTACTAGATGTTTTTAAGTTGTTCTCTTATAAACTTGCTCAATTACTGCAATTGCATTACCCACCTATAATCTCTTGATTTATAATTTATTTTATCCTTACCGAGTCAGTTGACTCACCAGTTACATTCTTTGGAAATCCAATAGGGAGTGTAGAGCAGGAGACGCTCACATCTTTGGTGGTGCATCTGCAGGGCGTTGTTAAGGTCGAGGACTAGTTTCTTAAGTAGTTTTGTTATCCTTCCTTTATGAGTATTTATGATTGTTGTTGGGTAATATTGATAATGGATCTTGAGATGCGCTCCCGTCGAGGCGGGGCGTTTCAGGTACGGAGATCTCTAGGTCAATAATATGGATGGCCATATTATCGAGAAAGAGCGTGGATGACCATGAAAGGGAGAGAGAGAGAGGGAGTTGTTGTATATTGTGTAAAATAACCTTTTATACTAATATGGATGTCCATGGATCTCAATACATATGCTCACAAATCCAATGGCTTAGATTGATTTATGATTTCAATCAACAACCATGATCTTATTATTTCTTTATAATCAACAACAAATTTTGTTAGATTTAATTTAAATTAAATATATTGAAATTAATCAATATATTTTAATTCAATTCACTTCAATAAAGATAGAATTAATTAGAAGAGAGGGAGATCCCTCATTGCATATAAGGTTGAGATATTATTTCCAACAATAATTCCACATATGCTATAACTTTTTGCATAATTATTCACCAAAATATTTCAAAATTATTTTGTAACAATTTTAATCATGCCAACAAAAGAATAAGAATAATATTCACATATCAAAAATAAATTGTAATGACAATTACAATTAGTTGTCCAATGTGAATCCAATTAACATTGACTATTAATTTGTAAGTACAAATTACAGTTAGCTCTCTCTCTCCAATATAGTATAAAGCACATTTATAATATCCATGATTAATGTGGATAGTGTTATCCACATTATTCATATCCATAATAATAAAATCACATTTAATTATCTCAGTTATCCAAATATTATAAATCACATTCACATTATTCATAATAATTAAATCACATTTAATTATCATTCTGCACAATACTCAGATACTTTATCAACAATGAAATTATTCTAAAACTCTTTCAAGAATAATGTGCTTTCTCTGTGTATACTTTGAGATAAGGACATGGCGATTATATGTTCCATGTATAATGACTTGGATATTGAGATTATATCTTAAATAGAGATCATGGGGACCTAACTGTGAATCTGATCTTCCTATTGCATCTGAATTGCATTCATATCATTCTCCAACATTTCATCCTAGAGAAGATCACTAACCTATTGAGAGGAATCATTAAAATCCAAACATGTTTCATAACACCCTCGTAATGGAAGTGACATGGTTATGCACGATCACAACACCCTTGAGTATTCCCAATATCTGTACATCCTGCAAACTGGAAGTCTTAGAACAAACCCGAAGATTTAGATCAATTTTACAATATCTTCTTCAGGGTTTTATCATTATGTTTCTCATTTGATCATTGGGAATTGGTATCGATCATATACTTTCGAAAATCATATATCACACCTAGATATTGATCATATGCTTTTCAAAATATATATCATACCTACAAATTTAGTCAAGCTTCTAAAGAGAGACGACAGTGCACGAATATTGATCCCAATATCTCATGAGTGAGTTCATGACTTCTGATTTAGTTAATGAATCTGTATGATCCCTTTGAGAGATTGTATTACTCATATGCCCTTGCATGCACATCAGCTCGCCAATGTATAGTCCTTTATAAGATCATCAATCTATCAGTCTACCAAATGTACATACTAAAACATATAGTAACACATCAATCACCGGTCATAGGATGAGTGCCTATATCATGATAGAATATGACATAGGTCTTGGTTATCTCAATCTCATTATGTCAACTCTTTGACCTAACTTATCTAACACCTCTGAATATCTATTCCTATACAGAGGGCTGCATCAAGAGGTTTGTTAGATATCGGCCTTTAGAGAACAGATTGGCATCTCCTTCTCAGGATGGAGATCCTCTATTAGAAATCAATTGACAGTGCTTGATAGGTCCTCAATCTAACTCTTTAGATATCATTCAAGCACCAGCCTTTATGATTCATCATTTGAATCAACAGTTGTATGATAATTAAGATGGATATGGTACATAACCCTAATTGTACTAAAGGACCTATTATGCAAATTAATTATTCTTTATATCAGATCAAGGAATGAATATTGCAATAACATTTGTTGCAAAATGGCTCACCGTGGGCTTGCATGTCGAACACAAGAAACTCCAGACAATGGTCTGCAACTTGGCTTACTTGCCAAGGATCTCGCCTAAGAACTCATTCATCGTCGCTTGATATATTACTACTCTCTATCATAAATAAGCTTTATGTCTAGGGGATTCTCTCAACAATGCTGGATAGTGGTTACGTGTGGTGGAGGGGAAGGTTTTGAAGATGAAGGAAGTTGCTGGTGGTCGGTGAATGTTGTGGTTTCAACCACCTCTTATCGACAAGGCGGTTAACATTAGATAGGGATGTAGGGTTGGCGTGAAAGAGGGATGTTATGTGAAGTGTTTTGTGAAGGATGTTGGGTAGGAGGTTATCAGATATGGTTGGAAGAAAGTGATGAAGAGCGGAGGTTCGAATAGTCACGACTCTTGGGAAGGAGTAACTGAAAGTTGAATGCGATCCAGGCACCATTGGATCATGTGATCCAACGACCCAAAATTGGGCACGGATGAAGGGTTTGGATCATATATGATGACAAGATCAAACATCCTGGAATGAGGTAAGTGTGGAATGATTGGGGCCATCTGATCTGGATGATCATACATTCAAGGAGGAAAACGTGTGGCAAAAGGAGACCGGGCCAGTGGTGCAATATGAAGGCACCATGTGGCCCCATCAGAAATAAGATAATTAGTAAAATAATGTAAAATAAAGAATAAATAATTAGAGTCAAAATTAGAAAAAATGTTGAACATGAAAGTTGTATATCTACAACTTTCATATGGAAGTCAAAGAGAGAGAAAGTCATCTATACAGTGTAAATATTTTTACAAGTAATTTAAAGGAATAAACTACTTATTTTAACAGTTTTAATATTTTTTAGAATTTTTATTTTATACATTATGTAAACTAATGTTTTACAATATTAATATAATTTTATTGGGTTTTTAATAAATATTAAACACATAAAATATTGGCACAATAATAGGGATATTTATACATAATAATTATAGATAATTATTCACAACAAATAGTTAGTTAATTAGTGTTAGTTGTTATTGAATTTTATTGGTTTTCTTAAGCTGGAGGGATAATATAAATGAATATGTAGATGAATATGGGATTCATCAATATCCCATCTTCAATTATAAATGGGTAAGTCAGTTACTTGTTGTTCCCAAGAAATCAGGGATCACACATAACAAATGATAGGAGATAGGATATACACAACAAAATACCTATTTCTTAGCATGTATGTGTGGATTACAGATGCCTGAACCTATCAACCAAGGAAGATCATTTCTCTTTGCGCTTCGTTGAGCAGATGGTTTAAAGACTAGAGGCAAAGGAATATTTCTATTTCTTGGATGGGATCTGTCTAGGTATAATCCAGTTGCAATCGCCGTAGAAGATCAAGAGAAGACCACCTTCAAATGTCCATTTGGGACATATACATTTGCGCACATGTCGTCCGGACTATGTAATGTCACCGCTACATTTCAGAGGTGTATGTTGGCCGTATTTGTAGAGATGGTGGGAAGTTTCCTTGAGGTCTTCATGGACAACTTCTCAGTCTACGGAGATAACTTTGATCAATGTATGAACTATATAGACCGAGTACTTCAATGATGCTATGAAGTCAATCCCGTGCTCTTATGGGAGAAGAGTCACTTTATGGTGATTGAGAGAATTGTGTTAGGTTATGTCATCTCCAAGGGAGGCATGGAGGTCGACACGACCAAGGTGGAAGTTATCTCTAAACTCGAGACACCTACTTCAATGAAACAAGTTCGGTCATTCCTGGAGCATGTCCATTTTTATCGATGGTACATCAATGATGTCAGCAAGATTGCCCGATAATTGATAAAGATTCTTGGTAAGGACACAAAATTCATTGTTGATGATAGATTGCTCCAAGCCTTTCACCAGCTCAAAGAAATAATCACTCAAGCTCCCAACCTACTGCCACCAGATTGGTCTCTTCCATTTGAGATCATGACGGATGCTTTTGATTATGCCATTGGGGTTGTATTAGGACAATGATAAGATGGATGGCCATTTGCTATTCATTACTCTAGCAGAACTCTAGATGAAGCTCAGAGGATTTACACAGTGACAGGAAAAGAGCAGATAGCCGCAATCTTTTCTTTGGAAAAATTCAAATTGCATCATTTTGATTCCAATGTGATTGCGTACACTGATCATGCTTTCATCTTTTACTTACAGAGTAAGAAGGATGTAAAGTCATGCCTACTTATTTGGATCCTTCTACTCGAGGAGTTTGACCTTGAGATTCGAGACAAACCTGAGTCAAAAATGTTGTGGAAAATCATCTTTCCACAAAAAAAGAGATTGAGACTCCTGAGAAGGAACTGATCCCAATAACAGAAACTTTCTCAGATGAAGCCATTCTGTCAGTCACCATACTCCCCTGATACACCAATATCGTTAACTACCTTGTCTATGGTGGAGTTCCTTGAGATTGACCAAAGCTGAAAGTGGACAAATTTATGTCCGATATACAGTTTTACTAGTGGGAGATGTTGGACACGCGGGCTCACGACGAGCCATTATGCAATAAATGTTATTGAAAATATCATTCCGTGATCTGAAATGATGAATAACTAATTTTCATTATAGGTCCCTTAGTACAATTAGGGTTATGTACCATGGCCATCTTAATGATCATACAAATGTCGATTCAATTATTGAATCATAGAGGTTGGTGCTTGGATGAATATGTAAAGAGTTAGATTGAGGACTCATCAAGTACCGTCAAAATATTATTAAGAGATGATCTGTATCCTAAGAAGGAGATAGAAACCCTTTCTCTGAAGGCTGATATCTAACCGACCTCTTGATGTAGGTCATCTTCATAGGAATAAAGATTCAGAAGTGTTAGATAAGTTAGGGTTTAGGGAAGAATCAAATTCCGTGCATGGTCGACTCGCTTTGGAAGCTTGACTGAATTTGTAGGTTTGATATATGCTTTTGGAAAGTATATGATATATGCTTTTCAAAAGTAAAAACCCTGAAGTAGATAGTGCAAAATTGATCTAATACTTCGGGTTTATTCTGGGTCTTCCAATATGCAAGATATACAGGTACTAGGAATACCTGAGGGTGATGTGATCATAAACGATTGTATAACCATGATGCTCAGGTCTGGATTTTAGTGACTTCTCTCATAGAGAAGTAATTTGATCCTAGTCCAAAAGTTGGACCTCGAACTGAATGTGATTTAGATGTAATGAGATAATTAGATCTACGTCTTTGATTTAATGAAGCATCTATGTGAGGTCCGCAAGATCTGGATTTGAGATTTGATCTCAATATCCAAGTCACTATAAGTGGAACAATACAATCGCCCTGTCCTTATCTTCAAGTATTCGCGGAGAAAGCGCATTATCCTTGAAAGAGTTTATGGATAATATAATTTTTGATATATGTATCCGAGCATTGAGAAAATGGATAATTAAGTGCGATTTAATTATCATGAATAATATGAATTTCATTCATATTACATGGAGAGTTATCTAAGATAATTAAATGTGATTTGATTATCAAAGATGTAAATAATGTGAATGTCATTCATATTATTTGGGCACATGAGAATAGAGATCCAAGATGACTAAATGTGATTTAATTTTCATGGATATTGAGTAATGTGTATAGCACTATCCATATTAATCACATATATTAAAAATGTAATTTATAATATATAAGAGAGTGCTATTTGTAACTTACTGTAGTTAATTAAATGTTGATGTCAATTGGATTCACATCTGACAATTAATCGAAAACGTAATTTACATTTTATTTTGGGTTTTGAATGTGATTCACAATTTTTTAATGTCAAGATTGCAATATTCACAAAATAATTATGAATTATTTTTGTACAGTATTTTACAACATGCATAGTTGTAATTCATGGAGATTTCCATTGAATAATGTAATCGCGCGAGATTACATGAGATTGCCACTAACTCCCATAGTATGGAAGGACGCAATCTTCATTCTATAATCTCCACGCTTTATTGATTTAATTTGGGATTAATTTGTATTGATTTTTCAATATATATCTAATCCAAAATAAATTAATTATTGTTGTATTTTTACAATAAAATCTTGTCCATTGAAAGAAACACAAATCAATCTCATCCATTGGATTTGTGTCGACATGGATTGGGATCCATGGTCTCTCAAAATACTATATAAGAAGAGGCATACCTTTGTCTTCAAAGTTATAACAAACAAAACAACAACCTCTCTCTCATTCTCTACACGTCCTCTCTCTCTCTCTCTCATTGTGGTCGTCCACCATTGAAGCCCTAGAGAGAGTCTCCATCACCGCATCATCGTCGTTATGCTACCGGATTATTTGCTTGTGGATCTTCGTCTCCTTTAGCATGCCTTGCTCGTGAAGAAGACGTCATATCTCGTGTGACGAGATCAGAAGATTCTTCGCTTGGATCATCAACATGGATTGTGAGGACACGTGTTTCATCAACGTACTCGCAAGTGTTTTCTCCGTTAGATAGGACTTGAGAGAGGAGGTCTCTTCATTTAAAGACTCGATCACAAAAACGCTTCAAGAGGTAAACCAAATACTTGTTTGGGTTTAGATGAAACGATCAGAGAAGTGTTCTTGGATCATGTGGTTTCATCGCATGAAAAATTTTTAAATTCCGCTGCCTCGAGCGACTAGTGCGACTAGTCGCTCTCGATCACATACGATGTGATCCTCACGCTTTCGTGATGTGCTTAAGTATCTTACCATATCCTTCAGAGGACCCATATCTATTTCATGAAGGTGTAGACTACATTTGGCGAAGGTGTATTCTTGAGGAGCACATGAGTGTCATGAACCACTACCACAGGTTGGAATCTAGAGCACACCATTCTGGAATGAGAAACTCAACCAAAGTTCTTCAAAGTGGCCTATGGTGGCCAACTCTTTCCAAAGATGCTACTGAATTTGTGAAAGGATGTACTGACTGCCAAAAGATGGGAGGCATAATTAGTTCTCGAGACACCATGCCACTCAAATATATTCAAATTTCAGATGTCGTTGACACATGGGGAATCAATGTCATGGGCCCTTTTCTGAGCATTCATGGCATATTAGTACATTATTTTGGTTGTTTATTATGTTAGTCGATAGGTGGAAGCTATCCTCTCCCGAGCTATCGACAATTGCACCATCTATCAATTCATCAAGGAAAACATCATTGTACGATGTGGGGTTTCGAAGATATTAATATCCAACGGGGGCATCCATTTCATACACAAAGAGGTCAAGAAGATGACCAAGGAATACGATATCGAACACTGTGTCGCATCTCCATACCACCCATAGACTAATGGCTTTGTTGAGTATTCAAACAGAGAGATCAAAACAATCCTGTAGAAACTTGTACGTCCTGATCTCAAGAACTAATCAAAGTTGCTGAACTAAGTTCTTTGGGTTAACCGAACAACGTACAAGTCTCCTCTAGGCATGTCTGCATATTACCTTGTATATGACAATCCTTGCCATCTTCTAGAGGAATCGACTCATAAATCCTTGTGGTCAATCAGTGTATGCAATCTTGATGGAGAGAAGGCTAGATAGAACAGAAAGTTGGGTCTGAATTGTTTGTTGTAATTCCGAGATTCTACATATGACAATGACTTTATGTATGAGGAAAAGGTCAAGTGTTGGCATGACATGACTATCAGATGAAAGACCTTTGAGTCTAACTAGAAGATGTTGTTGTTTGACGCAAAGTTAAAACTATTTCCAAACAAACTGAACAACAAATGGTCTTAAACCCTTCATTGTTAAAAATGTGTGTGACAATGGTAGCATTGTGATATCAGGATTTTCAGTTGACACACAATCTTTTGTAGTCAACAGATAACTGCTTAAACCATACCTTGAGCATGACACATTCCCATCCATTGTTGATTCAGTTCAAGTCATCTACCAGGAAGAGCCTTCAGATGCAGATGGAGCAAACAAATGGAAAATACCAAAAGCATTTTCCTTTTCTTCTTTTCTTCTTTTCATTTCTTTGTTCTTTATTCTTATATTTGCTCAGTCATCCCTTCCATCACTACTATACTTAGGATCTGCTTCATCCTAAGTATGGGGGGAGGGGGTCACTGGCTCGGGTATTCATTCTTTGATCCCTTGCCTATCTTCCAATTAGTTGATGTTATATCTTTACTTGGGGATATTCTACCCTAACTATAGGGGGAGACAAGCCGTGCTAATGATTTAGTACATCCTAATCCTCAATCATCCCCACATTGTGTACAATTCACTATATATAGGATTAGTTGATACATAGTAAAGGGGGGCGACTAACTTCCCATTCGCTCATTAAGTATTAGACTTTTCTGTACTAAGCCTGAGTTATGTCTTTCTTTTTCTCCTTGATCATGATGAGGACTTAGCTCAATATAAGTATAAGTGGTCGTATATACATTGTATATACTTTAGCCATAACTCGTACTTTCGTATTTTTAATAAATATGACTATTACAATGGGTAAGGTTATATAACAAATTAATTGTAAAAACACACTCATAAAATCGGCACTAACACACTAATTATGCTTCTTTTATTTTTGAAATAATCTATAAAACTTGCAAAATTACAAAATACCTAAAAATTTGAAAAATGTTTTCAAAAATCACACAAAAATTTGAAAAACTTCTTGAAAAAAAGAAAAGAAAACCCCATAAAAAAGATCAAAAGCCAGACAATTTCCCCACAAAAATATATCACTGCATTGCATGAAAATTTTCCAGAATGAATTTGACACTTGAACAAGTCTAAATAAAATCCTAAGATTGGATCCTGGTCTAGACCTTAACATACCTAATTCTAGAGGATCCTGTTAAGGATTGGAATTGAGATGCTTCATTATGACTTAATTCTTTAGGTTCTGTGAGCTTGAGTTCTTGAGTCGATTTAATGTGTCTAACGAGAACCCTTCTTGTCCTTCGTATGACTCTTGGGACAGTGGCTTGAATAGAAACCTCACACTAAACACTTAGCTCAACCCAGATGGATTGTTAAAAAATCTCGGAGTCTAAGTCAGGAAGATACTAGGCCACTTCGTCAAGGGTAGCTCGGGAATCATTCTTGGAGATTTCCGAAACAAGTATTTCAAGCCACTTCTTCTAGTAGCAAGGACATCTCAAGACTTGAGACTAGATTGAGACAATGCTTCGGATGAGGAATGGTTTGCTAGCACAACATGTTCCAAGACCCCAAAATACTGGCGAACCAAAAGATTCTATATCCCTCAGGGCAAAAATAAGGATGCAGAAACAATGCAAAGCAAAGAGAAATCCAAAAAGAATCCTACACCAAAAATTCCACAAAAATATTGGGCTTCCACTGAACAAGTTTCACAAGGGAATGTGACTTAACTTGTCCATTCCCAATTCTTTTCCCATTTCTTCTAGCTTCTCCCCCATTTCGATTGTGAATCTAGCATGCACCTGGCCTTAGTAGGGAATATCTGTCTCCACAAGGGTGAAATGTCAAAGGAGTAGACTCCCTAATAGTTTAGTGATTTGTTTGGGAAGAGCTAACACAATTCACATACATGGTATCTGCCACCTAAAGGTTACAAGAGTATATGACTGAAAGGATGATTCAGACCAGGCTGTGAATTGAACTGGATAAAGGATCATAGAAGCTAGAGGTTGTTGAGTCACAAGTGCTGACTTTAACTCAGTTACGAACACATCATTAATCCAAATGTTTTAACGAAGCTTTAAACTTTTATTTTGTATGGATAAGTTTAAAAATCAAAATCATACTACCTTCTTTATTTTCCATTTCTTTATTTTATTCTTGCATCATGTATTCTCCCAATAAGTGTTTGTAATGGACTAGCAGAGCTAAGTATAGGAGGTGATGAATGCCCATTCATTCACCTTTATTCCTTTATTTTGTCTTTCAAACCCTAGTTAAATGGATGTCACTATATCTAACTTGTACAAATTAACACAATGACCTTTGCCAGTAAATAGTGTTGAAATACATGTATTTAAATAAAAAACAAATGAATAAAGAAAAGAAAAATAAAGGAAGTATTGCAAATACTAACTGACCATGAACCTCGAGACTAATTCAATATTGACTTGGTAAGCAAGGAATAAAGTAGGGGGAGATATTGGCTTAGAAATACAGACAAAAGGGCAACACCACCTAGAAATCCTAGGTGACCTATACATTGTATATGGCTGAAACTTTCACTAATTTATACACACTCTTTTACACTTCCAATAAAAATACTTCCAACATCAAACATGTACATAAAATACATAGAAAAAACGAACTTAATTGCACAAAAAAATAATGGATATTGTGTCTTGGACACAGAGATGAAAACGTTGAAACAGAAGTTCATAGATCCATATCTTCTCCATATAAACTTAAAATTGACCAAACTCGCCTTTATCCTCTAAATTAAATTAAATACTTAATGAAGGTTATTTCATTAAAATTGAAGTTTAGATACAAAATTTGCCTTTTAGGGTCCCATTGTATACTTTACCTATACATTAGTATACATATAAGTAATTCTTTGTATTTTTACTCTTTTAATATTTTTAAATATTTGCAAATATTATTTTAATTAAATTAAAACATTAAATATAAAAAAACCACTAAATTTAATTAATATATATAGAATAGAATAAAATACATAGGTAAACTTTACTTATATTTCACATAATCATATTTATTTAAATGTACAAATAAAGTTAGAAAAATAAAATAAAAATATGTAAATGCATAATTAAATATATTGTAATTAGGTAAATTACAAATATAAAATAATAATATAGAAAATACAAAATAAAAATCAAATACATCATATATAGGTAATTATACATATAATTACACTTATAAATATTAAGACAATAAATAGGTCAATAAAAATAAATAAAAATCACCTAAAATAGTACATAAAATAATAACCAACTTTCATATTTTAAAAAAATTATAAAATAATTTACTATTTTATTTATATTTAATTTCTATTTTATCTCTGTTTAGTCCTCAAATGCCTGACATGGCTCAATCAGGTCTGGGCCTAAACCGAATTTTGCAAGAAGTAGAAAAGATGCTGGTGTATAACAATCCCTCCGAATCAAAATTCAATTCGATCAAACAAAAATCGAAAAAAATAGAAGAGGGGGAGAGAGATAAATGAGAAAGAGAAATAAATATAAGTGATTCTCTCTCCTATTTTATCTATACTAATTATTAACCAGGTAAGTGTCCCTTGGTAGAACTCAAGGAAGTAGAATAGCAATACTTATATTTTTAAGAAAAAAGATATTCTTGCGGTATTTAATTTCTTCTCAAATAAAGATAGAAAAATCTTTTTATTGGTTTTAATTTTTGAAATTTTTATTTGATTTTATTTTCTAATTTCTATTTAATTTTCAAAGTAATATTTTTCATAACAGTTTATCTATAAAATAATAAGTGGAAAAATGAAGTATATAGTGGTACAATATAATAGAGAAGAAACCTCGAGCAACGAGCTAAAAAATGCGAAGAAAAATCAAATCAAAATGAAATAATAAAAAACATGTAGAAAACATCAAAAAATGGAACACAAATGAAAAGAAGAAATACGATGATGATAATATGTCCAAGGTCTAAAATGTAGTCCCAATTCTAGAGATGATGCGTAAAATGCTATACAAAAGGATAGGGTGTTTTCTTTCAAATAGGTCCTTGGTCAGGAACCTATTTAAAGAAAAAAAACTGTAGAATTTACAAATAGGTCCCTGGGTTGGGAACAAAGTGTAATTCTGCAAAATTATGGAGGTGGGATGGAAATATGGAGTTTTGTGGGAGCTTCATTATAATTTTTCCACTTTTTTGTGTGGGAGGCTAGGATTAGAAAATGAGAATGATCTGGGTCGTCCGTGTAGGACACATGGAACAAGCCTGTACCTTCCATTCTTGGGGTGTTCTTCCCCAACCCTAGAGCGTTGTGATTGTGCATCTTCAATCTCTGGCATTTCACGGTGATGGTAAATCAAAGGTGAGACCAGAGAGGAGTCGGAGGCAAGGCAAGAAGGGGGCACCTCCCTCTTCGAGCTCCCTTGTTGCGGGATGAAGGTGGTGGTCGAAGAAGTCAACTAGGGTTGAACCCCTTGTTTTGGAAGCACAACTGCCTTTCTTCTTTGATTGCCCGATGTTGACACTTTAGACGATGGATAAATGAAAGCTACACTCTAGAAGATGTATCCGACCTAGAAACAAGATATTGTTGCTCGATTCCCGATGAAATCGACCAAAAATTTAGGATAATAGCAGTTATTGAATTGTTTCCAGGAATGAAATATACGGGGAGAAGTTGAATGGATTTGGATTCAAATTGAAAGTGGAATCGATTGTGGATTGTAATTATGTGATTAGGGGACACTAATGAGGGATTTAGATTCGTAATTATGGCATGAGGATCAAGGAATTTGAGAGGGTAATGGAGTGAAGTTCACTTGAGAGATGGAGTATAGGACTCTAGTGGAGATGCTCGATGGTCGATGATTCACCGGAACACGACGCGTCATGTGGCACGATGCAAGGCAAAGAGCACCATGAAACGCCCACCCCGATCTTCCACCTTCCACACGAAGGTCCAACCTAGATCTATCACCTCCTTGGCCGGTCGTAACAGAGCTGAGAAGTTAGGTAGTTGGCAAGTTATTCTGGTGGTTGAGAGAGTTAATTCGAATGAACAAACTTTGGATCGATTTATAGGCGATTCCAAAATAAGTTAGGTTAGATCCTAGGATAGGCATGAGTTAGGTATGTTAGGGCTAGGGAAGCAATGGTTTAGATGGAATTTTAGGTGAAAGGTGATGGTGGATACACTAGGAGAAGTTAGCTTGTTAGAACATAATGCTAACAACCAATCTAGAGGAAGATGAACTAGGTGTTGACACGTGTCAGCACCTGGTTGGCAAGAAATTAAAATCATGTTACTAATTATGTAATAAATGATAAATATCACTAATTTAAATTGGTATAAATAAAAATATGTATATAATTTAATTACCTTAATTATATAATAATTTATTTTGGTAAATAACACATATTTGATAAAATATAAATCTTATATTAAAAATAGGTATAAATAATAATTGATAAATAGATATTGCATTTTTTATTTATTAAGTTGATAAAATTATTAATTTTATATTTATTATTTATTAGTATAATAAATATAGTGTACATGAATTTTTTCCAGATTTTAATATATTGAATTAAATATATTAATAAATACATGTATATACTATACATGTCAAATTCATCAATAAATAAAGGTATTTTATTTATATAAAATATTAAATAGTGTCGAAAAATTGTGAAATATATGCTTAAAATACCAGATTAAAAAAATAATTAAATTATAAAATCAATAAAACTATAAATAATGTGTTCTAAAGAAAATAAATAACTTAGTAACACAATAGTCAATAGAACTCAAAACCGACTTTTTGCAAACAGACTCCGATTTTAGTGAAATTACCTTTATTAATTAGATAATATGATTTTATGAATTTTGAAGGTAAGTAGAGTGAAATTGGAATTCATATGAGAAAGTTATGATGTTCAGAAGTGGAGAAATTTGCTATTTGAAAGTTGGATTTCTTGGCATACATACAAGACAATATTTTTAACTTATTTTCATATTTTTTATAGATTTTTTGAAATAAATAGGAAAAAAATTTGGTGAAAAATATTACAAATGAATTAGTTTAAATATTTGATGTTTTTATAAATATTGGATAAATAATGAATAATGTGTGCAGTGTATAATTAATTCTTTTTATGGTTTTGTTTCCTTATCTCCCCCTACTTATTTGTTTGTCGACCAATCTATGTTGACTTGGTCTCGGAAATTAGGTTATATAAATATATATTGCATCTATATTTATAGTTTTTCAGTCATATTGTGCATATATACATATTTACAACTAGCCTTCTTTTTGTTTTCTTTATTATTATTCATTTCTTTATTTACATGTTTTTGATGCATAAAAGTGCATTTTTATTCATGAATGTTATTTTGATAAAAATGGGAATTAATGGATATTTACAGTATTTGTTAAGGATTTTAAGATAAAATGCAGATGGAATGTTAATGAATCTTGGATTCATAAACCCCCTATGCTTAAACTTTGATAGTCGCTTAGCAAACACTTATTTGAAAAATATGGGAAAAACAAATAAAGTTAGAATGAATTTGTTTTCCTAAACCAACTCATGAGAATAGATATATGATATAGCTTGCTCGGGCCTAAAAGAAGCATTTTGTCGGAGCCTTAAGTTGGATTAAAAATTTAATCTCAAAAGTCCTCAAGTTCCACAAATCCTTATTTATGTTCACCTCAACAGCCAGCTCAGATCAACTCATCCATATCGCTAACGCTATCAATCCTTGAGGTCAATAAGTATTGTGTGTGAATTATGTTAGCTCTCCCTACTTAAAGAAGCGAAGAAACCGCTCGTCCTAATAATACACTCCCATTGGTTCGTCATCTAGCTACTCTTTCCTCAAGGAGGGGGATATTCCCTTCTAAGGTCAGGTCGTATTGTGTCCACAATCGAATATAGAGAGAATGTAGAAGAAAGAGAAAAGAAATGGAGTGTGACCAGTGTAGTTGCATCTCCATATGAAGCCCATCCAGTGTAGCTAAGTCTCCACTAAGGATGTGCAAGCCCTTTGGAAGCTTGGACCGTTGTGGTCATATCTGGTATTTGGTAGCTTCTCTTTTGATTAGCTTTGCAATGTTGCTTGCGATACAACAATCTTTTTTTGCCTCGATGGTTATGGAGTATTTTATTTTCGTCCATGTTTTGAGGTCTTGGAAAAATTGTGCCAGCATATCCTTCCCACATCCGAAGCATTATTTCAACCCCACAACTCCAGTCTTTAGACGTCTAAACTACTTGACAAGGATGAAAATTCACAAATAAAATGAACTGCCCTTAGCAACCCCGTACAAGTCAAGATAAGTGCAAAGTGCATGAGTCCGGAATTGGTTTCACTGATGAAGAGTTAAACGTATGACACCAAGTGTTCTAAATAGGCAAGTTTAAGTTGACTTCCCAAACATTGTCTCATGGAACCCAATGATTTAAGTTAATAACTTGAAGAGTCTAAATTTCAGTTCCTAACTAGGCTCCTTACATTGAAAGGTAAGGCAATAATCAATCTCCATCCTTTAGACTATTTCTAATCATTCGTTCGAGAAATCAAATTTATTCTAAAAAATGCTAATGCAAATGCACCCATGTTTACTAATTTTATGGATTTTCATTATTTTATGATTTTTATGAATTTTAGGATTTTGTATTTTTTATGGATTTTTCAATTTTATAAAAAAGTCTATGCACAAGAATTTTACAAGATAAATTAGTAATATTTTATTTTTATTAAATAATTAATGAATTTTACAAATTTTGTATATAAAGAATTTGAAATATTTAATTATTTTATACATATTTTAATAAATAGGATTTTATATAAATATTATACATATTAGATAAATATTTTAAATTAAGACTTTTAAATAAGGATCTTACACATATTTTACTTACTTACAAGGATTTTATAAATAATAAATAAATAAATGGATTTTAAATTAACCTTGCCCAATATTATATGGATTTTATAGATAAAGAAAATACATAAAGTACGAGTAATAGATGCAAGTATATATAATATATACACACCCCCTATACTTAGCTTAGGATATGTCCTCATAGCTTCAATAGAGACAAAGGAGGACATAACTCATGCTATGTAAAAGTGGGTGAAAAGGATAAAAAGAATAGAAGTCACTCGACCACCCTATACCTACGATAAGGTCATCGTAAGCATAGTGGAAGACAAAAATATGGTGACTGAGAAAAGAAATATACAAACAAAGGAAAAAAAAGAAAGAAATGAAAATGAAATAAAAAAATCACTTTGCCCCTCCTATACTTACGATAAGGTATCCCACATATGGAAAAGAATGCGGGCAAAAATTAGGGACTAGTGATTAGTGTAAAAGAAAGGAAAGCAAAAGAAAAGTAAAAAGACTAAAATCGAAAAACACAAATCAATGGGCAATCCCCCCTATACATAGGATCTGGTATCCTACGTATATAAAAAAGAGCAAAAAAAATGGGGACGATTGTGGACTACGAAGAATATACAGGTGGTGGTGTACTCTAGAAAATCAAAAGGCTTACAGATCTCTGTATAGAATGACATGAAGTGGAAAAGTAGTCACGCATCATGTACAAAGTGGACCACTCAACCTGGGTCATACTAAATTGTCTGTTGTGCTCATGTGTACTGATCCCTGGTTGAACAAGTAGAGTTGCCTCTGTATGTGAACTTTCTAAATGTCATAGGTATCTCTACTACAATACACGTCTTTGGAGTTAGACCACAGAAGGTGTCTAAAGTGTATCCGTCACATCAACTTACTCTCTGCGCTTAATAGACTGAATGATCTATGAAAAATAATCGGCTAACTCTCATGCTGGATTATGTGTATTCTAAATCTACGGAATTAAGATGTCTACTGCAACTGGCTGCTCATCAAGATCTGATGTGAACTATGTGTTTGAATGTGAACAGACATTTGAAGAACTAGTTATCATGTCATCTACCCTATCCTCATGTAGGACATCGTGGGTATCAAAAAATGCTCTCAAGGTCATGAGACTGTGACTCCTCTATGTGCTGGCAATCCTTTGCATGACTGGTGTCCTCTGAAGTAAATGACAAAACTGATCTGAGACTGTTACATCCTCTCACCATCTCAATGTGTATCTCTCCACTATCTGTGTAGTTAGATACTCTCCCAGCATCATAATCAAAGAGTGCTCTCACTGTATGAAATAAGGGTCTCTCGAGAATGATTAGAGCAAGGTGTAACTACGTAGGGAACATCATATCTAGGACACTAAAGTCCAGTGGAAACCGACAAACCTTGAACACTCACAATAATGTTCCTCAACACACCTCTAGATCTCTTCACAGATCGACATGCAAACTGAGTTTTACTCGTGATTAGTAAAGATACCTAGCTTGAGCTTATCATGCAAAGAAGATGGGATCAAATTAATCTAGGAACCATTATCTAAGAGAGTACGGTGGAATGCAGCATTTGCAATCTGGTATGTGACATTGTGAGCTCCAGAATCTCTCTTCTAATTAGGTACCTTGTTCTGAATCACACATAAAGTGGCCTTGGTCAATACATGTTTATCAACTCGTGATTTCCTTTTCCTACTTGTTGTGCATTTGTTCCTCAACTGATTCTTGAGTGTAGGAAAGTGATCTAAGGCATCATGAAGTAGAATATTCAGAAAAATGTGGTCTTTTCAATAAACGAACAGTTTCTAGAGCGACAACATTATTTTTGGCATTTTCTTCCTTTTCCATACAAAGCAACGAAAAAAGGAACAACAAAATTCTTTTTTATTTTCATCTAAAGTGGAATCGACATGTACATTGAGAGTCTCATAAATATGTACAAAACTCTCTAAAATGGGAAAAGAAAAATATGCATCGGGAGTATCTGCATGGTTTGCTGTGTTATCTTCATCTGACACGTCCGTGTCCATTTCAACTATCTCTGCATCACTCCCATCTCTCTCATCATCATGTTGGACATCCTTCACGTCCTCATCATTATGGTGGTTCTCCTCCTCAGCATCAGAATGTGTGTCATCATGATCATCATGGATTGATTCTTGCTCCTCATCATGTACCCTCTTCTCCTCTCGATTAGGTGCTCGTGGTGATCTATTGTTCTTGAGACTAATGAAGTTAGATAAAAATTCAGGAAAACATATCGTACATGTGGTGGTGTCTAAACTAATCTGAATGACTCCTCTTGTTATTCAGATTCATCTAGGCGATGGTGAACCCGCTCCATCTCTATCCTATGCATTGTCTAGAGCATGCTCAATGTATCCATTTTCTAGTTCAATGCCATGACCTATGAATACATCTCAGACTCGGAGTAGTGTCCTTGGTTGTCTACTCTCCCCAGCTAGAAGTGTGTTGTTGTGGCATGTAAGGTCAAGGAGATCTCTGAGGTGTAAAGAAAGATTGACGTTGCCGGTGCTGATAGGCATGTGGATATGTAGCAGGATATTGATGTGAAATGTGGTCTTTAATAGGCGTGCTGTTGAGACTATTGATGTGTGTAATGCTGGCGATGATAAAAATGTGGATGTCCATGCTGCTGTTGAATATGATGTTGTTGCTTGTGGTGGTGTACGCTCTATGGAGTAAAGTGTGGTGAAGGTTGAACATGAGCGTACCACATCCCATTGATCTCAAGAGTAACATGAGAATCAACATCAACATATCTAGGGATAGTGTTCTGACTCGAGTTGGCATTAAACGGATCCTCATGCCAATCAATTTGTGTAGTTTCGATAAGCTGTACTAGCTCGCTCTGAACAAACTGAATCTAACGGGTAAGAGGAGTTGGTAAAGATCTCCGTAAAGGCTGAGAAGTTGAAGGAGTGCAAGATTGGTGGTACCAAAGCTGCAACTTTGTCACCTTCTTCGTCAGATCGCTCAACTACTGAGGAAGTGATGAGAGTTTCTCCAACTATCATAGTGGATGTAGCTCTTGGACTTGTTTATGAATCACATTGACTAATGTAAGCTTGTCACTAAAAAATCCCATGTCATATTATGAATTAGACTCTGAAACATGCGCCACATCTGATTCTCCTGGTGGTGTGGTGGTTGTTGGCCCTTCTATAATGCTCGAGTGGAATCAACAACATGTGAATTTTCTGACATCCCCTCAAAGATAGACCAAACTGACATGGCATCCCTATTCAGATAAATTCTGCCACATGTGATGCTTACCAGGACTTGGATATCATCTTGGAGTCCTCAAAATATTCTGAACAAGCTCCATTAATGGTATCTTGTGACGAGGGCATCTCTCTGTCAAATCCTTGAATTGATCCAATGCCTCATGGAATGACTCATGCAGTAACTCTGTAAAATTGGAGAACTGACTCCTCATCATATTCGTCCATCCCATAGAAAAATATTTATGTAGGATTGTAGACTTCAGATCATCCCATGTAGAAATATCCCTCCCCAAGTGACTCAGCCAATAAAGCACTGTATCTGCTAAGGCGAAGAGGAAGGCCTTGAGGCGTATAGCCTCCTACATAACTCCTAGATAGCTAGCCATACCACAAATTATCTTGAGTTGTTGTAAGAAAGAAAACGACTCCTCTGAAGTGTTCCCATAGTACTGGGAAGAAATAAATGAAGGATGGCCATAACTCGTATGACTCTTGATTCGGTGGTAATCAAATCCACTGGTGTAGTATCCTAGCTCTCCAGGTCCATACACATCTCGTAAAGTAGGGGAACTATTGGACATGCGAGCCCATGGAGAGCCATTATGCAATAAATGGCATTGCAAATATCATTCCCTGATCTGAAATGAAGAATAATAAATTTGCATATTGTTCCCTTAGTACAATTAGGGTTATGTAGCAGGGCCATCTCGATGATCATACAGTTGTTGATTCAATTGTTGAATCACAAAGGCTGGTGCTTGGATGAATATCTAAAGAGTTAGATTCATGACTCATAAAGCAGCATCAAATGATTATTAAGATATGATCTCCAACCGGAGTAGGAGATGGCAATCCTTTATCCATGGGCTGATATCTAACTGACCTCTTGATGAAAGTACTCTACATAGAAATATAGATTCAGAGGTGTTAGATATTTAGGTTAAGGGAGTTGACTTAACGAGATTGAGATAATGAAAGGCCTATATCGTATGTTGTCACAATGTAGGCGTGTATCTCTGATCGGAGACAGAATTTGGTACCATATGTCTAAGTATGTACATTTGGTAGACCAATAGGTTGATGGCCTAATCAAGGTCAATACACCCACGTGCTGGTGTGCATACAAGGGCATATGAGTAATATAATCTCTCAAAGGGATCATACAGGTTCATTTACTAAAACAGAAGACATGAGCTCACTTAAGAAATATTGGGAACAAATTCGGTGTAGGTCTCTCTTTGGAAACATGACTGAATTTATAGGTTTGATATATGCTTTTAGAAAGTATATGATTAATACCTGGGTATGATATATGATTTTGGAAAGTATATGATCGATACCAACTCCCATGATCTAATGAGAAACTTAATGATAAAACCATGAAGGAGAACAGTCTAAATAGATCTATAACTTCGGGTTTATTCTAGGTTTTCCAGTATGTAGGTTGTACAGGTATTAGGAATACCTGAGGGTGATGTCATCATAAACGACTATATAATCATGACATTTCCATTCTGAGGGAGTGATGAAACATGTCTAGATTTATTGACTCCTCTCATAATGAAGTGATCTGATCTTAGTCCAAATAGTTGGACACAGATCTGAACACGATTCAGATATAATGAGAAGGTTAGATCTACAACTTTGATTTAATCAAACATCTGTCAGAGGTCCTCGAGATTTGGATTTGAGATGCCATCTCGATATCCAAGTCACTATGCGTGTAACGTACAATCATCCTATCCTTATCTTTAAGAATCCGCAGAGAAAGTGCATTATCCTTGAATGAGTTCAAGGATATTTTCGTTGTTGATAATGTGTCAGAGCATTGAGGAAAATTGATAATTAAATGTGATTAATTATTCATGAATAATATGAATTTGATTCGTATAGGATTGTTAATCTAATATGATTAAATGTGATTTAATTATCAAATATGTGAATAATGTGAATGTGATTCACGTTATTTGGGTACATAAGAAGAGTCATCTTGGATAATTAAATGTGATTTACTTATCAAAGATATGATTAATATGGATATCTCTATCCATAATAATCATTGATATTGTAAATTTGATTTATAATTTGTTGGAGAGATTTATTTGTAAATAGAATTACAATTATATGTTGTTATGAATTGGATTCCGATAAACAATTAATTAGAAATATAATTTACATATTATGTTGGATGTATGAATGGTATTCATATTTATCAATGGCATTACTGACGTTTTCACAAATTAAATTTGAAATTATTTTTGTGAAGATAAATGCAATAATAGTTGTTGCATTTTAATATATATATATATATATAATATTAAGGACGAAAAACCACCAAAAGTGGGCATCCACCATGACCCATTCAAAGGTGGGGATGACCACCCTCTTTTTAGGGTGGTGGTTGCCTCCTTGTTATCATTTTATTATAGTTGAAATTAAAAGAAATAATTTTTATCTTTATAAAGGGATATATATAATTATATTAATTAAATTTGTTGTTGCAAATTTGTAGCAACAAATCATGCCCTTTATTAATAACATCTTAATCTAAATCATTGGATTAAGAGGGCACATGGATTGAGATCCATATACATCCAACTAGTATAAAATGAAGGGTAGCCCTTGCCTTTTATACTACACACATAATTCCAAGAGGAATTAAACTCTCTCTCCATCTCTCTCTATACACACCAAGTCTCTCTCTCTCTCTCCTCCTTAAAGTATCTGTCCACACTAAACCCTAGAGAGGGTCGTCGTCACATCGTTGTGTCGCTGCTTCGACCATTCGTGGATCTCCGTCCTCCTTCAGTGCTTCGTGAAGAAGACGTTGGATCTC
The DNA here is from genome assembly GCA_037367405.1 of Ottelia alismoides. Taxonomy (NCBI): domain Eukaryota; kingdom Viridiplantae; phylum Streptophyta; class Magnoliopsida; order Alismatales; family Hydrocharitaceae; genus Ottelia; species Ottelia alismoides. The sequence goes on from JAZKJV010003126.1 coordinate 653,899, forward strand.
GTGAGACGAGATCAGGATATTCGTTTGCTTGGATCATCAACATGGATTGCGAGGAGCACGCGTTTCATCAATGCACTCGCATGCATCTCCTCCCATCGGATCAGATTTGAGATGGGAGGTCTCTTATTTTAGAGACTCGATCGCAACCATGCTTCAAGAGGTAACATTAATACCTCTGGTGGTTTAGATTGAAATGATCCGAGAAATGTTCTCGGATCATGTGGTTTCATATTTTTACTTTTTTTTTAAATTCGATTGCCCCGAGTAACTAGTATGACTACTCGTTCGATTGCCTATTATGCGATCTCCGCACTTCCATGACGCTCTTAAGGATTTTCCCATATCCTTCAAGTGGTATCAGAGCTAGTTTGGAGGTTTAGGATATGATCCATAAACCTAAGATGAAATGGACATTTTTAAGTTGTGTGAAGTTTCATTGTATTTTATTCTCACAACCATGTTTATTGCATTTTTCACCCTATTTAAATGATTTAAACGTGAGTTTATCACATGGATTATGTTTTTCATTAAATTATCAAACCATAGGACTTGAGTTTTCATGATTTGGTATCTGTTAGCTCAAGTTATGATTGTTTTAGTAGACGTGTATCGACTGTTACGTGATTGGTATTTTAGAACATAATCAAGAGAAAACCATGGTTTTAAATGCCTAGAAATACGTGTTTATCACTTACGTTTTGTTATAAATCAAATTGGAAAACCAAGGAAATTTAGTTTTCTTGATTTGAAGTTTATTTCCTCCAGATATGCTAATTTTAGTAAGCATGGGTCACTGCTGGAAATTACATACTTGATCATGAACCTTGTGACTGTCATTCAACTAAATTAATGGAAATTAATGGTTAATTTCCTGAAATAATTATTGATAAATATTTTTGAAATATTTAAAAATGATGATTATTTCCTCGAATGACATTGCCTTAACCGAAATTGATAACATAATTGATCTTAATCACAATTGGTTACATCCTTTCCAACAAACATTTATGCTTTAATAAGATTGGGGATTTGTTTAGAAAATCTCCTTATAATATTAATCAAAATTATTTTGATAAATACTATATGGTATAACTTCAGTTAAAAGACCTATTATCATCTCAAATACAAAATGATCAAATCGTATTATCCTGACTTGAGGGGATAAGATGTCTAGTCTGGGATCGTTGGGGTAGCAGGTTGCACCGTGAGTGGTTTGTCCCACTCCTGTCGGTACTGGTAATGACAACAGGTATTGAAAGAATAATGCTTGAAGTAATCATAATATATTTTTCTATAATTAAAATTTGAATAATACATATTTTGGGATTATACCATCCTTCAAGTAATAATAATAATTGTTTGTTGGTTGATAAATTGTATTGATAATTTATTTAATATGATTAAATTAATTATATCCAATTAAACCATTATATTATGAATAGAGTAGTAATTCCCTTGGAATAATTAATCATGTGAATATGATTCATAATGATTAATTAAAATTTGAACAAGATATAGAGGATCACATAAGTGACATCCATGGTCTTCCATCAAGGCAAATGGTTCCGTCGCCAGGGATTGTATGAAGGAGATGCATGTCCGAAGTGACATCTCCTGCATACAAGCGCGTCTGGATCGGGCTCTTTGCTTCTCGAAAGAGTAAGGCCGTATGTGTAGTGACCCTAATATCGATTCCTCATATTATTTAGGTGATATTGAATTGCGTACAGAAAGTTCCAATCCTATTGACGGTTGGTTCAATTAACGATTGGTCAACATCACATTAGTGGTGGTGGGCTCTGGTGTTAAAGATCGAATTCGGAATGCGAGTTGGGCATGCAAGACGGAATGTGTTCCAGCTTCTTTTTATCCAAGTTGCAAGTTCTCATGTTATTGGTATGAACTAATGATAAGAAAGGAGATCCCAGATCTTTCTTGAGATATAATGGTAAGTATATCTCTTACATCAAAAGTGAATAAGGTAATCATCTTTCGTTTTGACAAGGCAAGATGACTTTGTTATAAAAAATCCTAAATTAAGGTAAAATATGTATATATATATTATTTATTTATGCATATTTCTTATTTCAGATAATCCCCATTAGAACCCACTCAAAACTGTACTCAATAATAAGCAGTAAAATATCTTGGATTTGATCAATGATTAAGATGTTTTACTTGCAATTGGACACATAATGTTTGTAGTTGCAATGGGCAAGTTTCCTCATAATAATGATGAATGACAATTAAATAGACAATAGGACAACATCCTAGGGTTTGTATGTTTCTATAGTCTTGATCTCTCATCGAGTGTGCTTTGGAAGTATCATGTCGATGATGATCGTAGTTGTTAAATAATCCTTATAAAATCTAAGAAGATATTTTGGCATACATATGTGCGCTCAACATTTAATCATGAATGACATGGTTCACTAGATTATGTAGAATGGTAGCTCAATAAGAGATGATATACTCAAAATGTTTGAGTACCTACTTGAACCAAAAGTCTTTTAGAGTTTAGCTAGATGTAGATAAGATTATTGTCATCATTCTACTATCTATACTCTAGTCTTTCAGGAAGCTTCATAATATTCATATTGTAGGAATTAAATGAAGTATATATAAATGTTGCAATACTGTTATATTGAAATCTTATGAGTTCCACATAAGATATCATTTTATCTTAAGAAAGGGTAGTTTATAGATGAAGGGAGCATAGTGGAAGCATGGGTATGACCAAATTAAGATGGAAAGTCAAAGAGTTGAGTGCACTTTTGTGATTTCCACACATATGACATCCAAAGAGTTGGATGAATGCCAATATTGCAACAAGATGATGTGTTGATAGTATGACTATCAAGTCTATTTAGGATCCTCAAATAAGATCTCGGATAGTACATCAGAATAATCTACATATAATCATTGAAATAGACTTGCTTACTAGAAAAGATCAAAGTCTAATAATTGCATCTCATTCTCCTAATAACACTTATAATTGGTTGCATATGTTTTAGAGAATGGAAAATTTGATCTTAAGGTTTAATAGTCATCCACATGGATATTGATGCAATTGTTGCAACAATCTCTACTAGATAGATAGCCATCATATTTTTAGTGGGAGAGCCCATATTTTAGAGAATGTCTCTATTACATATATATTGGAATACACTCATTGTTTATTTCTAAATGCTGGAAATAAACATGAATTTGGAATAGACCTATCATAAAGAGTTATGATGGATATATTTCAGATAGTAGTCTGACATTTGGAGGACTCTATTAATGAATGATTCGTTATCATTTCTAATACTGAAAATTAAACCTTAAAAGATCCATAGGTGGATGAAGATCATTTGACAATGATCTAGAATCGAACCTTGGATATACTTTTATTTATAAGATCAATAAACTCATAAGATATTGAACTTTAGATTGTCTAAATATTTAAAACATACATACTTATGAATATTATATTCAAAGTAAAAATGTCCAATACACCCTTCTCTAGGAATGGGGTTCAATGTCAAGGTATTCAAGATCCCATACATATTAATGTATGTGAATCATGTATACCAAAATAAATATTAGTGATATGCGATATAAATTAATGATTATTTGTGATATGAGATTTTTTCTTCACCTTAGAAAGCTTTGAAATGTTCACAGATTTCACATTTTTGGTTTAGAACAAAAGTTCAAGGAAGATGAAATGAATATGATCTAACTTAGGTAGCATGTACCTATTAGATAAATCAATGAATACCTTACGAAGAAAGGAATATCATTCCTATCTCACTCGTCCCAATACACCTAAACTCAATAAAGTTGTAGGGAGATGCAATTGGATCATGTGTGACATGATTTGATCAACGATGAATATTAGGATAATTATATCTTAGTTTCAAGGTATATATGTATTAAGACTACAATATATATCCATAATAAGGTTCCATGCTCGTTAGCTGGAATCTAGCACCTGAGAGTGCTACTTCATTAGGAAACTAAAGTACATTGTTTGATACCTACTTTATGACCTTGAGATTATCAAAAGATTTCATCTCAAAGGATATGATTATTAGAGGATGACTCTCTTCAGAATCAAGATGAAAATGAAGTGAAGGAAGATGAAATTGAAGTGAAGGAACTCATTTAATCTTGAGAAGATAATGAAGCTCTTGAAATCGTAATCTAAAAGGATAATTAAAGATGAAACACTCATATCACTTCAAATGAGTTTGAGGGTGGATTCAATGCGTCAGTTAAGTCTCACAAATGATCTTACTTCGTATGATGAAGCTTCCAAGGATCATGACATGGAGAGATGGATGTTAGAAATAAAGTCTAAAGTATTCTTCATATACAAGTGTTGTATATGAACCCTCGAGAATCCACATATAAGGGTGATGAATATATGATTCATTAACATTCTGTCTGCAATTTTGACTTAAACCCTTAACAATTACATTTAAATAACCACTAATTTCTATCATTTATCAAAACCACATTCATGAATAAAAATGCACTTTTATGCATCAAAAACACTTAAATAAATAAAAGAATAAAAATCAATAAAAGAAATAAGGCAGATTGTAAATATGTAAATATATACAATATGACGTATATAATTTAAATATAGTTGAAATATATATCTATATAACCTAACCTCCGAGATCAAGTCAGCATGAATTGGTCAACAAACAAACAAGTAGGGGAGATAGAGAAATAAAATCATAAAAAGAATTAATTATACACTCCACACATTCTTCACTATTTATCAATTAATTATCAAATCATCATTGATTTTTAATTAATTCAAGTAATATATTTTTCACCAAACTCTTTTCCTAATTATTTCTAAAAATGGATAGAAAAATATAAAAATAAGTTAAAAATACTATCTTGTATATATGCCAAGAAATCCAACTTTTAGATTGTCAATTTCTCAACTTGCAAACATCATATCTTTCTTGTATGAACTCCAATTTCACTCTACTCACCTTTAAAGTTCATAAAATAAAATTCTTTATTTAATGAAGGTGATTTCGCTAAAATCCGAGTCTGTTTGCAAAAAAGTCAGTTTTGGGAGCTAATGACCCTTGGGTTTCTCGGCTATTTGATTTATTTAGAACACATTATTATAGTTTCATTATTTTTATAAATTTTTATTATTTTCTTGATCTTGTATATCAACAATGATTTTTTTAATATTTTTTGACACTATTTAATATTTTAAATAAATTAAATACCCTAATGTATAAATGAATTTGACCCGAATAATATATACAAGAATTTATTAATAAATTTTAATTAATTAATTCAAATATGGAAAAATTCACATATTCTCTATATTTTGCTAATAATTAATAAATATAAAAATGACATGTTATTTATTAATTTATTAAGTAAAAAATAAAATGTTTATTTATTAAGTATTCTATTTAGATATTTATTAATATTATATTTATATATCATAAACTATTCATTATTTAAAAAAATTAATTATTCCAAAATTTAGATAAATTGATTATTTATATATTTTATTTTTATTCCTACATAAAATAACAACATTTATTATTTAATATCTAATTTTTACTATATTTATTCACTTAACCTACTAGGTGTTGACACGTGTCAGCACCTGGGTTGTCTTCTTCAAGAACTGAGATGTTGAAATTCTTATAATCGACCTTCTTCACCTAATTTTCCTTCTACCATTTTAACACCTTCACTAGATCTTAACCATCCAATCCTTACACCTAACAACACCAACTCATGCCCGACCTTCGATCATTACCTAACCCTCACCAACCTTCCTATAAAAATTCCTAATGTTTGTTCATTCAATCTAACTTTTCCTAACTACCCCAATTCCAAAACAACCTCGTCGACTCCTCATCTTTCCTACCTTGCCCTGGCCACCTTCGGTGGTGACATCACCTCATAGCCGCTGTGTAGGGAAGGAGGTGCATCGTAGGATAGTTCCAAGGTTGAAGCTTGGCCTTACATCACCGTGTCACGTGCGTACAACTTCGGGAACCACCACCTGTCGAGAGACTAGCGAGGTTCATATAACATCTATCCCAGGTGACTTTATTTGCCTCATATCCCTATTCCATTTATTTTCCCATCCAATTAGTTTAGATAATCACCTAATTAGATGACCTAATTCTCGTTTTATCGATTACCGTCGAAAGCCCTCTTCAATTTGATATACACTTCGTCTAATTCAATCTAAAATTCATATTTTTTTGGAACTATAATACTGCTGCAAGAACCATCAATCCAAGGTCGATCCATTGTGGAATCAAGCATTCTAATCTTTGTAGGTTGGTGAACTATTTGGATGTGCATTCATATTCTTTTAAAGTGAAGTGGAGACTCTCTTATGCCATGTTATGATCAAGAACAGAACCAACACTGTCATTTTTGGAAGCTTCATATGCAAAATTTAGCAGGAACTTTCATTAGACTCTTCATTGCCCTTCTTTGATCATCCCCACCACAGGAGAGCTCGAAGGGGGTAGGAGACCTCCTTCTGTCCCTACTGGAGAAGCCACAACGTCCGGCTACCACTGTTGAGCTATGGAGCAAAGATTCCATTGTCGTCGCTCTTCAGATCAGGGAAGAACAACCCCGACCTCCATACACTATAGGTGGTTGATGCATGGCACCGACCGATGATCCAGATCGTGCTGAGCATTCTAATTATAGCCGTTCATTATCAACCTATGGAAAGATTGCTTAGAAGCCCAATAGAATCTCTAGAATTTGTCTTTGCTTCAGAAGTTTATAGAAATTATGTTTAGGTCCCCATGTAGGGACCTAAATGTAAGAAAACTTATTTTCGTTACTTTTTAGTCCCTCCCAGGGACCAAACTGCAAATAGTTTATTTTCTTTTTTATGAATTTCTACCACTGTATTGAGTGGATCATTTGGACACTTTATTGTCATCATTTTTCATCGATTTTTCTAGGGTAGTTACACAACTACCATAGCGAGGTTTTATTACATGTTTGAGATTTTTCATCGTGTATTTGATTTGATTTTTCAAACTTCGCATCTGCTTAAAATCTTACTTGAGTTTTCTCTTCGAGCCCGTTGCTAGAGTTTTTCATGGATCTACTATATAGTATCATCATACATATTTCTACCATCTATTGCTATATTGTAGATCACCTTTGTTTTGAAAAATATCACTTTGAAAATAAAATAAAATTTGGAAAAGATAAAAATCAAATTAAATTCACAAAAATTAATACTGATTAAAAAGAGTTTTCCCTTTTTCTTCGAGAAGAGATTAAAAATCACAAAAATTTCCCTTTTACTCAAAAATCTAAATATTGTTATTCTGCTTCCTCGAATTTGACCTAGGGACACTTAACTGGTTAATAATTAGTGTAGATAAAATGGGAGAGAGCTGACTTATTCTTCTTCACTTTATTCTCTCTCTCTCTCCTATTTTATTGATTATTGTTTGATTAGTCGAAATTTTATTTCGAGCGGATATTTTACACTGACCCTTCCATTGTTATGCTCTCAAAATCTCAGTTATCATAGGGTAAGATCCACTTAGGTGCAAATGAATCCTCAAGAGAAAGAGGGAATCTGATGAGAAGGTAGAGACCTTCAAAGCACGGCTCGTATCCACGAGATACACACGAAGAGAAGACATCACTTGCGCTGAGACTTGCCCCTCTCTAACCATACTTGAACCTATCAGAGTATTGCTAACTATAGTTACACAACTTTACTATGACATCTTCAAGATGAAAGTCAAGATTGCATTCCTCTATGAGTTCCTCATCGAGGATATTCATATGAAGTAGCCCTAGGGCTTCACAGTTGAGGAAAGCAAGGTGTGTCAGCTTAAGAAACTCCATCTATGGACTCAAATAAGCTTCTTGTCTTTGGAACAATAGATTTTATGAAATTGTAAATGTTATGATTTCAGATAGAATCTTGATGAACTGTGTGAAGCTTAGTGGGAGTTCTATTATGTTCATCATGTTAAATGTAGATGATATCCTAATCATTTGGAATGATATAAGGATAATAATAAGTGTTTTATAATATGGTTGTTCCATACCTTGAGATATGATCTGAAGGTCACCTCTTATTTATTTGTTTTGAAAATGTTAAGAAGCAAAGAGAAGAGGGTGCTGGGATCGTCACATTAAGTGGTCTACCTTGGACATGTTCCATTCTGGGAAAACTCCAAGGAAGGCTTCGTTCCCATAAGATATGGTACTGACCTATCTAAAGGGATAATACCTCAAAGATTTGAGGAAGTGAATGCAAAAACAACTTGCCATTGTGCATCAGACATGAGAATCTGAGTGAATGCTAGATGTGTACAAAAGTCAGATGTCTATCGTGTAGTGGGAGTAGTAAGCTGTTATAAATCCTACAATGGAGATAAAACACTTGATTGCAGTAATAACAATATCTTCAATGATGATAAGACCTTTGAGATAGTGATATCAAAGTCTTATCATCAAGAACTTAAGACATTATAGATAGTGATCTAAAAGATCTTAATAGCAGATGCCTTATATGACATAAGATGGGTCTTAGTCTTAGGAGATAGTAATATTCGAGGAATTCTGATAAGGATGATAGAAATTTACTGGTTATAACGACTATTGAGTTTTAGTGTCAAAGAAACTATCACTTCTTTAATAATATTGACTATTAGTTGCATAAGATGTAATATTCGCATTAGATGCGAGCACTGTCGCTAGAAGATATGCAAGTACCGTAAAATGACTTGGCATAGTATCTCGAGAACAGAGTGACTGATTAGCCTACCTAGCTATTTTTCTAAATAGCCTATGATTTGTCACATGAGCATGGGTTTAATGATTATCCCATTAATGGATCTTTGGGCTAGGAAGATACTTGGACATGGGAGCCAACAACAAGCAATAATGCAATAAACGTTATTGCAAATATTATTCCCTGATCTGAAATAAAGAATAATTAATTTTCATAATAGGTCCTTTAATACAATTAGAGTTATGTACCATGGCCACCTTGATGATCATACAGTTGTTGATTCAATTGTTGAAGCATAAAGGCTAGTGCTTGGATGAATATCTAAAGAGTTAGATTGGGGACTCATCAAGCACCGTTAAATGATCATTAAGAGATGATCTCCAACCTGAGTAGGAGTTGGAAATCATTTCTCTCATAGGCTGATATCTAATTGACCTCTTGATGTAGGTCCTCTGCATAGGAATAGAAATTCGGAGGTCTTAGATAAATTATGTCAAGGAGTTCACTTAACAAGATCGAGATAAACAAAGACTTATTTCATGATGTAGGAGTTCATCCTTTGACCAGAGACAGATGTGTTACAATATGTCTGAGTATGTACATTTGTCAGACCAATAGGTTGAGGGCCTAATCAAGGTCTATACACCGATGTGCTAGTGTGCATAAAAGGGCATATGAGTAATACAATCTCTCAAAGGGATCATACAGGATCATTTACTGAACCAAAAGACATGAGCTCACTCATGAGATATTGGAATCAAATTCCATGCACTATCGTCTCACTTTGGAAGATTGACTGATTTTGTTGGTTTAATATATGCTTTTAGAAAGTATAAGATCAATACATGGGAATGATATAAGCTTTTTAGAAATTATACAATTGATACCAACTCCTAATGACCAAATGAGAAACTTAGTGATAAAATCCTAAGGGAGACAATCTAAATAGATATAAAACTTTGGGTTTATTCTAGGTTTTCCAGTCTGAAGGACGTACATTGATTAGGAATACTGAGGGTGATGTGATCATAAACGATTGTATAACATGACGCTTCCGTTCCGAGGGAGTGATGAAACAAGTCTGAATTTTAGTGACTCATCTCATAGAGAATTGATCTCATCTTAGTCCAAATATTGGACATTGATCTGACTGCGATTCAAATACAATGAGAAGATTAGATTTACATGTTTCATTTAGTCAAACATCTGTCGGAGGTCCTCGAGATCAAGATTTGAGATGTGATCTCAATATCCAAGTCACTATACATGGAACATACAATCACCTTGTCCTTATATCCAAGTATCCGTGGAGAAAGCGCATTATTCTTGAAAGAGGTCAAGGATAATTTCGTTGTTGATAATGTGTCTAAGCATTGAGGGGAATTGCTAATTAAATGTGATTTAATTATCATGAATAATATGAATTTGATTCATATTAGGAAAGTTGTTTAATATGATTAAATGTTATTTAATTATCAAAGTTGCGATTAATGTGAATGTGATTCATGTTATTTGGCCACATGAGAAGAGTCATCTTGGATAATTAACTGTGATTTAATTATCAAAGATATGATTAATGTAGATATCTCTATCTATAATAATCATGTACATTATAATTATGGTTTATAATATATTAGAGAGATTTAATTGTAAATAGAATTACAATTTATATGTTGTTGTGAATTGGATTGACAATAAACAATTAATTATAAATCCAATTTACATATTATATTGGATATATGAATATTAATCATATTTATCAATAGCATAATTGATGTTTTCACAAATTTATTTTGGAATTATTTTTGTGAAGATAAATAACAGTTTTTGCATATACATATATATATATATATATATATATATATATTGAAGAAGGCAAAACCACCAAAGTGTGGACGTCCATCTTGACCCATTCAGGGTGGGGACAACCACCTTTTTTGGGGGGTGGTGGTTGCCTCCCTTATTATCTATTTATTATAACTGAAATTAAAATGAATTAAATTATCTCTTGATAAAGGGATATAATTAATTTATTTTTATTAAATTTGTTGTTGCAAATTTGTAGACACAAACCATCGCCATTGATTAACAACCACTTAATCTAAACCGTTGAATCAAGACAACACATGGATTGAGATACAGGTACATCCAAATAGTATATAAGAAGGGGTAGCCCTTGCCTTTAGACTAAACTCATAATCCCAAAGGATTTAAACTCTCTCCATCCCTCTCTCTCTCTATGCACGCCAAGTCTCTCTCTCTCTCTCCTCCTAAGAGTGACCATCCACTCTAGAGAGGGTTGTCGTCATTGCCATGTTGTTGTATCGTCGTGTCAACTATTCGTGGATCTTCGTCTCCTTTGATGCATCTTGTTCGTGAAGAAGATGTCCGATCACGTGAAACGAAATCAACAAATTCGTCACTTGGATTATCAACATGGATTGCAAGGAGCACACATTTCATCAACACACTCGCAAGAGTCTCATCCATTGGATCGCACTTGAGATAGGAGGTCTCTTCTTTTAGAGTCTCGATTGCAACCATGCTTCAAGAGGTAACCTTAATAACTTTTGGTGATTTAGAAGAAACGATCCGAGAAGTGTTCTCGGATTTTGTGGTTTCATCATTTTTATTTTTTTTAAATTCCACTACCCTAAGAAACTAGTATAACTAGTCACTCCCGATTGCATATGATGCAATCTCCACACTTCCTTGATGTGCTTAAGGATTTTCCCAAATCCTTCAGTAATCACGGTAGGAGGTGGAGGGTTCCCGGCACCTACTCTTAATGCAGTGATGTCAGCTCTAAGCTCATCATGGACTCTATACTGATCTCTGATTTGTTGGCTCATCTGCTATAAAATGTCTAGAATCCCCTAAAAAATATTCGAAGCTGGATCAGTTCTACAATATGAACATCTCTCCTCAACAACTATATCATCAACTGGTCCCTTCCCTCTAGCCATGATCTTCGAATATTTTGAGAAGGAAAAAGTGTCATAATAACTCTGTGAAAAACATGCAAGAAAAATAGAAAAAAAATTTGGGCATGAGTCTGCCTCAACTGAAGGGCTGGGAGGCAAGGGAGTTTGGGTCTGACTCTCCAAGTGACTAGGTAGGACCAACTCGGGAAGATGATCATCCCAAGTTTGTGAAGACATACGACGGATGGTGGAACGTTGAAAGCTCACAGAGTATGAGCACAAAATCCATCTAGTCATCACCTTCAATGTTGAAAGGAAGTATGAGAGATAATATGAAGTCAAATACCAAGAATAAGAGTGTGAAGCCGTATAAGGAACGAAATAACTCATACCTAGCATACAAACACAATCCAAACCCTAGATTCTCCAACTACACATGGTGGAGACCGTAAGAGTTTGGTCTTTTATCTTTCCAATTTTAATTTGGTGAACAATCAGTTGTATTAATCAAACTCACAGAGGGTGTCGCCCTGTCTCCTAGCGTATACACTCACAACCCCAAAAATAGTGGTACCATATGCCCTGGCTGCCGGGTTATATCATGCCCAAAATTGACTGTGAGGTTTGAGTACACCAAAACGACACTCTATGGTCGGAGGCAAGTGCTTTCAGTTGCAATTCTTCACCGAAAAGTGATACACAAATACTTAAGGCACATGTCCATGGACTTTTGGCTCTAATCCTTAAGGATGCATCCTTACCCACTTTGTCTGGACTTATCCCTGAATACAATGAGGGGTTTGCTTCCTAATACAAATTTAGTCTAGGTTTTTTTTATTTTTATCAAGTTTTTTAAAAGGATTTTTTTATTTGAGGGTTTTCACTTTTTGGATATTTTCAATGATATCTAACGGGATTTCAGTTCTTTTTTTTAGTTTTCAAAATGTGTTTCACAGAGGGAGAATCATGGGATGCAACTGAAAATGATGATGCATGGAGAGATAGAAATCATACCTGACTCCAACAGTCTACATGCATGGCGATCCACACAGAAATTTCAAAACCTAGACTAATGCATTGAAAAGCCTTAAAAACTGAATCTTAAATTAGCAGCTCCAGCATAAGAATGGAATAATTTTTGAAAATCAGTTATTTATACCTAAGTGTGGATTACGATAGTAGAATTTACTTTACTCGTCTAATAAATCATGCATACACCCCTAGGATCCATTAAAATGCATGAAACGAAGAAAAATCAGTGAAAAACCAAAACCCATAGTGAGGTCCCCCAAGTGCACCAGCACCTTGTAAAACAAACCCCGAAGAAGAAGTGTAAAATCCAATCTACAAGTCGGGATGTACTTAGTTGACCCCTTTCTATAAAAGTCAAAATAGCAAGCGCCCCTTCCTCTCTCACAAAAACAGAAAAATGGCTGAGTGCCCTCTCTCACAAAAAAACAAAAAATGTGAAGAAAAATATTGTGGTTGCTTTCTCTCTCTGCCTCTCCAACAGGTTCGTACAGAAGAAGCTGATATCTACGCTCCTAATTGAGTTGGTTTCCTAGGAAACTGGCTTATCTTGCAGTCACAGCAAAAATCATCAACAAACACAACCAAAAATTGAGAAAACCATAAAAATCGATAAAATCGAAGAAAGAACAAGAAACTGATAAAACTCAAAAAAGTCATAAAAAGAATCAAAAGCAAAATCAAGAAAAACATAGAAGACTCGAGAAAAATCAAGAAAATGAGAAAATAAAAATCACGAAAATTAAAAATCAAAGTATGTCTAACACTTCCCATCAATAGTGCCATTTTGATAATCTAAATTTTGCTAGCAGTAGTATAGGTGTCACTGTGTAAAATTTGTTCAAAATCAAAATTTGATTTTATCAAACAAAAATTGATAAAAATAGAATAGAGAGAGATTGTGAGAGAAATGAATACAAGTGATTCTCTCTCCTATTTTTATCTACACTAATTATTAACTAGGTAAGTATCCTTGGGTCGAACACAAAGCAGAATATCAATACTTTGATTTTTGAGAAAAAGGATACTTTTGCGAATTTAACTTTCTTCTCGAAGAAAGAGAGAAAACTCTTTTTATTGGTTTTAATTATTGAAATTTTTATTTGATTTTATTTTTCCAATTTTTATTTAATTTTCAAAGTGATATTTTTCAAAACAATCTATCTATAAAATAATAGGTGAAAAAATAAGGTATATAGGTGATACAATATAGTAGAGAAGAAACCTTGAGCAACAAGCTCGAAAATGCAAAGAAAACATCGAAAAATGGAATACGGAATGAAAAAAAAATGATGATGATAATATGTCTAAGGTCTAAAATACTGTCCCAAGTTTAGAGATAACGTGTAAACAATGCTATACAAAAAGATAGGACATTTTCTTTCAAATACATCCCTGATCAGTGACCTAATTAGAGAGAAAAACTCCGGAATTTGCAAATAGGCCACGGTCTATCACCTTCTTGCTCGGTTGTAACGAAGTGGAGAAGTTAGGTACTAGGCCAGTTATACTGGTGATGGAGAGAGTTAGTTTGAATGAACAAAGTTTGGATCGATTTAGAGGCTAATCGATAAGTAGTTAGGTTAGATCCTAGGATAGGCGTGAGTTAGGGATGTTAAGTCCAGGGAATCAATGGTTTAGATGGAATTTTAGGTGAAAGATGATAGTGGAGAGATTAGGAGAAGTTATCTCGTTAGAACATAATGCTAACATCCATTCTTGAGTAAGATGAACCAAGTGCTGACACCTGTCAGCACCTGGTTGGCCAGAAATTAAAATCATGTTATTATCGTGTAACAAATAATAAATAACATTATTTTAAATAGGTATAAAAAGGAAATGTAGATAATTTAACTACCTAAATTATAAAATATTTTATTTTAAGAAATAATACATATTTAACAAAATATAAATATTATATTAATAAATAGGTACAAATAATACTTTCATAAATAGATATTATATTTTTAATTTAATAAAGTAATAACTAACATATTGATTTTATATTTTACTAAATATTAGGATAATAAATAGATTGTATGTGATTTTTTTTTCAAAATTCTAATAAACTAATTTAATATATTAATAGATACATATATATACTCTACAGGTCAAATTCTTCTATATTTAGGGTATTTGATTTATTTAAAATATTAATTAGTGTCAAAAATTCTGAAATAAATCATGGTTACACATGAAAACCATGAAAGCCTGTTGCTGAGAAAAAGGTTGAACCATAAATACTATCAGAAATCGTGGAGGGTGCATGGTAATATTCCATTCCTTGAAAGCCTGTGAATACTAGAGCCAGTAAAATTGTAGTCACTAAAGACTAAACTGCCCGTTTTTCTTTCCCCGTGAGGAGGGCATGATGAGCCCATATTACGACAACTCCGGATGAAGGGAGAATAGGGGTATTAAGAAAAGGGATTTCTTGAGGATCTAAAACCCCAAACCCTTTTGGGGCCAAATACCTCCGATCTCTACAATGGGTGTCAAAAAAGAATGAGAAGGACAAGATCAAGATAATAATTAAATATTATAAAATCATTAAAATAATAAATAATGTGTTCCAAAGGAAATAAATAGCCCATTATCCTAGTTGTCAATAGGTCTCAGAACGACTTTTTGCAAATGGTCTCCGATTTTAGTGGAATCACCTTTATTAATTAGATAATATTATTTTATAAACTTTGAAAGTGAGTAGAGTGAAATTAGAGATCGTATGAGAAAGTGATGATGTTCAGAAGATGAGAAAATGACAATTTGAAAGTCGGATTTCATAACATACATACAAGATAATATTTTTAACTTATTTTTTATTTTTCTATTCATTTTTGAAATACATAAGAAAAGAGTTTGGCGAAAAAAATACAAATGAATTAATTAAAAATCCTTGATGTTTTGATAAATGTTGGATAAATAATGAATAATATGTGGAGTGTATAATTAGTTCTTTTTATGGTTTTCTTTCCTTATATCCCCCTGCTTATTGGTTTGTCTACCAATCCATATTGACCTGGTCTTGGAGGTTAGGTTATAAAAATATATCTTGAAGCTATATATATTTTTTTCAGTCATATTATGTTGGACATGTGAGCCCACAGTGAGGCATTATGCAATAAATGTTATTGTAAATATCAATCCCCGATCTGAAATGAAGAATAACTAATTTTCATAATAGGTCCCTTAGTACAATTAGTGTTACGTACCGTGGACATCTTAATGAGCATACAATTGTTGATTCAATTGTTGAATCATAGAGGCTATTGCTTGGATGAATATCTAAAGAGTTGTATTGAGGACACATCAAGCATAGTCAAATGATTATTAAGAGATGATCTCCTGCCTGAGTAGGAAAAGGAAATCCTTTCTCTTTTGGATGATATCTGACTATGCAGGTCCTCTGCATAAGAATAGAGATTCAGAGGTGCTAGATTAGTTAGGTCAAAGAGTTGACTTAATGAGATCAAGATAACCAAAGACCTATGCCGTATGTTGTCACGATATGGGCATGCATCCTTTGACCGGAGGTAGATGTATTAATATATGTCTGAGTATGTACATTTGGAAGATCGATAGGTTGTTGATCTGATCAAGGTCTATACACCAGCTCGTTAGTGCGTATACAAAGGCATATGAGTAATATGATCTCTAAAAGGGATCATACATGTTCATTTACTGAACTGGAAGGCATGATCTCACTGATGAGATACTGGGAATCAAATTCCGTGCACGGTCTTCTCGCTTTGAAAGATTGACTGAATTTGTAGGTTTGATAAATGCTTTTGGGAAGTATATGATCAATACCTAGGTATGATATTTGCTTTTGGAAAGTATATGATCTTTACCGACTCCCAATGATTAAATGGGAAGCTGAATTATAAAACCTTGAAGGAGACGGTCTAAATAGATTTGAAACATCGAGTTTATTTTAGGTTTTCTAGTATGCATGATGTACATGTATTAGGAATACATGAGGAAGATGTGATCACAAACGATTGTATATCCTTGACTCTTCCATTATGAGGATGTGATGAAATAGGATTGGATTTTAGTGACTCCTCACACTAGACAAGTAATCTAATCTTGATCTAAATGCTGGACAATGATACGAATGTGATTCAGATGCAATGAGAAGATTAGATTTACAACTTTTATTTAATCAAACATCTATGGGAGGTCCTTGAGATCTGGATTTAAGATGTGATCTCAATATCCAAGTCACTATACGTGGAACGTACAATCTCCCTTTCCTTATCTCCCAGTATCCGCGGAGAAAGTACATTGTTCTTGAAGAGTTCAAGAATAATTCCATGGTTGAATTATGTATCTAAGCATTGAGCTATTGATAAATAAATGTTATTTAATTATCATGAATAATATGAATTTGATTCATATTATTTTGTCAAATAAGGAGAGTTATATAATATGATTAAATGTGATTTAATTATCAAAGATGTGAATAATGTGAATGAGATTCATGTTATTTGGGCACATGAGAATAGAGATACAAGATGATTAAATATGATTTAATTATCATGGATATAATTAATGAGGATATCACTATCCACAATAACCATGGATATTATGAATATGATTTATAATACGATGGAGAGATTTAATTGTAAATAGAATTAACAAGTTATATGTTATTGTGAATGGGATTCACAATAAAAAATTAATTGTATAACTAATGTACATATTATGTTGGATACTGAATATGATTCATATTTATTAATGGTATGATTGAAGTTTTCATAAATTTAATTTGGCATTTTTTTATGAAGATAAATGCAATAGTTTTTATTGCATATTAGTTAATATATTAATAAAAAAGAAGACTTTATCTCTTTTTTGATGGATGTCCCTTGACTTGTTCAAGAGGGGGCACGACCGCCCTATTTATAGTAAAGGGACTTGATCTTCACATTGTCTATGTATATTGATTAATTTTAAAATGAATTGATTATTATCTTGAAATAGATATAGTTAATTTATTTTAAACAAATAGCTGTTGCATATTTGGAGCAACAAATCGTGGCCACTGATTAATAAACTTTTAATCTACATCGTAGATTAAGAGAGCACATGGATTGAGATCCATGTGCATCAAACTAGTATAAAAGGAAGGGTAGCCCTTGCCTTTGAAAACAAACGTAATTCCAAGAGAAAATACACTCTCTCCATATATCTCTCTACATGCCATCTCTCTTTCCCTCTCAACATGTTGTCGTCCATATGTTGACCTGGAGAAGACCGTCGTCGCTATGCCATTGTACCACCGCTATGAATGCTCATGTATTTCCGTATCCTTCGATGCGCCTTGCTCATGAAGAAGATGCCGGATCTCGTGTGACGAGATCAGGATATTTGCCGTTTGGATCGTCAAAATAAATTGCGAGAAGCATGCGTTTCATAAAACACACTTGCTAGCATCTCCTCCATTGGACTGGACTTGATACAGGAGTCTCTTCCATTAGAGACTCGATCGCAACCATGCCTCAAGAGGTAACCTTAATAACTAATGGTTGTTTAGATGAAATTATTCGAGAAGTGTTCTTGGATCATGTGGTTTCATCGGTTTTAAAAATTTTTAAATTCCGCAGCCCTGAGCGACCAGTATGACTAGTCGCTCTCGATGGCATACGATGCGATTCTCACGCTTCCGTGATGCGCTTAAGGATCCATCTTTGTCCTTCATGTGGTATCGGAGCCATAGGTTAGTGTTTTTGGACATGATCCATAAACCTAAGATGACATGGGCATTTTTGGTTGTGTGATGCTTTATCGCATTTTATTCACGCAACAATGTTTTGTGTGTTTTTTACTTATTTAGAAGTATTTAAACAATAAATTATCGCTTTAATAATGTTATTTATTAAATAAGAAAATCGTGGGATGTGAGTTTGTGTGATTTGGAATCCAATTGCTCAAGTTATTATCATTTTAGTGAACATGTATCCATTATTTTGGGGATGGTGAATCTTTAAGTAATTAAAGAGTTAATTACGGTTTTAAACACATAAAAATGCATGAATACCACTTTTGTTATGTTATGAATAAAATTAGCAAACTTTTAAAACTTATTTTGTGTAATTTGGATATAAATTGACCGAGATATGCTAATTTTAGAAAGTAGGGATCACTGTTGAAAATTACTTTCCCAATCAAGAACCTTGTGTTTGTCATTTATTCAATTAGTGGAAATTAATGGTTAATTTATTGAAATATATATTTGACAATATTTGTGAAATATTTATGATGAATATTTAATTAAATGATAACACTAAACCAAAGCTGTGCTTTGTGTGTGAAAGAAAGAGCGATCAACAATTATTAATATCTGATTCGGGAGGATGTCTTGAGAAATCAAAGAAGCACTTCGATAAATGGATTTGATCTTTATCAACTCAATGGAGGTCTCCGTCGTTGTTTTCTCAGATAAATAATATAGCATTTTTTGCACTTCGTTCAAATAAGAGTTGTACCCGTACGGAATTTGGCGATTTCTCAGTATGATTAGTTGGATGAATTGTGAAGCCCCGAAAAAGATACCCCCACATTAATTAAGTACTAGAAAATGACATATTAGTCTCTTGAATAACTAGCTTTTGAATCTGAAAGGAAGACTTAACCTGAGGGAACCGCCATATAATCCTAAATACCCATTGAGAAATGACCCTGGTAGAAAGACAGTTGGTTACATCCATCCCCACAAACATTGGTGCTTGAATAGGATTAGCGATATGTTTAGCAAATCTCATTATAACACTAATCAAAATGATTTTGATAAATAATATATGGTATAACTTTGGTTGAAAGATCAATTATCATCTCAAATACAAAATGATCAAATCGTACCTGACCTGAGGTGGATTTGGTGTCTAGTCGAGGAGCATTGGGGTACTTGATTGCTCCGTGAGAAGTCTGTCCCTCTGTCGTCGGTACTGGCCATGCCAACGAGTAAGAAAAGGATAATGCTTGAAGTGATCATGATGCATTAAGTTCAAGTAATAATCAAAATTGTTTGTTGGTTGATTGATTGGGTTAATTAATTTAATATGATTACTTAATTAGATCCAAATAAACACTCTATTTTGAATAGAAATGTTATTCCCTTGGAAGAATTAATTATGTGAATATGATTCATAATAATTAATTAGAATTTTAACATGATATGGAGGATCACATAAGTTACATCCATGGTCATCCATCAAGGAGAAGGCGTCCGTCACTAGGGATTGTATGTAGGAGACGCTTATCCGAAGTGACAGGTGATGAATACCCATTCATCACTCTTTATTCTTATATTTTAGCTACAAAAACCTTTGCAAATACATGTAGATATGTGTAAATAGGAATAATTACCAAAAGCATACATTGTGTAAAAACCTATAATTAGCATGTTTTTGTGCAAAAATAAAAGAATAAAGATTAAAAAGAAAAAGAGGGAAATATTTAGAATAAATATTGAGCAACCTAACCCAAAGGAGGGCTCAGCATGGGCCTGATCGCATAAAAGCCAAAGTTGAGGGAGATAGGGGCTCATGAGTGTAAATATTTATGTAAATAGAATAATTGTATTTTCCTCACCAAAAACATGCTTGTAAATACTTGTATATATTTATAAATATAAAATCAAAAGAAAAAATTAAAAATTTAAAAAAAAAGAAAACAAAAACACATCTTGTATAGTCACCTTGTACATGGACCACTCCTATGTATTTAACCTTGTAAATAAATAGAATTAATTTCCAAACTTTTTGTAAAAAGTCTCTATTATATATTGTAAATAAATAAAATAAAAACAATTAAAACAAAAACAAAATAAAAATAACAAAATTAAAAATACAAAAACACATTGTACATATACCATGTATATAAATGTATATATGTATTTATTTCACTTATGTAAATAAATAATAAAAATAAAATAAAAATACCTTTTTATTCCTTAATTTATTCTATAAATAAATAAAATATAAAATAGGGATAAAATTATACAAATTAAAAAATCAAAAATCAAAAACCCTAATTGTGTACATATACCTATATAGTACATACTATGTATATAGCTTATTTTTATTTCCAAAAATTAATTAAAAATCACTAAAAAAATAGGAAAAAATAAAATAAAAATATTTTGTGTTTTGAGTTTTTGCAAAATCGGCCATTTGCTACCTTAATTTTCACCTCCAAAATTTAGCCACGTGGCCTGATTCTATTGGGTCCTAGGGATGTTGACCGCCCGGTCAACTACCCCCCCCCCCCCCCAGGACCACCTCCCGCGGATCTGGGTCGTGGACCCGATTTCTCGAATTTCTACCCGCTCGACCCGATCACCATTTCACCAAACCCCGGCTCCGTTTTGATCCTCCTACATCCGACATCCTCGCCGGGCATACACCTTGGGATCCGCGCACATCATCGACCTACCCGAGCCATTCTTAGCCGGACTTCTCCAGCGTACATAAGCGAGCTCCGCCACCTATTTTCACCATCTTTGGCTAAGTTGTTTCCTCCTCCTGTGAGCTCCAGAGCAACCATGAGAGTGACAGCTCGCGTCTGAGCCTGTCGAAGCGAGGAGAGGGAGCTTCGCCATCGATCCGGCGAGCCCAGCCGCCGCAGCTCCGCCACCAGCGTGAGCTCCGAGCCTCGGAGCGAGACGATCCTTGAGGCGACGACCAGGAGCATCAGCAGCTCCTCCCCAGTCTCTCCGACCACCCAGCTACCCATTTAGCTCCGCCTTTTCCTTTAATTTCCGTTTACGCCCAAATCGCACCGCCGTCGTATATCTCTGATTCCGACCACTCCGTCACCCCTATCGATCATCGGAATCGACTATCGCCATCGCCATCTCCCCGCGCACCTTCTTCACCCATTCGCGCAACCCAACTCGCACAGGAGCTGGGAACCGAGCTCCTCCACCTACCACCTTCGCCGGAGCTCGCCGTTCCGACTCACAAGCCACCTTCGCCTCGCCTAACCAAGTTGAGGCAGTTTGCCCTCGACCCGCGAGTCTTCTGGGTTGCTTTGCAGGTCCAACAAAGGCCATCTGAGGCCTTTCGACGTTCAGACCAGGATCCTCACCTCCGCCACCCTCACCGGAGCTCTCCCGAGCTCGGCTGGGCCATCGGAGGGCATCAGTAGCTGCGCACCGCCACGCCGGAGCTTCTCCGATCCTCAGGCGCAGCAGAGGAGGCCGGGAGCGCTTCCACGAGGCCGACGAGTTTCGTCGGCCGCCTGTTCTTCCTCGTCCTCCAGTTGCCGTCAGATCAACCTCACCGCTCCAGATTCTATCCTAGCCGTCCGTTCTTGGAGCCGCAGATAGCGTCCGATCAGAGGAGATCTGATCCCAGCCATTAGATCGACACGTGGCTCGGCCGTTACCGTTGGATCAGCCCGAGGACCCCAGTGCTGGAGTGCCACCTGCCCTCGACCGCTCGATCATCCACGTGGCGCGCATCCAGCCCATCCGCTTAATAAAGGGTAATTTACCCTTAGGCCCTGTCTTTATTTCTATTTCATTTTAGTCCTGTAAATATTAAAGTCAGTTGTTTAGTTTTAGGGCTATTTGCATAGTGGACTCTGTGCTTTATTTTATTTGCATTTATACCCCTGCAAGTTGTGGACATGTGCATCGACACGTGATATTTTGGTTTATTTGCAGTAGAGACCCCTGTAGTTCTGGATGTTATTGAATGAATGAAAACTTTTATCTATTTGCATTTATACCCCTGTGCGTGATTTATTTCCACATGTGCGTTATATTTTGGGTGTTTTGCAGATAAGCCCCTGGAATTTTGGTACGTGTTACCAATAAGTCCTCGGGACTTATTTTTATTACATTTGGGTCCCTGAGTGCCCCAGGCGCGCGTGGCGCGTGTTTTGCTGGGTATTTTGCACCAGACCCCCCAGAACATTGGGTATTTGCACTTTGGTCCCTGTGCATAGTACCCCTCTTTTATTTTTGAATAAAATATCAAATCACCTCCAAATCCAACGAAAATTGGATACATGGCTCCTGCCATGGTATAAAATTTTCGTGGATTTTTTAGGACATTTTTGATTTCGTTTGATATTTTTAAGAAATCAAAAACCTCTATTTTTGTCACTGTCTAGCTTGAAAAATCACAAAAAAATATTAAACTCAATTAAAAATTCTATAAAAATTATTTACTGTTTGTTTTGCTTAGTTTGATTTTCTAGCCAATTTTGGCTATTTTTCATTACTTAAAATCACTAAAAACTTAAAAACACTCAAAAACCTATAAAAATTCTATTAAATAAATTAAAAATCCAAAAATAATAAAAGTGGTACCTAAATTTTCCTTGTTTCATCTTCTTTACAGGAAAATTACCTCCAGGCCATTTTGAGGCTCTTACATATTTTATCTAGGGCTTTTTGGCTCGGCTGGACAGTACACACTGTTTGTTTCACTTTTTGATTTTTAGAAAATTAAATAAACATCCGAAAATTCTCAAAAATTCACCAAAAACACCAAAAAATATAAAATACATAAAAAAATTTATTTTTAATTTTTGGTTGATTTTTAGTGCCTTAAATAAATTGTTGAAGTGTGCTTTTCTTTGTTTTTCTTATTTTCTCAATCCATCAAAAATCCAAAAAAATATAAAAATATTTAAAAACCACTAAAAATATTTTGTTCTTTTATTTTATTCCTTTTTACTACTTCGTAGGCCTCTCGGCCAACCCGTGCTCCTTGAGTTCGACCCTGGGTGCTATACTAGGTTAATCCAATAGCAGGACCGCTACTTCGTATTTTGATCGATTTCATCTTTATTGAGTGGTTCATTTTTCTTGATTGACATCGTCTGATCGCTTGGGTCGCAACGACCTATATTTAGTACCTTATACCCGAGTGTTCAAGACCTGTCATCAGAATGGCGTCGTTGCCGGGGAGCACGGCTTAGTAGTTTTTGTTTTTGCTTTTTTTTTGTTTTCGCGGCTTTTCGCGGCTCTTTCAGAGCTCGCGGCTTTTTCGCGGCTTTTGTTTATATTTTCATTTTTGTTTTATTTTGTTCTATTTCCTTTTTCTTTTATTTTTGTTTTTATTATTTTGAGTGTTTATTTTATTTTGTATTTTTGTATATATACCCTCATTTTTATTTCCATTTATTTTCCCTTTTTATTTTTTGATTATCTGGTTCTGACCACTCTGCTTTTTCTTGCGAGGGCCCGAGGACCGAGGCGGCTGACTTCGAGAAGCCGACGCAACCGTGGAATTCGGAGGCGGCTCCTTTCTTTGCGGAGCCGCAGGAGAGAGTGAGAGAGAGTCGTGTGGGAGAGGATTTTCATTTTTATTTCATTATTAATTGTAATAATACAGGGACTCTCAGGACTTGGACACTTTTGACTTAGCGGGTCTGTTTCGCCGAGCACCGGTGTGCTCGGGGGACCCTTAGGATTTTCGCGGCTTTTTACGTGGTTTTGGTTTTCTTTTATTTTCTTACTGCCTTTTCCGGTGTTTACGCGGTTTTTGCTCGAGCACCTAGACTTAGGAATTTCTCTTGCTTGTGCCGTAATTGGTAGGGTCCCCACACCTAACTGCTTGCCTGTTCCTATAGAACGCTAATTGGACTCACTAATAATCAATTAATAAAAATAACCGACTCATCTCCTTCGTAGCCTACGTGCCGCAGCCCGTCCTGTAAAGCGCTTTCTCCTACCCCTGATTTGTCGGACAGAGGAGGGACGGGCCAAGACCGGACCCTTTGGCTTGGAGGTCGGTGACCGGTTAGACGGTTCTTGCGATAGAAATTGCTCGTCTAGGACTCGGCTTTCCCGTTGCATCATATAGGTAGTTTATTTTCAGTCTTTAAATTCTGCACGGATCACTTGCATGTAGAGTGCTGGAGACAAGGTACGCATTTCTTACTCAGCATGCATCATTGATTTTATCGCGCATCGGCTTTTTCGTCTTTTCCCCCCTGTTTTGGACTTAATAACCAAGAGAACCGAAAAATTCGTTAGGCCGTTTGTTTTTTGAAAAATATTAAAAAGAAAAACTATAAAATTGGGACTGGTTAATACTATTGATCTTAAAATACGCTCACCCTAAAAAATTTTGTCTTGGGGAGAGCAACCCCCTCATTGTATGGTTTGGATGCGCGAGAGAGTGACCCGCACCCTAGGTAGAGCCCTCCGGTGCTAGTCCCGACTGATTACCGACTCTTCCGTGCGGGCCAGTCGGTTGGGGTAGCATCGGGTATCCTAACAGGTCAAGTAAGCGCTCTGATATTTTGTGTGTTCACTTAATAAATTCGACAAGATAATTTGACCGAACTTTCACGGTCTTCAGCTCGCGTCGCGTTGGTGAACCGGGGGTTTGTTTTGTGATCCTAGTTTCTCCAGATCTCATCCGCCCTACTCGCCAGATCAAGATGATGGGTTGACGCTCTCTTAGGCAGCCTCTGGCTGCACCGCTTTCGGGCATGTCCACCTAGTCATCTAGGTTGGCCCGCGAGAGCCAAGACCAGCTCTCCGAGCCCGAGTACGACTCCGCCATGTTCCCCCTCGACCCCCTTTCTTTCGGACTTGAGAGACATGAGCCCGAGGAGAGATTGATAGATTTGACAGCACCTGAGTTGGGCTCATTTGATTTTGCAGACGTCATGGCCGGCAGTTCTGAGGATCGTTCCTGTACAGAGCACATCGTCATGGATCAGGGAGCGATAAACTCCACCTTGATCGCCTCATTGGAGACAGTTCAGCAGTAGTTACACGATCAGGGAGCATTTATGCTCGACATGAGGAGAGAGATGGAGCAGATGCGAGAAGAGAGAGCAGAGCGAGAGCAGAGGAGAGAGGGACCGAGGATTCCAAATGATGCGGATGCAGCAACCACAGCAGCAGCGGCAGCCGCCGCGGGAGCGGCCGGAGGACCACCGAGACCGATGCGGGAGTTACACAACCCCGGGTCGACGCTGACGCACCACTGGGTAGTACTTCCAGCGATCGTGGGGGACATCAAGTTCCCCCCGAACACTTTGCAGCTACTCCCCCGCTTCCACGGACTCGCGACAGAGGAGCCCCATCTCCACCTCCAAGAGTTTCTGATGATATGCAGCACTGTCCACGACCGTCAGGTGGACCTGGACATGATCAGGATGATCGCCTTCCCCTTCTCCTTAGCTGACAGAGCAGCCACCTGGCTGAAGCATTTGGGGAGGTTTGTTTACACATGGTAGCAGCTCCGCACCGAGTACTTGAACAAGTACTATCCACTCGGGCGGACGAATGCAGCGAGGGCCCTGATCAGCAACTTCTCCATGCTCCCCAACGAGCAATTTCACGAGGCATGGGAGAGGTTCCGAGAGCTCACCGACAGATGCCCGCACCACGACATCTCGAAGCCGAACCTAGTTCAGAGCTTCTTCAGCGGGTTGACACCAGAGCTCCAGGGCCTGGTGAACGCTTCTTGCAGCGGGTCCTACTTTGCCAAGGACCACGACTAGGTCTGGAACATCTACGAGGAGATGGCCGAGAATTACATGGTGATGTCCCAGACCTGGTTGTACACACAGAGACCCCAACAGCAGCCAGGACCCGTGCAGTACCAGCGGATAGCACGGGTCGATGCAGGTCCATCTAGTTCGTTCGCAATCGTAGCAGCACAGGCAGAGTCGTCCGCTGCGGACATGGGGATCATCAGCGAGAAGTTGGACCGCATGGAGCTGATTGAGAAGAAGAAGTGCTAGAGCATCACGCAGATGGAGCAGATGGCACAGACTCTGAGCGACATGAAGACCCAGCTCATGTATCTCTAGGAGGCACAGACGGCTTCACAGCCCCGTCTTCAGTCGCGAGGCGACTCCGGCGGCAGCAGCAGCTCGTCCCGGCGCTCCAGCTCCCTACAGCAGCCTAGACAGGTTCATCTTGTACAGGCGGAGCCGTACCAGCAGCCGCAGCCCACCTACCAGTCCCCATCATCTCCAGACATGCAGATGGTGGTCTACCAGCCGGATCAGCCTCTGGCAGTACTCCCACCAGCCCCCTATGATGTAGAGTCGTTGATGGATGTCAACGGGATTTGGTATGACCGCCCCCAGCCTGGGATCCGACGAGACCATCCCGGATTCAGGTGGGGGAGTGGAGGTACCCAGCCCCAGCAGCAGCCAGCCGGTCAGGGAGGGCAGTACTCCCAGCAGAGAGATCACCAGCCGCAGCAGCAACCCCCAGCTTATCAGTCACACCAGCCATCATCCTTCATCCCTCGTCCCTATCAGCAGCAAGGACAGTCGTGGAGACGTGAGCAGCAGGCTCACCCAGCATACCAGCAGCTTCCCTCTTCCTTCCCCACTCAGCAGCACCACCAGCAGTTCCAGCAGCCTCAGCACCAGAAAGGCTACCCGTCGGGTTCCCAGGAGAGCCCCACCTTGGATGACATCGCCCGCCTCCTTACGGATCAACAAGCCACATTTAGACGGGAGATGGACGAGTTCCGCCAAGAGATGCGGGACCTGGTGAGAGGGAAGGCCGCCATTCCTGCACAGATCGAGCCGAACCCGAACAACCTCAAGAGGAAGTCTGAGCAGGTAGTTTCTACTGAGCATGCCACTCCTAGTGACCCATTTGATGATACATCTTCGGATCTATTTGATGCTGATTTTGTAACACTTAGGAGCGGTAGGACACCAGCAGGCGGCGGCGCCTCGTCTGAGCTACACCACGAGGATACTTCCGGGGCGCCACATAAGGAGGAGGAGAGTGGTACTGAGGCCGCTCCAGATGATGATGGTGGCACTGATGCCAGCAAGGATGCTGATTCCACCGACGGTACTGAGGCTGCCGCTTCACCAATTCGAGGAGGTGGTACTGACGCCACCAGTTTAGCCGAGCCAGCCCGCGGTACTGATGTCGCGAGACGTCCAGCAGCAGAGCCAGCAAGAGGTGGTACTGAGGCCACCAGTGTTCGTTTTGATAGAGATGTTGTCTTTCATCATGTTACTGTATCTCAGAACTTTATTTTGAATAAAGGAAAAGGTTTAGTTTCTTCTGGTCCCACTGTGGTGAGTGATGTATGTGTGGATCCGGCAGTCGAGCCGTCTAGGCCTTTTCCTAGTCCTTCATCTGCGAAGGACCCTCTGATCCCCTTCCCTAGAGCCCTTCAGATGGGGAAGAGGAAGAAAAAAGAAAATGATCCAAAAAAGAGAGAGCAGGAGGAGTTCAGTCAGAGCATGATCGATAGATTCCACATCCAGCTGACCCTCCAGGAGGCTTTGCAGCACATCCCCCTTCTTCAGCGATCTTTGAGAGATAGGACCACAGTCAGGAGAAGGAGGAGGAACCACACTTCAGAGATTCATGTGCTGACGAAAGCCACGTGTTTTGTGATCCAGAACCGTCTGCCAGCCAAGAGGCCAGATTCAGGGGCCCCGTATGTCAGATGCCAGATTAGTGAGCAGAGGTTCGACCGGACCCTATTAGATAGCGGGTCGTCGATCAACCTACTTCCGACAGCCCTTCTCGACCGCTTCGAGTTGGGCACTCTTCGACAGAGCAGGACAATCCTTCAGTTTGCTGTTCGATCTGTCAAGAGGCCGAAGGGGTTGTTACGAGACGTTATCGTCACGATTCAGGGCCTGAAATTCCCCGTGGACTTCGTAGTGTTGGACATGGAGATCCCTGATTCAGTGGCCGATACCCCCATCATCCTCGGTCGTCCGTTCTTGGCCACAGCCAAGGCGGTGACTGATCATGATAGCGGGAAGGTATACTTTCGCGTCGAGGGCGAGAGTATACAAATAGAGACGGTCGAGGACTACAGAGCTAGAGAGAGAGCACGCTCAGAGGCCAGCACCGATTCAGAGCAGTTGACAGACGCAGAGCCAGACATCCACCAGGACTGTGATTTTGTGATCACTGATGACGAGGCAGCATGGGCAGATCCTGCAGCACAGGCCATCCTCTCATTTTCAGATACAGCTGATGCCGAGTTGATAGCAGAGGAGAGTCTGGAGAGCACAGCCATGGTCCAGGATATTAGAGAGGCAGCAGAGCCGGTCCTTGATCGCAACACGACTTGCAGCGATGGTGGTGCTGAGGCCACCTTGCTTTGCGCTGGTAATGATGCCACCACGGTTGATTCAGATCCCTCGGATTCAGAGTCTGATTGGGCAGATTGCGATGATCAGATGCCAGACTTGAGTCCAACTGAGCCTACAGATGAGGAGGAGGTAGATGCAGAACAGATCAGAGATAGCACAGTTGAGCAGCCTTCTCCAGATCCAGTTTGCGAGAGTTCGCTTTCTTTCTCCCAGGCAGATTTGGCGGACTTAGCAGCATTCACTCATTTTCTTTCGCAGCCAGATTTGCCAGCACCCAGCCTTCCAGAGCTGAAGCTGCTCCCTACTTCGCTGAAGTATCGATTCCTTGCGGGCGAGCCGGAGATGTAGAGATGTACCCAGTCATCATCTCCGCCGATTTGACTGGAGAGCAGGAATCCCGTTTGATGGGGGTTCTTGAAAAGAACCGCAAGGCGATCAGATGGAGCGTAGCAGATCTCCATGGGATTAGTCCATCAGTGTGCTCCCACCATATCTATCTCGAGGAGGGGGCGAAGCCGTCGCGTGAGTTCCAGCAGCGACTGAACCCCGACCTGAGAGAGGTCGTGATGAAGGAAATATCAAAATGGTGGGGTGCATGTTTTATTTATCCCATTTCCGACTCCAAGTGGGTTAGCCCCTTGCATGTGGTGCCCAAAAAGACGGGCATAACGACTGTAATCAGTGAGTCGAGAGAGAAGATCGCTACACGAGTACCCACCTCTTGGAGGGTCTGCGTTGACTACAGGAGACTCAACCAGGCCACCAAGAAGGACCATTTCCCCCTGCCTTTTATTGACCAGATCATTGAGAGACTGGTAGGGAAGAGCCATTATTGCTTCCTGGATGGGTACTCGGGTTACAACCAGGTGGCCATCGCTCCTGAGGATCAGGAGAAGACCACCTTTACCTATTCCTTCGGCACATATGCTTTTCGATGCATGCCATTTGGGCTATGCAATGCCCCTGCGACTTTTCAGAGGTGCATGCTGTTGATCTTTTCGGACATGGTAGGGGAGTGTTTAGAGGTCTTCATGGACGATTTCTCGATCTACGGCGACGGATTCGACTCCTGTCTTGATTGCCTAGACCGAGTACTCCAGCGATGTATTGAGTACCATTTGGTGCTATCTTGGGAGAAGAGTCACTTCATGGTGACTCAAGGGACGGTGCTTGGCCACATCATCTCCAACAGGGGCATGGAGGTGGATCCGGCCAAGGTTGATGTCATTAGGAAACTCGCACCGCCGTCCAATTTGAGGCAGCTATGGTCATTCTTGGGGCACGTTGGATTTTATAGGAGATTTATACAGGATTTCAGCAGGATTGCCAGGCCGTTGACTGCTCTTGACGAAAGACACCGAGTTCCTTGTCGATGACAAGTGTCTTTCGTCCTTTGCGACTCTCCAGCAGTGTGTTATTGAGGCTCTTGTCCTCCAGCCGCCTGATTGGTCTCTCCCATTCGAGATCATGACGGATGCCTCCGATTTTGCCGTGGGGGCAGTGCTGGGATAGAGGAGGGATGGAGTCCCCTTTTCTATCCACTACGCTAGCCGCACATTGGATTCCGCCCAGCGGAATTACACGGTCACAGAGAAGGAAATGCTAGCCGTAGTGTTTGCCCTGGATAAGTTCAGATCGTATATCATCGGATCTAGAGTGACTTTGTACACAGATCACACCGCCATCAGGTACCTCATGGCAAAGAAGGATGCCAAGGCCAGATTGACTAGATGGATCCTTCTACTCCAGGAGTTCGACATTGAGATCAAGGATAAGCCTGGAGTCAAGAATGTGGTGGCGGATCATCTCTCCCGTTTAGAGCAGCCTGAGGAGACTGAGCAGATTGACCCTATTCGAGATACCTTCCAAGATGAGGCGATCCTTGCTATCGCCTCACTCCCGTGGTACGCCGATATTGTGAACTTTCTCGTTGCTGGGAAAGTCCCACAAGATTGGCCCAGGCAGAGGCTTGAGACCTTCCTTACGAAGGCCAAGTCTTGCCACTGGGAGGATCCCATCCTTTACCACGAAGGAGGGGATAGCGTCTGGCGTCGGTGTATTCCTCAGGAGGAACACCATAGCGTCCTCACTTATTGCCACAAGCTTGAGGCAGGAGGACATCATTCTTGGAGGAGAATGACACAAAAGTGCTCCAATCCGGCTTGCGGTGGCCTACTCTCTTCAAGGACTCAGATGAGTTCGTGAAGAGGTGTACTGACTGTCAGAGGATGGGCACTTGTGGACAGCGTGATATGATGCCGATGCGGCCCATTCACTTCTGTGAGGTTTTTGACGCATGGGGCATTGATTTCATGGGTCCATTCCCTAAGAGTCAGGGATTTGAGTACATTCTGTTGGCCGTGGACTATGTTAGTCGTTGGGTGGAGGCTATCCCCGCCCGAGCCGCTGATGCGAGGATAGTTTGCAGATTTTTGAGGAAGCATATCATCACGCGGTTCGGGGTTCCACGAGTTCTGATTTCTAATGGGGGATCTCACTTCATCAACGACCAGGTGAAGGCCCTTGCTAGCGAGTTCGGTATAGACCATCGTGTTGCTACACCTTACCATCCACAGACGAATGGTCTAGCCGAGGTGTCGAATAGGGAGATCAAGACTATATTGCAGAAAGTCATCCGCCCTGACCGAAAGGATTGGTCACAGCTTTTGGACTCGGTCTTGTGGGCATATAGGACGTCTTTCAAGACACCTTTGGGCACATCTCCCTTTCGCCTCGTATATGGCAAGCCGTGCCATTTACCTGTTGAGCTGAGGCACAAGTCACTTTGGGCTGTTACATATATCTTGATGGATCCAGATGGTATGGCAGACCAGAGGAGGGTAGAGTTAGCTGCCCTGGAGGAGCTTCGAGATGCAGCGTTCTCAAACAGCCTACATTATAAGGAAAAAGTGAAGGAGTGGCATGATTCTCATATCAGCCACAAGCATTTTGAGATTGGACAGAGAGTATGGCTGTTTGATGCGAGGCTACGATTATTTCCAGGGAAGCTACAAAGCAAATGGAAGGGACCCTACTTGGTCAGAAAGGTACACGACAACGGTAGCATCAATATATCTGAGTTGTCTTCTGAGAGTACCTTTCGAGTGAACGGCCAGCAGCTCAAGCCATTTCTAGATCATGAGCCGCGGGTCGCTGATCTTGCCCCTATTCATTTTGCGTGAGATGTGGTCTTTGACTCACATCTAATGCATCTCACGCCGGAGTTTCACTGATCTTCCGTCTTGTATAGATCCAGCTGTCCATATCGCTACATTCTTTAGTCCCACATCCCTTTCTTCATCTTGTGATTATGCCATACTTAGGGTGCACTTTACCCTAAGTATAGGGGGGATGTGAGACCGTTTGGGTATTTCTTTTGTTTCTGCCTGCCCCTGTTTTGCTGCCTATACTTAGGGATCTTTCACCCTAAGTATAGGGGGGTAGACCCTGTACATTCTTCACTCGGTTTTCCCTTAGTATACAACCTGCTATACTTAGGATTATTTAATCCTAAGTATAGCGGGAAGACCCGAGATCCTCTTAACTTTTCACTCATTCTTCTTTGTATATAGCCTTTCTTTTCACTTCCCTATACCTAGCACGAGTTATGTCTTCTTCATCTCTCTTGACTCTGAGGACATCGTTCGAGCTATGTATAGGGGGGTGTGTATATATTTCATATATACTTTAGCCATAACTCGTACTTTGTGTGGGTGTGTTAATAAATAAAATGGCTAAAAATCACAAAAATTAAAAATTTTCATGTACATAAACTTCTTTTGTTTGCACATAAATAGCTAGGGTACAAATTATTTTTGTAAAAATGATTTCAAAAATCTTTTGTGTAAAGTTTATGTAAATACTTTCTTATCAAAATTATGTATATAGTACAAAATTTTTCCAAAATGTTTTGAAAAATCAAAAGTTTGCAAAAATCTTGTGTAAATGTGTGTAAATATCTTTTTGCAAAACTTGCACTTCATGCATCATCCATTCATGATTTCAAAACATTTTTCAAAAATTTTGCATGATTGTAAACTTTGTGTAAATAAGCATCTTTTGTACATATGTATATAGTTTTTCTGGATGATAGTTGACATTTAAACTAGCCTGGAATCAAATTGAGAAATGGAGCTTGATTAAGATCTTAATCTACCTAACTTCTAAGAGGAACCTTATAGGGCTTAGGTTTAAGGCTTTTCAGGTACATGGTGACTTAATTCTTTGAGTCCACTAGGCTATGATCACATGTCATCTCAATGAGCCTAAGTAGAGCACTTAACAACAACACATGACTCATATAGATTATGGCTTTGCTTGGACACCAGCACTATGCACCGAGCTCTCTACGGATGAAGTGGTGAGGAGGCAGTCTTCCTTGACTTAGGGTAGCATATGAGGGTAGTACTTCTAGGCAGAACCTCTCTTCTTCTTTTAGTGAAGGAAGTGCGTCTCAACTTGGTCTTGTTGCCATGAGGTCTAACGACAGGAGTTGTGGGTTGCAATAAAGCTTCAAAAGAGGGATAGTCTACTGGCTCAAGAGGAAAAACTCCTTGTATATATGCTGCACATGTATATGTTGTACAGATGCACTTGAAAAAAAATGTGCAAAAAGAAAATAACTCCAAAAAAAGTGGTGGGTCTGATAGAAAATGATAATCCCACCGGAGTATGTATATAGAGTGCAATAAGCAAGGCTTGGTTTCATGTTCCACCTGTTGTAGCTTGCAGCAGGGAGACTTGGCTACACTGGTCAAGCTCCCAAGGGTACTTGGCTACACTGGCCTTGACCCATTCTCTTCTTCCCCCTCTTCTTGAGCTGGTTGAACTTGAACTTAGAAGGGAATACCCCGCTCCTCGAGGAAAGAGTGGCCAGATTGAGGTCATAGAGTTACCTTGCTGGGGAGGGTTGTCAAGTTGCCATTTCTGAGGTGGAGAGCTTAGACCTGACATTCACAGGACAAGAAAAGATTCATGGTCTTCAGGGTTTGTGATTGATGACTTGTTCTGATCTAGAGCATTGAGGAGTCTTGGTTATAGATTAGTGGAACTCGGAGGCTGTTGAGTTTTAAGCTTAAGTCCAAATAAGGTTCTGACAAATTAATAATCCAAAGATCTGATCGAGCTCCATACCCCAATTTAATTAAGGCAAGTTTAATAATCAACCTTGATCCATGTACATCCGCTTTTTCTTTTTCTTTCTTTCTTTTTCACTTCTTTTTCAAATAAGTGTTTGCTAAGGGACTAGCAAAGTGAAGTATAGGGGGGTGATGAATACCCATTCATCACTCTTTATTCTTATATTTTAGCTACAAAAACCTTTGCAAATACATGTAGATATGTGTAAATAGGAATAATTACCAAAAGCATGCATTGTGTAAAAACCTATAATTAGCATGTTTTTGTGCAAAAATAAAAGAATAAAGATTAAAAAGAAAAAGAGGGAAATATTTAAAATAAATATTGAGCAACCTAACCCAAGGGAGGGCTCAGCATGGGCCTGACTGCATAAAAGCCAAAGTAGAGGGAGATAGGGGCTCATGAGTTTAAATATTTATGTAAATAGAATAATTGTATTTTCCTCACCAAAAACATGCTTGTAAATACTTGTAAATATTTATAAATATAAAATCAAAAGAAAAATTTAAAAATTTAAAAAAAAAAGAAAACAAAAACACATCTTGTATAGTCACCTTGTACATGGACCACTCCTATGTATTTAACCTTGTAAATAAATAGAATTAATTTCCAAACTTTTTGTAAATAGTCTCTATTATATATTGTAAATAAATAAAATAAAAACAATTAAAACAAGAACAAAATAAAAATAACAAAATTAAAAATACAAAAATACATTGTACATATACCATGTATATAAATGTATATATGTATTTATTTCACTTATGTAAATAAATAATAAAAATAAAATAAAATTACCTTTTTATTCCTTATTTTATTCTATAAATAAATAAAATATAAAATAGGCATAAAATTATACAAATTTAAAAATCAAAAATCAAAAACCCTAATTGTGTACATATACCTATATAGTACATACTATGTATATAGCTTATTTTTATTTCCAAAAATTAATTAAAAATCACTAAAAAATAGAAAAAAATAAAATAAAAATATTTTGTGTTTTGAGTTTTTGCAAAATCGACCATTTGCTACCTTAATTTTCACCTCCAAAATTTAGCCATGTGGCCTGATTCTATTGGGTCCTGGGGATGTTGACCGCCCGGTCAACTACCCCCCCCAGGACCACCTCCCGCGGATCTGGGTCGTGGACCCGATTTCTCGAATTTCTACCCGCTCGACCTGATCACCATTTCACCAAACCCCGGCTCCGTTTTGATCCTCCCACATCCGACATCCTCGCCGGGCATACACCTTGGGATCCGCGCGCATCATCGACCTACCCAAGCCATTCTTAGCCGGACCCCTCCAGCGTACATAAGCGAGCTCCGCCACCTATTTTCATCATCTTTGGCTAAGTTGTTTCCTCCTCCTGTGAGCTCCAAAGCAACCGTGAGAGTGACAACTCGCGTCTGAGCCTGTCGAAGCGAGGAGAGGGAGCTTCGCCATCGATCCGGCGAGCCCAGCCGCCGCAGCTCCGCCACCAGCGTGAGCTCCGAGCCTCGAAGCGAGACGATCCTTGAGGCAACGACCAGGAGCATCAACAGCTCCTCCCCAGTCTCTCCGACCACCCAGGTACCCATTTAGCTCCTCCTTTTCCTTTAATTTCCATTTACGCCCAAATCGCGCCGCCGTCGTATATCTCGGATTCCGACCACTCCGTCACCCCTATCGATCATCGGAATCGACTATCGCCTTCGCCATCTCCCCGTGCACCTTCTCCACCCATTCGCCCAACCCAACTCGCACAGGAGCTGGGAACCGAGCTCCTCCGCCTACCACCTTCACCGGAGCTCGTCGTTCCGACTCACAAGCCACCTTCGCCTCGCCTAACCAGGTCGAGGCAGTTTGCCCTCGACCCGCGAGTCTTCTGGGTTGCTTTGCAGGTCCAACAAAGGCCATCTGAGGCCTTTCGACGTTCAGACCAGGAGCCTCACCTCCGCCACCCTCGCTGGAGCTCTCCCGAGCTCGGCTGGGCCATCGGAGGGCATCAGTAGCTACGCACCGCCACGCCGGAGCTTCTCCGATCCTCAGGCGCAGCAGAGGAGGTCGGGAGCGCTTCCACGAGGCCGGCGAGTTTCGCCGGCCGCCTGTTCTTCCTCGTCCTCCAGTTGCCGTCAGATCAACCTCACCGCTCCAGAGTCTATCCTAGCCGTCCGTTCTTGGAGCCGCAGATAGCGTCCGATCAGAGGAGATCTGTTCCCAGCCGTTAGATCGACACGTGGCTCGGCCGTTACCGTTGGATCAGCCCGAGGACCCCAGTGCTGGAGTGCCACCTACCCTCGACCGCTCGATCATCCACGTGGCGCGCATCCAGCCCATCCGCTTAATAAAGGGTAATTTACCCTTAGGCCTTGTCTTTATTTCTATTTCGTTTTAGTCCTGTAAATATTAAAGTCAGTTGTTTAGTTTTAGGGCTATTTGCATAGTGGACCCTGTGCTTTATTTTATTTACATTTATACCCCTGCCAATTGTGGACACGTGCATCGACACGTGATATTTTGGTTTATTTGCAGTAGAGACCCCTGTAGTTCAGGATGTTATTGAATGAATGAAAACTTTTATCTATTTGCATTTATACCCCTGTGCGTGATTTATTTCCACATGTGCGTTATATTTTGGGTGTTTTGCAGATAAGCCCCTGGACTTTTGGTACGTGTTACCAATAAGTCCTCGGGACTTATTTTTATTACATTTGGGTCCCTGAGTGCCCCAGGCACGTGCGTGGCGCGTGTTTTGCTGGGTATTTTGCACCAGACCCCCCAGAACTTTGGGTATTTGCACTTTGGTCCCTGTGCATAGTACCCCCCTTTTATTTTTGAATAAAATATCAAATCACCTCCAAATCCAACGAAAATTGGACACATGGCTCCTGCCATGGTGTAAAATTTTCGTGGATTTTTGAGGACATTTTTTATTTCGTTTGATATTTTTAAGAAATCAAAAACCTCTATTTTTGTCACTGTCTAGCTTGAAAAATCACAAAAAAATATTAAAACTCAACTAAAAATTCTATAAAAATTATTTACTGTTTGTTTTGCTTAGTTTGATTTTCTAGCCAATTTTGGCTATTTTTCAATACTTAAAATCACTAAAAACTTAAAAACACTCAAAAACCTATAAAAATTCTAGTAAATAAATTAAAAATCCAAAAATAATAAAAGTGGTACCTAAATTTTCCTTGTTTCATCTTCTTTACAGGAAAATTACCTCCAGGCCATTTTGAGGCTCTTAGATATTTTATCTAGGGCTTTTTGGCTCGGCTGGACAGTACACACTGTTTGTTTCACTTTTTGATTTTTAGAAAATTAAATAAACATCAGAAAATTCTCAAAAATTCACCAAAAATACTAAAAACTATAAAATACATAAAAATATTTTTGTTTGAATTTTTGGTCGATTTTTAGTGCCTTAAATAAATTATTGAAGTGTGCTTTTCTTTGTTTTTCTTATTTTCTCAATCCATTAAAAATCCAAAAAAATATAAAAATATTTAAAAACCACTAAAAATACTTTGTTCTTTTATTTTATTCCTTTTTACTACTTCGTAGGCCTCTCGGCCAACCCGTGCTCCTTGAGTTCGACCCTGGGTGCTATACCAGGTTAATCCAATAGCAGGACCGCTACTTCGTATTTTGATCGATTTCATCTTTATTGAGTGGTTCATTTTTCTTGATTGACATCGTCTGATCGCTTGGGTCGCAACGACCTATATTTAGTACCTTATACCCGAGTGTTCAAGACCTGTCATCAACAGCTTCTGCATACAAGCGCATATGGATCAGGCTCTTTTCTTCTCAAAAGAGTAAGGTCATATGTGTAGTGACCCCAATATCGAGTACTCATATTATTGGGGCAAATATTGAATTGTGCAGAGTCAGATGGTGGGCCCTGGTGTTAAAGACCGAATTGGGAGTGCATGTTGGACTTGCAAGGTAGAATGAGTACCCACTCCCTTTTATATGAGTTACAAGTTCTCATATTATTAGGATGTAACAAAGAGTAGAATGGAGTTCCCAGATCTTGCTTGAGATATAATGGTAAGTATATCTCTTACATTGAAATTGGATAAGGGAATGAACTTTCTGTGTTGACAATGCAAAACCATGTTGATATAAAAATTACAAAATTAAAGTAAAATATGTATATATATATGTATATATATACAAATTTCTTATTTCAGATAATCATCATTAAATTCACTCATTACTATACTCAATGGTAACCAGTAAAATATCATGGATTGGATCCATAATCAAGATATTGTACTTGCAGTTGGACACATAATGTATCTGGTTGCAATATGAAAGTTTCATCGTAAGAGTGAGGAATGACAATTAAATAGACAATTGGACAATGATCTAGGGTTTGTATATCTCTATAGTCCTGATCTCTCAACGAGTGTGCTTTGGAAATATCATGTCGAAGATGATCATAATTACCAAATAATCCTTATAAAATCTAAGATGTTTTGGAAAACATATGTGCTCTCGACATTAAATCATGAATGACATGGATCTCTGCATTATGCAGAATGGTCGCTCGATAAGAGATGATGTACTCAAAATGTTTGAGTACATGCCTAAACCAAAAGTCTTTAAGAGTAGAGATGGATGTAGATGTGATGAGTGTCATAATTCTACTATCTATATTCTAGTATTTAAGAAGCTTAATAATATTCCTATTGTATGAATTGAATGAAGCATGTCTAAATGTTGAGGTACTCTCATATTGAAATCTTTTGAATTCAACATAAGAGATCCTTTGTCTTAAGCAATAGTTGTTTATAGATGAAGGGAGCGTAATGGAAGCATGGGTCGGACCTAAGTTAGAAGTCAACTCAAAGAGTTGATTGTACTTCTATAGTTTCAATACATATGACATCCAAAGAGTTGGATGAATGTCGATAATGCAACAAGCTGATGTATTGACAATATGATTATCTAGACTATCTAAGATCTTTAGAGAAGAACTTGGATAGTGCATCGGGATATTATACATCAACATATAATCTTTGAAATAGACTTTCTTATTAGATAAGATTAAAGTCTAATAATTGTATCTCATTTTTCTAAAATTACTTGCAATTGGTTGCATATATTTTAGAAGGCTATAAAATTTGATCTTAAGGTTAAATAGTCATCCACATAGATATTGATGAAATTGTTGAAACAATCTCTATTGGATAGATAGACTTCATAAAATATGTGGGAGAGCCCTTAGTATTAGAGAATCTCTTTATGACCAGAATACACTCATTGTTTATTTCTAAATGTGGGAATAAACATTAATTCTGGAATAGACCTATCATAAAGAGTTATGATAGGTATATTTCAGATAGTAATCTAACTTATGGAGGACTCTACTAAATTAGAAAAATATTGAATGGTTCATTAACATTTCTAGTACTAAAAATTAAACCTTAAAAGATCAATAGGAGGATGCGGATCATTTGACAACAATCTGACATCAAGCCTTGGACATATGTCAATTGATGAGATCAATAGACTAGTAAGATATTGAACTTTATATAGTATGCAGATCCAAAATCTTACATACTTGTGAATATTATATTCAAAAGTAAAAATATCCAATACATCATTCCTTGGGAATGGTGTAAGATGCCAAGGTATTCAAGTCTCATACATATTGCTCTATGTGGATCACTTATATCATAATAAACAATGATGATATGTGATATAATTCGATGATTATTTGTGATCTGAGATTTCTTCCCTTCACCTTAGAAATCTTTGAAATGTTCAAAGATTTGACAATTTCAATTTAGAACCAACGTTTTAAGGAAGATGAAATGAATTTGATCTAACCTATGTAGAAAGTACCTATTAAATGAATTCAAGGAATACCTTATGGAGATATATCCTAACTCACTCCTCCTAATACACCTAAACTCAATAGAGTTGTATGGAGATACAATTGGATCATGTGTGACATGATTTGATCAATGATGAATATTAGCTTAATTAACTCTTAGTTTCCAAGTATATATTTAGTAGAGACTACAATATATAAGGTCAGAGAGTGCTATTTCATTCGGAAAATAAAGTATGTATTGGATATCCACTTTCTGACCTTCAGATTCTTAAAAGATTTTATCTCTAAGGATATGATTCTTAGAGGATGACTCTCTTGAGAATCAATATAAAAATGAAGTGAATTAACTCATTTAATCTTGAGAAGATAATGAGTCTCCTGAAATCATAAACTAAAAGGATAATTAAAGATGAAACAATCATACCATTTAAAATTACTTTGAGGACGGATTCCATGAGTCAGTTAAGTCTGATAATGATCTTACCTCATACGATAAAGCTTCTGAGGATCATGAGAGATTGATGTCGGCAATAAAGTATAAAGTAGACTTGATATACAAAAGTAGGAAGCACCGATGTAGCTTTATTCTAGAGCAGAGGGTCCATCGAACCTACATCGCCTCGCTACTCCGGGCTCCTTCGCTTCTTCTTGGATGGTTGGGGACCTTTGCCATTGAAGGTGTATGGATCCTCCACATAACATCTAGACATCGGAGGAGAAAAGGAGGGCTTGTTGGATCCCATCTAAGTCTTTATTTTGTGCTCTTTATTTAATATCTTGAGCACATGAACTCCAAATCCAGTAATTTCAGTTTCATTTAAATGATAATGTTGTGCTCTTTAGGATGGCACTATTGTTTCTATGATTTGAGCATAATTTTATATGCTAAATTATACATGATTAATTATGTCACTTGCTCCTCATTATAATGTTGTTCTTAGAACTGTGAAATATATATGTGCTTTAATTGAGATAGAAATTAGAACCTTTTTAATATCTCAATAATCTCATTACTTTTAGGGAATATTTGCTTGCATATTTATTATGTTAACATGCATCATCTTGCATATAATCTCACACCATTTTACATTGCAAAAACGCCAAATAAAAACGACATATTTGTCATCATACAATATTGATCATCATTTTATGCATCATGCATTTCCTTGCATTTTGTATCACATTTATTTTTCATAAAATTAAAATAAAAAATCCATTCTCAATTTGTGTGCATCATTGTTTAACTGAATTGCATCATAATTTGCATCATTCATTCCATGCATTTTATTTGTGCATGTTATGTCTGCCTTCATTTTGTGTTGTGCATAGAGAAGACCTAGATCAAAGAATTTATTTACTCATTATTAATCGCTGAGATCCGATTAATCCGTGAGGAGGCTTGTGTCCTTGTTACCGACTTTGGTACACTTACCAAGTTATAAGTTCTCCACATATTCAAAAGTGTGGTTCTGTATAGATCCAAAATCACCTCTTTTGCTTGGCTGATAAAAATGACTTATTAAGCATGCGATTTTGTGGTTTATCAGATGCTGCCATTGTAGGGACACGACTCATCCTTGTTTATTTATTGGATTTTATTGTATTAATTTGAGTTGATTATTTTCTTTAATGTAGGTTTTCATGTTATGTTTATTTTTACATTATTTTTTTTAGATTAATCCTCTTGATATTTATCTAACGTTTTCCTTTTGTGGTAGGGCCCATGGAGATGGATGATGCTCAATCAACTTAGAGGCATGGAGTTTGGGAGCTGTCGCTGTGAGGAGCCGTAGAAGAAACTTGGGAGAAATCAAGGCGCTTACTTAACAAAGCATTTCATTTCATTTTATGTAATAATTGCATTTCAACGGTCCTCGTTCGAGGGCTCGCGTGTGTACATGGACCTGGACTTTTGCATGTGTTGTGTGGAGCTTGTTTCGCCCAAGTCAGGGTGGGGCTTCACTTGAGTGTTCGAACGTAGGCTTAGGCACACGACTCTCTGTGTTTTCCTTATTTCAAATATTTTTTGCTTGATTTGTAGGTTAGGACACACCAATAAGGGTCAAGGAATTTCCCTTCATCTCCTTGATTCATCGAGACACACTTAATATCGATATATTTAGCTAAATTTAAATCAAATTCTTCCCGCTAATAGTATCATGATTAAGTGTGGTTTTATCTACATGCATGCTTAGAGCGTAAAGTAGAAATAAAGTCTTGCACGTGCATGGAGATTATTGGAGGCACTGCAAGTTCCTCTCTCAAGCATGCATCATGGTTTTCACGAATGCATCAGTTTTTCTCGATCTTCACATAATTTATCATGTAGGTTTTTAGAAGAAATTGGGAATTGTCTCTTAGACGATGAATGCTTGATATGTGATCACATTAAGACAATGATAACCTAAACATAAAGTTGGGATTGTTAATGCAAGTTGACAAAAAAAAAGGAATAAAATGAACCTTGGATTTTGGGAGAGCAATACCATCATTTTACGTAGCTTGTGATTGATTGTTGAGAGGTGAGGACATATCCCTATGATAGTGCCCAAAACCTATCATTAAGCCATGTGTAATGGACTCTAGTTCTGAATGATCACTAATAAAAATAGAAAAGATAAATGACCAATAATCATTGGTCCCCTTGTGTGCGTTGGCGAATCAAAAGTTTATGATTTCTTGGTTGAACCTGATTTATGTATTCTACCAAACCCTCTCGTGTGCACTAGACATCTCCAAAGATTCAACCTTTTTGTAAATTCACCCCCAACTCTAACCCTATCTTCAATCCAGGCCCCCCCAATTTAGCTTCATATCCAATACTTAGGTTATTTTCATCCTATGTATAGTGGGACCCGATTCAAGTATATTCTTCCCTCTTCTTGTTCCTTTTATACTCAAGTTGTTTTAACCTATATATGGGGGGGCATCTGAGTCAGTTTTGGTAAATAACCTAGTATTTTAACATGATCTATGGCTTCATATCACTTTGTGATATGAGGACATGGAAACAATTATGTATATGGGTTGTATATATTGTATATATACCTTAGCCATAGCTCATATGTTGAAAATTCAGAATTTTTTTGGGGCTAAGGCATAAGTATTTTTTGAACTGATTACCATAAAAATGTTTGTAAATGCTTTGAAATTTTTTCTAACTATACGACATTGTTTTGAAAAATATTTGACAATTATTTGAAAAAAGGGATTTGACTCGTTTTGAAAATCATTTGAAAAATGTTTTGAAAACTATATATTATGTGACATGGTTTGGAAAATATTTTCAAAAGTCATTTCAAAAATGAGGGAATAACTGATTTGTTTTGTAAATACAATTAACCTTATTCAAAATCCCTTAAAAATCTGAAAAATTAAAATTTTTCTTTGGTGGAAGTTATGATTACTAAGCTTAAGATGAGTAGCTACTTCGTAGTGAGGGAACTATGGTCTCCCTTAGCAATGCGGGTGGTTAAAAGACAATGCACTTGGCTCCATCTTGAAGTAATATTGGTATCCATCTAACGGTCTGTACTTACACCAATACTGGTTGGAAGTGGATGCAGCTATTTATATGAGCATTGGGCCACTCGTTTATCTCTTAAGAAACCAAAAAAATGCATAAAAATTGCAAAATTCAAAAATAAAAAAATCACTAACTTTGGAGTTGGTTTATCATTGACACATTCAATATAAATCAAGGCTCAAGGATTAAAGGACATTTGATTTTTGAGATCATGAAGGTCTGAGTTAACCAGCCTTAGTCATTAGGGTTTGAGACTTAATAATTCATACCTCCCTAGTTTTAAAGATATGAGTGCTATATTGCACTCTTAATCTCTACCTTCTAAAGAATATGATCAACTATTTTACGAACTTTTTCGATCTATTAATCCAATGAATCAATCACAAATGAAAATGTAGTCGTTGCAAACGAAAGAAGCATCAATAAAAAATAATTAATTCTCAAGAAAAAATTAATAAAAAATAAAATGTAGTAAGAGAAATTATTGTTTAAGTTACCGGTATAGCTAACAAGATCGAACTCAAGGAGGCTACACAAATCCCGAGAGTTATTCTATGTAATGGAAAATCAATGAAAGAACGAAGAAATCTCTATGCACACTATGCTTGGTTGTTGTGTTTATGAATTATGTATATTTATTAGTTTTATATATATATATATGTTTGGTTTTTAAATTTTTTATTTTTAATTTTGTAAAATATTTTTTTTATTTTTTTATTTTTAAAAACAATGAAATAAGTAAAGAAAAATCAAAACACATACACTCAACTCTTTTTTGTATTTTTCAATTACGTCAAAATAACCAAAATATTAGACTAAAATATTTTTAGGGTTTTAAACTTTTTATGATATTTTTGTATTTTTTCCAGAATTATTAGAAATTTTTAAAGATTTTAAATAAATCAAAAATAGAAGATAAAGTAAACAGAAAAGAAACTGAATAGTTTTTTTATTTTAAAATTAAAATAAGATAAAAAATAGATGAAATATATATATAATGAAAGATATTTTTAACATTATCGTAAATCCATTTTGTTTTTTTTCTGGAATATTAAAAGAATTTTTATGTATTTATAATTTTTTAAGAATTTATGATTTGTATGGTTTTTTGAGGGATAAAATACAAAAATTGGAAAGAATTAAATTTAATAAAAATAAACAGATAAGAAATTTTTTAGAATGTTTTATAATTTTTATGGTTTTTTAATGCAAATAGGACATTTTATGAAGTCTTTGAATTTTTATAATAGTAAAATGATAAATATGCAATATGCAATTTATGCATGCAAAAATGAATTAACATGGTG
The DNA here is from genome assembly GCA_037367405.1 of Ottelia alismoides. Lineage (NCBI taxonomy): Eukaryota > Viridiplantae > Streptophyta > Magnoliopsida > Alismatales > Hydrocharitaceae > Ottelia > Ottelia alismoides. The sequence goes on from JAZKJV010003126.1 coordinate 698,510, forward strand.
CTATATGTATTTTTGTATAATTTTTAGACATGTTTTGATATTTTTATTAGATTTTAGAGATTAAATTAAATGCCGACTCACAGGGACCTCAGTGCAAGTATTTAAACTCTATAGACTAAATAACAACAAATAGTAATTCGGGGTGAAATATGCAAAAATCACAAGAAAACACGCACACGAGCACGTGCACCTCGCTGGACTGGACTTAAATGTGAATACAATATTTGCAAGGTCCAAACAATAACTTAAAACTGCAGATAATATATTGCAAATAACCTAAAAGTCATGTGCTACATACATATTACAATTCGAACATTATTTAAATGCAATTAAAATAAAAAATGAAGGGAAAACATGCAAATGTTAAATTAAAGACAAGATGACACGTGTCCTCGTAGGGACTTATTTAAAAATAAATAAAGGCAGCGTCTCAAGCGTAAAAATACCCTTAAATGGCATGCAACGTTGGACAATTCTAATGCACGGAGGCTTTGATTGGATCGTTGATGTTTAATCGTGCTTGAATGGGTAAGATCCAATCTATAAATAATAGATGTGATGTTATAAAGTGGGTAATGGATTAAAGAGATGGAGAATAGACGGGTGAAGGTGTAGGCATGGTCAGAAGTGATTAAAACTAATTGGAATACCTCCGATCGTGCAGATCGATGGTTGAAGATAGAACTCTGATCTGAGTGATTATAATGAAATCAAAGAGAGAGAAAAGTGTTCAATTGAGGATAAACCATCTAATATACCTATGGAATAGAAGAGAGAAAGGAATCTCCTTGATCTGCGATAGGCGACAGAGTGGCGGAACCACACGACATATGTCTCCGATGAGGAATTGGAACTCGGTAGTTGGAGCTCCTCTCACGCTCCTAATCGGAGGACGCCTCCTCTGTCACAGGAGTCGATCCCCTGTCACTCAATCTCGGGTGAAAACAAGACCTAAGTCAGATCAACCTCTCATCGGAAGTGGAGGGGTGAAATTTATATGGTGAAATTCGGCAGATTTTGAAATTCAAAATAGGCGCACATCATGGAGTAATAGGTGGAGATGAGGGGCTAGTGAGTGAGAGGAATGATCTGGCGTAGTGAATAAGGAATAGGGAGAAGTTATGGATCAGAGATGTATGGGAAATTAGGTAAAGAAACGATGGATGCACGGTTAACGGAAGAGGAGGTGCCGACCAACCATTTGAATCGGGTCTACTAGCACGAGATTGGCTAATCAAAGTACGCCTAGGATTAGGACAAAATAGGGATAATGATAAAATAATGAGAAAAGGTTAAATAAAAAATCAAAAATGAATTTTTCAACAAAAAGTAACGTGAAAAAAATGTTAATAATAAATTAAAGTTAATTTTAGTGATTTTTATTTTATTCAATAATATATTTACATGGCTAAAAAAATACATGGTGTTATTTACAAGTATGTATACGTATTTATACAGGATTTAGATTTTTAATTGATAATTTACATAAATATATACATAATTTGATTTTTTTATTTACATTATTTTATAATGGTTTTAACGATATCTTTATTTGATTTTTAAGAGTTAGTTTTTTAGGTTGATTAAATAGGTTTAGGTACGGTATATACATAGTGATATATACACACACAATTTATACATGTTTTTATGTTTTTTATTTTGTGATTTTGTGATTTTTATTTGTATATGATATGAGTTAAATACAATATTTACAATTAGGTAAAAAAATCCAATATTTACAAATATGCACAAATAAGTCATTAATTAAAAACTATGCATAGTATACATAGGTATATTATACAATAATACCCAAATTGGCCACATTTCACACCTACACTCTGATTTTTATGAAATTACATCCATTTTAAAGATAACTTACTTTGGAGTACATTGAAAGCGAGTTTGATGAATTTGGAATCCTGGTGGAGCGGATATTGATCTTGGAAGTTTTTACTTTGTGGCTTTTGGAAAGAGATCTTATTTACATGATATATAGATATTTTAATTGCAATTATTTTTTATTATTTATAAAATAAATTTGTGCTCACTTTTCAAAAAAAATAATATTTGTTTACAAAAGATTTGATAATAAATTAAAGATTGTGTAATATAGACAATAATGTACAACTACTGAATATATATTTGACAAGTGAATTTTTTGGATTTTTCTGGTTATTAGGCCTTATCTCCTCGTACTTTCTTCCTTGTTCATCAGGTCAAGTCTTGACCTTCATTCGGGTTTTGATTCGGCCTGTATCTATAGCATATATACATTCCTTTATTTTCTTTATTTTTTCTTTTATTTCTTTTTTATTTATTTTAGATTAAAAAAGTGATAAATATACAACATTTATACAATAATTATAGTAAGTAAAAGAAAGAAATTAGTGATATTTACAGGTGTTCTAAACAGGATTTTAAGTTTTAATGAATGAATAAAGGCGATGAAATGTATTTTCATCTTCCCACTATGCTTTACCTTTGCTAGTCCCTTAGCAAACACTTATTTGACAGAATAAGTAATATAAGAAAAAGAAAAGAATAAAGGAAAAATAAAGAACTTAGACCAATATTGAGTATTAAACTTATCTTCATAAAATTATATTATGGAGCTCGATCAGACCTTTGGAATATTAGTGTGGCGGAACCATATTGGGAAATGAATTTAAAACCAAACAACCCTCAAGTTCCACAAGACTCCTATTTAAGTAGCCTCAATAGTTAGGCTAGAACAATTCTACATAAACAAATTCTTGTGACTATGAATCTTTACTTGTACGGTGTTGATAAATCTCAGATTTATCATCTTAATTGATCATATTTATCTCCTTTACTCAAGTAAATAACATGATTAATTAACTAATTAACAATAATTGCTAATTTATGTGTTGTATATAATTAACACTAATTATTTTATATTAATATGGTGTATTATTTTATGTATTTATTTTTTTTTAGAAATAAAAAAAATAGAATAAAAATTGTACATAAACAAAATAACATAAAACAAAACAAAAATAAAAAAATAATAATAAGAAAAAGGAAAAAGAAGAAAATGGTTTTATTTTTTATCTATGTACAGATGACCTCTGACCTCTTTGACTTCTACATTAAAGTAGTAGATCTCATTGAGATCTACAACTTTCATGTTTACCATTTTTCCAAATTCAACCTCTACTTATTTTTCTTTGATTTAGCAATTTTCTTTAATTCTGATTAGGCCACGTGGCGCATCCTCAGATGCCCACGTTGCCCACTCTTATCTAGATACATGTTCCTTCTTGCGTCGTTTGATCACTTTCATCAGATGCAATCATCACCATCATATAGCGCTCTATTTTAGACCATTTGATTATTCTCATCAATTAATCTCAACCTCTAAGCATCACCTTAACCTTAACCATCAGATCTTATGATCAAACGGTTGAGGTTTATCTTCAACCTCCAAACACCTATGCCAAGAGATGTGACCGCTCGTTCCTTGGAAACTTCTACCATTTTTGCAAACCATCTCCAGTTGCCGCCCAACCAATTGCCACCATGAATCTCTACATCTAACTCCCTAGATTCACGCTAACCTCTCATCAATCCTTAAAACTAACTTCCTTATCATTAAGCGGGGGTTGAAACTACCCTGAAAACCTTTAAAACCTCTGTCACCCTTCCTCTTTCAATTCCTCTCTATCAGCCCAAGCTCATCCTATCCGGCCTTTACGGACCTACACCTAGTATTCTCTGACACCGAGTGTAAGTTCAAGGGAATGAACGAACACCACGATGTACTGTAGCTCCGATGAGATCCTTGGCTTCCTTGCCAAGTTTCATCCATCACTTGATGCAGTTCGAGCTTGGTTCCAGATCCAGGAACTTCAAGCGATGACCACAAAGCTTTAAGCTTTGCAATTTAGATCAAAGATTCAACTGATTTTACATCTTCTTCAAGCTTGCAACTTCAGGTTAGGATTTAGGGTAGTTATGGTGTTAACTTTGAGTATTTATTCTTTAGCTATTAAGCTCTCTTAGACCATCCGAAGAGGTTTTTTATCTATACCTTGGAACATTCATCCACGCATATTATCTCCAGCGATCTATTGATTTCTTCATCATCGTGACCCTATTCCAATGTTTTTCCTATACAGAGATGGTACTCTGTACTGCTTAGTCTACCACAAGCGAGTAGCCCTCCATTCCACGCCATTAGCATCTGAATAATTTCTCCAAAGTATTTCAGATATGGACTAACAGTGCAGGACTGCAAAGGACTTCGTTGATCGGAGTTCGATGTCTAGCTCGGATCTCCCTTATCTTCTCTGGTGAAGCTTCAGCAACAGGGTTCTATATTCATCCTCACACCTTCGTCAAGCTACAGACCTCATCGCTGGTAGGTGATGAAGGGTTGGGGACTTTCATAGAGCTATAGGATGCATGGCGGAGCTTTTCAATCGTCGTTGGAGCACAACCCTACTACCGTCAAGCACGAAGGAGTATAAGAACAGTCGGATTAGCAGATACCGTTGATCTCGCTAAATTGGGAGAGATCGAATGGTCTAATTTGATCCACGTAGCCAGTCCAAATCTACGTTCCAAACCTTAGGCTCGTACACCGAGCCAACCTCTGAACCTCGCGTGGAGCACCAGGATTGAACACATGGTCCCAGCCTGAGTCAGAGCCTGCAATGAGTCACATGGTTCTGCATGTCGAAACTGGAGAAATTGCAGGTTAGACCTTGAATTTTTAAGCAATTAACTATAAGTCCTTCCGTTGTGTAAAGCTTATTTGTTAACCCTTGCAGGTTTTGTTTAATACATTTGAGTCCCTATCAGTCCTTAAATGTAATAAAATTGCAATTTTTTATTGCAATTGTACCCTTGGATTCCTTGTTGAATATTTTAATGACCTGATGTCCAATTATTGTAATTTTGGTCTCATTTGATAGATGGTTTGACAATTTATCTTGTTAAAAGCATAAATGATTGATTTTGATTATTAAATTATGCATTAATTATCAATGATCGAAGGTTTGGATTTATTATTGTAATTCAACTATTCTTCATACTCAATTTTATCCTTTCAAGCATGGTTGTCTTTAAAATCCATTTTTGTTAATCATCCAAGTTTCTAGTTGTGAGTATCGTTTAAGTTTTGATCTTTTGTTTGTCTTGTGTACACATCTATGTTTGTACTTAATATATAGGCATATAAATTGTTTTAAAATTCTATGTTAACTGAGTGATGTGCATGAGCTCAAAGTAATAAATCTGAAAATTGTTGTCTAAGTTTATTTGTCCTCTAAAGCTAATCATCAAAGTACTCGCATCCTTGTGTTCGGCCCTGGACTTCCCAGGTTAAAATTAAAATTGAGAACCTCGTCATTGAGATTCATCTCAGTTCTATTGGGAAAGCTAGGTGTACGTGCTACAACAGATCTCTCTTAATATATGCATTTAGTGCTTCATCAGATTCATTGTCGACGGGGAAACAATTTATTTGGTGATTATTTTTAAGAGATTTTTTTATTTTTTTATTTTTTTATTTATTCAGTAATTTTGGTTGTAATTATTTTTGAACTTGTTTCCTTTTGTTGTGTTGTAGTATCTTTCTAAATTAATCTATGTAAATCTCTCTTGAAATTTCTAATAAATTTACATTGTTTCATGATAGGCCTATTGAGTCGTCTACTTCTAAAGGAATGCGGAGGCAAAGAGCTTGGAGCACTTTGCTAGAGAGCCACGAGGCATACATTTAAGATTGAGAGATTAGTAGTTTACTTCATTTCAATTCTATTGCCATTTACAGAGGTTCTTGATTGAGATCTCACATATGTAAACAAAGGCCTCTTAAAATTTTATTCTATTTTATGTGTGGTTGTGTCGAGAGTTGTTCTCTACTTGAGTAACGATTTAGATTCAAGTTACACCAAATAGAAAGATCATAGGTCAATTCTTTGCTTGATCTATTTCGTAACTTAGGACACACTACACAAATCTCATAAGATTTACAATTGCAAAAATCTTAGGAGTTTCATAGACGCACATAACTTATGTTCTACTTAGTTAAATGAAATTGATTTCTTCATCGTTAATAAAACTGCTGCTTAGGTGCGGATTTCTCGATTTGCATTATATAGTTATATTTAAAAATTCAGTTATGCATCCATATGGAGAGCGTTGGGAGGCGTTGTAAGTATCTCTAATGACTGCATGCATCACTGACTTCTATTGCATTATGTTTTCTGATTTCTCCCTCAGTTTTCACCAACCTAAGGATTAAAGGAAAAGGGACTCTACGTTAGGCGATGATTGTGGGCACTTAATTCCAAGCGATAAGCTAGTCTCTTAAAATCGGGACTGAATTGATGCAAATTGACCTTAATTAATTGGAATAAAATCAACCTTGTTTCACGCAGTAAAACCCTCATTCGTCTGCAGATACAATTTCTGTGAGAGAGGGATGACATTAGGATAGAGCCATGCCACAAATTTTCATAAGGACTACTGGTTCTCTAAAAATGATTAGTCGCTTCTCAGTGAGGATCTACGGGTAACCGGTAAATGATCCAAATTTCCTTAGCAGAGTGGATGGTTTAGAGGACACCGTGAAAGGCCTGGTCCTCAAGTAAATAGGCAGCCGTATTTATACGGTCCGACTTACCTCTATACTGGCTGAGAGTGGATGCAACTAGTCATATGAATCGGGACAGTTTATAGTGAAATTAGGTTCCTAACAACTCGTAACTCTTAAAATATTTGTATTGAATCATCAATTAAAATTTAACAAGATAACAAGGCCATTATCTCGGCCTTTAGTATTGAGTTGGTGAATTAATCAGAGTTTGTATTTATTGATCTGTGCAAATTATTCTACACTTTCAAGTACCTAGTTAAATTTAGGTTCTTTTGAAAACAAACCGTGCTCAGTTTCCTTATCTCTTGATTATTTAGATGGATAATTGGTCGGATTTTTGCTCAGACTTTGCGAGCTTATCAATGAACCGCCCAAATATTACATCTTCATAGGTCCACTCCCTTTCTTTTTCTGTACCATCCCATATTCGAAGCAACCCTTGCTTTGAACCGGTGTATCATGATTCACTCTTAGGGAAGGTTACATATATACCGACCCTTTTCCTCCTTCTTTTCTCACCAAGGAAGATCATTGCCTTGGTGAGATCGACATAATTTTATTATCTTCATCTAGATCTCATTCCAATCCTTTGTTTGATGAAGGTATTGAAAGTAGAGATGCCTAAAAATTAAAGGGAATGGGGAGGAAGAAGAGAGAAGATCTCGTGCATGCGATATTGGCTAGGTTAGCTGAATCTGAACGAAATCAAGCACTTATGAGAGCACAACTTGGCCATTTACACCTGGGTATTGATAGACCTATGGATGCAGCTTATAATCCTGGATAGTTTCAGATGAGAAATTGGTTGAGCCCGGTTGATCCTGAAGTAGAATATGTGCTGAAGCCACAATTTCTTTGTTTGCTACCACAATTTCATGGGAATGCTCATGAGGAACCTTATGCATTCCTTAGGGACTTCTAGTTGGTATGTTCTAACCTTAGGCATCCTAGTGTTAACCAAGACTACATAAGTCTCAAAGCCCTTCCATTTGCCTTGAAGGATATGGCTGATTATTGGATGACTAACTTGGGGGTAGAAGTCACAACTTTTGCTCAGTTCAAGGATTTATTCTTGATGAGATTTTATCCTTTGAGTAGAACAAATTTGATGCGTTCATGCATCACATGTTTCTTACAACTTCCTAATGAAGCTTTTTGTGATTCATGGTAGAGATTCAAAGACCTTTTATAAAAATTTCCTTGTCAAAGGTTAGAGCCCACCATCCTGATTCAGTCGTATATTGCGGTTTGCACCCTGAAGTACAAGGTTTAGTTAGTGCTGATTGTAGAGGTAGCTATACTTCACGAGGAGCGGACACTGTCTGGAAAGTATTCGAACGAACGTCTGAAACAAGTAGAGCACAGACCCTTAGTAGATCTCAGTTGGAGACCACCAATCCATTCTTATATAGTAAGTAACAAAGACTACAGTAGATCCTTTTGACATTAGTTTAATAGTAGATAAACTTACGGTAGTCGAAAGGATAGATAAACGGATGAATGAATTGGACAATAATTTCTATAAACTACCTAAAAAAAGGTGGAACTTTCCGAGAAGGTATCAAAGACGAAGGTACCTGCCGTGACTGCATCTGCTGCTCCCGTATATCGTGTTCATCACATCTAGGAGCAACAGATGTCAGGTCTTGTCCATCCATGGGTTGAGGACTAGTCTTTAACCCATCCTTGTCAGCAGCAACCACCGCCTGTAGAGATTATTACTGAGGAGCCTTCCCAAGTGTGTGAAGTAAATGGTGTGTGGTACACCAATGACCTTGCCAAGCAAGGATGTTTTGGGGACCGATTTTCTTATCCATGTCCCCAGACATTCTATAACACATCATTTACGCATACATCTCTTCCAGTATCAATGAGCTCTGGAGCCAATCCTTATCAAGCATCAAAGCAGCAGCAACATAGCGGTCATCAACAGACATATCAGGCATGCCAACAGAGTCTGCATTTTCAAAATCATACCCAACAACATCATTCTTCACGTTCTTCATACCCTTCTTCATCTTCCCAGAAACAACATTCATCATCAGGTTCAATGGACTTCCAGCGACAGATTTTGGAGGAGCTACGTTCTTACATAAATGAAGTAAAGGATTTGAGGGTTGATCTAAACTGTCTTTCCCGTCTGCATGATGAGCGTAATATTCCATCTACATCAATTCCATCCCAGGTTCAGGCTAATCCCAATAGCCTGAGCAAATCACATCAACATCCTTCTATGGATCAAGTATACTATTCATATGTACACAAATCGCATCATGAGATCTATCCGTTTAATTATGTTCATCATATGTCTCTCAGGAGCGGACAGACCGTAGTCGTACCAGATCGGGCTAAGGATATGGATAAGACCGACTCTAACGTTAAACCTAAAAAGACTTTAGAGGATGTTGAAGTCAGACATCTTTCCTAGAGCAAGAAGATTAAGGAGGAATACAAGAGCTGAGTAGCACACATCAGATTCAGAGGCTACGAAGGACCTTATACCTTCGGACAGGGAGAATGCACATTCAGTAGACATTCCATATTCTAAAGTAGATAATCTTGTTGTTTTCTAATTTTGAAAGACTCGGGTTTTAATGATATTAAGGAACATGTTTTTTCTCAATCTGAGTCATCACTCCATTCTCTACCTATCCCTTTCCCCTATTCTCTTATGGCTGGAAAGTGCATCACTAATAAGATTCAGAAAAACGATCCAGATATGGCACGATTTTGTAGAGATAATATAATGGTAAAAGTGACATTCGATGAGTATATGGCTACATCAAGACACACATTCTTTTGATTGCCACTACTTTTGTATCAAGAACCAGAAATTGCCACAGAAAAAGAGAAATTTAGGTGCACATTATGTGGTGAGTCATATCGATGACATAGCGTTTTTACGCACTCTCCTAGATAATGGCTCTTCGATCAATTTAATACCCTTGGCCTTATATGAGAAACTGAAATTGGGCCCTTTACGCAAATCTAGAGAAATACTTCAGTTTGCTGATAAATCAATGAAAAAGGCTAAGGGTGAAATCTAGAACATCATTATCTCTGTTGAGGGACAAAATTATAAGGTGGACTTCATAGTCCTTGAAATGGATATCCCTCATCATTAGTGAGATTGACAGATTATCCTTGGGCAGCCATTCCTTAGGACTGCTGGAGTATCATTTGATTATCAAACAGGGATGATGAAGTTCTGTTCTCCAGGCGGAGAAGTGGAATTACACAAGAAGCAAACAAAATGGCAGAGACCTGATTCGGAATCAAGCACATATTTCTCTTCATTTTCAGAGGAAGACAACAATAGAGTCAACACAGTTGGGATTTGGGCACAAAACCCAACAATATAGAATGAGGAACTCTCATCAAGAGAGGACATTGTTCACCTAGCAGTTATTGATTTGTTAACAGAGTTCTTGACATATGCATCACCCTATTCCCTTGATTACACAGAAGTCTCTTTGGAATTGTTTGTTCCCATTCCTTCAGGACAATCAAGGGAAGTAGATGATGAGTTGGACGTGGCTTTGATCGAATTACCATTTATTTTTGGCAATCCCACTCCTTATTATTTGGTACCATTGGTGGACAATGCTATAGTTAAATCATATCCACTAAGCAGTGCAGATCCAAATTAAATGGTGGTTCATCCTGATATATTAGATGATTCATCCGTGCCATAGTTGAAACCTCTACCTCCTACACTCAAGTACACTTTCCTTACGGGACCAAAACATAAGTTTCCTAACATCATTAGTTCTAGTTTTATTGTAGAACAGGAGACTATGTTGTTAGAAGTATTAGAGAAAAATCGTAAGCCTATAGGTTGGATCGTGTCGGATCTCGTGGGTATAAATCCCGCACTCTGTTCACACCATATTTTTATTGTGGAAAATTCTAGGCCTTCCCGCGAGTTTCAAGCGAGACTTAACCCAAATCAACGGGAAGTAGTTATGAAAGAAATTGAAAAATGGTGTGGAGCGGGCTTCATTTACCCTATTCTAACTCCATGTGGGTGGCGCCTTTGCATGTTGTCCCGAAGAAGTCTAGAATACATATGGTGACCAATGAAGAAGGAGTTGAGATTGCGACATGAGTACCCATGTCGCGGTGTGTCTGTGTTAATTACAGGCGCCTGAATGCTGCAACCAAGAAAGATCACTTTCATTTACCTTTTATTAATCAAATTTTGGAGAGATTAGCTGGGAAAGAGTTCTTTTGTTTCCTTGATGGGTACTCAGGTTACAATAAAGTAGCAATCGCTCCTGAAGATCAGGAAAAGACCACCTTTACTTGTCCGTTCGGCACATATGCATTCAAGCACATGCCTTTTGGGCTGTGTAATGCCCAGACACTTTTCAATGGTGCATGATCGTAGTATTTGCTGAAATGGTTGGGGATTTCCTTGAGGTCTTCATGGACGATTTTTTGGTTCATGGTGATTCATTTGATTCTTGTTTATCACACCTAGACCGAGTTCTTCCAAGGTGTAGAAAAGTGAATCAAGTGCTCTCCTAGGAAAAGAGTCATTTCATGGTCAAGGAGGGTATCGTGTTAGACATGTTATCTCCAAAAAAGGGATGGATGTTGAGCCTGCCAAGATGGATGTGATTAAGAAACTTGATCCACCAACCAATATTAAGTCAGTCAGGTCATTTCTAGGGGATGTTGGATTTTATAAAAGATTTATTCAAGATTTTTCTAAGATTTCCCGACCACTGACTGAGCTCTTAGGGAAAGACACCGAGTTCTTTGTCTATCACAAGTGTCTGGAGGCCTTTGAGCTTCTTATAAAGAAGATCTTTGACTCGGTAATTCTGCAAGCTCCTGATTGGTCTCTTCCCATTGAAATCATGACCGATGCTTCGAACTTTGCTATAGGATCTGTTTTGGAGCAGCGGCGAGATCAAATTCCATTTGCTATTAACTACGCTTGCAAAGTTTTGGATCCAGCTCAGAGATATTATAAATGACAAAAAAGAAATGCTTGCAGTAGTTTAGGCATTAGAAAAGTTTAGGTCTATGATTTTATGCTCTAAAGTGTCAGTTTATACAGATCTTTCAGCTTTTACGTATCCCATGGAAAAGAAGGATACGAAGGCACGTCTTCTTAGGTGGATATTATTACTCCAGGAGTTTATTCTGAATATTAAAGATAAACTCACAGTCAAGAACATAGTAGCTGATCATCTTTCGAGGATTGAAATTAAAGATTTGCCTGATTCTGAGCCTATTCGAGAAACTTTTCCTGACAAATCTATTTGTTTTGTAGATTCATTCCCATGGTATGCCAACATGGTAAACTTCCTTGTGTCCAAGCAAGTTCCTCATGGTTGGACTAAAATCAGTATAGACCGACTTAAATCGAATTGGAGGAAATACCATTGGGAGGATCCATTTTTTTCGAAATACCGGATTGTGTCTAGAGAAGGTGTATTCCTTAAGAGGAATATACGAGTATCCTCGCATATTGTCACTCACTTGAAGCTATTGGACACCACTCAGTAAAATGAACCGCTAATAAGATCTTGCAATGAGGTTTCTATTAGCTGACCTTATTTAGATATGCAATTGATTTTGTACGGTCGTGCCCTGTATATCAGAGAATGGGAGGGACTGTTTGTTCTAGAGATGAAATGCCCATGCAGCCTGTAGTTTTTTGTGATGTTTTTGATGCTTGGGGTATATAGTTTACGGGTCCTTTCCCTAATAGACAAGGTTTTGAAAATATCTTGTTAGCGGCTGATTACTTATCAAGATGGGTGGAGGTTATTCCAACCTGAACTCCTGATGGAAAGATTGTATTTAAATTTATCGAAGTTCATATTATTTCAAGGTTTGGGGTACCTAAAGTATTGATTTCTGATGGGAGTAGCCATTTTGTGAATGGATTGATGAAATCTTTAGTCAAGGTCTATAAATTTGAGAACAGAATAACTAGTCCTTACCACCCTCAATCAAATGGCATGGCAAAGGTTTCAAATAGGGAAGTGAAGAGCATTCTCCAGAAGTTAGTCCATCGAGATAGGAAGAACTAGTCTCAGTTGTTGGATCAAGTTCTGTGGGCTTACAGAACAACCTACAAGACAACACTTTATACTTCACTTTTAGGATGATTTACTACAAGCCATGTCATTTTCCTGTTGAGTTAATAGATAAATTTGAATAGGCTATAAAAAAGATCAATTGGGGATGTCATTTAGGAAAATTGAGCAGAGACCTTGACCAAAATGAACTAGTGGAAATCCGCGACCGAGCATATGACAACAGCATGATCTATAAAGACAAGGTTAAGAAGTTGCATGACTCACTTATTAAATATAAAAACGTTGTTCCTGGACAAAAGGTATGGTTGTTTAATGCAAAGTTAAGAATTTTTCACGGCAAACTTAAATCAAATTTGATAGGTTCTTTCATTGTTAAGGAAGTGCATGCGAATGTTAGTATAGAAATCTTAGAAATATCAGAGCATGCACCATCCTTTTTGGTTAACAGGCAGTTCTCAAGCATTTTATAGAATCATCAGAAAGGTTAACTTCTGTAGAAATGATCAACTTCATGCCTATTGATGCAGTTCCCAGTCTATCAGAAAAATCATGAGTATCAGGATAGACTTATCATCTCCTAAGATTCATCATCTTGAGATTCAATTAACAGTGATCACTTACTAAGCTTCATATTCTTTATAATTAGGCCTATTTTCAGCCTAAGTATAGGGGGGATCTTATTTAATTTTAATTGCTCCCCTCGGGTCTCCAAGTTTAATTCATATCTTTATACTTAAGCTATTCGTCACCTTAAGTATAGGGGGACCTGAATCTATATTTTCCCTAATTGATTCTTTTACTCATTATGCATCTGTGATTATGAATTCAGTTTGTGTATATTCTTTTATACTTAGCAAGAGTTATGGCTTCATTTCACTTCGTGCTATGAGGACATAACAAAAGCTAAGTATAGGGGGGGTCTAACGTATATATTGCATATATACTTTAGCCGTAGCTCTTATTTTAATTTATTTTCAAAATTATTGGGGTTATGGATATTGTATTACATTGTTGAACTGATTTGTGTAAGAAATATTTTAAATATTTGTGACAGATATATTATTTTCCATGGTTTTCAAAAATGTTTTACATGGTTTGTAAAAATACAACTTGACATGTTTGTAAAATATTTTTTTGAAAATCTACATATTTATGTGACAATGTTTGCATAAAGTATTCAAAATTCTCTTTTCAAAACTAAGGATGTAAATGACTATAATTACTTAACACTCTAACTCAAAAGACCTTCACTATCCTCTAATATGTCTCTTAAGTTTTTGTTAGTGTCTTATTCATGCCTTAGAGGTTGTGATGTTTCTCTGAACCGTCGTGTCATTTTTATTTATAAGGTTGCTTCGCCTTAAAATATTAAAAGGATCTGACATGGAGAAAAATATCGATATAAATTCTGTATTTTGGAAGATTAAGTTGATACGAAGTTCTCTGAAAAGAGTGATGCCAACTAAGGAGGATGATCTTTTGATAGAAGAACTACATATGGAATGTCCTTTGACTTTTCTCGAGGATGTTCACTTGATGAAAAACCATCTTGCTTGTAAGTTAGGTCATTATTATTCTTCTCATTTTTCTCTTCTAAGAAAAAGCCAAAAGTCTATCGAAAATTTCTGGGATCAATTCGTTTTCCCGTGATAATTTAGAATTTTGAGGATCCCCATGTAGTTTTGAATATCACTATCTAGGAAGAATGGCATCATTCTAGAAGGATAAAATTTCATGTTGATGAAGATCTTTCTTATTCCGATTCGAAAGTTTTCTCCATTAGGAAAAAGCAGTTAAAACATGAGGTAGCCTGTTACTATAAACCTCGGCGATTTGATCATGATTTCTAAGGAGCTGAAGTTTGTACTAATATGTTGGGTTTCTTTGTATTGCATCTCTTTGATGTCCTAACAAAGTTACTAGTCTATTTCAATAAAGCTCAAAAATTTTGAAAATCTTTTGTAAAAATTGCTAACTTATTAATTGGTGTCTCTTATTAACTTTATCACTATGCCCTCAAGGCCTGAGGTGATCTACAACACTTGGTTTAATAAGTCTCTAGACTTCGAGTTATCATGCATTAATCATTAGAGGTCATAGACTTAAAAATTCACACTCTCCTAGTTGGATGATATGCATGCTATATTCCATGCTTTATCTTCCTTAAAAGAATTTGATACTCACTCACATACACGGTCGCATTTTTGATTGAGATGAGTCGATGTATCACTAAAGAAACCAGGATTGGGAGTTGAGTTTGGACTTGATTCGTATGATGCTCGAGGATGGGATAAAATTAATGATGGCTTCATGAAACCTGAGTGTCAGTTTCTTAGCCAGTATGGGACTTGTTCTCATGCTATCTCTTGATTAAACCTAAATTTCTAGGGTGTGATAACAATAATTAATAAGCTGATCAGTGTGCGCCAATATTTTGGTAGAAGCAGTGGAGCTAGCCAAAAACAAAGAAAGGAATGATAAATGAAAAGCTCTCATCATACAAAGGCAAATTTATATCAAATAGCATCCACAAAAGGCAAGGGCTCCCAACCATTTCTAAAGTATCCATTTGGACCAAAGCTATTTAGGACCATGAGTCAGGCTACACCAAAAAAGGGCTCTGCATCGTAAATGCTACATGTTTGGGTGTAGAAGGTATAATAGATACTCAAAAAATGCACACCCAGGTATATTCCCAAGAAAACAAGTGCAGACGACTCAAATTTCTCTTGACGAACACATTGATTCGCAAGAATCAAAATAAAAATGTGCTGCATTTTAGCACTAGAGAGAATCCTGCTCCAATGAGAGGAAGAGAAAAAGAGTACACAATCCTATATCCTCTATAATCTGGCATTCCATATGTCATTTTAAAGTCTAACAAACTAAAGAGAAGGTGGATTGAATCAAGACAATATTTATTCCCTAGAGTTGAGGGTTGGGTCCTTAGGGGAGCTTCCAAGATTGGAATTGTTGGTGATGTTTTGGTTCTACTCTCTTGTTGTAGTCAACACTAAGTCATTTTCCTTATATTTACATATACATTGAGAGTATGATAATTAGAGCAGTTGAAATCTTTTTGATTAAGGCTTGGATCAACTCAGAGTTTTAGGATTCTAAAACCTAATGTCCTAGGTCAAATCAAGCCTTGTAACTCACTTGCACATGTCAGGGATCTTACTACTTAATCTTACCAATCCTTTATTAGCTCGACGGTGAGATTAGTTTAAGTACAGGGAGGTGATAAATCTCAGATTTATCAGCTTAATTGATCATATTTACCTCCTTTACTCAAGGTAATAACATGATTCATTAACTAATTAACACTAATTGCTATGTTATGTGTTGTATATAATTAACACTAATTATTATATATTAATACGGTGTATAATTTTTTATATTTATTTCTTATTAAAAATCAAATAAAAATTTAAATAAAAATTATACATAAATAAAATAACATAAACAAAACAAAAATCCAAAAAAACAAGAAGAAAAAAGAAAAAGAAGAAAATGATTTTATTTGGTTCTTAATAGTATTTAATTTTCATCTATGTACAGATGACCTCTGATCTCTTTGACTTCTACATGAAAGTTGTAGATCTCATTGAGATGTACCACTTTCTTATTTACAACTTTTCCAAATTCAACCTCTATTTATTTTCCTTTGATTTAACAATTTTCCTCAATTCTGATTGGAACACGTGGTGAATCCTCAACTGCCCACGTGGCCCGCTCTTGGCTAGACACCCATTCCTTGTTGCGTCATTTGATCACTTTCATCAGATGCAATCATCACCATCATTTAGCGCTCTACTTTAGCTCCTATTTTAGACTGTTTATCCCTAAACCCTAAACCCTATAGCTCTATGAAAGTCCCCAACCCTTCATCCCCTACCAATGATGAGGTCTGTAGCTTAAAGAAGGTGTGAGGATGAATATAGAACCCTGTTGCTGAAGCTTTACCAGAGAAGACAGGGGAGATCAGAGATAGACATCGAACTCTGATAAATGAAGTCCTTTGCAGTCTTGCACTGTTAGTCCATATCAGAAATACTTTTGAGAATCTATTCAGATGATTATGGTATGGAATGGAGGGATACTCGCATGAGGTAAACTAAGCCCTAAGGGATGCCATCTCCGTAGAGGAAACAACATTGGAATAGGGTGATCACGATGATGAAGAAATGGATAGATCACTAGAGATAATAAGCGTGGATGAATGTTCCAAGGTACAGATAAACAACCTCTTCGGATGGTCTAAGAGAGCTTAATAAATAAAGAATAAGTACTCAAAGTTAACACCATAACTACCCTAAATTCTAACCTGAAGTTGGAAGCTTGAAAAAGATGTAAAATCAGTTAAATCATGCGGTCGTTGCTTGAAGTTCCTGGATCTAGAACAAAGCTTGAACTGCATCAGGTGATGTCTGCAACTTGGAAAGGAAGCCAAGGATCTCACAGGAGCTACAGTTTGTCGTGGCATTCGTTCTTTCCCTTGAACTATCACTCGGGGTCAGAGAATGCTAGGTGTAGGTCAGTAAAGGGCGGGTAGGTTGAGCTTGGGATGATGGAGAGGTATTTAAAAAGGAAGGGTGACAAAGGTTTTGAAGGTTTTTAGCTTAGTTTCAACCCACACTTAATGATAAGGGAGTTAGATTTAAGGAATGATGGGAGGTTAGCGTAAATCTAGGGAGTTAGATTTTGAGATTCACGGTGGCAGTTGGAAAGGAGGCAACTGGACATGGTTTGCAAAAATGGTAGATGTTTCCAAGGAACGAGCTATCGCATCTTATGGCATAGGTGTCTGGAGGTTGAAGATAAACCTCAACCGTCTAATAATCAGATCAAATGGCTAAGAATAAGGTGATGCTGAGTGGCTGAGATTAACTAATGAGAATAATCAAACGGTCTAAAATATAGCACTAAATGATGGTGACAACTACATCTATGAAAGTGATCAAACGACGCAAGAAGGAACATGTGTCTAGCCAAGAGCGGGCCACGTGGGAGGCTAAGGATGCACCACGTGGCCCAATCGGAATCGAAGAAAATTGCTAAATCAAAGAAAAATAAGTAGAGGTCGAATTTCGAACAGTGGTAAACATGAAAGTTGTCGATCTCAATGAGATCCACAACTTCCCTGTAGAAGTCAAAGAGATCAGAGGACATAAGTACATAGATATAAATTAAATACTATTAAGAACCATATAAAACCATTGTCTTCTTTTTCTTTTTTCTTCTTATTATTTTTTTATTTTTGTTTTGTTTTATGTTATTTTATTTATGTACAGTTTTTATTATAATTTTTATTTGATTTTTAATAAGAAATAAATACATAAAATAATGCACCATATTAATATATACTAATTAGTGTTAGTTATATACAACACATAAAATAACAATTAGTGTTAATTACTTAGTGAATCATGTTATTAACTTGAGTGAAGGAAGTAAATATGATTAATTAAGCTGATAAATCTAAGATTTATCACCTCCCTATACTTATACTAAGCTCGTCCTCGAGCTAATAAAAAATTGGTAAGATTAATTAGTGAGATCCCTGACGTGTGCAAGTGAGTATACAAGGCTTGATTTGACCTAGAACACTAGGTTTTAGAATCCTAAAATTCTGAGTTGATCCAAGTCTTAATCAAAAGTAATTCAACTCCTCTAATTATAAAATTCGTCCTCGAGCTAATAAAGGATTGGTAAGATTAATTCAACTTTCATAGAGCTATAGGGTCTAGGGTTTAGGGACAAACGGTCTAAAATAGGAGTTTAGGGTCGGGGATTTATTATTGCTAGTCAACTATTCTGCATACACAATTTTATCCTTTCAAGCATGACTGTCTTTAAGAACCATTTTTTGTTAATAATCCATGTTTGTAGTTGTGAGTTTCGGTTAAGTTTTGATCTTCTGTCTGTCTTGTGTATGAATCTATGTTTGTACATAATATATATGCATAAAAATTGTTTTAAAATTCTATGTTAACTGTGTGATGTGCATGAGCTCAAAGTAAAAAATCTGAAAATTATTGTCTAAGTTTATTTGTCTTCTAAAGCCAATCATTAAAGTACTCGCATCCTTATGTTCGACCCTGGACTTCCCATGTTATAAATTAAAATCGAGAACCTCGTCACTGATATTCATCTCGATTCTGTATGAAAATCTAAGTGCATGTGCTACAATGGATCTCTCTTAATATATGCATTTAGTGCTTCATCAGGTGTACATGAGATATAGCTCCTCACCTCAAAAATAGAAAAGAAACAACCTCCCTCAATAAGATAACTATAGTCCCTTGATCTAGCAACTCTCGCATCGAGAAGTGGGGATATTCCCTTCTAAATTCAAGTGCAACCAGCTCAAGAAGAGGAGATTGAGAAAAGAATGGACGGTAGCCAGTGTAGCTACCTATCCATGGATAAATGACCAGTGTAGCCAAGTCATACAACTGGAAGCTTACAATAATTTGACTTTGAAGCTCATTCTTACGTATTGACTATACACTTCGGCAAGCATTTTATTTTCAATCATGCCTGTCCACTTTTTTGGAGTTTTTTGCATTTTTTTAATATACACAAGGGTTAAGCATGTACATAAGGAGTTTCTCTTCTAAGCCAGTAGACTATCCCTTTTTTGATGCATTATTGTAACTCCACAACATCCTGTCTTCAGACCTCAAGGTTACTAGACCAGGTTGAGATGCACTACCCTCCCTAGAGGAAGACGGATGTTGTCCCTAGTTGTTACACACCCGTGTGCTACCCCAAGCCAAAGGATTCTATGTTGGACATGCGAACCCACGGCGAGCCATTATGCAATAAATGTTATTGCGAATATCATTCCCTGATCTGAAATGAAGAATAAATAATTTGCATAGAGGTCCCTTAGTACAATTAGGGTTATGTACCATGGCCATCTTGATGATCATACAACTTTTGATTCAATTATTGAATCATAGAGGTTGGTGCTTGAATGAATATCTAAAGAGTTAGATTGAGGACTCATCAAGCACTGTCAAATGATTGTTAAGAGATGATCTCCAGCCTGTGTAGGAGATGGCAATCCTTTCTCATTTAGGCCGATATCTAATCGGCCTCTTGATGAAGGTCCTCTGCATAGGAATATAAGTTAGGTCAAAGAGTTGACTTAACGAGATCGAGATAACTGAAGTTCTATGTCGTATGCTATCATGATATAGGCACACATCCTCTGACCAGAGACAAATGTGTTACTATATATCTGAGTATGTACATTTGGAAGACTAATAGGTTGATGACCTAACCAAGGTCTATACACCAGCACACTTGTGTGCATATAAGGGCATATGAGTAATACGATCTCTCAAAGGGATCATACAGGTTCATTACTGAACCGAAAGACATGAGCTCACTCATGAGATGTTGGGAAGATCAAATTAGGTGCATGGTCATCTTGCTTTGGAAGCTTGATTGAATTTGTAGGTTTGATATATACTTTTGGAAAGTATATGATCAACACTTGGGTACCCTGAAGTAGACAATATAAAATTGATCTTATACTTCGGGTTTATTCTGAGTCTTCTAGTATGCAGGATGTACATGTATTGGAAATACCTGAGGGTGATGTGATCATAAATAGTTGTATAACCATGATGCTTCCATTCCTAAGGAATGATGAAACGGGTCTGGATTTTAGTGAGTCCTCTCAGTAATGAAGTAATCTGATCTTAGTCCAAATGTTGGACATTGATCTGAATGTAATTCAGATGCAATGAGAAGATTAGATTTACGGTCTTGATTTAATCAAGCATCTATGGGAGGACTGAGATCTGGATTTGAGATGTGATCTCAATATCCAAGTCACTATACGTGGAACAATACGATTGCCATGTCCTTATCTCCAAGTATTCGTGGTGAAAGCACATTATCCTTGAAAGAGTTCAAGATAATTTCATTGTTGATATAAGTATCCGAGCATTGAGAAAATGGATAATTAAATGTCATTTAATTATCATTATTAATATGAATTAGATTCATATTATAAAGAGAGTTATCTTAGATAATTAAATGTGATTTGATTATCAAAGATGTAAATAATGTGAATGTGAGTCATATTACTTGGGCACAAGAGAAAAGAGATCCAAGATGATTAAATATCAATTTAATTATCATGGATATGAATAATGTGGTTAGAAATATGCATATTAATCATATATATTATAAATGTGATTTATATATAAGAGAGAGCTATTTATAATTTACATTTGTTAATTAAATGTTGATATGAATTGGATTCACATTGGATATTAAATTGAAAATATAATTTACATTTTATTTTGGGTTGTGAATGTGATTCACATTTTTCCAATGGCATGATTGCAATTTTCACAAAATAATTATGAATTATTTTTGTTGAATAATTTACAACATGTGTTGTTATAAATCTAGGAGATTTCCATGGAATAATGTAATCTCATGAGATATCATGAGATTACATGAGATTGCCACCAAATCCCATATTATGGAAGGAGGCAATCTTTATTCCAATAATCTCCATGATGTCATGATTTAATTTGAGATTGATTTATATTGATTTATCACATAGATGTAATCTAAATTAAATTAATTATTGTTGGTTTTTACCAACACAAATCGTAGACAATAAAAGAAACACAAATCAATGTATTGGATTTGTGTTGTCCATGGATTGAGATCCGTGTATCCCAAAATATTATAAAAGGAGAGGCAACCCCTTTTCTATTATTTACACAATGAGAAATACAAATCTCTCTCTCTCTTATTCTCTATACATGCCCTCTCTCTTCCTCTCTCAAGGCCGTCCACCATGGATGCTCTAGAGATGTTCTCCATCACCGCAGCGTCGTCGCTATGTTGCCCGATCATTTGCTCGTGGATCTCTGTCTCCTTCGGTGTGCCTCGCTCGTGAAGAAGTCGCCGGATCTCGTGTGTTGAGATCAGGAGATTCACCGCTTGGATCATCAACAAGGATTGCGAGGAGCACATGTTTCATCAACACGCTCACAAGCGTCTCCTCTGTCGGATCAGACTTGAGACAGGAGGTCTCTTCGTTTTTAGACTCGATCGCAACCACACTTCAAGAGGTAATCCTATTACTTGTTTTGATTTAGACGAAACGATCAAAGAAGTGTTCTTGGATCATGTGGTTTCGTCGCATTAAAATTTTTTAAAATTCTGCTGCATAGAAAAACTAGAGCGACTAGTTGTTCCTTGTCGTATTCGATACAATGCTCACGCTTCCATGATGCGCTTGAGGATCTCTCCATATCCTTTCAAGTGGTATCAGAGCCTTAGGTTGAAGGTTTTGGAGGACTTGGGTTCGTTAGGGTTGCGAAAGTCTTATCGCATTTCATTGCATCTGAGTTTAGTGATTATTTTCGGCCATGTATAAAAAGTTTAAACACAAAATAATATATGTATTTTGTTCACCATTAAATAAGGAAACCATAGGATATGAGTTTACGTAATTTGGATTCCGTTTGCTCGAGATATGGTCGTTTTAGTGAGCATGTATCCACTATTTTGGGGACTGCGAATCTAAACGTTATTAAAGAGTTAATTAATGTTTAGAAACGCCTTGAAATGCTTGCGAACCATGCAGGTTATGTTATAAATCTGATTAGCAAACTTTGGAAACTTACCTTGCTTAATTTGGATTTAAATTGATTGAGATATGCTAATTTTAGTAAGTGAGGGTCACTGCTGGAAATTACTTTCCTAATCAAGAACCATGTGATTGTCAATTAGTCAAATTAATTGTTAATTTCATGAAATAATTATGGAAAATATTTAAGAAATTTTTAATGATGATTATTTCCTTAATTGACATGGCCTCAACCAATAAATTGATTAAATTTTATCTATATCATAATTGGAAACACAATCAACGAACAACTTGCTTGAATATGACTGGGAATTTGTCTAGCAAATTTTCTTATAATAAAAAATGTTTTGATTATTACTATATGGTATAATTTCGGTTGAAGAACCGATGATCATCTCAAGTACATATTGATCTATTTGGCATTATCCTTTTCTGAGGTCGATATGGTGTCTAGTCGGGAAGCATTGGGGTAGCAGATCACACCGGTCGCGGTCTGTCCCACTTTCATCGGTACTGGCCATGACAGCGGGTAGGGACTCTATAATGCCGGAGAAATCAAGATGTATTTTTCTAATTATTAAAATTCAAATTAATACGTACTTTGAGATAATACCATATATATTCAAGTAAAAACAATCAAGTTTGTTGATTTAATTGGATTGGAAATTAATTTAATGTGATTAAGTTAATTATATCCAATTAAAAATACTCTATCATAAATAGATGTGTATTTCCCTTGGAAGAATTAATTACATTAATATGATTCATAATAATTAATTTAAATTTGAATTAGAGATGGAGGATCACATAAGGGACATCCATGGTCTCCCGTCAAGGCGAAGGGTTTCCGTCGCCAGGGATTGCATATCGGAGACGCATGTCCGAAGTGACAGCTCCTGTATGCAAGCGCATCTAGATCGGGCTCTTTGCTTCTCGAAAGAGTAAGGTCATATACGTAGTGACCCTGATATTGGATCCTCATATTATTGGGGCGATATTGGATTGCGTATAGCGAGTACTATTCCTGTTGACGGTTGGTTCAATTAATGACAGGTCAACATCACCTTAGGGGTGGTGGGCCTGGGTGTTAAAGACCTAATTGGGAATGCAAGTTGGACTTGCAAGGCGGAATATGTTCCCGCTTCTTTTTATCGGAGTTGAAGATTCTCACATTATTGGGATGCAACAAAGAAAAGGAAGGAGATCCCAGATCTTGCTTGAGATATAATGGTAAGTATATCTCTTACATTGAAAGTGATTAAGGGAATGAACTTTCAGTGTTGACAAGGCAAGACATCTTTGATATAAAAATTCCTAAATCAAAGTAAAATGTGTGTATATATATTTATATATTTATGCAAATTTCTTATTTCAGATAAATTTTCATTAAACCCACTCAATATTATACTCAATAATAACCAATAAAATATCATGGATTGGATCCATGATTAAGATATTGTACTTGCAGTTGGACACATATTGTATGTGGTTGCAATGTGCAAGTTTCCTCATAATAATGAGGAGTGACAATTAATAAGACAATAGGACTACAACCCTAGGGATTGTATGTCTCTATAATCTTGATCCCTCATTGAATGTACTTCGGAAGTGACATGTCAATGATTATCGTAATTGTCAAATAATCCTTATAAAATCTAAAAAGATGTTCTTGCATACATATGTGCTCTTGACATTTAATCATTAATGGCAAGGTTCGCTACATCATGCAGAATGGTGGCTATATAAGAGATGATGTATTCAAATCGTTTGAGTACCCGCCTGAACCTATGTTTTTAAGAGGTAAGATATGTATATATGATGAATGTCATCATTCTGCTGTCTATACTCTGGTCATTCATGAAGCTTCAAACTATTCATATTGTATGAATTGAATGAAGCATGTATAAATGTTGAAATGCTTTTATATTGAAATCTTTTGAATTCAGTATAAGAGATCCTGCATCTCAAGCAATGGTTGTTTATAGATAAAGGGAGTGCAGTGGAAGCATGGGTTAGACCAAAGTAAGAAGGAAAGTCAAAGAGTTGACTGTACTTCTGTGACTTCCATATGACATTCAGAGAGTTGGATGAATGCCAATACTGCAATAAGTTGATGAGTTGATAGTATGACTATCAAATCTATCTAGAATCCTTAGAAAAGGACTCAGATGGCGCATCGGGATAATCTACATTTAATCATTGAAATTGACTTTCTTATTTGATAAGATCAAAGTCTAATAATTTTATGTCATTCTTCTAATAACACTTGCAATTATTTGCATATGTATTAGAAGACTATAATGTTTGATTTTAAGGTTTAATAGTCATCCACAAGGATATTGATGCAATTGTTGCAAAAATATCTATTGGATAGATGGATTTGTTAATTTCAGTGGGAGATCCCTTAGTCTTAGGGAATGTCACTATGACCTAGATATTAGAATACACTCACTGTTTATTTCTAGATGTTGGAAATAAACATGAATTCTGTAATAGACCTATCATAAAGAGTTATCATGAAGATATTTCAGTAATCTAAAATCTTGTGGACTCTACTAAATTAGAAAATTAATGAATGGTTCATTAATATTTCTAATACTGAAAATTAAACCATTAAAGATCAATAGGAGGATGAAGATCATTTGATAAGGATCTAGCATCAGGTTTTGGACATTTGTCTGTTAATGTGATCAATAGACTGATAAGAGATGAAACTTTAGATTATATAAAGGTTCAAATCTTACATACATATGAATATTGTATTCAAAAGTAGAAATGTACAATACACCCTTCCTTGGGAATGGTGTAAGATGTCAAGGTATTCAAAATCTCATACATATTGATGTATGTGAATCATCTATATCAGAATAAACATTATGGATATGTGATATCTATTTATGATTATTTGATATATGAGATTTCTTTCCTTCACCTTAGAAAGCTTTGAAATGTTCAAAGATTTCACAATTTTGGCTTTGAACCAAAGTCTGAAGGAAGATGAAATAAATTTGATCTAACCTAGGTAGCTTGTACCAATTAGATGAATTCATGGAATACCTTATAGAGATATAAATATTTTTTTTATCTCACTCATCCTTATAAACCTAAACTCAATAAGAGTTGTAGGGAGATACAATTGGATCATGTGTGACATGATATGATCAATGATGAATATTAACATAATTATCTTTTAGTTTCCAAGGTATATATGTAGTAGAGACTACAATATATATCCTTAATAAGGTTCCATGCAAGTAATCTGGAATATGGCACTGGAGAGTGCTACTTCATTAGGAAAATAAAGGATTGTATTGGATACCTACTTTATGACCTTGAGATTCTTAAAAGATCTCATCTTTGAGAATATGATTCTTATAGGATGGCTCTCATGAGAATCAAGATGAAAATGAAGTAAAGGAACTCATTTAATCTTGAGATTATAATGAGGCTCCTGGAATCGGAAACTAAAAAGACAATTAAAGATGAAACACTAACACCTCTTCAAATAAGTTTGAAGATGGATTCCATGTGTCAGTTGAATCTGACAATGATCTGACTTCATGTGATGAAGCTTCAGAAGATCATAGAATGGAAAGATGGATGTTAGCAATAAAGTCTAAAGTAGACTTCATATACAAATGTTGTATATGGACCCTCGAGGATCCACCTATATGGGTAAGACCCATTAAGGTTTAAATGGATCTTCAAGAGAAAGAGGAAAACTAATGAAAAGGTAGAGACCTTCAAAGCATGGTTCGTGACCATGAGCAGCACACCAAAGAGAAGACATCTCTTGCTATGAGACTTGCTCTCCAGTGACCTCGCTTTAACCCATCAGAATATTGCTAACCATATCTACACTCAAATAAACTTCTTGTAGTTGGAATATTGGATTTGATGAAAACATAAATGTTATGGTTTCAGATAAAATCTTGATAAACCATATGAAGCTTAGTGGGAGTGTCATTGTGTTCATCGTGCTAAATGTAGATATCCTAATCATATGTAATGATATAAGTGTTTTATAATATGGTTGTTCCATATCTCGAGATATGATCTCAAGTATGCCTCTTAGATCTAAGTTCTTAAGTTGTTCAGAAGTAAAGAAAAGAGGGTATTGGGACCGTCGCATTAATGGTATACCTTGGACATTTCCATAAAAAAATTCCAAGAAAGGATTCTTTCCCTCAAGATATGGTACTGACCTATCTAAAGGAATAACACCTCAAAGAGTTGAGGATGTGAATGCTAAAACTGCTTTCCCTTGTGCATTAGTTTTGAGAATCCGAGTGTATGCTAGATGTGTACAGAAACCAGATGTCTGCTATGCAGTGGAAGTAGTAAACAGTTGTTGATCCTATTATGGTGATTAAAGACTTGATTTCAGTAATAACAATATCTTCAAAGATGATGAAACTTAGAGATAGTGATCTCAAAGT
Organism: Ottelia alismoides; assembly: GCA_037367405.1. NCBI lineage: Eukaryota > Viridiplantae > Streptophyta > Magnoliopsida > Alismatales > Hydrocharitaceae > Ottelia > Ottelia alismoides. Next base: position 725,264 of record JAZKJV010003126.1, read on the forward strand.
CTTATCTTCAAAACTTTAAGACCTTGTAGATAGAGATCTATAAGGGTCTTAACTGTAGATACCTTAGGAGATAGAGATCTCTAGGAATAAGGGTATTTTAATAAGGATTATGGACATACTAGTTATAATAATTATCGAGCTATAGTGTCAAGGACACTATAACAAAATTGAGTATTAGTTGCATAAGATGCAACATTCGCATTGGATGCGAGCACTGTTACTAGGGGATATGCAAGTGTCGTAAAAGGACTTGGCGTAGTCTGTTGGGAACAGAGTGACTGATCAGCTTACCTTGCTATTTTCTAAATAGCCTATGATTGTCACATGAGTGTGGGTTTAAATGATTATCCCATTAATGGCTCTTTGGGCTAGTGGGAGATTGTTGGACATTGATGAATCTCGGATTCTTCACTCTAAATCTCATTTATTATGCTCAAATCCCTCAAAATCAACAACATTTCGGCATATATTCTACATAATTAGCATTCATGCATGTTTTCATAAGAATTGCATTTTATCCATTATTTATGCACAAAATAAGAAGCCAAAAATCCAAGCCAAAAAAAGTACCTGTAAATAGCCTAACTTCGCGAATTTTTAACTCATTCATGCTAACTCCGAATGACCAAAAATCACCTCCATTATGTACATTTCACTAACAAGAATAAATAAAAAATACAAAAAAAATCACTAACCCAAATAAGTGGACAAAAAACCCAAACCCTAGTTTCAGGATTTCTGGACTAAAAACCTCATATCTTTCTCATACAGTGTACATTTTAATCCTACTCACTTTTGAACTATATACATTGAATTACCTTCAAAACTAGACCAAGTTCAAGTGAATCGGAGCTCATATGTGAAAGTTGGGTTTTGGGCCTCTTTTGTACATTTTGTATTTTAGCGGTTTTTGACCTATTATTTTATGTACATAACTAATCTATTTTAGTTCTTTTCTTTTTCATTTGTATTCTTTGATGAAAATTTTCTTAAAATGTGAAAAAATCCAAATCCAAATTAAGCTTGAAATCAAAGAAACAAGTTGAGTCCGAGTCTTCACTAACTACTTGTACAAAATTAGCCTTTTTCTTAGTTTATTTTATTTCATCTTTTTCTTGATTAATAAAAATCCAAAAAAATAGATTAATGTGTAATTATTTATGTTTGATTTTACCATATTTTTTCTGTATTTTTATTTGGTTTAAAAATTACATAAAAATTATAAAACCCCAAAATCAAGGTATTCTATGTACATGGGATACCCCAAAAATATCACATTGTGCATTTGATCGATTTTGGTTTTTATGGCTTCATGAAAATTGTAGATCTCATCGAGACGAATAATTTTTGTGAAGACACTTTTTCCATCCGAGGTCGTTTGCTATTTATTTTGCATTTTACAAAATATTTATTTTTTGAATTTTCTGGTGCTAACACGTGGCCTCCCCTGGGGCCACCACGTGTCATCCTTTTTTCTCACTTTTATATTTGTTTTTTAAGAAAAAAGAATAAAAAAATAAAAATGCCCCTCACGTGCAAGGCACGTGCCACCCAAGCACGCGCCAAGAACGTGCGCTCCCTTTGTCCCCTTGCCCACCACGTGGCCTCATTTGGGCCATCCGATCATCGCCCGATCGGACGGCCCAGGGATCGTCTTCCTCTAGGCGCATATTTCCTCTTTTGCTCCGCCGCCCCTCCTACGAATCTCGCGCCGATCGCTGCCACACCCCCCGTATCTCGATTCTCTGCCGTGCCACCCCTAATCAAATCCCAGCCGTATCCCCTCACCCCCTTCCAATCTCGTCAACCTCGCATCAAATCCCAATCCCTCCGGTGATCCCCAATCACACCCAATCAACACCCCCGACATACTTCCATAGCCGTTCGCTCTCTCCTCACCTATAAAAGCTTCACCGATGCCCCAGAAGCCTTCATCCGCCGATTGCACAGGACGAAGGTGACCAGTGGTGATAGCTCGATTACCAGCATCCTCGACGAGATCCGAAGCTCCTTGGCTTCGTGGCAGCTACTCCACCACCATAGCTGCTCTGCTCCGGCCGTGCCCGTCGAGCCAATGACATAACATCTCCGTCAACCCATCATCTTCGTCACCAACGCACCATCTTCCTATGACTCTCCACTCCGTTCATCAACCCCCTCTGCCACGTGTTCACCCACGACCACCATGTCCTCCAAGCTTCCCGTGAAGCTTTACGCCTCCATCGGCAACCTCCAACTTTGCCGACCACCACAAGCTTCCAACCAACATCGTCGTCAACTTCGACGACCGTCATTTGCTCCGACTAACACAACCTCCAGCAGCTCCACCGAGTCAACGAGCATCTTCTTCGATGCTCCGCCAACGACCATCGCTCCTCCTATCACCCCTGGCCGTGGGTCGGCCAACGCCAGCCGTCCGATCTTCAAGCAACCACTCATTTGAGCCGTTGACGCCTCGCAACACTCAGTCGTTGGATACAATTGCCATCAACGTCCCAGATCTGCTCCAAGCCTAAAGTCCGAACCAGATCCGAGCCAGTAGCCTCGGGCGGCCCGAAGCACGCAGGAAACAAAACGTGGAGGTCTTCTCCCGAACCTCCACCGATCCTGCCTAAGCACGTGGGGAGCATGTGATACACTGGCAAATTGCAGAGAAGCCCTGGAGGTCCCCCTTATTGCAGATCAGTCCATCCATTCCAAGGGCACGTGGTCCGCATGTGACCCCTTAGAAAATTTGCAGACAGCCCCCTCTCTTAATCGGTAATTAAACGTAGGTCCCTCTTTGCATATTTATTGTATTTATTTAAATGCAGAAGTACCCCTGTCTTTCCCCTTCATTCTAGATATCTAAATTACATTATTTTATTTATTCAAAAATAGCGTGATGTTCCTCATTTAGTTCTCTACACTTAGGCATATTGTGGATATTTTTGTGATTGATGGTTAATTAATAATTAATTGTTTTGTGGAAAACTGCATATTTTGCCCATTTTGTTCTTTTAAATTTGGCTTTAATTAACTGTTATTCTAAAAATTCCTGAAAAATCACATATTGTAGAATTAATAGTGCTTGACATTGTGCCCTAAAAGATTTGCATTTGCATGCATAGACTGCTCTGTAAAAATCATTTTGCATATTTCAGTGTTGGATTTTTAATAAGTTTTGAAGCTAGTATTTTCAAGCTTTAGGATTTTTTTGAGATCAATCACCTAGTAATAGATATTAGAAAATTTTGTTCCTTAAAAATAGTTAGGTTTAGTATTTATTATAATTAAATATTGAAATTCATTTTATTTGCACTAAAATTCATAAAAAAATCATCTTGCATCCAAAAATTACAAAAAAATATAGTGCATTCATTTTATCATATTTTGCATCGTGGCCAAGTTTCATATTTTTCGGACATCATTTAAGGATAATTGACATTTTAGTCCCTAAAATAGGCTAAAATTGAATATTGCATCCTTTATTGCATTAAAAATTCCAAAAAAAGACCGCCTCGAAAATCACGCACGAATTTTGATAGACATAATTCTAGGTTGTTCCTTTGCCTCCTTGTGTTCGACCTTGGGACTTGCTCAAGTAAAATAAACATAAAACCACATTGATTAAAATTGACGAATATTTTGTGTGGTTATTTTCTTAACCGATTCTTATTGCAGCCTACAACGAACGACAAATAATCATTATTTTTTACGCATGATCAAATAAATACAACATCTCTTTAACGCGGCGATATCTGGACTCATCACGAACACACGACGAGGCATTATGCAATAAATGTTATTGCAAATATCATTCCCTGATCTGAATTAAAGAATAAATAATTTGCATAATAGGTCTCTTAGTACAATTAGGGTTATGTACCATGGCCATCTTGATGATCATACACTTGTAGATTCAATTATTGAATCACAAAGGCTGGTGCTTGGATGGATATCTAAAGAGTTAGATTGAGGACTCATCAAGCACCGTCAAATGATTATTAAGAGATGATCTCCAGCCTGAGTAGGAGATGGCAATCCTTTCTCATTTAGGTTGATATTTAACCGACCTCTTGATGCAGGTCCTCTGCATAGGAATAGAGATTCGAAGGTGTTAGATAACTTAGGTCAAAGTCCTATGTCGTATGTTGTCATGATATAGGCACACATTCTCTGACTAGAGACATATGTGTTACTATATGTCTGAGTATGTACATTTGGCAGACCAATAGGTTGATGACCTAACCAAGGTCTATACACCGGCACGCTGGTGTGCATATAAGGGCATATGAGTAATACAATCTCTCAAAGGGATCATATTGGGAAGATCAAATTCCGTGCACGGTCATCTCGCTTTGGAAGCTTGACTGAATTTGTAGGTTTGATATATACTTTAGGAAAGTGTATGATCAACACTTGGGTATGATATATGCTTTTGGAAAGTGTATGATCGATACCAACACCCAATGATCAAATGAGAAACTTAATGATAAATCCCTGAAGTAGACAATGTAAAATTGATCTTATACTTCGGGTTTATTCTGAGTCTTCCAGTATGCAGGATGTACAGGTATTGGGAATACCTAAGGGTGATGTGATCATAAATGGTTCTATAACCATGACGCTTCCATTCCTAGGGAGTGATGAAATGGGTCTGGATTTTGGTGACTCCTCTGAGTAGAGAAGTAATCTGATCTTAGTCCAAATGTTGGACATTGATCTGAATGTAATTCAGATGCAATGAGAAGATTAGATTTGCGGTCTTGATTTAATCAAGCATCTATGGGAGGCCTGAGATCTGGATTTAAGATGTGATCTCAATATCCAAGTCACTATACGTGGAACAATACGATTGCCATGTCCTTATCTCCAAGTATACGTGGAGAAAGCGCATTATCCTTGAAAGAGTTCAGGATACATTCATTATTGATATAAGTATCCGAGCATTGAGAAAATAGATAATTAAATGTGATTTAATTATCATGAATAATATGAATTCGATTCATTTTGTAAAGAGAGTTATCTTAGATAATTAAATGTGATTTGATTATCAAAGATGTAAATAAAGTGAATGCGATTCATATTACTTGGGCACAAGAGAAAAGAGAACTAAAATGATTAAATGTCAATCTAATTATCATGAACATGAATAATGTGGATAGAAATATCCATATTAATCATATATATTATAAATGTGATTTATAATATATAAGAGAGAGCTATTTGTAATTTACATTTGTTAATTAAATGTTGATGTGAATTAGATTCACATTGGACATTAAATTGAAAATGTAATTTACATTTTATTTTGGGTTGTGAATGTGATTCACAATTTTCCAATGGTAAGAATGCAATATTCACAAAATAATTATGAATTAATTTTGTTGAATAATTTACAACATGTTTTGTTATAAATCTTGGAGATTTCCATGGAATAATGTAATCTCATGAGATATCATGATATTACATTATATTTTCCACCAAATCCCATATTATGGAAGGAGGCAATCTTCATTCCAATAATATCCATGATTACTTGATTTAATTTGGAATTGATTTATATTGATTTATCATATAGATGCAATCTAAATTAAATTAATTGTTGTTTGTTTTTTCCAACACAAATCTTAGACAATAAAAGAAACACAAATCAATGTGAGCCATTGGATTTGTGTTGTCCATGGATTGAGATCCTTGGATCCCAAAATATTATAAAAGGAGAGGCAAACCCTTTTCTATTCTTTACACAATGAGAAATACAAATCTCTCTCTCTCTTATTCTCTATACATACCCTCTCTCTTCCTCTCTCATGGTCGTCCACAATGGATGCTCTAGAGAGGTTCTCCATCGCCGCATCGTCGTCGTTATGCTGCCCGATCATTTGCTCGTGGTTCTCCGTCTCCTTCTGTGTGCCTCGCTCGTGAAGAAGACATCGGATTCGTGTGTCGAGATCAGGAGATTCGCCGCTTGGATCATCAACGAGGAATGCGAGGAGCATGTGTTTCATCAACACGCTGCAAGCGTCTCCTCCGTCAGATTAGACTTGAGACACGAGTCTCTTCGTTTAGAGACTCGATCACAACCACACTTCAAGTGGTAATCCTATTACTTGTTTGTGGTTTAGACGAAATGATCCAAGAAGTGTTCTTGGATCATGTGGTTTCATCGCATGATTTTTTTTAAATTCTGCTGCATTGAAAAACTAGAGCGACTACTCGATCCTCGTCGTATTTGATACGGCACTCGCGCTTCCATGATGCACTTGAGGATCTCATCTAATACTACAAATAAAGAATCAACCACAGATAGAAATGTATCATGATCTGGATATGGCTTCACCAACTGTCCGTTCATGAAAAATGGTTGTGCGTCAGATGACAACCTAGAAACGATAATACTATCGTTGTCTTGCACAGCTCTCACAATGAACGGTCCTGACAATTTGCTTTTCAATTTGCTTATAAACAACTTCAACTTAGCATTAAACAACCAAACTTTTTGATCAGAGGAGAAAGTCTTCCTTCTAATGTGTCTATCATGCCAACACTTGACATTCTCCTTATACATGAGTGAGTTATCGTATGCAAAATCTAGAAATTCCGTTAATTTATTCATATTCAACTTCATATTCTTTCTTGCTTTCTCATAATCGTGATTACATACATGGAGTGCCCATAATGATTTGAAATTAATTCTACTAGAATGTGGTAAGGATTTCCATACATGAATATGTAGGGAGACATGCCCAATGGTGACTTGTACGCTGTCGAATAAGCCCAAAGAACTGAGTCAAACATCTAAGACCAGCTTTTCCTATATGGATGTACAAGTTTTTGCAGTATAATCTTGATCTCCCTATTTGAAATCCTAGCCAAGACATTAGGATGTCGATGGCAAGGAGACACAACCATGTGCTCAATGGTGTACTCATTCACAATCTTCTTGACTTCTCTATTATTTAAATGGCTTCCCCCGTCTTAAATAAGTTTCTTGGAAATCAGGAACTATGCAATAATACGGTCCTTGAGAAAGGAACACACCATACGACTATCAGTGGCTCGGGTGGGGATTTCCTCCACCCATCGACTAACATAATCCATGGGAAGCAGGATGTATTGAAGTCCCTTACTGGCAGGAAATGGGCTCATGAAGTCTATGCCCAAAGAATCAAAAACATTAGAAATTTGTATATACCTTAGGAGCATGGTATCTTTGGAACCAATATCTCTTCCCATCTTCTGACAATCAGTACAACCTCGAACATATTCTGTAGCATCCTTAAATAATGTTGGCTACCATTGGCCGCTTTGTAAAATCTTTGTCGTCGTGCGCTCTTCCTTGAATGATGCCCACCAGACTCAAGTTTGTGACAATGCTCAAGTACACTGGTGTATTCCTCCTGAGGAATGCACCTTGTCCAGATACAATCCGTACCCTAATGAAATAGGTACGGATCCTCCCCTTGATAAAAATGTATCTCAGGGAGAAATTTGTCTACCTTATGCTTCAGCCAATCATGTGGAACTTTTGGAGACAAGATAGTTTACAATATCATCATATCATGGGAGTGAGTCCATACAAAATGATCTCATCTAGAAAAGGTCTCTAAAATATGAATCATGCTCTGCTCAGAAGTCTCTGCATCTGTAATGAGGGAAAGGTGATCTGCCATAACATTTTTCACTCTAGGTTTATCTCGTATCTCTAAATCAAACTCCTAGAGAAGAAGGATCCATCTGATAAGGCGTGGTTTGACATCCTTCTTTTTCCTATAAGTATTTTATGGTAGTGTGATCCATGTACAAAATAACATGTGAACCATGTCTAATCCAAATACAACTGCTAACATCTCCTTCTATGACTGTATAATTACGTTGTGCCTCATTCAGAGTCTCGATAGCATAGTGTATAGAAAATGGTATCTCATCCGTTCTCTATCCTAAAATAGATCCAACTACAAAATCTGACGTGTCTATCATGATCTAAAAGGGAAGAGACCAATCAGTTGGTTCTAGGACATGGACATTAATAAACATGTCTTTCATTTGATGAAATGCATGGAGGACTTTCTCATCACCAACAAACTCACTCTCCTTGTACAAAAGCTCAGTCAAAGGTCTAGCGATCTTGCTAAAGTCCTTAATGAATTTCCTTTAGAATCCAACGTGTCCAGAATTGACCTCAATTGCGTCAAATTCTGCAGTCGCTTTAATTTGGATATCACATCGATCATAGCCAGGTCAACCTCCATACCGTGTTTGGAGATGATGTGGCCCAATACAATCCCATTTATCACCATAAAGTGACTCTTTTCCCGCAAGAGCACTAGGTTTACCTCACGGCAATGTTGAAGGACTCGGTCTAAAAGAGCATGATATGTGTCAAAACTATCCTCGTAGATCGAGAAATCATCCATGAAGTAGAAAATTACTCACCATCTTGGCAAAAATGACCAACATACACCTTTGGAATGTAGCGGGGGCATCCATCTAAAGGCGTAAGTGCCAAACAGACAAGTGAAAATAGTTTTCTCCTGATCCTCAGGAACGATAGCAACCTAGTTATACCGTGAGTACCCATCCAAGAAACAAAAGAACTCTTTCTCAGCCAACCTCTCTATAATCTAATCAATAAAAGGCAGTGTAAAAAGATCCTTCTTGGTAGCTGAATTCAAGCACCTGTAATCTACAAAGGCTTGCCATGAAGTAGGTATTCGAGTTGGAACCTCTTTACCACGATCATTCTTTACGATAATAATCCCGGATTTCTTCAGGACCACATATAAAGGACGGACCAACTTGGAATCCGAAATAGGATAAATAAAGCCAACATCAAACCATTTCCTGTTCTCTTTCATAACCACCTCCCTTAGATTCGGATTTAGATGGCATTGACACTCATGGGAGGGTTTACAGTAATCCTCGAAGTAGATATGATGCGAGCACAAGCTGGACTAATCCAGCGGAGATCCGAAATATTCCATCCAATGGCCTTGCGGTTTCTCTCAAGAATCTCTAGCACGCAAGATTCTTGTTCATTGATCAACTGCAAGTTGAGGATGATAAGAAACATTTGAGGGGGTACAAGGAAGGCATACTTCAACATTTATGGTAAAGCCTTGAGCTGAGGTGGGGTCTGAATCATCTCTGTGACGACCTCTATCACTTCACTAGTAGAAGGTATACGATATGTACTCTGTGTACTATCCACCATAGCTACTTGATGAATAAGCATTTCATCATCTTTATTCATTTGATTTAGCTTAAAATCCCTTATAAGACATCTGTATATATTACTAAATCCATATTCTTACTAACCTACATATGTATGTAAATGTTGTACATTTGTTACTATTTGAACCCAAAATAAATAAATAAATAAATAAAGGAAAAATAAAGAAATAAAAGGTTATATATATGCAATAGATACATGCTGATCCGAACCCCGAGAGAAGGACAAGACTTGACCTGATCGAGCAGGAATAAAGTAGGGGGAGATATGGTCTTTAATAAGAAAAAATATTTTGTAAATAATTTTAATTTATTTTGTGTATATTTTTATAAAACTTACTCTATTTTATTTGTCCATAAATTGACCTAAAATTAAATTTTTTTATCAGAAATTGTAAATATTCCAAATAATAAAAATACTTGTAAAATAAAATCATGTACAAAATATAAGTAACACACTCCGTAAAAGCTGTAAAGTGATAATTGAAAGGCCAAACCGGCTCCATACGAACTCGAATTGAATCGAACTCACTTTCATCATATTCTAATATAAATTATCTTTAAAATGGTCGTGGTATCATAGTTTTGGGAGTTACGGTTTGAAAGACAGTTTTCTAAGGTGGTTTTTGCAAATTCACCATTAATTTATCGTTTATATTTATCCATATTTATTTTAATAAATAATGTTGTAAATAATTTTAAATATTGTTAAAAAATAAAAAATTTAAAAGATACAATAACATAATCCTTATTTATCTATGTCTACAATATACCATATGTATATATTATATGTATACATATTAATTTATTTAAATCACCCTCACTAAAAAAATATAATAAACATTTAATTTTTAAATTAATAAACTGATGAAAATGGTTTATTTATTTAATTAGTTGTGTAAATAATATACCATATGTATATAATTCAAATAATTCCTTAATTAACCACTATTAAGAGGGCTCTTTAAATTATTGACATTTATTAATATAATGAAAATCAATTTTAAATGAATTTATTTATTTATTTAATTCACCCATGAATCACTTTCCTTTCTCTCTCTCCCCATTAATTCATTTTTTTGAATTTTATTTTTTTCTATTTATTTGGATCCTCCTCCCTCATTTTTCATTAATCAATCTTTTGGTGAGAGGAGCCTAATCTCACGAGCATTCTTCTTGTAGAAAGGTGCCCAGCCTCAAAACCGTCCGGTGAAAGCAAAGCAATCTTCGTCGAGGTCATTATGGCATTAATCTGATCCCAATTCGTTAGATCCAATCCATCTCGTATATTTTAATTAGATAATTTTACGATTAATATTATTTTTCAATTTCATTATCAATTTTAGATTTTTATTCATAATTGCTTATATTGTTCATCACGATTCGATCAACCTTCAATTCCCGATCTCATGCCATTTTTCTAAATCTCATCGCTTAATGTTCTACCTCACACGATATCTCACCTATGACCATGTACGGTGGTCGGAGACCCAGTTCTCGTCCATTACAATCATCAGAACTGTCTCCATTCACCTAATCCATTTTGAATTTTTCTTTCAGACCAAGCCGTTATGCTCGAGTCGGTCTTCTTATTTTATTGCAGATACAAGAATTCCAAAAAAAAGGAAAAATTTCTCTGCTGTCAAAAAAATACAAAATAATAATAATAATAATAATAATAATAATAATAATATTTTGCCTCCTCCTGGAGCTCGACATCGTAGGAGCTCCTCCTCCACTGTCCGCCTTATCCTCCAACAGAAGCCCCACCCTCCATCACTTGGGGGCATGTGTTACCCCTAATCTCCAGCTCCCAGATCTCCCTTCCACCGCAACACAGAGCTCCTCTGCTTGGAGCTCGTCGTCCTCCCTCAAGCACAACCATCGACCGCCCAACATGCTCACTACACTTCTCCCGCATGAAGGACTTCAATCGCAGCCACCCACGACTTCTCCATTACCACCAAGCCCTATTGTCGATCACTTGCACAGGATCCATTGTAGCCTGAGCGCTGAGCCCTCCTCCGCCATCGCCATCTCCTATGCCCTGAGAACCTTGCACCTATGTCGATCGCTAGCCATCCACAGAATGAGACCCTTCAATGATGCCATACCTCCTCCGCTGGTTGGAGCAACCGACGTCGCCCTCTACCTCAATTTGCCGATAGCCAGACCATCCGCCGCCACTCTTTGGGCAAGGGGTAGCGCCACCATTTCCCCTTGTGTCTTTGAAATGAAGAATTGAGATGCTCAAACCCTAGAATAAAATATTTAGGCAACTATCAATCAAGATCTTGACATTCATTATATGGTAAATCACCCTCCGCCAGAGCCTATCACGTGCAGGAACATTTTCGTCGGTAATTGTAACTTTTCCCTTGCAATTTTATTTCATGATATTTATTTATACTAAAACTTTGAATAATTACATTTTAGTCCAGTATTTACAGACTTTAAATTGCATGCGTTTTTCATTGAAATATTTACTATCTGTGTTCAATAAATTCATCAAAAATCAAGTTATGCTATTGTCGTGTGCCTCTTCATAGTGTAATTTTCTCTGTGCATTTTATTATCAACTATTATTAAAAAAATCAAAGACATTGCATTTTTTACTGTTTGTAGTAAAAAATCATAAAAATTCAAATATTACATCAAAAATTCTTTAATAATTAGAATTATTTTATCTTTTTGTATTTTTTCTATGCAAATTTTACATGTTAATATTTTTAAAACCCAAAATAACTGCAAAAATCTAAAAATCGTATAAAAATCACACAAAATTGTAGAAATTTCAAAAAATTGTGATTCACTTCCTGTTTGTAGATAATTCATCATAGTTTTTAGAAAAATAAATCCAGTAATTTTTAAATTTATTTGATATATTTTAACTGTAAAATACTCCTGCTTGTTCACTATTTAGCATTATTTTGAATTTCCTATTTTTATAAAATCTATAAAAATACTCCTTCTTGTAAAATATTTGAAAAATTACGAAAAATATTATAAAAAGTATAAGATATAAAATCATTTTTTTAAGCTTTTTGATCATTTTAAATGTATTTTAAAAGTGTAAAAAGTTGCATTTATTTCTTATATAAATTTGCTTTGAATAATTATTTAATTTAACAAAAAAATTGCAAAACTAAGAACCAATAAAAAAAAGAAAAATAGAAAAAATAAGAAAAAAAAGATAAAACATTCACAAAAACCAAGATAGTTAGCATTTAAATTCCCTCTTTCTTTTAATTGATTTTTCAATTATTAGATTAACCCTCGGGATTTGTAGCCTCTCTGAGTTTGATCATGTTGCTATATATGTAAAATAAATAGCAAAATTCTCTTTCTACATTTTTGTAATTATTTTAGTTTGAATATCAATTTTTATGTTGAGGGATTCTTTATGTTGCAATGACATCACATTTATTTTCATAAATAAAAACCCGAAGATCTTATCCCAACAAAATGGTGCCCATACCGAAGAAGGCACGCCGAGGGTAGATAGGTTTCTCTTTTAGCCTACTATTCTATGTTGTGAATTTCTGTTTATATTTTTTTCATTATCATTGTGTTTATTGAAAATAATTTTTTCTCTTTCCTGCTCATATTTTTAATACTTGTGTCTCGTACTCATTCTTTCTATCCTTTTTTCTTCCGAGGGCCCGACGAGCTAGAGCGGTTTTCTTAGGAGTGCCAGTGCACTCTAGTTAAGCGGAGGCAACATGGCTCTTCTCCAAGCCGTAAGAGAGCGTCAAAGGAGGAAAAGAAGATTCTAAGAAGACCATCATTTGGATCATTAGACTTAAATTATTTTATCATTTTAGTCACTAAAATCTCTTGTAAAAGGACATTCATTTATTGTGGGGTCTGTTTCGCCTAGTGTCGATGCACGTTGGGGACCTCATCGATTTTGTTTTCATGGCCTTCTTTGTATTTGTTTTCACGTGGATTTATGTGCATGAGCCATTAGTGATTTCTTTAAATAACTTGCTTGAGCCAGGTGAATGATTAGGTCGAAGAATCCTAAATAGGAATTTCTGCGCCTAAAGAATAGAGTGTAATTGGACTTAGTTTAATTTAACTGGATCTTGCCCTCTATTAGAAGCTACTGCAAGGATGGTTCACATGCATCATTTAGATTAGTTTTATTTTCTGCATTTAAATTTTTCATAGATAACCTTGCATGTAAAGTGTTGTCGACAAGGTACACATCTCTTAACTCTTGCATGCTTCATTGTATTTAGTCGTGCATTGGCTTTTCCAATTTCCTACATGTTTTTTCTTACATAATTCAAAAAGGAAATTGGACACTCTATAGGCGTTTTATTGAAAATATTCAAAAAAGGAAAATAAAAAATAAAAAATGGGGACTGCTAATAACACTTGACCTCAAAATCGAACATTACATATTCATCATTGTTTTGGGGAGACCAACCCTCTCATTGTATTCGCATTTAATTACTTGCGTACACAATAAGGTTTGTGCCAAAATCCCATATGCCTTCCTAAGTGTATGTACAACTTTGTGCTCCTCACCTAACTCTAAAACATACAAGATTAAAAGATCGCACTTTTGTGATCCTCACCGTGTTGAGTAGGTGAATTGAGGGGTGGTGTTTGTCTTGTGTTTGTGATTGTTTTTGTGCATACTTGATTCTTCCGCGCATTTGCACCTTTCTCTTTGCATAGCTTGAGTTTACTATCATGTTCTCTCGATCCCCGCCTTTTGTTGCAGAGATGGCCGACTGAAGTGATTTTTATACAAAATTCGTGGATCCCTTGAACCCTCCAATAAATTGATTAGATTTTATCTATATCATAATTGGAACCACAATCAACGAACAACTTGATTGAATAGGACTGGGAATTTATCTAGTTAATTTCCTTATAATAAAAAATGTTTTGATTATTACTATACGGTATAATTTTGGTTGAAGAACCGATGATCTTCTCAAGTACATATTGATCTATTTGGCATTATCCTTTTCTGAGGTGTATATGGTGTCTAGTCGGGAAGCATTGGGGTAGCGGGGCGCACCGGTTGCGGTCCGTCCCACTTTCGTCGGTACTGGCCATGACATCGGGTAGGGACTCAATAATGCCGGAGAAATCAATATGTATTTTTCTAATTATTAAAATTTGAATTAATACGTACTTCGAGATAATACCATATATATTCAAGTAAAATAATCAAGTTTGTTTATTGAATTGGATTGAAAATTAATTTAATGTGATTAAGTTATTTATATCCAATTAAAAACACTCTATTATAAATATATGTGTATTTCCCGTGGAAGAATTAATTATATGAATATGATTCATAATAATTAATTAAAATTTGAATAAGAGATGGAGGATCACATAAGTGACATCCATGGTCTCCTTTCAAGGCGATGGGTTTCCGTCACTCGGGATTGCATATAGGAGACGCCTGTCTGAAGTGACAGCTCCTGTATGCAAGCGCATTTGGATCGGGCTCTTTGCTTCTTGAAAGAGTAAGGCCGTATATGTATTGACCCTGATATTGGATCCTCGTATTATTAAGGCGATATTGGATTGCACATAGCGAGTACTATTCCTGTTGACGGTTGGTTCAATTAATGACGGGTCAACATCACCTTAGGGGTGGTGGGCCCGGGTGATAAATACCTAATTGGGAATGCAAGTTGGACTTGCAGTTTCTTTTTATCAGAGTTGCAGATTCTCATATTATTGGGATGTAACAAAGATAAGGAAGGAGATCCCAGATCTTGCTTGAGATATAATGGTTAGTATATCTCTTACATTGGAAGTGATTAAGGGAATGAACTTTCAGTATTGACAAGGCAAGACAACTTTGATATAAAAATTCCTAAATCAAAGTAAAATATTTGTATATATATTTATATATTTATGCAAATTTCTTATTTCAGATAAATTTTCATTAAACCCACTCAGTACTATACTCAATAACCAGTAAAATATCATGGATTGGATCCATGATTAAGATATTGTACTTGCAGTTGGACACATATTGTATGTGGTTGCAATGTGCGAGTTTCCTCATAATAATGAGGAGTGACAATTAAATAGACAATAGGACTACAACCCTAGGGATTGTATATCTCTATAATTTTGATCCTTCATTGAATGTACTTCAGAAGTGACATGTCAATGATAATCGTAATGGTCAAATAATCCTTATAAAATCTAAAAAGATATTCTATCATACATATGTGCTCTTGACATTTAATCATGAATGGCATGGTTCGCTGCATTATGCAGAATGGTGGCTCTATAAGAGATGATGTGTTCAAATCATTTGAGTACCCGCCTGAACTTAAGTTATTAAGAGTTAAGATATGTATATATGATGAATGTCATCATTCTACTGTCTATACTCTGGTCATTCATGAAGCTTCAAAATATTCATATTGTATGAATTGAATGAAGCATGTATAAATGTTGAAATGCTCTTATTGAAATCTTTTGAATTCAGCATAAGAGATCCTTCATCTCAAGCAATGGTTGTTTATAGATAAAGGGAGTGTAGTGGAAGCATGGGTTAGACCCAAGTAAGAAGGAAAGTCAAAGAGTTGACTGTACTTCTGTGACTTCCATATGACATCCAGAGAGTTGGATGAATGCCGATACTGCAACAAGTTAATGAGTTGATAGTATGACTCTCAAATATATCTAGAATCCTTAGAAAAGGACTTAGATGGTGCATCGGGATAATCTATATTTAATCATTGAAATTGACTTTCTTATTTGATAAGATCAAAGTCTAATAATTTTGTGTCATTCTTCTAATAACACTTGCAATTAGTTGCATATGTATTAGAAGACTATAATATTTGATTTTAAGGTTTAATAGTCATCCACAAGGATATTTATGCAATTGTTGCAAAAATATCTATTAGATAGATGGATTTGTTAATTTCAGTGGGAGATCCCTTAGTCTTAGAGAATGTCTCTATGACCTAGATATTAGAATACACTCATTGTTTATTTCTAGATGTTGGAAATAAACATGAATTCTGTAATAGACCTATCATAAAGAGTTATGATGGAGATATTTCAGATAGTAATCTAAAATCTTGTGGACTCTACTAAATTAGAAAATTAATGAATGGTTCATTAAGATTTCTAATACTGAACATTAAACCATTAAAGATCAATAGGAGGATGAAGATCATTTGATAATGATCTAGAATCATGTTTTGGATATTTGTCTGTTGATGTGATCAATAGACTAATAAGAGATGAAACTTTAGATTGTATAAAGGTTCAAATCTTACATACTTATGAATAGTGTATTCAAAAGTAGAAATGTACAATACACCCTTCCTTGGGAATGGTGTAAGATGTCAAGGTATTCAAAATCTCATACATATTGATGTATGTGAATCATCTATATCAGAATAAACATTATGGATATGGGATATCTATTGATGATTATTTGAGATATGAGATTTCTTTTCTTCACCTTAGAAAGCTTTGAAATGTTCAAAGATTTCACAATTTTGGTTTTGAACCAAAGTCTAAAGGAAGATGAAATAAATTTGATCTAACCTAGGTAGCTTGTACCAATTAGATGAATTCATGGAATACCTTATAGAGATGTGAATATTATGTTTATCTCACTCCTCCTTATAAACCTAAACTCAATAAGAATTGTAGGGAGATACAATTGGATCATGTGTGACATGATATGATCAATGATGAATATTAGCATAATTATCTATTAGTTTCTGAGGTATATATGTAGTAGAAACTACAATATATATCCTTAATAAGGTTCAATGCAAGTAATCTGGAATCTGGAACTGGAGAGTGCTACTTCATTAGGAAAATAAAGGATTGTATTGGATACCTACTTTATGACCTTGAAATTCAAAAAAGATCTCATCTTTGAGAATATGATTCTTATAGGATGGCTCTCATGAGAATCAAGATGAAAATGAAGTAAAGGAACTCATTTAATCTTGAGATTATAATGAGGCTCCAGGAATCGAAAACTAAAAAGACAATTAAAGATGAAACACTAACACCTCTTCAAATAAGTTTGAAGATGGATTCCATGTGTCAGTTGAATCTGACAATGATCTGACTTCATGTGATTAAGCTTCAGAAGATCATAGCATGGAAAGATGGATGTTAGCAATAAAGTCTAAAGTAGACTTCATATACAAATGGTGTATATGGACCCTCGAGGATCCACCTTTATGGGTAAGACCCATTAAGGTTTAAATGGATCTTCAAGAGAAAGTGGAAACTTGATGAAAAGGTAGACCTTCAAAGCACGGTTCGTGGCAATGAGATGCACACCGAAGATAAGACATCCCTTGCTATGAGACTTGCTCTCCAATGACCTTGCTAAAACCCATCAGAATATTGCTAACCATATCTACACTCAAATAAACTTCTTGTAGTTGGAATATTGGATTTGATGAAATCATAAATGTTATGGTTTCACATAAAATCTTGATAAACCATATGAAGCTTAGTGGGAGTGCCATTGTGTTCATCGTGCTAAATGTAGATATCCTAATCATTTGGAATTAAGTGTTTTATAATATGGTTGTTCCATACCTCGAGATATGATCTCAAGTATACCTCCTAGATCTTAGTTCTGAAGTTGATCAGAAGCAATGAAAAGAGGGTATTGGGACCGTCACATTAATGGTATACCTTGGACATTTCCATAAGAAATTCCAAGAAAGGATTCTTTCCCTCAAGATATGGTACTGACCTATCTAAAGGAATAGCACCTCAAAGAGTTGAGGATGTGAATGCTAAAACTACTTGCCCTTGTGCATCAGTTTCGAGAATCCGAGTGTATGCTAGATGTGTACAGAAACCAGATGTCTGTTATGCAGTGGGAGTAGTAAAAAGTTGTTGATCCTACTATGGTGATTAAACACTTGATTGCAGTAATAACAATATCTTCAAAGATGATGAAACTTAGAGATAGTGATCTCAAAGTCTTATCTTCAAAAGTTTAAGACCTTGTAGATAGAGATCTATAAGGGTCTTAACTGTAGATACCTTGGGAGATAGTGATCTCTAGGAATAAAGGTATTTTAATAAGGATTATGGACATTCTAGTTATAATAATTATCGAGCTATAGTGTCAAGGACACTATAACAAAATTGAGTATTGGTTGCATAAGATGCAACATTCGCATTGGATGCGAGCACTGTTACTAGGGGATATGCAAGTGCCGCAAAAGGACTTGGCGTAGTCTCCTGGGAACAGAGTGACTGATTATCTCACCTAGATATTTTCAAAATAGTCTATGATTGTCACATGAGTGTGGGTTTAAATGATTAGCCCATTAATGGCTCTTTGGGCTAGTGGGAGATTGTTGGACATTGATGAATCTCGGATTCTTCACTCTAAATCTCATTTATTAAGCTCAAATACCTTAAAATCAACAGCATTTCGGCATATTTTATACATAATTAGCATTCATGCATGTTTTCGTAAGAATTGCATTTTATGCACTATTTATGCAAAAAATAAGAAGCCAAAATCCAAGCCAAAAATGACCTGTAAATAGCCTAACTTCCCAAATTTTCAACTCATTCATGCTAACTATGAATGACCCAAAACCACCTCCACTATGTACATATCACTAACAAGTATAAATAAAAAATACAAAAAATTACTAACCCAAATAAGTGGACAAAAAACCCAAATCCTAGTTTCAGGATTTCCGGACTAAAAACCTCTTATCTTCCTCATCCAGTGTACATATTAATCCTACTCACTTTTGAACGAATATACATTGAATTACCTTCAAAACAAGACCAAGTTCAAGTGAATCGGAGCTCATATGTGAAAGTTGGGTATTGGGCCTCTTTTGTACATTTTGTATTTTAGCGGTTTTTGACCTATTATTTTATGTACATAAATAACCTATTTTAGTTCTTTTCTTTTTCATTTGTATTCTTTGATGAATTTTTTCTTAAAATGTGCAAAAATCCAAATCCAAATTGAGCTTGAAATCAAAGAAACAAGTTGAGTCCGAGTCTTCACTAACAACTTGTACAAAATTAGTCTTTTCTTTGTTTATTTTATTTCATATTTTTCTTAATTAATAAAAATCCAACAAAATTAGATTAATGTGTAATTATTTATATTTGATTTTACCATATTTTTTTCCGTATTTTTACGTGGTTTAAAAATAAAATAAAAATTATAAAATCCCAAAATCATGGTATTCTATGTACATGGATACCCCAAAAATATCACTTTGTGCATTTGATCGACTTTGGTTTTGACGTATTCATGAAAGTTGTAGATCTCATCGAGACGAATAATTTTCGTGAAGACACGTTTTCGATCGGAGGTTGTTTGCTATTTATTTTACATTTTACAAAATCTTTATTTTTTGAATTTTCTGGTGTTGACACGTGGCCGCCCCTGGGGCCGCCACGTGTCATCCTTTTTTCGCATTTTTATATTTGTTTTTTTTAAAAAATAATAAAAAATAAAAAATAAAAATGCCCCCACACGTGTAAGGCACGTGCCACCCATGCACGCGCTAAGCACATAGCCCCATCTAGGTCATCCGATCATCGCCCGATCGGACGGCCCGGGGATTGTCTTCCTCCAGGCGCATCTTTCCTCTTTAGCTCCGCCGCCCCTCCCGCGAATCTCACGCCGATCGCCGCCATGCCCCTTTATCTTGATTCTCGCCGTGCCACCCCTAATCAAATCCTGACCGTATCCCCTGACCCCCTTCCGATCTCGTCATCCTCCCATCAAATCCCAATCCCTCCAGTGATCCCCATCACGCCCAATCAACACCCCCGACATCCTTCCATAGCCGTTCGCTCGCTCCTCACCTATAAAAGCTTTGAAGGATATGGTTAGATCCTCAAGCTCATCACGGAAGCGAGAGCGTCGTATCGAATACGACGAAGAGCGACTAGTCGCACTAGTTGCTCGATGCAGCGGATTTAAAAAATTTTCTTACGACGAAACCACATGATCCAAGAACACTTCTCGGATCGTTTCGTCTAAACCACAAACAAGTAATTAGGATTACCTCTTGAAGCGTGGTTGCGATCAAGTCTCTAAATGAAGAGACCTCCTGTCTCAAGTCCGATCCGACGGAGGAGACGCTTGCGAGCGCGGGGATGAACCGCGTACTTCTCGCAATCCATGTTGATGATCCAAGCGGCGGATCTCCTGATCTCGACACACGAGATCCGACATCTTCTTCACGAGCGAGGCGCACCGAAGGAGATGGAGATCCACGAGCAGAAGAACGGGCAGCATAAAGACGATGCCGCGGCCGATGGAGAACTCTCCATGGCATCCTGGTGGACGGCCATGAGAAGGAGAGAGAGGGCTGACCTCTAAAGAGAAAGAGAGAGGGAGAGAGAGATGCTTCTCAAGCATTATGTGTGTAAAGAGAGAGCATGGGTATGCCTCTCTATTTATAGAGTTTTGGGATCCATGGATCTCAATCCATGTGTCATATAAAATCAATGGTTGAGATTGATTTATGACAATCCAATGGTCAAGGGTTGTTGTTGGTAAAAGCCAACAACTTGTGATTTAATTTTGATTAAATATATTTGATAAATCAAATATATATTAATACCAAATTAAACCAACTAAATAAGGAGTGGAAAAAAACAAATGAGAGCCTCCTTCCCTATTGGGAGGAGTGGACGGCCACCAATTCCATAAAGGAATTGGTGCCGCCCCCTCTTCCCATATGGGTTGCATATCTCCTTATTTTTCTCTCAACTTATTTTCCAACAATTATTCACCAAAAAATAATTCTCAATTAATTTTGGGAATATTGCAATCTTGACATTGGAATATTGTGAATCACATTCACAACCGAAAACAAAATGTAATTTACATTTTCAATTAATTAAACAATGTGTATCCAATACACATTAATAATTAATCTACTAATATAAATTATATTTAACTCTCTCTAATACATTATAAATCAAATTTATAATATATTATTAATAATTGGATATTACTATCCACATTATTCTTATCCTTGATAATTAAATCATATTTAATCATCTTGGATCTCTTTATCTCATGTGTTCAAATAATATGAATCACATTCACATTATTCACATCTTTGATAATTAAATCACATTTAATTATCTAAGATAACTCTCTTTATAATATGAATCAAATTCATATTATTCATGATAATTAAATCACATTTAATTATCCAATTTCTCAATGCTCGGATACATATATCAACAATAGAATTATCACTCTTTCAAGGACAATGCGCTTTCTCCGCGAATACTTGGAGATAAGACAGGGCGATTGTATTGTTCCACGTATAGTGACATGGATATTGAGTCACATCTCAAATCCAGATCTCGGGCCTCCCATAGATGCTTGATTAAATCAAGACCGCAATCTAATCTTCTCGTTGAATCTGAATCACATTCAGATCAATGTCCAACATTTGACTAAGATCAGATTACATTCTCTACTGAGAGGAGTCACTAAAATCCAGACCGTTTCATCACTCCCTAGGAATGGAAGCGTCATGGTTATACAACCGTTTATGATCACATCACCCTCAGGTATTCCTAATACCTGTACATCTGCATAGTGGAAGACTCCAGATTAAACCAGAAGTATTAGATCAACTTTACACTGTCTACTTCAGGGTTTTATCAGTAATTTTCTCATTTGATCATTGGGAGTCGGTATTGATCATAATACTTTCCAAAAGCATATATCATACCTAGGTCTTGATCATATGCTTTCCAAAAGTATATATCAAACCTACAAATTCAGTCAAGCTTCCAAAGCGAGACGACCGTGCGCACGGAATTTGATTCTTCCCAATATCTCTGAGTGAGCTCATGTCTTCCGGTTCAGTAGTGAACCTGTATGATCCCTTCGAGAGATCGTATTACTCATATGCCCTTATATGCACACCAGCGCGCCGGTGTATAGACCTTGATTAGGTCATCAACCTATGGTCTGCCAAATGTACATACTCAGACATATAGTAACACATCTGTCTCTGGTCAGAGGATGTGTGCCTATATAATGACAGCATATGATATAGGACTTTGGTTATCTCGATCTCGTTAAGTCAACTCTTTGACCTAACTTATCCGACACCTCCGAATCTCTATTCCTATGCAGAGGACTGCATCAAGAGGTCGGTCAGATATCAACCTAAATGAGATAGGATTGCCATCTCCTACTCAGGGCTGGAGATATCTCTTAATAATCATTTGACGGTGCTTGATGAGTCCTCAATCTAACTCATTAGATATTCATCTAAGCACCAGCCTCTATGATTCAATAATTGAATCAACAGCTGTATGATCATTAAGATGGCCATGGTACATAACCTAATTGTACTAAGGGACCTATTATGCAAACTATGTACTCTTTATTTCAATTAAGGAGTGAATTGCAATAACATTTATTGCATAATGGCTCGCCGTGGGCTCGCATGTCCAACAATCTCCCACTAGCCCAAAGAGCCATTAATGGGCTAATCATTTAAACCCACACTCATGTGACAATCATAGGCTATTTAGAAAATATCTAGGTAAGCTGATCAGTCACTCTGTTCTCAAGAGACTGCCAAGTTTTTTACGGAACTTGCATATCTCCTAGTAACAGTGATCGCATCCAATGCGAACGTTGCATCTCATGCAACCGATACTCAATTTTGTTGGTTATAGTGTCCTTGACACTACATCTTATTAATTATCATAACCGGTATTCCCATAATCCTTATTAGAATACCTTCATTCCTAGAGATCTCTATCTCCTAAGGTATCTACAGTCAAGACCCTTATAGATCACTATCTACAAGGTCTTAAACCTTTGAAGATAAGACTTTGAGATCACTATCTCTAAGTTTCATCATCTTTGAAGATATTGTTATTACTGCAATCAAGTGTTTTATCTCCATAGTAGGATTAGTAACAGTTTACTACTCCCACTGCATGGCAGACATCTGGCTCTTGTACACATCTAGCATATACCGAGCTTCTCATAACTGATGCACAAGTGCAAGCAGTTCTAGCATTCACTTCCTCAACTCTTTGAGGTGCTATCCCTTTAGACAGGTCACTACCACATCTTAAGGGAAGGAAGCCTTTCTTGGAATTTTCCAGAAAATGGAATAAGTCCAAGGTGTACTACTAATGCGACAGTCCCAATACCCTCTTCTCTTTGCTTCTGAACGACTTCATAATTAAGATCTAAGAGGTATCTTTGAGATCATATCCCAAAGTATGGAACAACCAAATTTGAAAACACTTTATTATTTATTCTTATATCATTTTAAATGATTAGAATAATATCTACACTTAGCACGATGAACACAATGGTACTCCCACTAAGCTTTACATGGTTCATCAAGATTCTATCTGAAATCATAACATTTATAATTTCATTAAATCTTATGTTCCAACTACAAGAAACTTATTTGAGTCCAAAGATGGAGTTCTTCAGCTAGCACACCTTGCTTTCCTCAACCATGAAGCCTTGGGCTACTTCATATGAATATCCTTAGAGAGGTATCCATAGAGTAATGCAATCTTGACTCGCATCATGAAGATGTCAAAGACATGTTGTGTAGCTATAGTTAGCAACATTCTGATGGGTTAAAGCAAGGCCACTGGAGAGCAAGTCTCATCGGAAGCGATGTCTTCTCTTCGGTGTGTAGCTCATGGCTACGAACCGTGCTTTGAAGGTCTCTACCTTCTCATCAGGTTCCCTCTTTCTATTGAAGATCCATTTAGACCTTAATGGGTCTTACCCATATAGGTGGATCCTCGAGGGTCCATATACAACACTTGTATATGAAGTCTACATTAGACTTTTATTGCTAACATCCATCTATCCATGTCATGATCCTTAGGATCTTTATCACATGAAGTCCAATCATTTTCACATGGAATACATCCTCAAACTTATTTGAAGAAGTATTAGTGTTTCATCTTCAATTATTCTTTTGTTTCCGATTTCAGGAGCCTCATTATCTTTTCAAGATTAAATGAGTTCCTTTACTTCATTTTCATCTTGATTCTCAAGAGAGTCATCCTATAAGAATCATATTCTCAAAGATTATATCTTTTAAGAATCTCAAGGTCATAAAGTAGGTATCCAATACCATCCTTTATTTTCCTAATGAAGTAGCACTCTCCAGTGCTAGATTCCAACTAAATCACATGGAACCTTATTAAGTATATAATGCAGTCTCTACTACATATATATCTTGGAAACTTAAGAGATAATTATGCTAGGATTAATCATTGATTAAATCATGTCACACATGATCAATTGTATCTCCCTACAACTCCTTTGAGTTAAGGTTCATTAGGAGGATTGAGATAGGAATGATATTCATATCTCCATAAGGTATTTCTTAAATTCATCTAATAGGTACAGGCTACCTTGGTTAGATCAAATTCATTTCATCTTCCTTCAAACTTTGGTTCTAAACCAAAATTGCGAAATCTTTGAACATTTCAAAGGTTTCTTAGGTGAAGAGAAGAAATATCATATCATACATAATCATTAACAGATATCACATATCCATAATGTTTATTATGATATAGATGATTTGCATACATCAATATGCATGAGATCCTTAATACCTTGACACCTTACACCTTTCCCAAGGAAGGGTGTATTGGACATTTTACTTTGAATACAATATTCACAAGTATGTGAGATTTGAATCTTTAGACAATCTAAAGTTTCATGTCTTACCAGTCCATTGATTTCATCAACAGACATATGTCCAAAATTTGATGTCAGATCATTGTCAAATGGTCTTTATCCTCCTATTGATCTTTTAAAGGTTTAATTTTCAGTATTAGAAATCTTAATGAACCATTCAATAATTTTCTAATTTAATAGAGTCCACTAGATTTTAGATTATTATCTGAAATATTTCCATCATAACTCTTTATGATAGATTTATTACAGAATTCATGTTTATATCCAACAATTAGAAATAAACAATGAGTGTATTCTAATATCTAGGTCATAGAGACATTCTCTAAGACTAAGGGCTCCCACTGAAAATATGAAGTCTATTGATCTCATGGAAATTGTTGCAACACTTGCATCACTTTCAACATGGATGACCAATAAACCTTAAGATCAAATTTCTAATACATATGCAACCAATTTCAAGTGTCATTAGAAAATTTGAGATACAATTATTAGACTTTATCTTATCAAATAAGTAAGTCAATATCAATGATTATATGTAGATTATACTGATGCTCCATCCGAGTCCTTTTCTCAGGATTCTAGACAGACTTGATAGTCATACTATCAACACATCAACTTATTGCAGTATTGGCATTCATCCAACTCTTTGGATGTCATATGGAAGTCACAGAAGTACATTCAACTCTTTGACTATACCTCTTACTTGGGTCCAACCCATGCTTCTACTGCGCTCCCTTTGTCTATAAGCAACCTTTGCTCAAGACCAAGGATCTCTTATGTTAAAATCAAAAATTTCAATATAAGAGTATTTCAACATTTATACAAGCTTCATTTAAGTTCATATAATATGAATATTATGAAGCTTCATGAATGACTAGAGTATAGACAGTAGAATGATGACACTCATCATCTACATCCATCTAAACTCTTTGAAATATAGGTTCAGGTAGGTATTCAAACAATTTGAATACATTATCTCTAATAGAGCTACCATTCTACATGATGTAGAGAACCATGTCATTCATGATTAAATGTCAAGAGCACATATATATGCTAGAATATCTTTATTGATTTTATAAGGATTAATTTGATAATTACGATCATCATCGACATGTCACTTCAAAAGTACATTCGATAAGATCAAGACTTGTAGAGACATACAAACCCTAGGGTTTTAGTCCTATTGTCTTATTTAATTATCACTTCTCATTGTTATGAGGAAACTTGCACATTGCAACCACATACATTGTGTGTCCAATTGCAAGTACAATATCTGGATCAAGGGTCCAATCCATGATATTCTACTGGTTATTAATGAGTATAACATTGAGTGGGTTTAATGAAGGATAATCTGAAATAAGTAATTTGCATAAGGGTATATATTTATATATATACATGTTTTACTTTGAATTAGGAATTTTATATCAAAGTTGTCTTGCCATGTCAACAATGAAAGTTCATTCCCTTAATCACTTTCAATGTAAGAGATATACTTACCATCATATCTCAAGCAAGATCTGGGATCTCCTTCCTTATCTTTGTTGCATCCCAATAATATGAGAACCTACAACTCAGATAAAAAAGAAGCGGGAACACATTCCGCCTTGCAAGTCCAACTTGCATTTCCCAATTCGGTCTTTAACACCCGGGGCCCACCACCCCTAAGGTGATGTTGACCCGTCATTAATTGAACCAACCGTCAACAGGAATACAACTCGCTATGCGCAATCCAATATCGCCCCAATAATATGAGGACCCGATATTGGGGTCACTACGCATACGTCCTTACTCTTTCGAGAAGCGATGAGCCCGATCCAAATGGATCATATGCAGGAGCTGTCACTTCGGACAAGCGTCTCCCACATATAATATCTGGCGACGAAACCCTTCGCCTTGACGGGAGACCATGGATGTCACTTATGTGATCCTCCATATCTTATTCAAATTAAATTAATTTCTATGAATCACATTCATATAATTAATTCTTCCAAGGGAATTATTAACTCTAATCATATTAGAGTATTCTTAATTGGACATAATTAACTTAATCATATTAAATTAATTATCAATCCAATTTAATCAATCAAACTTAATTTTATGCTTGAATATACATATATGATATTATTCTCAAAGTACGTATTAATTCGAATTTTAATAATTAGAAAAATACATCATAATCCCTCGGACATTATCCCGGCCCTACCCGCTGTCATGGCCAGTACCGACGGGAGTGGGGCGGACCACATACGTTGCAACCCGCTGACCAGCGATCCCCGACTAGACACCATATCCACCTCGGGAAAGGATAATGCCAAATTGATTATTTTGTACTTGAGATGATCATCGGTTCTTCAACCGAAATTATACCATATAGTAATCAAAACAATTTTGATTTTAAGGAAATTTGCTAGGCAAATTCCCAAGTCCTATTCAAGCAAGAAGTTTGATGATTGTAATTCCAATTAAGGTTTAGATCAAATCTAATCAACTAATTGGTTGGGGCCAAGTCAATTAGGCAAATAATCATGTTTCAATATTTCACAAATATTTTTCAAGATTATTTCATGAAATTAACAATTAATTTCACTAATTGACAATCACTTGGTTCTAGATTAGGAAAGCAATTTCAGCAGTGACCCCTACTTACTAAAATTGGCATATCTCAATCATATTAAATCCAAATTAAGCAAAGTCAATTTCTAAAGTTTGCTAATTTGATTTAGGACAGAACCTAAGTGATGTTTCACGCATTTCGAGGCAAGTCTAAACAGTAATTAACACTTTAATCACGTTCAGATTCACAGTTCCCGCAACAGTGCATACATGTTCATTAAAACGACCATATCTCGAGCATACGAAATCCGATTTACGCAAACTCAGATCCTATTGTTTCCTTATTTAATGGGGAACATAATCCAAGTATAAAATTCGTGTTTAAACAATTTAAACAGTGCCGAATTTCTTTACTAAACAGATCTACGAAATCAAATGCGATGAAAACTTTCGCGACCTTAACGAACCCAAGTCGTCCTCGGTTAGCGAATCATATTCGAAACCATTAACCTGGCTTTGATACCACTTGAAGGATATGGTTAGATCCTCAAGCGCATCACGGAAGCGTGAGCGTCGTATCGAATACGACGAAGAGCGACTAGTCGCACTAGTTGCTCGATGCAGCGGAATTTAAAAAATTTTCTTACGACGAAACCACATGATCCAAGAACACTTCTCGGATTGTTTCGTCTAAACCACAAACAAGTAATTAGGATTACCTCTTGAAGCGTGGTTGCGATCAAGTCTCTAAATGAAGAGACCTCCTGTCTCAAGTCCGATCCGACGGAGGAGACGCTTGCGAGCGCGGGGATGAACCGCGTACTTCTCGCAATCCATGTTGATGATCCAAGCGGCGGATCTCCCGATCTCGACACACGAGATCCGACATCTTCTTTACGGGCGAGGCGCACCGAAGGAGACGGAGATCCACGAGTAGAAGAACGGGCAGCATAACGACGATGCCGCGGCGATGGACAACCTCTCCATGGCATCCATGGTGGACGGCCATGAGAAGGAGAGAGAGGGCTGACCTCTAAAGAGAAAGAGAGAGGGAGAGAGAGATGCTTCTCAAGCATTATGTGTGTAAAGAGAGAGCATGGGTATGCCTCTCTATTTATAGGGTTTTGGGATCCATGGATCTCAATCCATGTGTCATATAAAATCAATGGTTGAGATTGATTTATGACAATCCAATGGTCAAGGTTGTTGTTGGTAAAAGCCAACAACTTGTGATTTAATTTTGATTAAATATATTTGATAAATCAAATATATATTAATACCAAATTAAACCAACTAAATAAGGAGTGGAAAAAAAAAAGAGAGCCTCCTTCCCTATTGGGAGGAGTGGACGGCCACCAATTCCATAAAGGAATTGGTGCCGCCCCCCTCTTCCCATATGGGGAGGGCAATCGCATGGATTCCCATGGGATTGCATATCTCCTTGTTTTTCTCTCAACTTATTTTCCAACAATTATTCACCAAAAAATAATTCTCAATTAATTTTGGGAATATTGCAATCTTGACATTGGAATATTGTGAATCACATTCACAACCCAAAACAAAATGTAATTTACATTTTCAATTAATTAAACAATGTGTATCCAATACACAATAATAATTAATCTACTAATATAAATTATATTTAACTCTCTCTAATACATTATAAATCACATTTATAATATATTATGAATAATTGGATATTACTATCCACATTATTCTTATCCTTGATAATTAAATCATATTTAATCATCTTGGATCTCTTTATCTCATGTGTTCAAATAATATGAATCACATTCACATTATTCACATCTTTGATCATTAAATCACATTTAATATCTAAGATAACTCTCTTTATAATATGAATCAAATTCATATTATTCATGATAATTAAATCACATTTAATTATCCATTTTCTCAATGCTCGGATACATATATCAACAATAGAATTATCCATGAACTCTTTCAAGGACAATGCGCTTTCTCCGCGAATACTTGGAGATAAGGACAGGGCGATTGTATTGTTCCACGTATAGTGACATGGATATTGAGATCACATCTCAAATCCAGATCTCGGGCCTCCCATAGATGCTTGATTAAATCAAGACCGCAAATCTAATCTTCTCGTTGAATCTGAATCACATTCAGATCAATGTCCAACATTTGGACTAAGATCAGATTACTTCTCTACTGAGAGGAGTCACTAAAATCCAGACCCGTTTCATCACTCCCTAGGAATGGAAGCGTCATGGTTATACAACCGTTTATGATCACATCACCCTCAGGTATTCCTAATACCTGTACATCCTGCATAGTGGAAGACTCAGATTAAACCAGAAGTATTAGATCAACTTTACACTGTCTACTTCAGGGTTTTATCAGTAAGTTTCTCATTCGATCATTGGGAGTCGGTATTGATCATATACTTTCCAAAAGCATATATCATACCTAGGTCTTGATCATATGCTTTCCAAAAGTATATATCAAACCTACAAATTCAGTAAAGCTTCCAAAGCGAGACGACCGTGCGCACGGAATTTGATTCTTCCCAATATCTCATGAGTGAGCTCATGTCTTCCGGTTCAGTAGTGAACCTGTATGATCCCTTCGAGAGATCGTATTACTCATATGCCCTTATATGCACACCAGCGCGCCGGTGTATAGACCTTGATTAGGTCATCAACCTATTGGTCTGCCAAATGTACATACTCAGACATATAGTAACACATCTGTCTCTGGTCAGAGGATGTGTGCCTATATAATGACATCATATGATATAGGACTTTGGTTATCTCGATCTCGTTAAGTCAACTCTTTGACCTAACTTATCCGACACCTCCGAATCTCTATTCCTATGCAGAGGACCTGCATCAAGAGGTCGGTCAGATATCAACCTAAATGAGATAGGATTGCCATCTCCTACTCAGGCTGGAGATCATCTCTTAATAATCATTTGAGGTGCTTGATGAGTCCTCAATCTAACTCATTAGATATTCATCTAAGCACCAGCCTCTATGATTCAATAATTGAATCAACAGCTGTATGATCATTAAGATGGCCATGGTACATAACCCTAATTGTACTAAGGGACCTATTATGCAAACTATGTACTCTTTATTTCAGATTAAGGAGTGAATTGCAATAACATTTATTGCATAATGGCTCGCCGTGGGCTCGCATGTCCAACAAGCTTCACCGACGCCCCAGAAGCCTTCATCCACCAATTACACAAGATGAAGGTGACCGGTGGTGACAGCCCGATTACCAGCATCCTCGATAAGATCCGAAGCTCCTTGGCTTCGTGGCAGCTCCTCTGCCACCATAGTTGCTCTACTCCGACCATGCCCGTTGAGCCAACGACATGACATCTTCGTCAACCCATCATCTTTGACACCAACGCACCATCTTCCTACGACTCTCCTCTCCGTTCATCAACCCCCTCTACCGTTTGTTCACCCACGACCACTGTGTCCTCCAAGACTCCCATGAAGCTTCACGCCTCCATCGACAACCTCCGACTTCACCGACCACCGCAAGCTTCCAACCAACACCGTCGTCAACCTCGACGACCGTCACCTACTCCAACTAACGCAACCTCCAATAGCTCTACCGACTCAACAAGCATCTTCTTCGATGCTCCTCCATCGACCACCGCTCCTCCGACGACCCCTGGCCGTGTATCGGCCAACGACAGCCGTCCGATCTTCAAGCAACCACTCATCTGAGCCGTTGACGCCTCGCAATGCTCAGTTGTTGGATACAATTGCCATCAACGTCCAAGATCTGCTCCAAGCCTAAAGTCCGTACCAGATCCGAGCCAGTAGTCTCGGGTGGCCCGAAGCACGCAGGAAATGAAACGTGGAGGTCTTCTCCCGAACCTCCACTAAGCCTGCCTAAGCACATGGGGAGCACGTGATAGACGGGCAAATTGCAGAGAAGCCCCGGAGGTCCCCGTTATTGCATATCAGTCCATCCATTCAAAGGGCACATGCTCCGCACGTGACCCCTTTGAAAATTTGTAGACAACCCCCTCTCTTAATCAGTAATTAAACGTAGGTCCTTCTCTACATATTTATTGTATTTATTTAATTGCAGAAGTACCCCTGTCTTTCCCCTTCATTTTGGATATCTAAATTACATTATTTTATTTATCCAAAAATAACATGATGTTCCTCATTTAATTCTCTACACTTTGACATATTTTAGATATTTTTGTGATTGATGGTTAATTAATAATTAATTATTTTGTGGAAAACTGCATATTTTGCCCATTTTGTGCTTTTAAATTTGTCTTTAATTAACCGTTAATC
This sequence comes from Ottelia alismoides, assembly GCA_037367405.1. Taxonomy (NCBI): domain Eukaryota; kingdom Viridiplantae; phylum Streptophyta; class Magnoliopsida; order Alismatales; family Hydrocharitaceae; genus Ottelia; species Ottelia alismoides. The sequence goes on from JAZKJV010003126.1 coordinate 757,043, forward strand.
TAAAAATTCCCAAAAAATTCATATATTATAGAATTAATTGTGCTTGACATTGTGCCCAAAAAGATTTGCATTTGCATGCATAGATTGCTCTGTAATAATCATTTTGCATATTTCAATGTTTGATTTTTAATAGGTTTTGAAACTAGTATTTTCAAGGTTTAGGATTTTTTTGAGATCAATCACCTAGTGATAGATCTTAGAAAATTTTGTTCCTTGAAAATAGTTAGGTTTAATATTTATTATAATTAAATATTGAAATTCATTTTATTTGCATTCAAAAATTCATAAAAAAATCATCTTGCATCCAAAAATTCCAAAAAAAAATTAAGTGCATTCATTTCATCATATTTTGCATTGTGGCCAAGTTTCAAATCTTTCGAACATCGTTTGTGCATAATTGACATTTTAGTCCCTAAAATAGGCTAAAATTGCATATTGCATCTTTTATTGCATTAAAAATTCCAAAAAAAACCGTCTCGAAACCGCGCACGAGTTTTGATAGACATAATTCCAGGTTGTTCCTTTGCCTCCTTGTGTTCGACCTTGGGACTTGACCAAGTAAAATAAACATAAAACCGCATTGATTAAAATTGATGAATATTTTGTGTTGTTATTTTCTTGACTGATTCTGATTGCTGCCTACAACGAAGGACAAATAATCATTATTTTTACGCACGAAAAAATAAATACAACATCTCTTTAACGTGGCGATATCCAGACTCGTCAGACATGCGAGCCCATGGCGAGCCATTATGCAATAAATGTTATTGCGAATATCATTCCCTGATCTGAAATGAAGAACAAATAATTGCATAATAGTCCCTTAGTACAATTAGGGTTATGTACCATGACCATCTTGATGATCATACAGCTGTAGATTCAATTATTGAATCACAGAGGCTGGTGCTTGGATGAATATCTAAAGAGTTAGATTGAGGACTCATCAAGCACTGTCAAATGATTGTTAAGAGATGATCTCCATCCTGAGTAGGAGATGGTAATCCTTTCTTATTTAGGCCGATATCTAACCGACCTCTTGATGCAGGTCCTCTGCATAGGAATAGAGATTCAGAGGTGTTAGATAAGTTAGGTCAAAGAGTTGACTTAACGATATCGAGATAACCAAAGTCCTATATCGTATGCTGTCATGATATAGGCACACATTCTCAGACCAGAGACATATGTGTTACTATATGTTTGAGTATGTAAATTTGGCAGACCAATAGGTTGATGACCTAACAAAGGTCTATACATCGGCACACTAGTGTGCATATAAGGGCATATGAGTAATACGATCTCTCAAAGGGATCATACAAGTTCACTACTGAACCGGAAGACATGAGCTCAATCATGAGATGTTGGGAAGATCAAATTCTGTGCACGGTCGTCTCGCTTTGGAAGCTTGACTGAATTTGTAGGTTTGATATAAACTTTAAGAAAGTATATGATCAACACTTGGGTATGATATATGCTTTTGGAATGTATATGATCGATACCAACTCCCAATGATCGCATGAGAAACTTAATGATAAATCCCTGAAGTAGACAGTATAAAATTGATCTTCGGGTTTATTCTGAGTCTTCCAGTATGTAGGATGTACAGGTATTGGGAATACCTGAGGGTGATGTGATCATAAATGGTTGTATAACCATGACGCTTCCATTCCTAGGGAGTGATGAAACGGGTCTGGATTTTAGTAACTCCTCTTAGTAGAGAAGTAATCGGATCTTAATCCAAATGTTGGACATTGATCTGAATGTAATTCTGATGCAATGAGAAGATTAGATATGCGGTCTTGATTTAATCAAGCATCTATGGGAGGCCTGAGATCTGGATTTGAGATGTGATCTCAATATCCAAGTCACTATACATGGAACAATACGATTGCCCTGTCCTTATCTCCAAGTATTCGTTGAGAAAGAGCATTATCCTTAAAAGAGTTCAGGATAATTTCATTGTTGATGTAAGTATTCGAGCATTGCGAAAATGGATAATTAAATGTGATTTGACTATCATGAATAATATGAATTCGATTCATATTATAAAGAGAGTTATCTTAGATAATTAAATGTGATTTGATTATCAAAGATGTAAATAATGTGGATGTGATTTACATTACTTGGGAACAAGAGAAAAGAGATCCAAGATGATTAAATGTCAATCTAATTATCATGGATATGAATAATGTGGATAGAAATATCCATATTAATCATATATATTATAAATGTGATTTATAATATATAAGAGAGAGAGATATTTGTAATGTACATTTGTTAATTAAATGTTGATGTGAATTGGATTCACAATGGACATAAAATTGAAAATGTAATTTACATTTTATTTTGGGTTGTGATGTGATTCATAATTTTCCAATGGCAAGAATGCAATATTCACAAAATAATTATGAATTATTTTTGTTGAATAATTTACAACATGTGTTGTTAAAAGTCTTGGAGATTTCCATGGAATAATGTAATCTCATGAGATATCATGAGATTACATGAGATTGCCACCAAATCCCATATTATGAAAGGAGGCAATCTTCATTCCAATAATCTCCATGATTGCTTGATTTAATTTGGAATTGAGTTGTGTTGATTTATCATATAGATGCAATCTAAATTAAGTTAATTGTTGTTGGTTTTTATCAACACAAATCTTAGACAATAAAAGAAACACAAATAAATGTGAGCCATTGGATTTGTGTTGTCCATGGATTGAGATCCATGGATCCCAAAATATTATAAAAGGAGAGGCAACCCCTTTTCTATTCTTTACACAATGAGAAATACAAATCTCTCTCTCTCTCTTATTCTCTATACATACCCTCTCTCTTCCTCTCTCATGGTCGTCCACCATGGATGCTCTAGAGAGGTTCTCCATCACCGCAGTGTCGTCGTTATGCTGCCCGACGTTTGCTCGTGGTTCTCTGTCTCCTTCTGTGCGCCTCGCTCTTGAAGAAGACGTTGGATCTCGTGTGTCGAGATCAGGAGATTTGCCGCTTGGATCATCAACAAGGAATGCGAGGAGCACGTGTTTCATCAACACACTGCAAGCGTCTCCTCCGTCGGATAATACTTGAGACAGGAGGTCTCTTCGTTTAGAGGGTCGATCACAACCACACTTCAAGAGGTAATCCTATTACTTGTTTGTTGTTTAGACGAAACGATCCAAGGGTTTCGTCGCATGTTTTTTTAATTCTGCTGCATAGAAAAATTAGAGCGACTAGTCGTTCCTCATTGTATTCGATACGACACTCACGCTTCCATGATGCGCTTGCGGATCTCATCTAATACTACATATAAAGAATCAACCAAGAATAGAAATGTATCATGATCTAGATATGGATTCAGCAACTGTCCGTTCATGAAAAATGGTTGTGTGTCAGATGACAACCTAGAAACGATAATACTACCGTTGTCATGCACAGCTCTCACAATGAACGACGGTGGCCATTTGCTTTTCAATTTGCCTAGAAACAACTTCAACTTAGCATTAAACAACCAAACTTTCTAATCTGGGGAGAAAGGCTTCCTTCTAATCTGTCTATCATGCCAAGGCTTGACATTCTCCTTATACATTAGTGAGTTGTCGTATGCAAAATCTCGGAATTCCATCAATTTATTCATATTCAACTTCATATTCTTTCATGCTTTCTCATGTTCCTGATTACATACACGGAGTGCCCATAATGATTTGGGAATTAATTCTACTAGAATGTGGTAAGGATTTCCATACACGAATATGTAGGGAGACATGCCCAATGGTGACGTGTACGCTATCGAATAAGTCCAAAGAACTGAGTCAAACATCTAAGACCAGTTCTTCATATATGGACGTACAAGTTTTTGCAGTATAATCTTGATCTCCCTATTTGAAATCCTAGCCAAGACATTAGTCTGTCGGTGGCAAGGAGACACAACCCTGTCCTCAATGGTGTACTCATTCACAATCTTCTTGACTTCTCTATTATTGAAATGGCTTCCCCCATATTAAATAAGTTTCTTGGAAATCATGAACTACGCAATAATACGGTCCTTGAGAAAGGAAACCACCATACGACTATCAGCGGCTCGGGTGGGGATATCCTCCACCCATCGACTAACATAATCCATAGGAAGCATGATGTATTGAAATCCCTGACTGGCAGGAAATGGGCTCATGAAGTCTATGCCCAAAGAATAAAAAACATCAAAAAATTGTATATACCTAAGGAGCATGGTATCTTCGGAACCAATAGCTCTTCCCATCTTCTGACAATCAGTACAGAGACGAACATATTCTGTAGCATCATTAAATAATGTTGGCTACCATTGGCCGCTTTGTAAAATCTTTGTCTTCGTGCGCTTCCCTGAATGATGCCCACCAGACTCAAGTTTGTGACAGTGCTCAAGTACACTGGTGTATTCCTCCTGAGGAATGCACCTTGTCCAGATACAATCCGTACCCTCATGAAATAGGTACGGATCCTCCCATTGATAAAAATGTATCTCAGGCAGAAATTTGTCTACCTTATGCTTCAGCCAATCATGTGGAACTTTTGGAGACAAGATAGTTTACAATATCATCATATCATGGGAGTGAGTCCACAGACAAAATGATCTCATCTGGAAAAGGTCTCTGAAATATGAATCATGCTCTGCTCAGAAGTCTCTGCATCTGTAATGCGGGAAAGGTGATCTGCCATAACATTTTTCACTCTAGGTTTATCTTTAATGTCTAAATCAAACTCATAGAGAAGAAGGATCCATCTGATAAGGCGTGGTTGGATATCCTTCTTTTTCCTATAAGTATTTTATGGCAGTGTGATACATGAACAAAATAACATGTGAACTAAGGAGATAAGATCTGAACTTCTCTAATCCAAACACAACTGCTAACATCTCCTTCTCTATGACTTTATAATTACGTTGTGCCTCATTCAGGGTCTCAATAGCATAGTGTATAGAAAATGGTATCTCATTCGTTCACTATCCTAAAATAGCTCCAACTACAAAATCTGATGCGTCTATCATGATCTTAAAGGGAAGAGACCAATCAGTTGGTTATAGGACATGGACATTAATAAACATGTCTTTCAATTGATGAAATGCAAGGAGGACTTTGTCATCACCAACAAACTCACTCTCCTTGCACAAAAGCCCAGTCAAAGGTCTAGAGATCTTGCTAAAGTCCTTAATGAATTTCCTTTGTAATCCAACGTGTCTAGAAATGACCTCAATTGTGTTAAATTCTGCAGTGTCTTTAATTTGGATATCACATCGATCCTAGCTAGGTCAACCTCCATACCGTGTTTGGAGATGATGTGGCCCAATACAATCCCATTCGTCACCATAAAGTGACTCTTCTCCCGCGAGAGCACTAGGTTTACCTCACGACAATGTTGAAGTACTCGGTCTAAAAGAGCATGATATGTGTCAAAACTATACTCGTAGATCGAGAAATCATCCATGAAGTAGAAAACTACTCACCATCTCGGCAAAAAAGACCAACATATACCTTTGGAATGTAGCGTGGGCATCCATCTAAAGGCGTAAGTGCCAAACAGTCAAGTGAAAATAGTTTTCTCCTGATCCTCAGGAACGATAGGAACCTAGTTATACCGTGAGTACCCATCCAAGAAACAAAAGAACTCTTTCTCTGCCAACCTCTCTATAATCTAATCAATAAAAGGCAGTGTAAAAAGATCCTTCTTGGTAGCTGAATTCAAGCACCTGTAATCTACACAGACATGCCATGAAGTAGGTATTCGAGTTGGAACCTCTTTACCACAATCATTCTTTACGATAATAATCCCGGATTTTCTTCAGGACCACATATAAAGGACGGACCAAATTGGAATCCAAAATAGGATAAATAAAGCCAACATCACACCATTTCCTGATCTCTTTCATAACAACCTCCTTTAGATTCGGATTTAGACGGCGTTGACACTCATGGGAGGGTTTACAGTCATCCTCGAAGTAGATATGATGCGAGCACAAAGCTGGACTAATCCAACGGACATCCGAAATATTCCATCCAATGGCCTTGCGGTTTCTCTCAAGAATCTCTAGCACGCGAGATTCTTGTTCATTGATCAACTGCAAGTTGAGGATGATAAGAAACATTGGGGGGGGGTACAAGGAAGGCATACTTCAACATTTATGGTAAATCCTTGAGCTGAGGTGGGGTCTGAATCGGCTCTGTGACGACCTCTATCACTTCATTAGTAGAAGGTATACGATATGTACTCTGTGTACTATCCACCATAGCTACTTGATGAATAAGCATTTCATCATCTTTATTCATTTGATTTAGCTTAAAATCCCTTATAAAACATCTGTATATATTACTAAATCCATATTCTTACTAACTTACATATATATGTAAATGCTATACATTTATTACTATTTTAACCCAAAATAAATAAATAAATAAATAAATAAAGGAAAAATAAAGAAATAAAAGGTTATATATATGCAATAGATACATGCTGACCCGAACCCTGAGAGAAGGTCAAGACTTGACCTGATCGAGCAAGAATAAAGTAGGGGAGATATGGTCTTTAATAAGAAAAAATATTTTGTAAATAATTTTCATTTATTTTGTGTATATTTTTATAAAACTTACTCTATTTTATTTGTCCATAAATTGACCTCAAATTAAAATTTTTATCAGAAATTGTAAATAAAATCTTTTCCAAATAATAAAAATACTTGTAAAATAAAATCATGTACAAAATATAAGTAACACACTCAGAAAAAGCTGTAAAGTGATAATTGAAAGGCCAATCTGGCTCCATACGAACTCGAATTGAATCAAACTCACTTTCATCATATTCTAAATTAAGTTATCTTTAAAATGGTGGTGGTATCATAATTTTGGGAGTTACGGTTTGAAAGACAGTTTTCTGAGTTGGTTTTTGCAAATTCATCATTAATTTATCGTTCATATTTATCCATATTTATTTTAATAAATAATGTTGTAAATAATTTTAAATATAAAAAAAATTTTAAAAATAAAATAACACAATTTCCTTATTTATCTATGTCTACAATGTACCATATGTATATATTATATGTATACAATTAATTTCCTTAAATCACCCTCACTAAAAAAATATAATAAACATTTAATTTTTAAATTAATAAACTGATGAAAATGGTTTATTCATTTAATTAGTTGTGTAAATAATATACCATATGTATATAATTCAATTAATTCCTTAATTAACCACCAATAAGAGGGCTCTTTAAATTATTGACATTTACTAATATAACAAAAATCAATTTTAAATGAACTAATTTAATTATTTAATTCACCCATGAATCACTTTCCTTTCTCTCCCTCCCCATTAATTCATTTTTTTTGAATTTTATTTTTTTTCTATTTATTTGGCTCCTCCTCCCTCATTTCTTATTAATCAATCTTTTGGTGAGAGGAGCCTAATCTCCACGAGCATTCTTCTTGTAGAAAGGTGCCCAGCCTCGAAGCCGTCTGGTGAAAGCGAGGCAATCTTCATCGAGGCCGTTATGGCATTAATCTGATCCCAAATGGTTAGATCCAATCCATCTCCTATATTTTAATTAGGTAATTTTACGGTCAATCTTATTTTTCTATTTCATTATCAATTTTAGATTTTAATTCGTAATTACTTATATTATTCATCACGATTCGATCAACCTTCGATTCCCGATCACATGCCATTTTTCTAAATCACATCGCTTAATGTTATACCTCACACGATATCTCACCTCCGACCATGTACGATGGTCGGAGACCCAATTCTTGTCCATCACAATCATCAGAACTGTCTCCATTCACCTAATCCATTTTGATTTTTTCGTTCAGGCCAAGCCGTTATGCTTGAGTCGGTCTTCTTATTTTATTGCAGATACAAGAATTCCAAAAAAAGGAAAAATTATGTTGCTGTCAAAAAAATACAAAATAATACTAATACTAATACTAATAATAATAATAATAATAATAATAATAATAATTTTTGGCCTCTGACTGGAGCTTGACTTCGTAGGAGCTCCTCCTCTACCGTCTGCCTAATCCGCCAATAGAAGCCCCACCCACCATCACTTGGGGGCATGTGTCACCCCTAATCTCCAGCTCCCAGATCTCCCTTCCACCGCAACACAGAGCTCCTCTGCTTGGAGCTCGTCGTCCTACCTCATGCACAACCGTCGACCGCCCAACATGCTCACTGCACTGCTCCCGCCTGAGGGACTTCAACCGCAGCCACCCACGACTCCTCCATCACCACCGAGCCCCATTGTCGATCGCTTGCACAAGAACCATTGTAGCATGAGCGTTGAGCCCTCATCTGCCATCGCCATCTCCTATGCCCTGAGAACCCTGCACCTCTGTCGATCGCTAGCCATCCACAAAATGAGACCCTTCAATGATGCCATATCTCCTCCGCCGGTTGGAGCAACCGACGTCGCCCTCTACCTCAATTTGTCGATCGCCATACCATCCGCCGCCACTCTTTGGGCAAGGGGTGGCGCCACCCTTTCCCCTTGTTGGTTTAAAATGAGGAATTGAGATGCTCAAACCTTAGAATAAAATATTTGGGCAACTATCAATCAAGATCCTGACATTCATTATATGGTAAATCACCCCCCGCCAGAGCCTATCACGTGCAGGAACATTTTCGTGGGTAATTGCAACTTTTCCCTTACAATTTTATTTCATGATATTTATTTATACTAAAACTTCGAATAATTACATTTAGTCCAGTATTTCCAGACTTTAAATTGCATGCGTTTATCATTGAAATAATTACTATATGTGTTCAATAAATTCATCAAAAATCAAGTTATGCTATTGTTGTGTGCCTCTTCATAGTGTCATTTTCTCTTTGCATTTTATTATCAGCTAATATTAAAAAATCAAAGACATTGCATTTTTTACTATTTGTAGTTAAAAATCATAAAAATTCAAATATTACGTCAAAAATTGTTTAAGAATTAGAATTGTTTTATCATTTTGTTTTTTATTTTCTATGCAATTTTCACATGTTAATATTTTTAAAACCCAAAATAACTGCAAAACTAAAAATCTTACAAAAATCACAGAAAATTGTAGAAACTTCAAAAAATTGTGACTCAACTTCCTGTTTGTAGATAATTCGTCATAGTTTCTAGAAAAATAAATCCAGTAATTTTTAAATTTATTTGATATTTTTAACTGTAAAATACTCCTACTTCTTCACTATTTAGCATTATTTTGAATTTCCTATTTTTATAAAATCTATAAAAATACTCCCGCTTGTAAAATATTTGAAAAATCACGAAAAATATTATAAAAAGTATATAAGATACAAAATCATTTTATTTTGACCTTTTTGATCATTTTAAATGTATTTTAAAAGTCCAAAAAGTTGCATTTAATTCTTATATAAATTTGCTTTGAAAAGTTATTTAAAAAAACTAAAAATTTTCAAAACTAAGAACCAATAAAAACTAAAAATATAAGAAAAATAGAAAAAAATAAGAAAATAATAAAAAAGATAAAACTTTCACAAAAACCAATATAGTTAGCATTTAAGTTCCCTCTTTCTTTTAATTGATTTTTCAATTATTAGATTAACCATCGGGATTTATTGCCTCTCCGAGTTCGATCATGTTGCTATATATGTAAAATAAATAGCAAAATCCTCTTTCTATATTTTTGTAATTATTTTAGTTTGAGTATCAATTTTTTTGTTGAGGGATTCTTTGGGTTGCAATGACATCACATTTATTTTCATAAATAAAAACCCGAAGATCTTGTCCCAACAAAATGGTGCCCTTGCCGAAGAAGGCACGTCGAGGGTAGATACGTTTCTCTTTTAACCTACTATTCTATGTTGTGAATTTCTGTTTATATTTTTTTACATTTTTTCATTATCATTGTGTTTATTGAAAATCATTTTTTCTCTTTCTTGTTCATATTTTTAGTACTTATGTCTCGTACACATTCTTTCTATCCTTTTTTCTTTCGAGGGCTCGACGAGCTAGAGCGGTTTTCTGAAGAGCGCCAGTGCACTCTAGTTAAGTGGAGGCAGCATGACTCTTCTCCAAGCCGTAAGAGAGTGTCAAAGGAGGAAAAGAAGATTCTAAGAAGACCATCATTTGGAGAATTAGACTTAAACTATTTTATCGTTTTAGTCACTAAATCTCTTATAAAAGGACATTCATTTATTGTGGGGTATGTTTCGCCTAGTGCCGGTGCACGTTGGGTACCACATTTCGTGGCCTTCTTTTTATTTGTTTTCACGTGGATTTATGTTCATGAGCCGTTAGTGATTTCTTTAAATAACTTGCTTGAGCCAGGTAATTGATTAGGTCCAAAAATCCTAAATAGGAATTTCTGCACCTATAGAATAGAGCGTAATTGGACTTAGTCTAATTTAACTGGTTCTTGCCCGCTAATAGAAGCTACTGCAAGGATGGTTCACATGCATCATTTAGATTACTTTTATTTTCTGTATTTAAATTTTGCATAGATAACCTTGCATGTAAAGTGATGGCGATAAGGTACACATCTTTTAACTATTGCATGCTTCATTGTATTTAATCGTGCATTGGCTTTTCCAATTTCCAACATGGTTTTTTCTTACATAATTCAAAAAGGAAATTGGACACTCTGTAGGTGTTTTATTGAAAATATTCAAAAAAAGGAAAATAAAAAATAAAAAAATGGGGACTGCTAATACCACTTGACCTCAAAATCGAACGTTACAAATTCATCATTGTTTTGGGGAGACCAACCCTCTCATTGTATTCGCATTTAATTGCTTGCGTACACACTAAGGTTAGTTCCAAAATCCCATAACCCTTCCTAAGTATGTACAACTTTGAGCTCCTCACCTAACTCTAAAACATACAAGATAGAAAGACCGCACTTTTGTGATCCTCACCGTGTTGAGTAGGTGAATAGAGGGATTGTGTTTGTCTCGTGTTTGTGATTGTTTATGTGCATACGCGATTCTTCCGCACATTTGCACCTTTCTCTTTGCATAGCTTGAGTTTACTATCACGTTCTCTCGATCCCCGCCTTTTGTTGCAGAGATGGCCAACTGAAGTGATTTTTATAAAAAATTCGTGGATCCCTTGAACCCTCCAACTGGACCACCTTCCTTTTTTTTTCGGAAGTCTTTCCTCTTACTTTTTATACATACTCACCTCAGCCTCAGTTTGATAACTCTGATTTTTACCCACCTCCACCTTCACATTTTCCACCTTTATATCCACTCGAGACTAATCTATTGGAGTCACCTCTCATGGACACCACACTTGAGTACATGGCCCAATTATTAGAGCAAATGAATCAATAAAATGGAGATCTTACTAGTTTGAATAAGAGCCAGAATGCTGCTTCACTATTTGAGGATATGGATTCACTTGGGATATTCATGAGATCTTGCAATCACCCAAAATACAAATAATATGAAATAATAAAAAATCCAGAAAGAATTCGGGAGAAACATTATTGATTCATTTTGTGAGGAGAGGGACCAAATGACCGATCATTTACCCACAAATCCATTCACGCCCCACCATTGACTATGTAGATGCTACTATACAGACTTTTCTTGGCTATTGATAAGCTCGTATCTGATTGCGGTTAAGAAATGTGTTATCAGTATAGAGATCTGAATTAATCACATAAAAGTCGGTTAAAATAGGAGAGAGAAGGAGAGGGTGAAGTGTATTAATTGGTTTCTCTCTTATTTAAGCCTTCCACTATTTTATTTATCCAGGTAAGTGTGCCTGGGTCGAACACAAGGAAACAGAATGCTCAAACTACGATTTTCGAGATAAGGAATAAATCCCAACAAATCCTCTTTTAAACTTGATTTTACAATGAAAGAAATGGCGAACAAATTCGGTTTAAAACAAACTCGAGAAGACAAAAATCAAAACTGCACAAGAAAGCGACAAAAAATTCGGGAAAATACTCGAAAAATCCTTTAGGTAGCTATCAAGCTGCCCTAGAAAATTCACGGGAAAATGAGAAGAATTCGAGGTTCAAATGACCCTTACAAGCCAAGGGCCTAACTACAAGAAAAGTATTTTGTTTCTGTTACAAAACAGTCCCTGGAAGGACTAAAATGCACACAAAATATGTTCTATTACAATTAGGTCCCCGCAGAGGGACCTAATTGCAATATCTGGAAATGTTGAAGGCGCGATTTAATTCAGAATCTTGGCTGGACTTATGATGTAAATCTAACACCGTTTCGCAGCTGATGGCCCAGATTAGAAGCGGGCATGCAATCTGGATCGTGCATTCACGCCACGTGTCGACAACCTGTAGTATTTTGTTGTTCTAACGGTTCATGGACTCGGTTTCTCGACTGACGATGTGGCATCCTTCTCTAAATTATCACCGACGAACGAAGAAGATCTGTGGCCTCCGGCAAGGCCAAAGGGGTAACTCCTTCACCCCTCGAGCTCGCCCGCGGGTGAGCTAGGTTGGAGTTAATCACGGTTAGCAGGAAATAGCTGATGAAGATGGTTAATTCAGCCTTGATCCAAGAGTTTCTAGGTTGTTAAGTCCTCGTTGGATTTGATTTGCTGATGATTACGAGATCCAATATGTTGATCTTTGCTCCAAATGAAAGAAGATCCTGCAAGAAATAGAGAAATATGCTCGATTTACAAAGAAATCGGTTGAATTATGATGATTTTGCAAGATCAAAACATGTTTCCAGATTTAATATTGCACGACGTGTGAAAGGCAACTAATAAGATGATCGTTTGGGGTTTGTTTTCGATTGGAGTTAGAACACAAAGTCGATAGAGCCTCTAAGATGAATGATTACACTCGCTTATTACACACTTAACTCAACTAATAAAACCACAAGCATCGAGAACGAAATGTTGAAAGTGGATGAATGACGTACCTGGGAATTGGAAGTTTATGACTTCCAGGTCGTAGATCAACAGGGCGTCCTCCCGGAGCTCTACACAGCTCAAAGCGGCGATGCAAGGTTGAGGAACACCTTGGAACGACTCCTCCGACGATCCTCTTCCACGCGGGGCTGCTTCGAGATGCTGTCACCACCTTAGAAGGCCGGTACGAGGCTTGGAAGAGAGATGGGCCGGCTAATGAAAAGTGGTTCAGAATCAGTTGGAAGAAGTTAGTTGGATCTCGCCTACTTCTTGGCTATTTATTGTTGATTTGCTTGGGCTCCAAGGCTAATCCAAGGATGGGCGAGTAGGAGGGTTGTTAGGAGAATAGGATGGAGAGTTTGGATCGATTAAAGTGATTGTGGATTGCGCGAGAAAATTGGTGAAGAGGAGGCATTGGAACAAAGTTCCAATGACTTGGGTTCTTGAAGAAGAACCAGGTGCTGACACGTGTCAGCAACTGTGTAGCCAGATGATTAAATAGCTTATAAATTATATAATAATTATAAAATCACGTTATTTTAAAAAGGTTTAAAAACAAGAAATGTGAATAATTAAATTGTCTAAATTATAGTATAATTACTTTTTATAAATAATAAATATTATTCGAAATATAACTATTATATTAATAAATAGGTATAAATAATAGGTTTGGATTTTTAGTTGAATAAATAGATAATTAAATATTAATTTTGTATTTTCTTAATTCTTAGAATAATAAATAAAGGCTATGTGAATTTTTAGGGATTTTAATAAATTAATTTAGATATATTAATAAATACAGGTATAAATTATATAGTTCAATTTCATCTATAAATTAGTATTTTTGATTTAATTAAAATAATAAATAAGCTCCAAAACTTCTGAAATAAATCAAAATTAAATTACAAGATCATGAAAATAATTAGAAATTATGAAATTAATAAAATTATAAAAATTGTGTTCTGAATAATATAAATAGCCTAGAAACCGTGTTGTCATTAGGTCCCAAAACCGACATTTTGCAAACAGACTCTGATTTTAGTTAAATCACCTTCATTAATTAGAAAATATTGTTTTTGAACTTTATATGTGAGTAGAGTGAAATTGGAGTTCGTATGAAGGAGTTATGATGTTCGGAAGTTGAGATTTTGGTAATTTAAAAGTAGGATTTCTTGGCATATATATACAGGATAATATTTTAACTTATTTTCTATTTTTATATAAATTTTTAGAAATAATTAGGAAAAGAGTTTCGTGAAAAATATGTTTATATGAATTAATTAAAAATAAATGAAGAATTGGTATTTATTAGATAAATAATGAATAATGTGTGGAATGTTATTTAAATATTTTTATGGTTTTCTTCGCTTATCTCCCCTACTTGTTGTTTTGTCTACCAATCCATACTGACTTTGTTTCGGAGGTTAGGTTATATAAATATATCTTTCAGCTATATTTATATTATCTGAGTCATATTTTACATATATACATATCTATAATCTGCCTTCTATTCTTTTCTTTATTTTTTTATTCTTTATTTATTTACATGTTTTTGATGCTTAAAAGAGTATTTTTATTTATGAATGAGATTTTTTATAAAATATGGAAATTAATGAATATTTACATGTATTTGTTAAGGGTTTTAAGACAAAATACGACAGAAACGCTAATGAATCATGTATTCATCAACCCCCTATATTTAAACTTTACTAGTCCCTTAGCAAACACTTATTTGAAAAGTAAGTGAAAAAGAAAGAAATTTTGAATGAATTTGTTTTCCTAAACCAATTCATGAGAACAGGCAAAGGACAGAGCTCGATCAGGCCAGAAACAAGCATTTTGTCGGAGCCTTAACTAGGATTAGGATTTTATTCTCAATAGTCCTCAAGTTCCACAAATCCTTATTCAAGGTCACCTCACCAGCTAGCTTAGACTCACTTATTCATATCGCAAACTCTATCAACCTGGAAGTCAATTTGTACAGTGTGTGAATTTATTTAGCTCTTTCTGCTTAAAGAATCAAAGAAACCGTCCATCCCGGCTGTACACTTCCATTGATTCCTTATCCAGCTACTATTTCCTCAGGGAGGGAGTTATTCCCTTCTGAGGTCAGTTCACGCTATGTCCATAATCAAATATAGGGTGAAAGTAGAATAATGAGAAAAGAAGTGGAGTGCGACCAGTGTAGACGCATCTCCTTTTGAAGCTCAACCGGTGTAGCTAAGTCTCCACTAAGATGTGCAGGTATTTTTTGTGGAAGCTTGGACCATTGTGGTCATATTTGTATTGGGTGGCTTCTTCTTTGATTTGGCTTTGTAATTTGCTTGCATTGCATTCATCTCTTTGTGCCTTGACAGATATAGCATATTTTGTTCCGTCCTTTTTTTGAGGTCTTAGAAAAAATTGTGTCAGCATATCCTTCCCTCATCCAAAGCGACTATCGCAACGCCAATCTCTCCCGTCTTTAGACGTCAATGTTGCAAAGACAAGGATAGAAACGCACTA
Organism: Ottelia alismoides; assembly: GCA_037367405.1. Taxonomy (NCBI): domain Eukaryota; kingdom Viridiplantae; phylum Streptophyta; class Magnoliopsida; order Alismatales; family Hydrocharitaceae; genus Ottelia; species Ottelia alismoides. The sequence continues at coordinate 772,421 of JAZKJV010003126.1, forward strand.
CCAAGATGTACTGCCCATCGTAACTCCATGCAAGTCGAGCTAAGTGTAGAGTGCATGTGTCCAAGATTGGTTCACCGGTGCAGAGTTGTACGGATGACACCAAGTGGTCTACTTAAGCACATATGAGTTGTTTTCCCAAATATGGTCTAATGGAACCCAAAGATTTTAAGTCTCAAGACCTGAAGAGTCTAAATTCCAGAACCTAACTAGGCTCCTTACAACGAAAGTTAAAGGCCATGATCAAGCTCCATCCTTTAGACTAGTCTCAATCCTTAGTTCTAGAAATCAAACTTATTCTGAAAAATGCAAATGCAAATGCAACCATATTTTTGTGAAGTGTATTTTTTGAATTTTACTCATTTTTATGGATTTTCTGATTTTTATTAACAAGTATTTATAAAATTTTTACAAGATATATTTTATTCAAATTAAATATCTAGTGTATTTTACAGATTTTAGATACATAGAATTTTACAAGGACTAAATGATTTTTACACAGATTTTGAATAAATAGAATTTTAAATAAGTATTCAAGAGATTTAAATACATATTTTAATTTAAGAATTTTAATTACAGATTTTAAACATATTTTACTTATTTACATGGATTTTATAAGTTATAGATAAATAGATAGATGGATTTTGAATTAACGCTCACCCACTTTTTATGGATTTTATAGATATATAAATTACATAAAATTACGAGTTATGGACAAAAGTATATATACAATATATACGCACCCATCTATACTTAGCTTGTGCTATGTCCTCATAGCGTCAAAAGAGAAAAAGGAGGACATGACTCGTGCTAAGTAAAAGTGGGCGAAAAAGAATAAAAGAATACAAGTCAGTCAACCCCCCATACTTACGATCAGGTCATTGTAAGTATAACGGAAGGGCAAAAATGAGGTGACTGAGTGAAAAGAATATATAACGAAGGAATAAAAGGAATAAAGAGAACGAGATCATCAAAATCACTTGGTCCCCCCCCCCCATACTTAGGATAAGGCATCCTAAGTATAGAATAGAGTGTAGCCAAAATTTGGGGACCAGTGATTTGTAAAAAAGAAAGGATAAACAAAAGTAACATAACAAAATAGAAAATGCTAATCAACAAACAATCAATCTCCCCTATACTTAGGATCTGGTATCCTAAGCATAGAAGGCGAGCAAAAATGGGGACGATTGTGGTCTACGAAGAATATACAAGTGTTGTGGATCTCCAAAAATTGAATGGCTCAAAAGTCTTTGTACATGATGAGATAAAGTGAAAGAATTAGATAACTTCAATACGGGCCAGATGATCAGTAGTCTCTACGAAATGCTTCAGCATCTGCCTGTTAACCACGAACGGCTCTGCACAAGGTGACACATCTGATATAGCTATGATTCCATTGCCGTGCACTTTTTTGACTATGTAAGGTCCTTCCCACTTACTTTTCAATTTGCCAGGAAAAATTCTCAATCTTACATTGAACAACCAGACAAACTGCCCAGGGACAAAGATCTTGTTCCGAATATGTCTATCGTGCTATTCTTCACTTTGTCCTTATAAATGAGAGTGTTCTCGTATGTCTGATTTTGAATCTCTACTAGCTCATCCAGATCTAACTTTCTCTTAACTCCTGCTTTCTGTGCATCAAGTGAAATTTCTCGAATAGCCCATTCAGATTTATGCATGATCTCTACAGGCAAATGGCATGGCTTCCCATATACCAGTCTGGATGGTGAAGTAACTAAGGGAGTTTATATGCAGTACGATATACCCAAAGAACCTGATCTAGAAGCTGTGACCAATTCTTCCTACCCGGTCATACTAATTTCTGCAAGATTGATTTCACCTCCCTATTTGAGACTTCAACCATCCCGTTCGTCTATGGGTGGTAAAGAGAAGCAACTCTGTAATCAATGATGTATTGCTTCACTAGCTTTTTGACCTCCTTATTAATGAAATTGCTACCCCCATCTGAAGTAAGAATACGTGAAATCCCGAACCATGAAATAATGTGTTCCCTTAGGAACTTGCAAACTATCTTTCTGTCTGCGATTTGTGCAGGTATAGCCTCCACCCATCTACTAACATAATCTACAGCGAAAAGAATGTACTCATAGCCATTGCTGGTAGGGAATGGTCCCATGAAATCTATGCCCCATGCATCACAAATCTCGCAAATAATAACAGGTCGCATAGGCATTGCATCTCTAGCACTGACTGTCCATACTGCTCTCTGACAATCTGGGCAACTCTTCACAAATGTGCAGGCATCTCTAGTAAGAGTCAACCACAATAATCTGCTCTGAAGTACCTTCTGCATTGTTCTCTTCCCTGAGTGATGTCCCCCTGCCTCTAAGGAATGGCACAGAGCGAGGACACTATTATATTCTTCCTGAGGAATACAATCTGGTCCTTCACAAAAAAGAATCAGATCCTCCCAATGGTAGGATCGTGCCTTGGAAACTAGTCTGTCAACTCGATTCTTTGGCCAACCCTGAGGTATTTTCTGTGTGTCCAGAAAATTCACAATATCTGCATACCATGGAAGCTTGGTAACTACAAAGATGCTCTCGTCTCGAAATCTCTCTGCAATCTCTAGTGTGTACTCATATGAAGGCTGCTCTATTTGTAATCGGGAGAGGTGATCATCTACCACATTCTTTACCCCAAGTTTGTCTCTGATATCCAAATCGAATTCATGAAGTAAGAGAATTCATCTAAGAAGGCGTGCCTTGGCATCCTGTTTATCCATCAAAAACCGGATAGTTGAATGATCTGTATAGATCGTGATTTTGGAGCCAAGAAGATAAGATCTGAATTTATCTAAAGCGAACACTACTGCCAACATCTCCTTTTCTGTCACTGTTTAAATACGTTGAGCATCATCTAAGGTTATGTTGGCATAGTGGATAGCAACAGGAAGTCTATTCCTCCTCTGTCCTAATACAACCTCAGCCGCAAAATCTGAAGCATCCGTCATGATCTCGAAGGGTAGAGACCAATCAGGTGGCTGTAGGACAAGAGCACTGATAATCATTTCCTTTAATGTGAGGAAGGCATTAAGACATTTGTCATCTAATAAGAACTTGATGTCTTTGCCTAAGAATTCAGTTAACGGTCGGACAATCTTGGAGAAATCCTGGATGAACCGTCTATAAAAGCCGACATGCCCCAGAAATGACCGTAACTGCTTAATGTTGGATGGTGGTTCGAGGCGCTTGATGACATCCACCTTGGCAGGGTCAACCTCCATGCCTCGTTGGGAGATGACATGCCTCAACACGATCCCGTGTGTAACCATAAAATGGCTCTTTTCCCAAGACAGAACAAGATCTACCTCACAACATTTCTGAAGAACCTGGTCTAAGTGCGTTAAACAATCATCAAAGGACTCACCATAGACCGAAAAATCATCTATAAAGTCCTCTAGAAAATCACCGACCGTGTCTGAAAAAATAACAAGCATACACCTCTGGAAAGTATTAGGGGTGTTGCACAATCCAAAGGGCATCCGTCTAAAGGCATACATGTCAAACGAACATGTGAAGGTGGTTTTCTCCTTGTCTTCAGGAGCAATGGTTACCTGGTTGTATCCAGCGTAATCATTAAGGAAACATAAGTATTCCTTCCCTGCCAACATTTCTATGACCTGGTCTATAAAAGGCAAAGGGAAGTGATCCTTCTTCGTCGCAGCATTCAGTTTCCTGTAATCAACACACACCCAATCGGTAATTTGACAGCATAAGCAATAAGAAAGCCAAAATATAATAGAATTTCCAAAACTATGGGATATGATTGATTAGCTAATGTTTCAAAATGTGGTTACTCTCTTTAGAATCTCCTCTCCACTCTCAATCTTTATCATCTGAATTCCCAACTTCTTTTGAGACAACATGTAATGGGTAACCTGTTCAGAGATGGATATGGGATAAATGAACCATGCATCGCACCATTTCGTAATCGCTTTCTTGACAACCTCTCATAAAATCGGATTCAGCCTCCGCTGAAATTCTCTGGAAGGTTTGCTATCACGATCGAGATATATATGATGAGAACACAAAGCAGGATTGATCCCACGGAGATCGGATACGGTCCATCCAATAGCCTTGCAGTTTATTTCAAGAACATCCATTAGACGAGATTCTTGTTCTTCGATCAAAGATGAGCTGATAATGACTGAAAACTGTCGATGTGGACCCGCAAGGAAAGCATACTTCATATTTGGTGGCAATATCTTCAGCTCTGGTACGGTAGACTCTGGCTCTGCTAAAACCTCATCTATATGTATATTAGGATCTGTATTGGTAGTGGAATTATCTGCGGTCTGGTTATCCACCATCTCAATATGCTCTAGAGTTAGACTACAGAAGATGTCTAAAACATCATCTGACTCGCTACTATGCTCATCCTCAGAATGGCTAGAGGAAAACAAATCAGCTAAATGAAACTCCATCTCTAGATCATCTGAAGTGGAGGAATCGTGTAAAGACTTTGAATCTGAAAGATCTGCAATAAACTCCTCAGAAGTCTGATCCCTCTTCTTCTCATCATCCATACTGAAATATAAGGTACCTTCGGAAGAATTGCCAACTGTAGTCTCGAACCCTTCCTCTGCTAGGAAATCTTGGGTCTCTACTCGATACCTCTTAAGGTCGTCTAAGATAACCTCATCCATGTAATCACAAGTGGGTAAAGAACTCAAGAAATCAGAAGATGCATCACTGTATGTGTTTGAATCTCTCACCATCTCTATATGTACCTTCTCGCCCTCGGCGTGAAAAGATACCTTCCCTGTATCATAATCGAAGAGAGCCTTCCCGGTCTCTAAGATAGGCCTCCCAAGAATGATTGAGGTAAGGTGCAACTGTGTAGGGCAATCCATGTCTAGGACAGTAAAGTCCACTGGTTGCAGGCCCTGCACGGTTACGATAACATTGTTTAATATGCCCCTAGGTCTCTTTACGGATCTATCAGCAAAATAAAGTATTGCGCGGGATTTGTAAAGAGGACCTAACTCGAGCTTTTCGAGTAAAGAAGATGGTATCAAATTGATCAAGGAACCGTTATCTAATAGAGTGAGATCGAATTCGGCATTTGCGATCTCGCATCTGACATAATGTGCTCATGAATCCTTCTTCTTAGGTGACTTATTTTGAATGGCACAGCATGTAGCCTTGGTCAAAACATGTTTCTCTGTATGTGATCTCTTATTCCTATGCATGGTGCATCAATTTTTCAACTGATTCTTGAGCGTAGGAAAATGATCCAAGGCATCGTGAAGTGGGATCTTCAAAAAGATGTGATCTTTCAATAGTCTTTCAGTCTCTCGAGTCACAACATTCTTTTTGTTATTTTCCTTTCCTCTTCCAAACAAAGCATCAGGAAAAGGAACAATATCATGAATGAGAAAATCAGACTTTTTATTGATTTCAAAATCATCTTGTACATCGTGAGTTTCAGAATTATGTACAAAACTCGCTAAAATAGGGGAAGAAACATTTTTATCGGGAGTATATGCAAGGTCTGGCATGATATCATCGTCTGACTTGCCGGTATCGATGTCAATAGTTTTGGCATCGCTCCCTTCTCTCTGATCTTCATGGTGGTCCTTATCCTCATGAAAGTTCTCCTCCTCAGCTTCAGAATGTGGCTGCTCATGGATTTGCTCTCGCTCCTTATCAAGTGCCCTCTCCTCTACTCCATCAGATGCTTTAGATAAAAATTCAGGAAAAGAGATCGTACCTGTAGTGTTGTCTACCTGATCTGGATGCCTCCTCTTGTTATACGGATTCATCTGAGGCTGGGCTGGGAGAGTGGTCTTTGGTGCAGTTAACTCATCCAGACGACGGTTAACCTACTCCATATCTGTTTTGTGTGCAATTTTCAGCATACTCAACATATCCATGATTTGATTTAAAGCTTGGGCCTGTGAAGTCATCTCAGGATGCGGTGACCCTGGCTTTTTACTCTCTCTTGCCGTGGCGTGTACTGCTGCAAGGAATAAGGCTGGAAGGATCTCTGCGGTGCAAAGGAAGGCTGCTGCTGTTGCTGATAGTGATAAGGCTGTAAATGGTTAGCAGGATACTGATAAGAATGTAGTCTCTGATAAGCGTGCTGGTGATACTGGTGCTGCGTGAAGTGTTGTCAGTGCTGGAAGTGTGGACGTCCATGCTGCAGTTGACTTTACTGCTGCTGCTGCTGATGGGGTATACTGGGTTGCTGGATCAGAGTATACCAAATCCCATTGATCTCAAGAGTGGCTTGAGGCTCAACATCCATATCTGCAACACTGATGATCTGATCGGGATTGGCATGAGACTGATTCTCATGCCAATCAATTTGCGGTGTCTCAGGCTCGCTCTAAACAAAATGTATCTGTTGGGTGGGTGGAGCGGGTAAAGTCCTCCGTACAGGTTGTGCATTCAAAGAAGATTGGGCCTGCTGGTATTGAAGTTGAAGCTCTGAAACCTTCTTTGTGAGATCACTCAGCTGCTGAGGTAGAGATGAGAGTTTCTCCAACTCTCACAGCGGATGTGTGTCTTGAACTTGTTTCTAAATCACATCTACCAACGTTAATTTCTTGCTGATGAAGCACATGTTGGTGTTGGATTCAGACTTTGAAATATTAGCCACCTTATGATGTTCTCGGTGATGTGGTGGTAGAGGGGCCTTCTGGAATGCCCGAGTAGAGTCAACGACTCTCGAATTTTCCGCCATCCCTTCGAAGATGGACCAGACTGTCTCGGCATCCTTATTCAAATAACTGCTGCCACATGCGGTACTCACTAGCCCCTGAATGTCCGGTTGTAGTCCTCCAAAATAATTCTGCACTCGCACCTTCATCGGTATCTCATGATGGGGGCATCTCTCTGTAAGATCCTTGAATCTATCCCATGCCTCATGGAATGACTTATTCGGAATCTTTGTGAAGTTGGAGATCTGACTCCTCATCGTGTTCGTTCTCCCCAAAGGAAATACTTACGCAGCAATGTGTACTTTAAATCGTCAAACATAAAGACTTCCCTTCCTAGATGGCTCAACCAGTAAAGTGCCTTATCTGCTAAGGCGAAGGGAAAGGCTTTGAGGTGAACTGCCTCCTGTGTAACTCCTGGATAAGTAGTTGTACCACAAATCATCTCGAACTGCTGCAGAAAGGTAAACAACTCCTCTGTATTATTCCTGTAGAACTTGGGAAGCATTGAGATGAACGACGACCTCAACTCGTATTGCCCTTGATTCGGTTGTAGCTGAATCCAATGATGGAGCGTTCTCATGTCTGGGTCATACTCATCTTGTAAAGTAGCGGGAACCACTACAGGCGGTAAAGGGTTCCCGACTCCTGCTCGCAGCGCGGCTATCTCAACCCGCAACTCATTCCGAGTTCTAAATTGTTCTTGAAGCTACAAGTTCATCTGCTGTAAAGTGTCGAGAATTCCTATCGTGATATCTGCATCTGAATCTGGTCATACATCATGGTGATCCTCAGATGCTGGCCTCTCCTCTGCTGGTCCTTTGCCACAAGACATGTGTTTCATATCTGCTGGGAAAGAAAACTTCTTGTAAGAACTCAGCGAAAAATCAGCTAGAGACATCGATGATGTATTGAGGTAAGGGTCAGCCTCAATAGAATGGTCGGGAGGCAAGGGAGTCTGGGTCTGACTCTCCTCGAGATCAGATCAAACCAACTCGGGAAGAGGATCATCCCGAGCTTGTGAAAACGTACAACAGACGATGGACAGTCAAGGGCTCACAAAGTATGAGCAGGAAAGCTGTCGAGTCGTCATCTTCAATGTCAAGAGATTTATCGGGAGAGCACGATTTATGATTAAAGAAAGATGGGAACTGCATAAAAGTCGCGGTAACTCACGCCCCGCAAGCAAACGCAAAGCAAACCCCCATTTTCACCAACACAACCCGATGATAACCGTAAGAGTTCGGTCCTTTATCTTGTCGGTTTTAGGGTTGTATTAGCAAACAAGTATAATATCGGTTAACGTGAGCTGATAGGTGCCCGATGTTTCCCCGAAACACTGTCTTGAGTCATTACAGAAAACCACTTGCTCTTAGCCAGTATGGGGGTAAGTACGGACCGTTTCCGGCTACCCGTGTTACTTGAGGATGGAGCCTTATGCAGTGTCCTCTAAACCCCCCACTCTGCTAAGTAAACCCGGACCGTTTCTGGCTACCCGAGCGTACCCACTGAAAAGCAGTGATTAGGTGTATAAACTAAGTAGTATTTCACGAGAAATACGGGTTCTTGGTTATATCCTTGCAGGTCGTCGCTCAGTCGCGTACTTTAAGAAGAAATGTGTGGGGATTACTCTCCCAAATCAAGTGAATCTTACGTTTATTTTAGATCAGATATCTTAGCAGTCCCAATTTTATTTTTGGGTTATATATATATTGGGTTTTTTCAGACAAACGTCTAACGAGTATTTTTAATTTTTTTTATAAATCATAAAATCATGCACATAGGTTATGAGTCCGAAGACTAGCTATGAAAGCGCACTTAGATAGAACAAAAACTCCTTATCAAGCACCTAGCCTTGAAAAAAGCCGCGGAAAACCGACGATGTGAGAAAAACCGCGATGGATGCCTTGATCCCCCAAATGAACGACACTTAGCGAATCAGACTCTGAGAAAGAAAATGGGAGGGGAGGTACAAGTCGGGATGCCCTTATTGGGCCGCTTTCTAGGAAAACAAAAACACGGGCAAGTGCCCTTTTCTTTTTTTACAAGATTAAAAGAAAAGAAATACAACACGAGTCCTAAGTAATCTTGCCCTCAGCAATCGAGAACTTTGATATCTGCACTTTTAACTATTTTACGCCTTTCGAGAAAGCTGGTTGAACTTGCAAGCCCTGCATGAATTAGTTAAGAAGCAAAAATACACAAAAAAACCGTACACAAAATTTTAAAAGACACGAAAAACCGAAAAATCGAAAAAAAAACGTAAATCGAAAACCGAATGAAAATTTGTAAAATCAAGAATAATAGAGGAAATTTCGGTTCAAAAACCGCTGTAAAAACAATGCTTCCCCAGCGACGGTGCCATTTTGATAAGCTCGGATCCGATTGCGGTTAAGAAATGTGTTGTCGATGTAGAGAACCACAAAGAGATCCAAATTAATCAAACAAAAGTTGGTTAAAATAGAAGAAAGGGAGAGAGAGAGAGAGAAGGTGAAGTGGATTAATCAGCTTCTCTCCTATTTAAGCCTTACACTATTTTATTTATCCAGGTAAGTGTCCCTGGGTCAAACACAAGGAAGCAAATATGCTCAAACTACGGTTTTCGAGAAAGGGATAAATCCCAACAAATCATCTTTTATTCTTGATTTTACAATGAAATAAATGGCGAACAAATTTGGTTTAAAACAAACTCCAGAAGACAAGAATCAAAACTACACAAGAAAGCGACGAAAAATTCGGGAAAAATACTCAAAAAATCCTTTAGGTAGTTATCAAGCTACCCAAGGAAATTCGCGGGAAAATGAGAAGAATTCAAGGTTCAAATGACCCTTACAAGCCAAGGGCCTTACTACAAAAAAGTATTTTGTTTCTATTACAAAACAGTCCCCAGAAGGAATAAAATACAAAAGAAATATGTTTTATTAAAATTACGTCCCGCGTAGGGACCTAATTGCAATATCTGGAAATATTGGAGGTGGATTTAATTTAGAATCTCAGTTGGAATTATGATGCAAATCTTCCACTGTTTCACAGTGGATGACTCTGATTAGAAGCAGGCGTGCGATCTGGACCGTGCATTCACGCCACGTGTCGACAACATGTAGCATTTGGGTTGTTCTAACAGTTCTCGGACTCAAGTGCTCGGTTGACGATGTGGCGTCCTTCTCTGAATTGCCACCGACGAACGAAGAAGATCTGAGGCCTCCGACGGGGCCAGAGGGGTCACTCCTTCACCCCTCGAGCTCGGCCGTGGGTGAGCTTGGTTGGAGTTGATCACGGTCAGCAGGAAATGGCTGATGAAGATGGTTAATTCAGCCTTGATCCTGGAGCTGCTAGGTTGTTAAGTCCTCTTTGGATTTGATTTGCTGATGATTATGAGATCCAATTGTGTTGATCTTTTCTCCAAATGAAAGAAGATCCTACAAGAAATAGAGATATATTGATCGATTTCATTGATCGATTTGCAAAGAAATCGGTCAAATGATGATGATTTTGCAAGATCAAAACATGTTTCCAGATTTAATATCGCACGGCATGTGAAAGGCAATGAAGAAGATTATCACTTAGGGTTTGTTTCGATTGGAGTTGGAACGCAAAGTCGATAGAGCGTCTAAGATGAATGATTACACTCGCTAATTACACACTTAACTCAACTAATCAAAGCACGAGGATCGAGAAGGAAATGTTGAAAGTGGATGAATGACATATCTAGGAATTAGAAGTTTATGACTTCCAGGTCGTAGCTCGACAGGGCATCCTCCTGAAGCTCTACGCAGCTCGAAGCGGCGATGCAAGGTAGACAAACACCTTGGAACAACTCCTCTGACGATCCTCTTCCACGCGAGGCTGCTTCGAGACACTATCACCACCTCCGAAGGCCGGTACGAGGCCTGGAAGAGATATGGGTCGGCTAATTAACAGTGGTTCAGAATCAGTTGGAAGAAGTTAGTTGTATCTCGCCAACTTCATGGCTATTTATAGTTGATTTGCTTGGGCTCCAAGGCTAATCGAAGGATGGACGAGTAGGAGGGTTGTTAGGAGAATAGCATGGAGGGTTTGGATCGATTGAAGTGATTGTGGATTGCACGGGAAAATTGGTGAAGAGGAGGCGTTGGAACAAAGTTCCAACGATCTGGGTTCTTAAAGAAGATCCAGGTGTTGAAACGTGTCAGCACCTATTTAGCCAGAAGATTAATTAGCTTATAAATATATAATAATTATCAAATCATGTTATTTTAAATAGGTATAAACACATGAAATGTAAATAATTAAATTATCTAAATTATAGTATAATTATTTTTTATAAATAATAAATATTATTCGAAATATAATTATTATATTAATAAATGAGGTTGGGGAAGCTGCACCGGCGGGTGGAGCTAACTAGCTGCACCCGGCCATTTTTTTCATTAGTTTTTTGTGTTTTTGAAATGAAACCTAGGGGATTTAAATCACCATATATCACCACGATATCATACCAATTTCAACTAAATTCGACAAGTCTATCGTCTCCATCAAGGCTATGACATTTTAACAGTTTCAGAATTATTGAAATTGACCATATCTAAATGGGCATGCTAGGAGTGTTTGTTTTGCATAAAATTTGAAACACATATTCTTGTCAATAAACTAAGTAAATTTCCATAAGTTTTTTTCAAAAAAAAAATAAAAAACCAATAAGAAAAATGGACGGGTGAGCTAGTTAGCTGCACCCGCCGGTGCATACTCCCTTTTCCCTTAATAAATAGGTATAAATAATAGGTTTTCGATTTTTAATTCAATATTTAGATAATTAAAGATTAATTTTGTATTTTCTTAATTTTTAGAATAATAAATAAACGTTATCTGAATTTTTAGGGATTTAAAAAAATTAATTTATATATATTAATAAATACAGGTATAAATTATACATTTCAATTTCATCTATAAATTAGTTTTGATTTAATTAAAATAATAAATAAGCTCCAACAATTCTGAAATAAATCAAGATTAAATTACAAGATCATGAAAATATTTAGAAATTGTGAAATTAATAAAATTATAAATAATGTGTTCTGTATAAAGTAAATAGCCCAGAAAACCCGTTGTCATTAGGTCCCAAAATCGACTTTTTACAAACCAACTCCGATTTTAGTGAAATCACTTCATTAATTAGAGAATATTATTTTATGAATTTTAAAGGTGAGTAGAGTGAAATCGGAGTTCGTATGAAGGAGTTTTTATGTTCTGAAGTTGAGATATTGACAATTTAAAAGTAGGATTTCTTGGCATATATACAGGATAATATTTTAACTTATTTTTTTATTTTTATATACATTTTTAGAAATAATTTGGAAAAGAGTTTGGTGAAAAGTATGTTTATATGAATTAATTAAAAAATAAATGAATAATTGGTATTTATTAGATAAATAATGAATAATGTGCAGAATGTTATTTACATATTTATATTATTTTCTTCCCTTATCTCCCCCTACTTGTTGTTTTGTCGACCAATCCATATTGACTTGGTCTCGGGGGCTAGGTTATATAAATATATCTTTTAGCTATATTTATATTATCTGAGTCATATTGTACATATATACATATCTACAATCTGCCTTCTTTTCTTTTCTTTATTTTTTTATTCTTTATTTATTTACATATTTTTTTTCTTAAAAGTGTATTTTTATTTGATGAATGAGATTTTTATAAAATGAGGAATTAATGAATATTTACATGTATTTGTTAAAGGGTTTTATGACAAAATGCGATAGAAAAGGTAATGAATCATGGATTCATCGGCTATCCTTGTGTAGATGATGATTCTAATATCCTCCCTTGTATGGAGGAGATCAAAAAGTTCAAAAAAATGTTGACTAAATCCGAAGTGGTGCCCACTATCCTTGTGTAGATGATGATTCTAATCTCCTCCCTTGTATGGAGGAGATCCAAAAATTCAAAAAAAAATGTTGACTAAATCCGAAGTGGTGGCCACTATTCATGAGATCATTTGAGCCCCACTTCACCACGCTAGGACCCATTTATCTGCTCCTCGATACAAGAAGAGAAAGAGAAGGAGCAGATCCAAGAGATATGTTTTGACCATGTCCATTGCCCACACCATGACACACTGCATTTCTACGAAAAGGAACACTATCGCACTTCTTGTGAGTTGCACCATCTCTTATCATACATGTGACAACACTTTCCTTGATGACAACACATCATTTAATATAATACCCTACTCATTGGTACAATCTATGCATTTAAGGCATCGCAAGAAAACCAGGATGACCATTCTGTTTGCTGATGGATCTATCACGAGGCTGAAGGGTAATCTAGAAAACATCGTCATCCACATTCAGGGCATGAGATTCACCACAAAATTCGTTGCATTGCTCATGGAGACCTCCACTCTCGTGGAGCGTTCTCCAATCAACCTGGGACAACCCTTTCTCACCTCTACAAGTGCCGTTATAGACTATGGGTCTGGAGAGATTCACTTTTATTCTGATATCGGGAGCAATTTGTTGATCACTACACCTACTCTTGACTAGAGACCCGCATCCCACGAGAGTATGCCCGTGTTAGCCAACCCCGAGGACTATGACCTATCTGCAGATATCAGAGAGGTTTACTTTACGACTGATGATAAGATCCGAGAATTCCTCTCCAAGGAGGAAGGCTCGAAAATCGTAGACCTCGGAGTTTCCTCCTCCTGTTATTGGTGATGCATTGATGACATCCATGGGATTTACATGATTGACACATCTAAGCAGAGGGAAGATTTAGATGAGACTTTGAGTATGAATTTGATTTGATTACATTCATAGATGAATTTGGGCCTTTTGATTAGGATAATGATCTAGTAGAAACCTCGTAGGATGAACTTGATCTTACTTCTTCTGATGATGAGTTCAACCCTTTTTAATTTGACCTAGTTGAGACACCCAAGGCTGAACAAGATCACACTACTTCCACCAACTAGTTCGTGCCTTTCTGCTTTGAGACCACAGAGGATCTTCACTAGGTCGATCCTAATAGGTTGGTTTCTGAGGATCTCGATATCGACCTACACCTTGTCAAATATATCCCTCAGTAATCTTGCAAGAAGGTATGCTTTATACCTTCTTGACCTTTGTATATCATCTTTTGTATATTCGCCTTCGTTTACCTCCGTACATCTCCCGTATCACTCCTCCACCCCATTTTTGTGTGTGCCTAACTTAGGACATACTTTGACCTAAGTATGGGGGGGGGAGTGGACGAGTCGAGTGTTCTTTCTTTTTTCCGTTTCATCACTCTTGCCATTGCCTATACTTAGGGCTCTTTCACCCTAAGTATAGGGGCAATGATACGTACATTCATCCCTCCTTTATTTCTTGTCTTTTTATTCATTTTAGTGATCCTCTCTACTGTCCTCCCTCCTGTTCATATCATTGTCTATAGTTAGAGATATCACACCCTAAGTATAAGGGGAGATAGACCGAGTTGTGATTTGTTCATTCCCACCCTTAACCCTCCCTACTTTATGTATAGTCTGGCATACTTAAGATTAGTTGATCCTATGTATAGAGGGGATGGTGGACTTCTCTTTCATCCCTTCATTCCTTCGTTCATTATTCCTTTCACTTTTCTATACTTAGCTTGAGTTATGTCTTCCTTTGCAGCTCTTTGGTCACTATGAGGACATAATTTGAGCTAAATATAGTGGGTGTCGTATATATTGTATATATACTTTAGACATAATTCGTACTTATAAAATTGTTATTATTTTCGGGTATATGTATATAAATGCATAAAATCCACATGTCTATATAGACTTTTGTCATCTTCCGTCTTAATAAAGAAACACAAAATACTAAAAATTAAAATAAAACAAAAACAAAAATGGATTTTTACTCAGCAGATCCTATAAACTTTTCCAAATACCTCTATAACCTTTGAAACAACCTAATTCCTCCCTCAACTCGTAAACATTCTATCCCTCACTCCACAGACCCTGTGGTTAACCCACATCTATTTACTCGTTAAAACTAATTGGATTCCGTTAAGTTCTTTTTCATTATACCTATTTTGTTTATCAAATTTACATTTGATGCCACTCCCCCTTACCCTCCTTCTTGTCTCCCTTTCCCCACCCACCTCCTCCACCTCCACTGCCCTTGCCCCTCCTCTTCCAAGTTTGTCACCCCTGCCCTCCTCCTTTGCGACCTGTGCCTCCTCCTCTAGGCTGCCCACACCCTCCTCCTCCAGGCCACCCTCGCCCTCCCCCTCCCCTTATGGGAAGCTCTATCATGATCAACCGATTTCTGTTAAACGAAGAACAATACCTACCGTAAAAAATCTCAAAGTCGTATGCCCGTTAATCATGAAAAGCCCATGGATACATTGAGGAGGTTGATGGCCAATACAAAAAGCAAGTCCAATGTGATTGGACGTACAGAGATGTTCAGCAGGCCATGCGTTCACTGCAGCCATTCCGAGTTTCACTGGTTCATATGCGAATCTAAACAGGCCTGGAGTTTGTCGTAGCCACACCTCCACATCTCAAGGAGCGGTATTATCGCCTTTACTGGCATCAATGGACGAATGCATCGACAAATCTTCATTTATATGCCATTTGTAGCCTCCGTCTTTTGTTAAGAAAACTCGAGCATCATCTTCATACAATAATGAAGTTGCGTTTAATCTCCCATTTGGGGCCCCACCCCTCCCCCTCCACTACCTCCTCTGCCCTCCACCGCCTCTGCCTCCTCCCCTTGTTGCTCCGCCGCCACGCCCTCCATCGCCTCCTCCTCCTCTTGTTATTTCTCCACCCCTACTCCCTTTCTCCCCTGCCACACCCCCTGCGCCCTCCCCCTCGACATCCTCCAGCAATCAATATATATATCAGCAATAAATACTTGATTAATCATTTCAAGAGTTCTTTCATAAAAAATTTAAAAATCATTTTCTTGATCGGAAGACATGGTTTATCTGTGAAAATAAAAAAAATTATGATTTGGTGGATGGATGGAGATCTTGTGAAGAGAGAGAAAAAAAGAGAGGAAGAAAAAGAACCCAAATGGAGGAATAACAAAATGAAGAGGAAGAAGTATATAAGGAGGTGGAAGATCTACATTCTAATGCACATGTAGTTAGATTAACCCATGTTATTGACTCAAGTTAAAGTAGAAGTAACGACAGGGTCAGTGGGATAAGACGGATCAAGATTACATGGTTGAGGGAGGAATTAGGTTGTTTCAAAGGTTGTAGAAGTAATTAGAAAAGTTTTTAGGGTCCGTCAAGTAAAAATCCCAAACAAAATAATAAATAAAAAATCCTTTTATATAAAAAAATTTGTATCCGTGTTTGAACTTGTATATATTTTACTAATTCTTTTTCTCTTAAAAAACTAATTAAAAATTCTCTCTAGAAAATTCCCTTTGTATATATTTCTTGCATTTGCTGTACTCTTTTTAGGATAATATTGATATTTAAACTAAGTCCGTAATAAAATTGAAGAATGGAGCTTAGTTGGACCTTAATACACTTAATTTTAGAGGAACTTTAAAAGAAATGGAATAAAAACTTTTCAGGTCCTAGCGACTTAATTCTTTGAGTCCATAAAATCATGTTCACATGTCGCCTTGATTACTTTAAGTAGAATATTTAACAACATACGCATGATTCTTCTAGACCACGGCTTATCTTGGACAAGCACTCTACACGTAGCTCTTCATGGAGGAGGTAGTAAGGAGGCAGAATATTTTGGCTTGGGGTAGTACATCGGTATGTAACAACAAGTGGGAATATCCATCTTCATTTAGGGAGGGTAGTGCATCTCAACCTGCTCTAGTAGTATTGACATCTAAAGTCAGGATGATGTGGGGTTGCAATAATGCTTCAAAAGAGGGATAGTCTACTAGCTCAAGAGGAGAAACTCCTTATGTACATGTTACACCTTGTATATATTAAGAAAATCTCCAAAAGTGGACAGGCCTGATTGATAAGTAAAATGCCTGCCGGAGTGGATATACAAGTATAAAAAAAACAAGAGCTTCAAAGTCAATTTTTTGTAACCTTGCAGTTGGATGACTTGACTACACTGGTCACGCATCCAAGGATAGGTAGCTACACTGGTTACCATGCATTCTCTTCTCCATCTCCTATTCTTGGGCTAGTTGTAATTGAACACAGAAGGGAATATCCTGCTCCTCGAGGAAAGAGTTGCTAGACCGGGGGACTAGAGTTACCTTGTTTATAGAGGTTGTGCTTTGCTACTTTCGAGATGGGGAGCTATATTTCACTTACACCATACAAGTAAAGATTCACAGTCATAAAAATTTGTGTTTGTAGACTTGTTCTGACCTGACTGTTGAGCAGACCTGAATAGGAGTCGTGTTGAACATGAAGGTTGTTAGGTTTTAAATTCATTTCCCATTAAGATTCCGCCGCACTAATAATCGAAAGGTGTTACAGAGCTCCATACCCCAACTTTATGAAAGTAAGTTAATACTCAATATTGTCCCAATTTATTTATTTTTCCTTTCTTTTTCTTTTATTCACTTATTCTTTCTAGTAAGTGTTTGCTAAGGGACTAGTAAATGTAAAGCATAGGAAGGTGATGAATATGCATTTCATCATCTTTATTCATTTATTTTTGCATAAAATCCTATATAAAACACATGTATATATTACTAAATCCATATTCTTACTAACCTACATCTGTAAGTAATATTGTGCATTTATTACTTTTTTAACCTAAATAAATAAATAAATAAGGAAAAATAAAGAAAATAAAGATTGTATATATACAATAGATACATGCTGACCCGAACCTCGAGAGAAGGTCAAGACTTGACATGATCGACCAGGAATAAAGTAGGGGGAGATAGTGTCTTTAATTGGAAAGTCCAAAAAAAATGTAAATACTTTTCATTTATTCTATATATTTGTATAAAACTTACACTATTTTATTTGTCCATAAATTGACCATAAATAAAATAATTTTCTTAACAGAAATTGTAAATAAAAATGTTTCCTAATAAATAAAATTACTTGTAAAATAAAATCATGTATAAAATAAAAGTAACCACACTGAGAAAAAGTCATAAAGTGATAATCTAAAGGCCAATTCCGATTACATGTGAACTTGAATTGACTCAAATCACTTCCATCATATTCTAAATTAAATTATCTTTAAAATGGTAGTAATTTCATAATTTTTGGAGTTATAGTTTGAAAGACGGTTTTTTGGGGTTGTTCTCACTATTTTACCATTTATTTATTGTATATATTTTATCCATATTTATTTTCATACATGATGTATTTGTAAATAATTATAACCATTTTTTAAAATAAAAATAAAATATTAAAACATAAAACAACATAATTTTCTTATTTAACTATGTGTATAATGTACCATGTGTATATATTATATGTATATAATTAATTTCCTTAAATAACCATCACTGAAAAATTAAATAATTAACATTTATTTTGTAAATTAATAAAGTGATGAAAATGGTTTTATTTAGTTCATTATTTATGTAAATAATATACCATATGTATATAATTCAATTAATTCCCTAATTAACCACCATTAAGATGGATCTTTAAATTATTGACAACTATTATTACAAAAATTATTTTAAGTTAAGTAATTTATTTAATTATTTCACCCACTAATCACTATCCTTTCTCTCCCTCCCCATTAATTCATTTTTTTTGAATTTTTATCTTTTTCTATTTATTTGGCTCCTCCCTCATTTCTCCTTGATCGATCTTTTGGTGAGAGGATCCTAATCTCCAAGCGTATTCTTGTTGTAGAAAGGTGCCCAGCCTCCGAGCCATCCGGTGACAGTGAGGAGATCTTCGTCGAGGCCATTGCGGTGTTATTCCAATCCCAATTGGTTAGATCCGATCCATTTCCTATATTTTAATTAGGTAGTTTTAGGATTAATCTTGGTTTTCAATTTAGTTCTCAATTTTAGATTTTAATTCGTAATTGCCTATCATTATTCATCGTAATTCAATTCGCCATCGATTGTCGATTTCACACCATTTTCCTAATTCCCATCGCTTCGCATTCTACATCTCACGATCTCTCACCTCTAGCCATGTACGGTGGTCGGAGACCCGGTTCCCGCCTGTCACAATCATCAGAACCGTCTCCATTCACCTAATCTGTGTTTAAATTTTTCTTTCATATCGAACCATCATGCTCAAGCCAGTCTTTTTATTTTATTGCAGGTACATGAATTTCAAAAAAATGAAAAAAGATTCATTTGCTATCAAAAAAACAAAAAAATAAAAAAATAATATTTTTTGGCCTCCGCCTGGAGCTCGACGCCGCAGGAGCTCCTCCTCCACCGTCTGTCAGATCCGTCTGCAGAAGCACCACCCTCCATTGCATGGGGGTGTGTGTCACTCTTAATCTCCAGCCACTAGATCTCCCTTCCACCACAGCACAGAGCTCCTATGCCTGGAGCTCGTCATCCTCCCTCGAGCACAACCACTGACCTCCCAACCCACTCATCGCCTGTCTCCTGCATGAAGGACTTCAACCGCAGCCACCCACGACGCCTCCATCATCACCGAGCGCCATTGTCGATTACCGGCATAAGAACCATTGCAGCTTGAGCATTGAGCCCTCATCCACCATCGCCATCTCCTCCCCCACAAGAACCGTGCAACTCCGTCGATCGCTAGCCATCCGCAGAGCGAGACCCTTCACCGACGCCCGACCTCTTCCGTCGCTTGGAGTAAATGACGTATCCCTTGACCATGATCTGCCGACCACTAGACCATCTGCCCGCCACCCTTCCTTGGATGAGAATGCAAGGGGTGACGTCCCCCTTTCCCCTTGTGGCTTTGAAATGCAGAATAGAGATTCTCAAACCCTAGAATAAAATAGTTGGGCAACTATCAATGAAGCCCATGATATTTATTTATATTGCAAAATCACCCCCATCACAGCCTATCACTTGTAGGTACATTTTCGTTTGTATAGTGCAATTTTTCCCATGCTATTTTATTTCATGTTGTTTATTTATACTCAAACATTGAATAATTAGATTTTAGTCATGTATTTCTAGACATTAAATTGCATTCTTTTATCACTGAAATAATTATTATATGTATTCAATCGCCACAAATCAAGTTAAGCTTTTATTAAAAAATAAAAAAACATTGCAATTTTTACTATTTGTAATTAAAAATTCATACAAAACAAATTTTATATAAAAAATTCTAAAAAATAGAATAGTTTTATTTTTGTTTATTTTATTTTCTGTGCAAATTGCACACATTAATTATTTTGAAAACCCAAAAAATTGCAAAAATATAAAAAACTTTAATAAAATAACAGAAATTTCTAAATATTATGATTCTACTTCTTATTTGTAGATAATTCATCATAGTTTTTAGGAAAAATAAATCAAGTAATTTTAGATTTATTTGATATTTTCAAAATGTAAAATACTCAAGCTTGTTCACTATTTAGCATTATTTTGAGTTTCTGATTTTATAAAATCTATAAAAACTTGAAAAATATTTGAAAAAACACCAAAGATATTATAAAAAGTATAAAACACAAAAACTATTTATTATGACTTTTTGATCATTTTTAATATATTTGAAACAAAAAGTTGTGTTTCTTTATTGTATAAATTTGCTTTGAAAATTTAATTTTTTTTGAAAATTAAAAATTTACAAAGCTAAAAGCCAATATAATATCAAAAAAATAAAAATATAAAAACAAAAAAACAAAATTGTAAAAAGATAAAACTTTCACAAAAACCAAGATAGTTGGCGTTTGAGTTCCCTCTTTCTTTTAAATTATTTTTCAATTATTAGAATAACCCTCAGGATTTGTAGCCTCCATGAGTTTGATCCTGTTGCTATACAGGTAAAATAAATAGCAAAATTCTCTTGGTACGTTTTTGTAATTAATTTAGGTTGAGAATCAAATAATTTTTTTGTTGAGGGATTCTTTAGATTGCAACGACATGACATTTATTTTCATAAATAAAAACGTGAAGATATCGTCGAACACTACTATTGGCTAAGCAAGAAAAACCTCAAAAAGATCTGCAACGAATGTTCTCTGCTCAGAAATGAACAGCTCATCAGGATGTTCTGTGATCCCATCAACAAAGGTCATAGATATCTCAGCGATAATATTAGAAAGATGTCTCTCATCAGTGCATAGCTCATAAAAATCAGAAAGTGGCTCAGATATCTCAGCGAAAGGCATATCAACAATACTCTTAGAATGATGTGTCAACAGAATATCAGAACGTACCTCCACTTTATCAGATTGATCCTCAGAAATTAGCTCAAATTGCCCTTCAACAAAAAACTCAAAAGGATCAATAAGGTAACACATGTTGACTATGCTTTCCAGAAGGTCCTTCTGAGAAAGGAACTCCTAGGTATCTATGAAATCAATAAAAAGATTCGTCTCTCTGAACTCGGCAAGAAATCACAGTCCTCAAGATCTGGTGTTACTATCTATCTATCATCTGATGTTGTTGGTGGCGGTGATGGTCTAGGATCGGCGATCGACTCAATTTTCACCTTGTCACTCTAAGAGTGAAAGATGATCTCTTCAGTACCGTAATCAACTATCGCTTCGACTATTCGAAGGAATGGTCGTCCTAGTATGATCGGGGTATGGAGTAATGGTTCAGATGTGTCCATATCCATGACAACAAAATCAATAGGGAATATCATTCCTTGCACCGTTATAATAACGTCCTCTAAAATGCCCCTCGGCCTCTTGATCGATCTATCGGCCTGAATCATCATCCTGTTCGATCTAATAGGTCTTAACCAAAACTCAATGAGTAGAGAGGATGGCATGAGTTTAATGGAGGATCTGCTATCCAGAAGAGTGCGATCAAATTATTGATAAAAAAATATGGCAACAGATGTGAGATGCTCCCTTGGCTTTCTTTTTTGGGCGGGATGTTGATGATGGCATGCGTTGTGGCCATGGTCAAGATGTGCAATTCTTTCTTATTTTGTATGTTCTACCTTTTCTGGTGCTTTTTAGTACATGCATCTTTCATTCCTTCTTTCACCACGGGCATGTACTCCATGGCCTTTAGGTGTAGCATTTCTAAAAAGAAGTTCCGTAAAATCTCAACTATTCCAGGATCAGATAGGGTTGTTTTTTGTTTTTGGATTTTCTTCTTTTACTCAAGGCAAAAGAAAATGGCACAGAATTTGAGAAAACATTCAAATGCTCAATTCTCTTATTCAAAACAAAATCCTCATATACAGTAGGACAACCAGAATTAACCTGTATAGTGTTGTCCAAAACATGGGAAGGAAAAATAAAATCTAAAACAAGACGGGATGTTGTTGGTGATGAAGAAGAAGAATCCACGAGTGGTGTCTTCTCCCACGCTGACGGTGATCTGCATCTAGATGTGAAGGTAAAGATGATGACGGTGAAGATGAAGATGGTCAAACTCCATTTTCAGGTGCTACTACACTAGGTCTTGGAAATGTTTGGAAGGTGAAGCTCTCTTAGAATATGTCTCTATCAATCCCAACAGCTGTGAAGGCGGCTGCAATCTCCTACTACTCCGAAGTTGAATGGCATCAGATAACCACGTAAAATAAAGGGTTGTACCTGTCTTGGGTGTGGATGGATCATGATCTACCTGCTCCTTATGTCTGAAGTTGTTGAGATTGGCTTCGACATGTGCGAGGATCATTATCTTTATGGTAGTCCGGTCATCAAGCCTATGAGTAAAAGATCATTCATATTCTTAATTAGCACTACCAACTGATTAAATGTTGGATTCACCAAAGGTACCTCAGGGTGCTTAACGACGGGATGTTACCGAGACTAGTAGTGAGGAGGCTGCTTGTATCCATACTGTTGGTAATGAAGAGGAGGGGGAAAATATGCATATTGTTGTTGATGGTAAGGCTGTTGAAAGTATGCAGATTGTATCTACTGTTGGCCATGTCTCCAGTTCTAGAAGTGATGTGGAGACTGATACTGAGGCTGGAACTGCTAGTGTTGGTACTGCTACTGCCTGCCACCCTGAAACTGGTGGGTGGGTCTCTAACCTTGCTGGAAACCCAATTGGCCTTGCCCTGAAGGATGGGGTTGGTTGCACTCTCGGTCGAATCATATACCATACACCTTCTGAATTATAGGTGGAGAGGAAACAGTTGCTCATGAATGTGTGAGCCTTCTTGTTGGTACGTGACAATCTGTCTGTGAATGTTGTGGAACCTGGAGAGGAGTTTGAACGTAATAAATGTGTTGAACTATGGATGGTCCATCGGTGCTCTACTAGGTGGAAGTGGAATAAGCATGCTCTCGTGTAGAAGTGTTGGATGTTGCACTCGCGCTCTGGTATGCGCTGATCGTACTCACAAGAAGCTCTAGATGCTTCATTATCTTATCTGGCTTACCTACTTTCTTTGTCCTCTGTTCGATCACCTGGAGATTCTCAAGCTCCCTGGATCGTTTCTCAATTATATCTACTTTGGATAGGTGATTCCCAATGATGGTGAGATCATAACTGTCCACCCTATCCACTTCAAATGATGTTGTCATGTTGATAGCCTTGTGAGGTGCTGCAGTAGTAGACGAAGGTGTAGGATATTTCTGGAATGCACGTGAAGAAGAAATAGATGTAGAACTCTCTTCCATCTCCTCAAAAATCTGACAGGGCATCCTCGTCCTTGTTAAAGTGACTACCCCAACAAGAGGCATCTACCAGCTTCTGATTCTCATGACATAAACCCCTAAAGAATTTTTGCACTACGCATGTCTTTAGATTATCGTGATGGGGGCGCTTCTTTGTTTAATCTTTAAATCTTTCCCACGCCTCATGAAAAGTCTCATGGGACATTTGGGAGAAGGTATCTATCAATGATTGCATTTGGTTGAGGCATCCAACTGGGTAATATTTATTTAGAAAAACAGACCTCAAATTTTCCCATGTAGTGACAAATTTTCCTAAATGGTTTACCCAATAAAGGGCCTTGTCCATCAAGCTTAAAGGAAAATGACGCCATCTTCACTACCTCTAACGAGATTTTAGGGTAATGGATAGTGCTCCAGATGCGATTGAATTGTTGGAGGTGTATATAAGGTTCTTCATTAATGTGTCCATGGAATATGGGGAGCAATGGTAAAATAGTTGGCTTAAGCTCGAAATGCCCACGAATTGCAATAATTTGGATCCATATATTTGTATGTCCTGCTCTTGGATTATAGGATTCTTTAAGTGAGAGCTTATGTACTAGTTCCACAGGCTCTTCTCCCCCACCTCCTCCTTGGTTTCTATACTCCTCTCTCCTATCTTGCCTCAGTTTGAGAATCATACATCTCAATGCACTTGAAAGTCAGCATGTTCTATTAACTGAGCCTGAATGGACCGAATGGAGACTAACATGGTAGTGTTGATCTCAGACTGTTCAGCCATGGAATCTTTTCCCCTAGTTGGCATCAAGTGCATTGTTTCGGTTTCTACAAATCTAAACTGCACTGGATTAGTCTTCAGGAATGATGGAGTCCCAAATGATTGTCCAAGATTATAGTCAATCATGAATAGTGGCTTATGGATGAGGTAAAAGGTGAAGTGGAGAAAGAGGAATACTCGAGATGTGAGTCTTCCCGAGTACAAGACGATCGATTTGGAGTGTGAAATGAGTTCCAAAGTCCGAACTAGAAATGATCCAAACAGACATCTTCGATATGAAGAGGCGAGATGCGAGAACACGAAAGTCAAACTAGAAGAGAATGTGTAGAAGGTATGAAGGGCGCAAACGGATCACTAATACTAATAATCACACACGATACAAATAACCTATTCACCAACTCGACACAAGTGAAGACCATAAGAGTTCATTATTTTATCTTTTCAAGTTTATTTGGTGATAAATGCAATCTTTAAAAGAGTTAGTGAGTTGTTAAGTACATATATTTCCCTAAAGACTGGCCTGAATACCTATGACCAGTTTCATCTGCTTTCAGTCAGTATGGATGTGAGTACAGACCATAAAAACGGCTACCCGTTACTTAAGGACGGAGCCTTACACATTATCCTTTAAACCTCCAGCTCTATTAAAGAAAAAATGGACCATTTGTTGCCTACCTGCATTCCCTTACTGAGAAGTAGCTAATCATTTTTATAGAATCAGTACTCTAAATGAAAATCCTGGCTTGGCTCTGTCCTAGTGTTCGTCTCTCACTCACTCTGCAAGTAAATTCAAACAATGAGGGGGTTTCTCTGCCCAAAACAATTGTGATAGTCCCAACATTTAATTTAAGGTTCGAGTTTTCTTTAGCAATCCTGATTTTACAAAGTTATCACTTTTTTAGGATTTTGTTCAATAAATTGCCTATCGAGTTTCCAATTTCCTTTTTAACTTATGTTTTTGAAAACAAGGAAGGAAGTCAGAAATGTCAATGTGTGACGAAATTCAATGATGCATGATGGAGTTTAAGAGAAGCATATCTTGTCACCATCACTCTACATGCAGGGTGATCCGTGCAGAATTTAAATACAGAAAATTGTGCAACCTAAATTATGCATGTGAACCGTCCTAGCAATAACTTCTATTAGGCAGCCAAGAACATGTTAATTTGAATAACTCCAAATTACATTCTACTCTATAGGTGCATAAATTCTTGTTTAGGGCTTTTGACCTAATTAATTTACCTAACTCAAGAAAGTTAGTAAAAGCATAATGGCTCAAGCACATAAAACCACGTAAAACAAAGAAAAAGAAGGAGATGAAAACAAAACCGGTGAGGTCCCCCAAGTACACCGGCACTAGGCGAAACAGACCTCGCACACAAGGTATATAAGGTCCTTTTACAAAAGTTTGAATGAATAAAAGGCTAAAATATATCTTTGTTAAATGCTCCAAAGTATTGGTCTCCTTCAAGTCTTCTTCTCGTCCTCCTATGCTCTCCTACAGCTCGGTAAAGAATCAAGCCGCCTCCGCTTTGGTTGGGTGCGCCAGTGCTCCTAAGAATGTCTCCCTCGCTCGTCGCGCCCTCGCAAGAAAGAGGAAATACAAGAATGTGTAAAAAATATAAAAAATCATATGCATAGAAAATATCAAAAAATCATAAAACATCTTTCTGGAAAAATAAAAATTTATATTTATGTGTGTATAGTTAATACATTTTTTATTTGATTTTAAATTTTAAAATCCAAAAACATCTGCATTTATTCCTATTTATTATTTTACATGTTTTTGACTTATTTGAAAGATTTAAACATTCGAAAAAATTATAGAAAAATCTTAAAACAATCAGAAAAATATTAGAAACCTAAAAATAGTTTTCTTTGAATTTTCTGTTTATTTTTAATATATCCTAAAAATCTAAATAATTGCCTCTTCCTTTCTTTTGTATTTATATTATTTATTCTTATTTTATTATATTCTCAAAAAAATAAAAAAATTATTTGTAAAATTAAAAATCATAAAAATATTATAAAAATAGAAAATCAAATAAAAATTTAAA
Source organism: Ottelia alismoides (assembly GCA_037367405.1). Taxonomy (NCBI): domain Eukaryota; kingdom Viridiplantae; phylum Streptophyta; class Magnoliopsida; order Alismatales; family Hydrocharitaceae; genus Ottelia; species Ottelia alismoides. The sequence goes on from JAZKJV010003126.1 coordinate 798,583, forward strand.
ATAAAATCCTCATGAAATAGAAAAAAAAGTAAAAGTACAAAAATCAAGAGTAGTGTTCATAGAATTCCCTTTTTCTTTTCATTGATTTTTCATTGAATTGAATAACCCTCAGGATTTTTGTAGCCTCCCTAAGTTCGATAATGTACACTATACAGGAAAAAAAATAGCACTCATAGTTCTTGTGCTTACATTCTTTTTCTTACTTGTTGGATTGAGTTGTGAATAAAAAAATATAAATAATTTTTTTTACGCTTATTTAGATTGTGACGACCACAATTTACTTGTGAATAATTCCATTGATTTAAAACTCGAAAATTTAGCGATCAACAAAATGGCACCGTTGCTGGGGAGGCACGACGAGAGTAGCTAGGTTTTTCTCTTGACATGTTATTACGGGTTGTAGATACATGTTTTTCTCTTCTAATTTTGTCTACATTTTTTCTTTTATTTCATTGTTTATATTGTTGCTACATTTTCTTTGTCTATATTTTAGTCATTTATTTCATTATTAATTTTGTCAATGTTTTTGTATATATTTTTATATTGTTTTGTCTCTCATATTTTCATAATTGTGGTTCGTACGTATTCTTGTGTTTACTCTTTCTCGTGAGGGCCCGACGAGCGAGGGAGGCATTCTTAGGAGAATCGATAGACCCAAGTGAAGCGGAGGTGACTCGTTTATTCATCGAGTTGTGGGAGGGTGTAGGATGAGGAGTGGAATATTTGGGAGACGTGGATTTTTTAGGGCTTATTGCACGTATACTTTTTTATTTTATTTAGCAATATTATTCATTCATTGTTCTTGTAAAAAATAGTAAGTATTTATTTGTCATTTGCCTTTTTTTCTAAAAGGCCAATATATATCTTGTGTGTGCGGGGTCTGTTTCACCAAGTGTCGGTGCACTTGGGAGGACCTCATCGATTTTGTTTTCATCACCTTGTTTATATTTGTTTTCTCGCGATTTTATGTGCTTGAGACCTTAGTGATAAGTTTTATTATCTTTCTTGAGCCAGGTAATTAATTAGGTTCAAAGCACCTAAACAAGAATTTCTGCACGTATAGAGTAGAGCGTAGCATAGACATAGTGAAATTAATATGTTCTTGCCTTCTAATAGAAGTTATTGCTAGGACAGTTCTCGTGCATCATTTAGGTTAGTTTATTTTCAGTCTTTCATTTTATGTATGAATCACTTTGCATGAAAAGTGCTAGCGACAAGGTACGCATCCTCTATCTCCTTCATGCATCATTAATTTTCTCGTGCATCAAGTTTCCCGATTTCCTTCTCCATTTTCAATCACATAAGATCAAAAGGAATTGGAAAATTCATTAGATTGATTTATTTGGAAAAGCTAAAAAAAGTGTTAATAATTATTAAAATAGGTACTGATAAAGAAAACTCGACCCTAAAACTAAATGTACGGAGAAACCATCACTGGTTTGGGAAGAGTAACCCCCTCATTGTTTGCAAGTTCTTACCCCCATCACTGGTTTGGGAAGAGAAACCATCACTAGTTTAGTGAATCGGGGGTTGGTATCATGTTTGATTGTTAGTGTAAATATCCTTCCGCGTCCTTCATGACTTCTTTCTCATTTTCTTCTTATGTTGACGTTTGTATTCTCGGATCTTTCCTTTTGATATAGAAGATGTCGGATTAGAGCATTTCTTGTTCAGACTTTGTGAACTCATTTCACACTTCGATTCGGTCGTCTTCTAATCATGAAGACTCACCTCCTGAATATTCCTCTTTCTCCACTTCACCATTCACCTCATCGATTAATCCATTGTTCAAGATTGACTCTAATCTTGAACTATCATTTGAGACTCCAAACCAGTGCCATGTACATTTGTAGAAAACGAAACATGCACTTGATGCCACCGAAAGTCAAATGTTCCATGGCTGAGCAGAGCGAGATAAACAATACAATGTTAGCCTCCATAAAGGCCATTCAGGCATCGTTGGCTAAACAGGCTGACATCCATGAGCGCCAGAGATACATGATCTTTGAGCTGAGGATTAACAGACAAAAGAGGAGAGAGGAGAATAGAAACCCTAGAGAAGGTGGGAATTGGGGAGGATAAGATCCACTTGTTGAGCTAGTGGCTAAGCATACCCTTAAGAATGCCTATAATCCAAGGGCAGGACAGACAAACACATGGATTAGGATCCCTTCTCTTCATGGATATTTTGAACTTAAGACCACAATTTTACCACTCAACCCAATATTCCATGGAAACATCAATGAAGAACCATATGTACACCTCCAATAGTTTGATCGCATTTGTGGAACAATACATTACTCGAATATTACTTTAATAGTAGTGAAGATGTCAGCCTTCTCATTCAGTCTCATGGACAAGGCATTATATTGACATAACCACTCGAGAAGGGTTGTCACAACTTGGGAAGAGTTGAGGTCTGCTTTCTTAAAAAAGTATTGTCCACTTGGACATCTCAATCAAATGCGATCTTTGATTGCCAACTTCTCCCAAATGTCCCATGATCTTATTCACGAGGTGTGGGAAAGATTCAAATACTTGACAGAGAAGTGCCTCCATCACGACATTCCAAAGATGATCCTTATGGAGAACGTCTTTGGGGGTTTGAGCATTGAGAACTAGAAGCTGGTTGATGCCGCTTGTGGGGGATCCCACTTCAACAAGGACGAGGATGTCCTTTATGAGTTTTTTGAGGAGATGGTTGAGAGATCTACATCTCTTTCTTCTTCGCGTGCTTTTCAGAAGCATCTTGTACCTTCTCCTGCTATACCCCATAAGTCTGTCAATAAGACGACATCACATGATGTGGATAGAGTGGACAGTTCAGATCTGACCATTATAGGCAATCACCTATTCAAAGTTGACATAATCTAAGGAGCTTGAGAAACTTCAAGTAACCGAATAGAGGACAAAGAACATGGATAAGCTCGTTGAGATTACGAAGCATTTGGATCTTCTTATCAGAACAATCAGTGCATGTAAGAGTGAGAGTGCAACATTTGATAGTTCTACTCGTGAGCGGACTTCGCCAACTTCCGCATTGCATAGTACCGAAGGACCATCTGCAATTCAACACATTTACTATGTGCAAACTTCTGACCATGTCTAGCAGTAGTCACAACAGATTATACCATACTAGTAGGAGCCCGAGTACATTCCTGAGCTGCACTCTCCATGTCCACCTCTCATTCACGAGGTGAAAGACATTTGATTCGATCAAGAGTGCAACTAGGCTCGTATGTCATGGAAAGGTCAGCTGGGTTCCCAGCAAAGTCAGCGGCCTGCCCACCATTTTCAGGGAGGGAGACCACAACCCCAACACTAGAAGTTACAATATCACTTCTCTTCTCCACCAGACTTCCAGAGCTGGAGACATGGACAACAGTAGATGCAGTCTAAATATTTTACCCAGCATTACTACCAGCAATAGTCTGCATCATACGTACAGTTTTCACATCCTCCCCTCCTAATTATCAACAGTTGTAGTCGTATGGATTCCAACAACCTCCTCATTACCAGTCTCAATGATAGCTTGTCATTGAGCACCCTGAGACACCTTTTGTGAATCTCGCACTTGATCATCTTCCCTATTGATGAAGAATGTGAATGACCTTACTCAGAGGCTCGACGACCTGACTACCACAAAGACCCTGATTCCAGCACTAGTCGAAGTCAATCCCAACAACTACAAACGCAAGGAAAAGGTAGCCCATAATCCATCTACACCTCAGATAGGTTTGAACCTTAATTTTACATGTTTATCTAATGCCATTCATCTCAAGAGCGGTAGGATATTGCAATTGACTTTAAAACCATTGGGATTAGTAGATCATGCCATTGGGAGAGCTTCACCGACTTCATCATCTTCTCTACCAGTAGAGCATCAATTCTGTGTAGTAGAGCTAGATCTTGAAGTTTCACCATCTTCTTTTTCATCACCACCACCATCACCTTCTTTGTTCAGGAAACACCAAAAAGACAAAAAAGAGAGATGTAGTTCACAATTTTCCATGAAGGAGCACACACTCATCGCGGAATCTCCTTCGACACTAGTAGATGCATCCCATCCTGTTTTTCAGTTTATTTTCTTCTACTCTTGTTTTGGTTGAAACTATACAGACTGAATCTGATCACCCAGTTGTAAATGATGAATCTATTTTGAATAAAGGAATTGAGCAGTTTGATGTTTCTCATAATTCTTTTCCATTCTCATCTACATTAAATAAAACAAGAAAAATCCAAAAATAAAAAGAACATGATTTGATCCTATAGAGGTAGAGATCTTGCAGAACATATTTTTAGCGATGCCACTCCTTAAGGCCATGGAGTACATGCCTACTATAAAAAAGGGAATAAAAGAAGTATGTACTCAAAAACATCAACCCAAGAAAAATATACAAAAGAAGACAAAGAAGCATATCTTGACCATGGACACAGTTCATGCCATTAGCAACCTCCTGCCCAAAAAGAAATAAAAGGGAGTACCTTACATCCGTTACTACATCTTTGATCAAGAGTTTGATCGTACTCTTCTCGATAGCATATCCTCCATTAATATCATGCCATCCTCGCTACTCACTGATTTTGGGTTTGGTCCTCTTAGATCCACCAGGATGATCCTTCAGTTTCTTGATAGATCGGTCAAGAGACCGAGAGGCATATTAGAGGACAATATTGTAACGGCACAAGGACTGAGATTCCCACTTCATTTATTATGTTAAGGATGGATAACTATGCACCGTTACTCCATACGCCGATCATATTTGGTCGATCGTTCCTTCAAACAGCCAGAATGATAGTTTATTATGGTAGTGATAAGGTGAAAATTGAGACGATCCCCGATCCTTGGCCATCACAACCACCGACAACAACAGATGAGAGAGAGATAGTTACACCAGATAATGAAGACTGTGATTTTCTTGCCGAGTTTCGAGAGATAGATCTATTTTCTGATTTTCGGACACTCATGAGTTCCTTTCCTAGAAGAACCTTCTAGAAAACACAGTCACCTTGAGTTCCCTTGTTGATCATTCCGAGTCATTTCCTGATGGGCAGTTTGAGCTATATTTTGAGGATCATTCTGAGATATCGGAGGTACATTCTTAGATTGATGAGACACATTCCTTTTCTAAGATTACTGATGAGATACCTCCTACTAAGATTTCTGATATTGTAGATGAGGAAGATGAATAACCTAATGAGCCATTCCTTTTTTAGCAGAGATCATTCGTTGTAGATATTTCTACGATTTTACCTGCTGAGTCCCTAGTAGCAATAGTGGACAGTACACATAGTGCACATCAGATACCTTCTACCAGTGCAGTTATATAGGTTATCACAGAGATGATTCAGACCCCGCCTGATCTCAAGGCTTTACCCTCAACATCAAAGTATGCCTTCCTTGCGGTACCCCCCCAAATGTTTCTGATTATCCTCAGCTCGCAGTTGACCGACGAACAAGAATCTCATGTGCTAGAGGTTCTTGAGAGAAAACACAAGGCTATTGGATGGAATACTTCATATCTTTGTTGGATTAGACCAACTTTGTGCTTACATCATATCAACTTAGAGGATGACAAAAAACCCTACCGTGAATGTTAGTGTTGTATCAATCCAAACCTCCAGAATGTGGTCATGAAAGAGATCACAAAATGGTGTAATGCAGGATTTATTTATCCCATATCGTATTCCAAGTGGGTCAGTCCTTTACATGTGGTCCCGAAGAAATCTGACATTACAATCATAAAGAATAATCGTGGTGAGGAGATTCCCAGCCCTGTATCTACTTCATGGCATGTCTGTGTAGATTACCAGCACCTAAATTCAGCAACCAGGAAAGATCATTTTCCACTACCCTTTATTGATCAGATTATTGAGAGGTTGGTAGGGAAAGAGTTCTTTTGTTTCTTGGATGGGTACTCGGGGTATAACCATGTTGAGATTGCTCCTAAGGATGAGGAAAAACCTACTTTTACTTTTCCATTTGGCACATATGCCTTTAGATGGATGCCCTTTGGATTGTGTATTGCCCTCGCTACATTCAAAAGGTGTATGTTGGTCGTGTTTGCCTATATGGTAGGTAGTTTTCTAGAGGTCTTCATGGATGATTTATCGATTTACGGGGATAGCTTTGATACATGTCTTACTCATTTACAACGAGTGCTTCAATGTTGCTTTGAGATAAACCAAGTGCTCTCTTGGGAGAAGAGTCACTTTATGGTGACAAGTGGGATTGTATTGGGCTACATCATCTCCAAACATGGTATGGAGGTCGACCGACTAAGATTGATGTGATCTCCAAACTGGAGCCACCACAGAATTTGAATCAATGAAGGTCATTTCTTGGACATGTTGGATTTCATAGGTGATCCGATAAGGACTTCAGCAAGATCGCCAGAACTTTAACTTAGCTTCTGTGCAAGGAGGGTGAGTTTATCATATATGAGAAAGTCCTATTGAATTTTACCAATTGAAAGACATCGTTACTAGTACTCCTGTCCTACAACCACCTTATTGGTATCTTCTGTTTGAGATCATGACAACCATATCAGATTTTGTAGTTGCAAATGTTCAAGGGAAGAGAAAGGATGGGATACTGTTTGCTATAAACTATGCTAGCAAGACTCTGGATGGAGCACAATGTACTTATACAGTCATGGAGAAGGAGACGTTAGCAGTGGTGTCTGCATTGGAGAAGTTTAGATCTTACCATTTTGGTTCACATTTTCTTATATACACGGATTACACTACCATATGGTACCTAAAGACAAAGACGGATTCCAATCCACGTCTTATCAAATGGAACCTTCTTCTCCAGGAGTTTGATTTAGAGTTCAAGAAAAACCTGTAGTAAAGAATGATGTGGCAGATTACCTTTCCCCGATCACAGATGTAGAGTCTTCTAAGCAGACCATTCTTCCCTTATCAAAGAGCTTTCCATATGAGACCATTTTGTCTGTGGACTCACTCCCATGGTATTCTGATATCGTTAACTATCTTGTATCCAAGAATGTTCCACAAGATTGGCCAAAGCACAAGGTAGATAGATTCTTATCAGATATACATTTTTACTAATGGGAGGATCTATACATGTTTCATGAGGGTGCATATTGTATCTGGAGAAGGTGCATTCCTCAAGAGGAATACACCAGCGTACTTGAGCTTTGTCACAAATTACAGCCTAGTGGGCATCATTTGGGGAAGGGCACAACAATGAAGGTTTTACAGAGCGGCCTATGGTGGCCAACTTTATTTAAGGATGATATAGAGTATGTTCGAGGTAGTACTGACTATCCGAAGATGGGAGGTACCGTTGCTTCAAAAGATACCATTCCCCTGAGATATTTGCAGATTTCAGATGTTTTTGATGCTTGGGGCATAGACTTCATGGGCCCATTTCTTGTCAGTCATGATTTTCACTACATCATGCTTGTTGTCTATTATGTTAGTCGTTAGTGAAGGCTATACCCACCTGAGTTGTTGATAGTCGTACTATTTATTCCTTTTTCAAGGACCACATTATTGTGTGGTACAGGATTCCCAAGATACTCATTTCAGATGGGGGAAGCCATTTCATTAACAGAGAAGACAAGAAGCTTGTGAAGAAGTACGCCAATGACCATAGAGTTGCGTCGCCTTATCCCCCATAGGCTAACGGCTTGGCTGAGATTTCAAATAGGGAGATAAAGACGAGTAGAAACTTGTATGTCCAGATGGGAAGAACTGGTCCTAGATGCTTGACTTGGTTCTATGGGTTTATCGGGCATCGCATAAGTATCCATTGGGTATGTCTCTATACAGATTGGTGTATGGAAAGCCTTGTCACTTGCTAGTTGAATTAATTCACAATCATTATGGGCACTTCATATATGCAATTTGGATTATGAGAAAGCAGGACAGAGCAGGAAGTTAGATATGAAAAGATTGTTGGAATCCCGATATTTTGCGTACGACAACTCACTCATGTAAAATGAGAAAGCCAAGTATTGGCATGACAAACACATTAAAAGGAAGACTTTTTCCCTTGATTAGAAAGTTTGGTTGTTTGGTGCTAAATTGAAGTTGTTTCCTAGTAAATTAAAAAGCAAATGGTCAGGACCATTCATTTTGAGTGTTGTGTGTGACAATGGTAGTATTGTCATCTATAGACTTTCATCTGACGTGCAACCATTTGTTGTGAACGGATAGTTTCTAAAGCCATATCTAGATCATGACACATTCCAATCGGTAGTTGATTCCATATATGTGGTATCTGGCAATGACTTTTTGAAATCTTCAGCATCTGATACATGAACTTATTTCTCTTGTATATATCCTTTTGTTTCATTCTTTCTTCTTACATTTTTATCGTTCACCACTTTTCCATGTGTGCGTGCGTGATATACTTAGGATGTACTCTATCGTAAGTATAGGGGAGGTGAATGATTTGAGTTTTTCCATTTTTTGTTCTATTTCATCACTCATGTTGTTGCTTATACTTAGGGATCCTTTACTCTAAGTATAGGGGGAGTGATGTTGTTGATTCCATCTCTTTCGTGTTTTTATTTTCATTTATTTCTCATGTTCTCTCACTTGTCCTTTAGCTTGTTTATATTCTTTTTATATACTTAGGGATCTTTTACACTATGTATAGGGGAGTAAGAGTCGAGTCATTGAGTTAGTTCTTTCTTTCCCTCAGTTTTCCACGTCTGTACAGTCTTAAATACTTAGACTTACTTGATCCTAAGTATAGGGGAGATCACTGACTTCTATTCTTTTCATGTATTCTTTGAGTCGTTGTTGTATAAGATTCTTTTCGCGTTTCTATACATAACATGAGTTATGTTTTCCTTTATAGCTCTTTGGTCACTATGAGGACATAGTTCGAGCTAAGTATAGAGGGATGTTGTATATATTGCATATATACGTTGGCCATAAATTGTATTTTTATTACTAATATGGCTATTACTTTAAAAAATGATTTGAAAAATGATTTATAAAATAATTTGCAAAAATCTTTTGTAAAATAATTTGTAAAAAATATTTTGTAAAATATTTTGTAAAAATCTTTGTAAAATTATTTTTAAAGTGTTTGTAAAAATGTTTGTAAAACTATATCTGTACAAATCTTTGCAAAATTATATGTAAAAATGTCTTGTCTGTAAAATGTTTGTAAATTACTATATGTATCAAAATTATGTATACTGTATAAAATGTTTATAAATTTTTTTAAAGCAAAATGTTTGCAAAAACCTATTTGTATAATTGTTTGTAAAATGATTTGTAAAAAAATTTGAAAAATAGTTTGCAAAAACATTTGCAAAACCTTTGAAAAATATTTAAAAAAATGTTTGTAAAATCTTTGGCAAAATGTTTTGAAAAGGTTCATAATTTTTGTTAAATTATTTTGTTGCATGGGATATAGATTATGGGATGTAAATATATTTGTAAAATCCACTTGTGTATAAAAACCGTAATAACTAATCCTACGGTAAATAAAATTCTTTTATAAAACTTTTATCTAAAATTTGTGGATAAAATCCTCTTGCAAAATCTTGTATAAAATTTTTATAATCCTTGTGTGTATAGTTGTATATATTTATCGTATATAAATTCAATTTACTAACCCTTTTCATTCTTTTTAAAAAATATTGTGTTCAAAATCTATAAAAATTTGCAAAATTCTTTGTAAACTTTTTTTTAAATATTATTCTTTTATTTCTTATAAAAATTATTTTGTATGTATTTATTGCATTTGTATGTCCATTTTTCAGAGTGGTAGTGACACTTAAACTAGTCTGGAATAAAGTCAAAGAATGGAGCTTAGTTAGACCTTAATCCACTTAATTTCAAAGGAATTGTATAGGTAATGGAATTGAGATTCTTCTGTTCAATAGACTTAATTCCTTTAGAATGAAAAGACTTAGTTCAGTGTTATCTTGACTACCTAAGTAGAATACTTTGGAGCACACACATTATTCTCGTTGATAATGACCTATCTTGCACACCTGCACTAAGACTTTGCTCACCTCAGTTGAAGTGATAGAGGGATGGATTTGCCAGCATGAGACACAAGCCAATGGAAACATCAGTAGTCACACATTTGTGGCCATTGTATCCCAACCTGGCCCAGTATCTATGAGGTATAACGATAGAATGTGGTGGGTTGCAATAAAACTTCAAAAGAGCGATAGTCTATGGGCTCAAGAGGAAAAACTCATTATGTACATGTTGCACCTTCGTTTAAAAAAATTGCAAAATAAAAACTCCAAAAAAATAGATAGGCCAGACTGAAAATAAAATGCCTGTTGGAGTATGTATATAAATGTATAGTCAATAAGCAAGCTTGAGCTTCAAAGTTAGATATTTGTGAGCTTGTAGTTGGATGACTTGGCTACACTGGCCAGGCATCCTAGGATAGGTAGCTACACTAGCTACCATCCATTCTTATCTCCACCTCCTCTTCTTGTGCTCGTTGCAATTGAACTTAGAATGGAATACCTCGCTTCTCGAGTAAAGAGTTTTGGATTGGAGAATTAGGGTCACCATGTTGGAGAAGACTGACTTTTACCGCTTTAGCCAAGGAGAGCTACATATCACTTACACTATATAAGAAAGATTCATAGTCATAAGGGTTTGCGTATGAGTTGATTTATTCTGACCTACCTATCAAGGAGACTTGAGCAAGAGTTGTGTGGTTTCTAAAGGCTGATGAGTGTCAAGTTCTTTTCCCACTAAGGTTCCGCCCAAACTAATAATCCAAAGGTCTGACCAAATTCCGTGCTTTGATTTTATGAAGATAAGTTTAATATTCAATATTGTTCTAAGTTTTTTATATTTCCTTCATTCTTTTGCTTTTTCTTTTAGTCACTTATTCTTTAAATAAGTGTTTGATAAGGGACTAGCAAAGGTAAAGTCTAGGGGGATGATGAATGCATTTCATCATCTTCATTCATTTATTTAAGCTTAAAATCCATTATAAAACACCTGTAAATATCAATAAATCCATTCTTTTACCAACTCTAATTCTTGTGTAAATATTGTATATTTATCACTATTTTAAACTAAAATAAATAACAATGAAATAAAAGGAAAATAAAGAAAATAAAGACTTTATATATATGCAATAGATACAAGATGACTTTGACCCAAAAGGAGGTCAAGACTTGACTTGATCGAGAAGGAAACAAGTAGGTGGAGATAAGGTCAAAATATAAAAATTTTTAGAAAATCAATTATTTCTGGTATATATTAATCACATGTACACTACTGTATATAATACACATTCTTTTCATTAATTTATTCATACCCAAATTCAACTCAAACACTTTCTTCATGAAAATTGTACATAAAAATCTTTTGTTAATAATAAAAATAAATCGAAAGAATAAACAGTGTATATTGTGTAAATTACAACATTATGAAAAATCCACAAAGTTCAACTTGTAATATCAATATTTTCTCCACAAAACTCAAAATTCATCAAACTCACTTTCATTGTAATCCAAATTAAATAATCCTTAAAGATGGTTTCATAAAAGTCATAATTAATGTGTGAAATGGGGCTATTTGGGGTGCTATTGTATATATTACATATATATACTATGTGCATTATTTTTTTATTTATTTATTTTATTATACATATTGGTAAATATAATATTTTCAACTAATTTTAAATATTTATTGGACTTATATAAAATCCAAATAAAAATGACAAAAACAATAATTAACAAAAATAAAATCATGTAAATACTGTGTAGGTGTCACTATGTAAATATTTTACATATACCTATTTATTTAACCTAATAAGTCAATTCCTAAAGATCTAACAAAAGTATCACTAAAACACTTATAAAATATCGTATATTAATAAATTATTATATTATGTATATATTTGTATAAATAATTAACTAAAAATCAAAGCCTTGTGTATATAGGTATACATACCTATAATTAACATACTTTATTTTTTTTACACTTGTATACACCTTATTTAATCATTTACAAATAACCTAAATTAACTACAATTATTCCCTATCTTTTCATTTTAATACTATTTAATTAGTTAAATTCATTTTTGTTTTTTAAACTAATTTATTTAACATTTCTTTTGACTTTTGTCATTTTCCTTATTTTGTCCTATCCCCGCACGCCCTGATTGGTCGGCACAGGTTTGTTGACCTAGGTCAACTACTTAGTCCACGCATGTCGTTCTACCTTTCTTGCCGCCAACTCTCCATCTCCTAATTTTCCCTCACGCTATGATCACATACCGACCCCGATTCCTTCTTAAAAACATCATCCCTAACCAACACCAACTTCGTCAGCTCTTCAGATCCACTTCTCATGCCACGAGTTGCTTATATTTAAAATTCAAAAAAAAATGGCAGAGCCATTGCTATAAATACATACCCTCCACGTCCAATTAACTTAAGATATGATTTTCCTTGATTTTTTTCTCGAGATTGATCATAGGAGAGGAGAAGAAGTGGCAACTCTTCATTCCCCTCAATTGGGAGTGCAAGGAATCCTTGAATTTCGTGATCGAGAGAGAACTGAAAACTTAGCCCCTCAACCTCACTTACTTATAGATAGAAGGGAAGAAAGCCAGAAGCCGAAGGCGAATGTATTCTATTTGAAAGTCTAGTTGTGGAGGCCTTTATCCTGGCATCCCGGAATCAAGCTCGGATTGTTCCCCTTGGCGGCTGCGGAAGAAAGCCTTGCGTGAACTATTTGTTCTATTAGAGGTGCTTCACGCTACCCGAATCTTTCTCGTTGGTGTACTTCACCGCCTCGCTTCACCTCTCCGCCCATCGCAGCAGTTCAAGGTGCTTCATTTTCATTTAACTCCCTAAGTAGCTATAGGTTTCATTTCTTCGATTTTATTTCTCTGATTTTAAGTTTTAATCCTTTATTCAGTCAGATCAGACCGTCATCTTCACCCTCCGATCCGCACGATTGGAGGGGTTCTGATCATCTTTATCGACCTCCGACCTCACCATCACACTCACCACGAACTTCTCCATCTCCTATAAAATCTAACCCCCTCCAGATGACCTTAGATCAGGAGATAAGCCTCTTCTCCTATCACCTTCACCAGAGGCCTTCAATCCCTCACTATTTCCTTGTGTTTTATCACCAGTAACATTATTGGAGATCCGCTTACAAGCAAGCATTTTATTACAGGGACCAAAAATGCATTTGGGAGCAAGATCTGACATCTGGAGGTCCACTTGCAACTCAAGTACATAGACCTGTAGATCTCAAATTGAGCATCGTCAAAATCTATAGTTACATCCAATCGACGTCGAACCATCATAGAAGCAAGATTAGACCTTTGAAAGGAATGTGAGCGAAGATTGAGAAAGAGATTGCTAATTGAAACTCATCCAACAACATATTCATCGCAATTCTTCCAGACGCTCTTACATCCGCCCGATCAAGAACATCCACCCAGTTTTCATCACTAACATCCGTTTCCCCCCAATTCAGAGACATTGATTGAGCTTCCAGATCATATCACGACCATTCAAGAATTTAGCGTCTCAACCATCAGAGCTCAATGCATCACAACCGTCTAAGGCACCACATGTATTAAGAGTACATTTGCACTCCTACCACTACTATTATTAGTTTTGCAAGTAAGTCCTAGAGGGACATGTCTATGTATGTAATCCACTAAACATTTGCATTTTATCCCCTACTATTTATTTTATTTGCTTTGCAATCCTGTTTGAATTGAGAGCATGCCTAGCACGTGACTGTGTGGAAAACTTGCAATTAAAAGTTTGCATTTTATTAATTATTGATTAGTCCCTGAAAATATTTATTTACCTTTATGTGAAATCCAACGCACCTCACGTGCATTGGCATGGATATTTTGGACAAATTACAAGTTTAATCCTGCATTTTGTTTTTGTGTTAACATTTTGTCCATAAACTATAAATAATTACATAAATACCCCTGTAAACCTGCACTTATTTTGCATGCTAAAAATCAAATAAAAATAACAAACATTTTTGAAAAATATGCAAAAATCATGTTAGATTTCTATCAGGCATTTATTTTTATTTTGCATTTTCATTATTTTTATTATTTTTAAAAATTCAAATAACATAAAATTTCCCTATTGCATTCAAAATCACTAAAAAATACAAAATTTTTGTGAAAAAACTCTAAAAAAATCTTAATTAGTTTTTTCAATCCTTTTATTTTTTATATCATTTTTAAATTTTTGTTCCTCATAAAAATAAAAAATTCATAAAACATTAAAAAACATAACAAATTCATAAAAATTCGTAGGAAATTCCAAAAAAATCATAAAACACCTTTTTGGAAAATATAAAAATTTATCTTTATGTATGTATAATTTATTTGTTTTTAACTAGATTTCCTATTTTAAAAATCCAAAAATATTCGTATTTATTCCTATTTACCATTTTACCAATTATATTTATTTAAAATATCAAAATTTGAAAAAATGCTAGAAAAAATCACAATAAACATCTGAAAACTGTCATAAACCAAAAAAAAATTTCTTTGAATTTTCTGTTTATTTTGCCTTGGATATACAAATAAAAGAGCTGGTAAAGAAAAGGAAGGTTCCTAAGATCACTACAACTAGGTGGTGGAATCTTCCGCTGATGCAATCAAGCTTCAGGGAGAAGGTTTTAGAAGACTTATCTTGGGATTGTAGCAGTAGTGCAAATGAGATATGGGAGGCAGTAGCATATTGTATACGAAAGGTAGCTAAAGAGATGCTTGGCGAGTCAAAAGGAGGAGCTCCAGGTCAAAAGGAGGCTTAGTGATGGAGTGAAGGGGTGCAAGAGAAGCTAATCTACTTTAAAGCTATGTCTAAGGATAGAACAGAGGAAACCATCACATACTATAAAATAGCGAAGAAGGAAGCAAAGAAGGCTGTAAGCGAAGCTAAGTCAAAATCTTATGAAGTTTTGTATAAAAATCTCAACTCCAAGGAGGTCCAGAAGGATATATTCAGGTTGGCCAAAGCAAGAGAAAGAAAGACCAAAGACCTTTCTCAAGTGAGATGCATTAAGGACGAGGAAGGTCACGTGCTTGTTACTCAGAAGGATATAGAGACTAGATGGGAGCAGTACTTCCATAAACTTTTCAATGGAGAAGGAAATATAGAGATCACTTTGGGTGATCTAGCTAGTAGTGAAAGTTACTTGAATCGTGCATGCTATAGACGAATAGAAAGAAAAGAAGTAGAGGAGGCTTTGAAGGTTATGAGACCTGGGAAAGGTGTTGGACCGGATGACATCCCTGTAGAAGTATGGAAAGTTTTAGGTGAGCGTGGTTTGACTTGGCTTACGAACCTATTCAATGTTATTTGGCGAAGCAAGAAAATGCCTGAAGATTGGAGGAGGAGTATCGTGGTGCCTCTTTATAAGAACAAAGGAGACATTCAAAATTGTTCAAATTACATAGGTATAAAGCTGATGAGTCACACTATGAAAATTTGGGAACGTGTGATCGAAAGAAGGTTGAGGCAAGTTTCCCGAGTAAAAGAAAACCAATTCGGATTCATGCCAGGTCGCTCAACTATTGAAGCCATCTATTTGCTGAGGAGAACAATGGAGATAGAGCAAAAAGGAAGAATCTCCATATGATCTTTATTGATTTGGAGAAGGCTTATGATTCCATCCCATGAGAGATACTGTGGAGAGTTTTGGAGAAGAAACAAGTACCTGTCCTATACATTAATCTCATAAAGGATATGTATGATAGGGCTTTATCTTGTGTATGGACCCCGACGGGGAAGACTGACTATTTTGATATCAACATTGGTTTACATCAAGGTTCACCTTTGAGTCCATTTCTTTTTTACTTTGATTATGGATGAGTTGACAAGTCACATTCAGGATGAGTTACCTTGTGTATGTTATTTACTGATGATATTGTGTTGATTGATGAGACTAAAGATGGAGTAAATGAGAAGCTTGAGGTTTGGAGACATGCATTGGAGACTAAAGGTTTTTGTATAAGTAGGGCTAAGACCGAATATATGGAATGCACATTTGATGGAAGCAATGGTGAAGGAATCTAGGTAAAGATTGGTGACGATAACATTCAGAAGAGAGATTCTTTTGGATATCTGGGATCTATTTTGCAACATGATGGGGAAATTGATGGAGATGTTACTAATAGAAAAAATGCAGGCTGGCTAAAGTGGAGAGGAGCCTCCACTGTTCTCTGTGATAAGAAAATTCCTTTAAAAATTAAAGGAAAGTTTTACAAAGCAGTTGTGAGACTTGCTATACTTTATGGTTCTGAATGTTGGCCTCTGAACCATGGACATGTGCAGAGAATGGTTGTAGCAGAAATGAAAATGCTAAGATGCATGTGTGGACATACACGTAAAGATCGGATTCGGAATGATGCAATCAGAAAGAAAGTTGGTGTAGCTCCGATCGAGGATAAGATGCGAGAAAACCGCTTAAGATGGTTTGGTCATTTGCAAAGAAGGTCAACTGATGCACCGGTTAGGAGATGCGAGTGTTGGGATGTTGAGCCAGCTAAGAGAGGGCGAGGATGGCCTAAGAAGTGTTGGAAAGAGACTATATGAAGGGATCTTAGTTTTTTGGATATAAGTCTGAGATTGACCCAAGATAGATCTGAATGGAGGCGAAGAATCCATGTAGCCGATCCTACTTAATTGTGGGAAAAGGCTTTGTTGTTGTTGTTATTTGCCTATATTCTAAAAATCTAATAATTAGCCTCTTCCTTTCTTTTGTTATCATTTTATTTATTGTTATTTTATTTTATTTAAAAAAATCATTCGTAAATTTAAATATCATAAAAATTACAAATCAGAAAACCAAATAAAAATAGAAAATTAAAATTATGTTAAAAAACCAAAATAATCAAAAGTACAAAAACCAAGAGTAGTGTTCATAGAATTCCTTTTTCTTTTCAAAATTTTTTCTTTGAATAAACTAACATTCAAGATTTTTGTGGCCTCCCTAAGATCGCTCCTTTATGCCATAAAGGTAAATAAATAGCCCTCATAGTTCTTGTGCTTACATTCTTTTTCTTGCATGTTGGCTAGAGCTACGAATAAAAAATATAAATAATTTGTGTTCGATGCTTTTTTTGGATTATGACGACCATAATTTACTTATAAATAATTCCATTAATTTAAAACCTGAGAATTTGGCAATCGACAATGACTTGCCACATACTCATCAAATGACACTTTCACCAAAATGTTATCTTTAAAAACATGTCATTTCAGGATCATCTTTTTTTAAAAAAAAATTGAAAATGAGATTTACTAGCATTAGAGAATAGGGGAAATGGATTGAACAAGCAGAAGAATGCGAAGAATCTGTATCATAAATAGAAACATGTGTTTTATTTCCAGAAACAAAGTTCTTCACAAATGAATATTCAACAAATAACTTGGAACTTGAAATACAATTACATATTAAAGGTTGCGGAATGTCTGCTGAAGGTACATTCTTCTTAACTTATTGCGCAATGTTCTCTTTAGACTTTAAATATTCTCTATGTTGCAGTAATGCTCTTGTACTCCTTCTCTTCCTTCTCATAGATGTCTCTACCTGATGCTGAAGGTGACACTAGAATAGCATGACCCCGTTGTCTTATAAAGTCTCCTAAAGGTGAGCTTCAGAAAATGTCCTATCCAATCCCTTGCCCAATCAGGCGTGACCATGTTCCTCCTTCTCCTGAGTGACATGTGATTAATATAATCAAAAGAAGAATCTCATACTCAGATTTATGTGAATTTGAGTAATATACCTAATCATATGTCTACTGCTGTTGAGTCTTGTTCATGCTATTGAGGTTAGCCTGAACCTGGGAGGAAATGCATGTAGAAGGGGCAGGCTGCTCATCGTGCAAATGGGACTAGCAGTTGAGGTCAACTCGCAAATCCTATATCTCAATCTGATAAGAACGTAACTCCTCAAGTATTTGTTGCTAAATTTCTATGGAACCAGATGATGATGGTTGCTACTATGAAGATGGATGAGAAGAATGTGAAGGTTGGCCCTGATGGCCTCGATACCGTTGTTTATGTGAATGATGTTGCACTAGTAGGCCCTATCGGCCCTGCTGGTACGTCTACTGATGGATGTACAGCCGTTGCTGCCTTGGTTCATGAGAGTGAAAGGCTTCAGTGCTCTGTTATGCTGGAAGAGGTGTAGGAATAAATGATGTGTTATAAAAAGTTGGGGGACGCTGGTAAAAGAAACGATCCCCTGATGTCCCATGCCGAACAGGGTCATGTGAATACCACACACCACTTACCTCCCACACATGGGAAGGCTCCTCAGTAACTGTCTCTACATATGGTGGTTGCTACTGAAAGGAATGGGTAGAAGTTTGGTCCTCCACCCACAGTTGTGGTGTTCCTGACATCAGCTGCTCCTGAATGTTATGAATACGATACACGCAGGCAACAAATGTAGTCATGGTAGATATCTTTATCTTAGATACCTTCTCTGACTGCTCTACTATCTCCTTCTACAATATGGATAAGTTTTTTTCTAACCCATCCATCCTCTGATCGATCCTCTACACGAATGTTAACTTATCTGTTATAATACCCATGTCAGAAGGATCCGATGTACCCCTCGCTCCCCTTCTAAGTTAAGAGTGATAAGGGGGCATCTGTCCGAGCTATATTCATGATCTATGCTGGGACCGTCTCAGCCATCCTCTCGAACACCTTCCAGATGGTGTCTGCTTCTTGTGAAGTGTAGGTGCCTCCACAAACAGAACTTACTAAACCATGCACTCAGGGTTTAGACCACAATAAACTTACAAAACCAGGACAGTAGTCTCTAGTCCATGACAAGTTGACTTCTGCAATATATCTTTGAATCTCTATAATGTATCAAAGAATGCTTCATTTGGAACTTGGAAGAAACTAGTGACGCGTGAACACATCAAATTTGTTCTACTCAAAGGGTAGAACTTCTTCAAGAAGAGATCCTTGAATTGTACATATGTAGTTACAACTACCCTCAATTTCTTCATCCAATAATCAACCATATATTTCAAGGAAAGAGGAAGGACTTCAAGTCTGATCTAGTCTTGGCTAACCCTAGATGTCTAAGGTTTGTACAAACCAACTCAAAGTCCCTTAGGAATGCATATAGTTCTCATGTGTATTCTTGTGAAAATAAGGCAACATGTTAAGGAACCACTACTTTAACTTATATTCTACCTCAGGCTCTACTGGACTCAACCAATTCGTCATTTGATATTGTCTAGGGTTATATGTCACAGCCATAGGGGATCTAATCCTAAATTTTACTGGCCAATCTACACACTCTATAGATCTGCATTCCACTTAGAGGTTTCTAACCTGGCTTGTAACATTTGCATTGGAACCCCATGCTCTTCCTTCTCTCCATTCTGTTTCTTCAGAGGCATCATGAAAGAGTCTTCTAAACCTTTACTAAAAGAGGATTTGCGTGAGATCTTGATGAAGACAATGAAATCAAGTCAATCTAACCAAGGCAATGATCTTCCTCAATGAGAATAGAAGAAATTAAAGGATTGGTAGGGATGCAACCACTCCCTAAGAATGAATCACGATACTACGGATCGAAATAAGAGCTATTTCAAATCCGAGAAGGTTTAGGAGAAGAAGGTGGTTGGATGTTGGAAGACGTGATATTTGAACGGTTCAGGGAAAGGACCGTAAAGTCCGAACAAACTCCGACCAACTATCCATCTTTGATTTCCAGACGAATACAAGATATGAGCACACTCAATTAAAAAAGAAACTAGTACTACAATGCTTGTAAATGTGCAGAATGAACTTATACAATACAATGTTATCAAACCCCTTAGAATAGATTCACCTATTCAACATGTTAAAGCCATAAGAGTTCAACCTATTTTATCTTGTCAATTTTAATTGGCAATTCAAGCAATCTTGTACAACAACACAAGGAGTCTCCTACTATACCCATTTAAGGTACAATAAGCCCTCAATCAATGGAGTGATCCTCCTGGGATGCCCGGTTCAATATTAAACCCCAAAAGGAACTTATAATACAGATAACCAAAATATATTTCTAAGGTCTAAGGCAACCACTTGCAGCTCCCAAAATCTGCAAAAGTTGGACATAGATATTTAGGGTGGAAGTCCAGGATTTTGGGATCTGAGAAGAAGCACCAGCATAAGGAGATTGCACTCGTCTGTAGAGACCTCCTTACTCACGGCCAGTGCCAATCACCCTGCCCGTTAGAATGTACTGATCTATCTGGAGGTAAGTACCAACATATAAGGAGGGTTTTACTACTTGTAATAAAGGTTGATTTTATTTCAAATTATTTGAAGTCAACTTGCATAATTCAGTCCCCATTTTTAAGATTTGGTTATCACTTAATTAAGGTGACTATAAACATAATCTCCTAACGTATAATCCTATTTTCGTTTATCCTTAGGATGGAAAAAATCGAGGGAGAAGATGGAAAATGGAATGTAGGCAGAAATCAATGATGCATGCAGTCAATCAAGAATATTTACAGTGATTCTTAGCATTCTCCATGTGGATGCTAGACTGAATTTGTAAAATTTATTTTATATGATGCAAGTTGAGGAAAAAGTTGTACCTAACAAAAGTTCTATTAGCGATGAAGAATATCAATTAATTTGACTAGATAAACCGTATCTTGTATGCATCTCAACGAATCTCTAAAGATTTTAGTGCACTTATGAGAGGTAATTGTATGTACGTAGTTACGATATAGATCAAGCAAAAGGGACTTAAGATATATTTGTTTGATTCACGATGCCTGAACCTAAATCACTAGTTAAGTCGAGAATCACTCTCAACACAACCACACAATTGAAGAATGAATGAATGGCCTTTTTTTACATTTGCGAGAACTTAATCGAGAACCACTGTAAATAGGGAAATTAATTACAATAATAACTGAAATACAAATTGCAACAACACATAATATTATTTAATTAGATTAAAATTTCTCCTAATATAATTTTCTTGTGGTCTCTACAGCTGAACCTCCAAGCATCTCGCCTCTGCAATCCTCCATGCTTCGGTGGCTTCATGGTCTCTACCACAAAAACAATGATAGTGTCAGAAAATTCTTAGAAGAAATTAAGTTAATTAAATAGCTACAAGCACAGAGATATTCAAGATAATATAATAGAAATTACACAATATAAGAAGTTAGCCTAAAATGCTATGAAAATCACTAAAAATTATAAGTAACTCGGAAACAAAACAAATAATATGTCGTGTCCCCAACAATGTCACCATTTGTTGAATCGTCAATTGGCTAATATAACATGAACTCATTGTAGCACTTGCTAATCAACAATCAACAAAACCGAGAGAATATATCTGTAAAGAGTTCTCAGCTTAAATTTATACGTAGACAAGTCCAAATGTCAATCCAAATGCAACAAACATAATGCATGCAATTTTTTAAACATTTTTAT
The DNA here is from genome assembly GCA_037367405.1 of Ottelia alismoides. Lineage (NCBI taxonomy): Eukaryota > Viridiplantae > Streptophyta > Magnoliopsida > Alismatales > Hydrocharitaceae > Ottelia > Ottelia alismoides. The sequence goes on from JAZKJV010003126.1 coordinate 820,032, forward strand.
GCATTTAATTTATATGGTGAATAACAATTCAATGCAATCACAGAGTAGATACAAATTTCACAAATATTCTCTTGATTAAATGAATTAGTTATTTGAGAAAACAATTAATAAATTAATAAAAATGTGATAAAGAAAGCAATTCAACGTCAATACAAAATTAATTTTGAATTAATAAAATGGCTAAATAGACAAAATAACCATTCTGAAATTTAATGCATGAATTATAAATTAAATCAAAAAATAAATTGCACTAAAATAAAGCGCATGAAATTAGCTTTCTAACGACATCAATTTCATTAAAATTGGGATAAAAGGTCTACAAGTTATTGATCTAAAACAACAAGGGATGGAAAAAATAATTTATTTAATTACAAACAATTCCAAATTAGACTAAAATACAATTAAAAAAATCCGATAGAGGGTACTTGAAATTTCACAAGGCGGAACTTATTTATTAATTTGGATAATCCTCACACTGCTCTACAAAGTACCCAATAGCATGTGTTTTGCACATGTATCGCATTTGGTGTTAGGCTCGGTGACTTCAACAAGCTTGGACCCACGTGGCGCTATGTGATGGTTCGGTAACTCTGAGGCTACGACTTGAAATGTTGCTTCGAATAACAAAACATGGAGGACTGAGGACCGTCAGATCAGATGAAGGAGATATAATCGAACTATAATTCCGCATTAGCGACTGGGCGAAGCTCCAGTGAGAGCATGATCCTTGTCCCTTCATTGTTTGGCACTCCTAATGACCGAGGAAGATTCCTCAGCCCTTCATGAGTTTTTTGATGAGGAAATCAAGGGCTAAGGAACCTTGAAGCTTCGTGGCGATGCAACTCAATCAGAGATAAAAATGGGAGACTGGAAGAAGATGAAGATCTACAATCAGTGAAGGGTAGTAGACCTTGCAACCTACATAAAACCAAAACCCAAGCAAATGCGGACTACTACGATATCAAAGGGAGTGAAATGGAGGTCTTCCAGGAGGCGGGGGATCGAGCCCTAATGGATCTTCTTCTCCATGCAGAAAAGGGAGATGAACGTGTTGATTAATGTCATGGAGAAGAGGAATGGTTACACAAAAAGAAACATGAGGATTAGTGACAGGTGGCGAATTGTTTCGAGTATTTAGAATATGGATTAGTGAATCAACATGGAAGAAATAATATGGCAAAAATAGAGCAAAATTAAGATAGAAGATTTTACCTTGAGTGAAAATGAAAAAGATGATGGATCTAGGCATCTACAAGGCTTAAGGAGTAGCTTGAAGGCTCTCCGAATCGTCGCAGATCTCCAGTGCCTATTGGGATTGCTCAAGCCAAAGGTTATTGGGAAAAACCATATGCACATCACGGAAGCATGAAGATCGCCTCATATGCAATCAGGAGCGACTAGTCATACTCGGGGTAACGTAATTTAAAAAGATGAAACCACATGTTTCGAGAACACTTCTTAAAACATTTCATCAAGATCACAAGTTCAAGGAATACCTCTTGAAGCATGGTTGTGATCGCTAATCTCTAAACTAAGATATTCTCTTGTCTCAAGTCCAATTTGAAGTAGATTGCACTTGCAGACGTGAGGATGATTTGTATGCTTCCTATAGTCAAAGTTGATGATTCGAGCAACAAATATCTTGTTTTTCTCTCATGAAATCCAATGTCACCTCACGAGCGAGGTGCACCGACGAAGACGGAGATCCACAAGGAGACGATCTGGAAGCATAACCGTGATGCGGCGGATGCGAGAATCTTTGGGTAAATAATATGGACGACGATATTATTGAGAGAGAGAGAGAGTGCATGGTGTATATTGCATAAAATAAAATGCTAGGGCTACCTCTCCTTTTATTCTAAATTGGATGTCCATGTATCTTAATCAATGTGCTCACAAATCTAATGGCTTAGATTGATTTATGCTTTCAATAAATGGCCACGATCTTATTTTGTTTTAATAACCAACAACAAATTTTGTTGGCTTTAAATGAAATTAAGTGTATTGAAATCAATCAATATTTTTAATTCAAATCACACCAATAAAGATGTAATTAATTGGAAGAGAGAGACCCCTCATTCCATATAAGGTTGAGATATTATTTTCCAACAATAATTCCATGTATGCAATAACTTTTATTGCATAATTATATACTAAAATGATTTCAAATTATTTTGTGATAATTTCAATCATGTCATTGAAAGAATGACAATCATATTCACACATCCAAAACAAAATGTAATTGGAATTACAATTGTCCAATTTAAATCTAATTCACAGGACTATTATTTTTTAAATGCAATGACAATTATCTCTCTCTAATATATTATAAGTCACATTTATAATATCCCTAATTAATGGGGATAGTACTATCCACATTATTCATACCCATGATAATTAAATCACATTTAATTATCTCGGATGCCCATTCTCAGATTTACAAATAATATGAATCTCAATCACATTACTCATAATAATTAAATCACATTTAATTTTCAATTTTGCTCAATGCTCAGATACTTTATCGATAATGATACTATTCTCAAACTCTTTCAAGTATAATACAATTTCTCCATAGATACTTGGAGATAAGGACATGACGATTGTATGTTCCATGCATAGTGACTTGGATATTGATATCAAGGGGAACTCCCAAAGATGTTTGATTAAATCAAACTATGAATGTAGTCTTCCTTTTGCATCTGAATCGCATGTAGATCAATATCCAACATTTAGATTAAGATCATAACACTAGACAATTGAGAGGAGTCACTAAAATCCAAATCTATTTCATCACTCCCTCTGAATGGAAGAGTCATGGCTATACAATCATTCACGATTACATCAACCTGGAGTATTCCCAATGCCCACACATCATGCATACTTGAAGACCTAGAATAAACACAAAGATTTAGATCAATTTTATCATATCTTCTTTAGGGTTTTATCATTAAGTTTCTCATTTGATCATTGGGTGTTGGTATTTATCATATACTTTTCCAAAGCATATATCACATAGGTATTGATCATATACTTTCCAAAATATATATCATTCCTACAAATTCAGACAAGTTTCAAAAGCGAGAAGACCATGCACAAAATTTGAGCCTCATATCTCATGAGTACGTTCAGTAAATGAACATGTATGATCCCTTTGAGAGATCATATTACTCATATGCTCTAGTATGCACACTAGCTCGTTGGTGTATAGACCTTGATTAGATCATCAACGTATTGGTCTACCAAATGTACTTACTCAAACATATAGTAACACATATGTCTTCGATCAAAGGTTGCGTGCCTATTTCGTGACAGTATACGGCATAGGTCATGGTTATCTCAATCTCCTTAAGTCAACTCTTTGACCAAACTTATCTAATGCCTCCTAATCTCTATTCCTATGCAGAGGAACTGTATTAAGAGGCCTGTTAGGTATCAACCTTTAGAGAAAAGATTCTCATCTCCTTCTCAAGCTAGAGATCCTCTCTTAACAATCACTTGATGGTGTTTGATGAGTCCTCAATCAAACTCTTTAGATATCATCCACGCACCATCCTCTACGATTCAACATTTGAATCAACCGTTGTATGATCATTAAGATGTCCATGGTACATAATCCTAATTGTAATAAGGGACCTATTATGCAAATTAATTATTCTTCATTTCAAATCAAGGAATGAAATTTGCAATAACATTTTTTGCACAAAGGCACACCGTTGGCTCGCGTGTCCAACAATCTCTCACTAGACCAAAGAGCCATTAATTTACTAATATCTTAAACTAGCACTCATGTTCTAATCATAAGCTATTTAGAAAAATAAATTGGTAAGATGATCAGTCACTCTTTTCCCGAGAGACCATGCCATATCCTTTTATGGTACTTGCATATCCCCTAGTAATAGTGCTACCATCCAATGCGAATGTTACATCTTATGTAGCCAGTGTTCGGTCTTGTTAAAGCAATTATCGTATCTTTAACACTATAATTTAATAATCATTATAACTAGTATATAATTTCAATTATCCTTATCAAAATGACCTTATTCCCGGAAATCTCTATCTCCTAAGACTAAGACGTAGTCTTAAGTCTTATAAGGCCGCTGCAGTTACGACATTTTAGATCACTATCTATAAGGTCTTAAATTTTTTGATGATAAGACTTTGAGATCACTAACTCAAAAAAAAATGTCACATCTTTAAAGTTGTTTTTAGTACTACAAACAAGTGCTTTATCTCCACAGTAGGATTAGTAAAAGTTTACTACTCGCACTGCATGATAGACATCTAGCTTTTGTACACATCTAGCATGCACCAGGCTTCTCATAACTAATGCACAAGGGCAAGCAGTTTTAGCATTCACTTTCTCGACTCTTTGAGGTGTTATCCCTTCAGATAAGTCGGTATTGTATCTTAAGGGAAGGAAGCCTTCCTTGGTATCTTCCAAAAAATGGAACATGTCTAAGGAGTACCACTAATGTAATGATCCTAATACCCTCTTTTATTTGCTTATGAACAACTTTAGAACAAAGATCTAAGAGGTATCCTTGAGATCTTTTATCTCAAGGTATGGAACAACCATATTATAAAAACACTTATTATCATCCTTATATTATTTCAAATGGTTAGGATATTATCCACATTTAGCACGATGAACACAATGGCACTCCCACTAAGCTTCACACGATTAATCAAGATTTTGTATGAAATCATAACATTTATCATTTCATCAAATATGATGTTCGAACTATTAGAAGCTTATTTGAGTCCATAGATGGAGTTCCTTAGCTTGCACACCTTGCATTCCTCATCCATGAAGCCATGGGATACTTCATATGAATATCCTTGGAGAGGTATTCATAAAGGGATGCAATCTTGACTTCCATATTGCAGATGTCATAGTAAAGTTGTGTAGCTGTAGTTAGCAATATTCTGATGGTTTTAAGCATGGTCAGAGAAAATAAAGTCTCACCACAAGTGATGTCTTCTCTTCGTGTGTATCTTGTGGATACGATCCTTGCTTTGAAGGTCTCTACCTTCTAATTATATTCCCTCTTTCTCTTGAAGACCCAATTACACCTAACAGGTTTAACCATTATAGGTGGATCCTCGAGAGTCCATATACAACATTTATATATGAAGTCTATGTTAGACTATATTGCTAACATCCATCTCTCCATGTCATGATCCTTAGAAGCTTCATCATATGAAGTCAAACATTATTAGACATAATTGACACATGAAATCCATACCCTTTAGGTGGTCTCACCATCCTCAAACTAATTTGAAGACATACGAGTGTTTCATCTTTAATTGTCCTTTTAATGTCTGACTCCATGAACTTCATTACCCTTTTAGGATTCATCGAGTTCCTTTACTTCATTTTCGTATTGATTCTCAAGAAAGCCGTCATCTAAGAATCATATCCTTAGAGATGGAATAATTTAAGAATCTCAAGGTCATAAACGATAGGTATCCAATTACATCCTTTATTTTCTTAACGAAGTAGCACTCTCTGTGTCTAGATTCCAACATTATTGCTTTCACAATATGGTTATGAATAAAGTACCTAAATCCTCAAGTGTCTAGCACTATGCTAGGTTCCAAATCATGGCTTATGAGGGTTTTCGAGTTTAGATTTTCATGGAATCTTATTAAGGATATATATTGTATTTTCTACTACACCTATGCCTGGAAACTAAGAGGTAATTATGATAAGAGTCATTATTGATTAAACCATGTCACACATGATCCAATTGTATCTCCCAACAACTCTATTGAGTTAAGGAGTATTAGGGGGAGTGATATAGGAATGATAATCCTATCATCATAAGGTATTCCTTGAATATCTAATAAGTACTTACTACCTAGGTTAGATCAAATTCATTTCATCTTCCTTCGGCTTTGGTTCTAAATCAAAAGGTGAAATATTAGAACATTTCAAAGGTTTCTAAGGTGAAAAAAATAAATCTCATATCACAAATAATCATCGAATGATATCACATATCATTGATGTTTTTTATGATATAGATGATTGAAGAATCTGCATTTCATCATCTTTATTCATTTATCTTATCTTAAAATACCTTATAAAACACATGTAAATATCACTAATTTCATTCTTTTACTAGCTCTGACTTTTATGTAAATATTATATATTTATCACTCTTTTAACCTAAAATAAATAAATAAAGATACAAATGAAAAATAAAGAAAATAAAAGATTGTATATATGTAATAGATACATGCCAATCATACCTCGAGAGAAGATCAAGACTTGACATGATCGACAAGGAAGAAAGTAGAGGGGGATAAGGCCTAATTACCAGAAAAATCCAGAAAACTAACTTGTCACCTATATATATTCATAACCTGTACACTATTGGCTATATTACACATTGTTTCATTATTTTATTCATTACCAAATTCTTTGTAAATAACCAATATTTTCTTCTTGAAATTTGTCAATAAAATTCTTTTGAAAATAATAAAAATAATTTCAATAAAAACTTGTATATTATGTAAATAACAACACTCACCAAAACCCACAATGTACAAACTTGCAAGATCAATATCTATTCCACCCAAACTCCAAATTCATCAAATTCACTTTCATTGTACTTCAAATTAAATTATCTTAAAAATGAAGGTGATTTCATAAAAAATCAGAGTTAAGGTGTTAAATGTGGTCAATTTGGGTATTATTGTATAAAATACCTATATACAATATGTATTTAATTTTTTTTATGCATAATTGTAAATATTGTATTGTACTCATATAAAATACAAATAAAAAAATCACAAAATCAACAAAAATAAAATCAAGTATATATTGTATATATATCACCATGTATATATTGTACATATGCCTATTTAATTAACCTAATAAATTAACTCTTAAAAATTAATTAAAAATATCATTCTGCACGATCTGAGGAATTCCGATCATTATCGACCCCTCTCGACTACGCCAACACGTCAACCATCTCATTCTCCATCTCTTCCACCATTTGAACACCTTTAAATTCTTCCAGATCTGAGGCCTGGTCTGACCTCACCTCACAGGAGATCCCCATCCATCCACTATCATCCACATTCTTGACATAACTTTTTGGCCAGAGGATACCTCCGAGAACGAGCTTCAATTTGCAGATCTCAAAATGCGATAGCATCACTGGAGATAGACCCGAGGGGTTCACCTGTAGTTGAACCTTCTTCAACCCCTAAATCCACTCCTGAATATCTTTGAGCTATGTTCCCCACCGTGATAGAGGAGATTCTCAGGATGCTACATCACCAGTCAGAAGTTCATTAAGGCAGATAACAATTGAGATTTGCTTGATCGAAGTTCGCCGGAGTACAAGCACTTCACATTTCGTCCAGAGCTGCTCAATGCCCTCCAATCAGTAACACCTCCTCAAGAATTTATGGTGGTCATCCAAAAAGTCCCAATCTGAAGGATATAGTTAGATCCTCAAGCGCATCACAGAAGCGTGAGCAACGTATCGAATACGACGAGGAACGACTAATCTCACTAGTTGTTCTATGCAACGGAATTTAAAAAATTTTCATGCGACGAAACCACATGATCCAAGAACACTTCTCATATCATTTCCTATAAACCACTAACAATTAAAAGGATTACCTCTTGAAGAGTGGTTGCGATCGAATCTATAAACGAAGAGACCTCCTGTCTCATGTCCGATCCAACGGAGGAGACGCTTGCGAGCGCGGGGATGAATCGCATGTTTCTCGCAATCTATGTTGATGATCAAAGTGGCAGATCTCCTGATCTCGACACACGAGATCCGATGCCTTCTTCACGAGCGAGGTGCACCGAAGGAGACGGAGATCCACGAACAAACGATCGGGCAACATAACGACGACGCTGCGGCGATGGAGACTCTCTCTAGGGCATCCATGGTGGACGGCCATGAGAGGAAGAGAGAGGGATGAACTGTAGAGAGAAAGAGAGAGAGAGAGATGTGCTTCAATAGAATAGCCCTTGAGAGCATGGTATGCCTCTCTATTTATAGGGTTTTGGGATCCATGGATCTCAATCCATGGGACATATAAAATCAATGGATGAGATTGATTTATGTCTGATCCAATGGTCAAGATTGTTGTTGGTAAAAACCAACAGCTAATAATCTAATTTAAATCAAATATATTTGACACATCAAATATAATGCAATCCTAAATTAGATCAAGCAATTAAGGAGAGATTAGCATGGAGATCACTCCCCATAAGGAAAGAGGGGGACAACTACCACATTCCTTGTGGGAATGTGTAGCCGTCCACCATCTCCTTATGGTGGAGGCAATCTCATGAAATATCATGAGATTGCATATCTCCATGGATTTCTCCCATAATCTCCAACAACTTTTGTTGTGATTTATTCTTCAAAAATCATTCATAATTAATTTTGAGAATATTGCAATCATGCCATTGGAAAATAATGAATCACATTCACAACCCAAAACAAAATATAATTTACATTTTCAATTAATTACACAATGTGTATCCAATACACATCAATAATTAATTAACTAATATTAATTATAATTATCTCTCTCTAATACATTATAAATCACATTTATAATATATTATGAATAATATGGATAGTGCTATCCACATTATTCATATCCATGATAATTGAATCACATTTAATCATCTTGGATCTCTATTCTCACGCGCACAAATAATATGAATCACATTCACATTATTCACATCTTTGATAATAAAATCATATTTAATTATCTAAGATAACTCTCCTTATAATATGTATCAAATTCATATTATTCATGATAATTATATCACATTTAATTATCCATTTTCTCAATGCTCAGATACATATATCAACAATAGAATTATCCATGAACTCTTTCAAGGATAACGCGCTTTCTCCGCGGATACTTGGAGATAAGGATATGGCGATTGTATTGTTCCACGTATAGCGACTTGGACATTGAGATCACATCTCAAATCCAGATCTCGGGCCCCCCATAGATGCTTGATTAAATCAAGACTGCAAATCTAATCTTCTCATTGAATCTGAATCACATTTAGATCAATGTCGAATATTTGGACTAAGATCAGATTACTTCTCTATTGAGAGGAGTCACTAAAATCCAGACCCGTTTCATCACTCCCTAGGAATAGAAGCATCATGGTTATACAATCGTTTATGATCACATCACCCTCAGGTATTCCCAATACATGTACATCCTGCATACTGGAAGACCCAGAATACTCCTGAAGTATAAGATCAATTTTACACTGCCTACTTCATGGTTTTATCATTAGGTTTCTCATTCGATCATTGGGAGTCGGTATAGAACGTATACTTTCCAAAAGAATATATCATACCCATGTCTTGATCACATACTTTCCAAAAGTATATATATCAAACCTACAAATTCTGTCAAGCTTCCAAAGCGAGACGACCGTGCACGGAATTTGATTCGTCCCAATATCTCATGAGTGAGCTCATGTCTTCTAGTTCAGTAATGAACCTGTATGATCCCTTTGAGAAATCGTATTACTCATATGCCCTTATATGCAAACCAGCGCGCTGGTGTATAGACCTTGATTAGGTCATCAACCTATTGGTCTGCCAAATGTACACACTCAGACATATAGTAATACATCTGTCTCCAGTCAGAGGATGCGTGCCTATATCATGAAAACATACGACATAGGACTTTGGTTATCTCGATCTCGTTAAGTCAACTCTTTGACCTAACTTATCTAACACCTCCGAATCTCTATTCCTATGTAGAGGACCTGCATCAAGAGGTCAATTAGATATCAGCCTTTAGAGAAAGGATTGCCATCTCCTTCTCAGGCTGGGGATCATTTCTTAATAATCATTTGGCGGTGCTCGATGAGTCCTCTATGTAACTCTTTAGATATTCATCCAAGCACCAGCCTCTATGATTCAATACTTGAATCAACAGTTGTATGATCATCAAGATGTCCATGGTACATATCCCTAATTGTACTAAGGGACCTATTATGCAAATTATTTATTCTTCATTTTAGATTAGGGAATGATATTCACAATAACATTATTGCATAATGGCTCGCAGTGGGATCGCATGTCCAACAATCTCCCACTAGCCCAAAGAGGCATTAATGGACTAATCATTTAAACCCACACTCATGTGATAATCATAGGCTATTTAGAAAATAACTAGGTAAGCTGATCAGTCACTCTGTTCCCAAAAGACTATGCCAAGTCCTTTTACGGCACTTGCATATCCCCTAGTAATAGTGCTCGCATCCAATGCGAATGTTGCATCTTATGCAACCAATACTCAATTTTGTTATAGTGTCTTTGACACTATAGCTCGATAATTATTATAACCAGTATGCCAATAATACTTATCAGAATACCTTTATTCCTAGAGATCTCTATGTCCTAAGGTATCTACAGTTAAGACCCTTATAGATCACTATCTACAAGGTCTTAAACTTTTGAAGATAAGACTTTGAGATCACTATCTCTAAGTTTCATCATCTTTGAAAATATTGTTATTACTGCAATCAAGTGTTTTATCTCATAGTATGATTAGTAACAGATTACTACTCCCACTGCATGGCAGACATCTAGCTCTTTTGCACATCTAGCATACACTCAGCTTCTCGTAACTAATGCACAAGTGCAAGCAGTTGTAGCATTCACTTCCTCAACTCTCTGAGTTGCTATCCCTTTAGATAGGTCACTACCATATATTAAGGGAAGGAAGCCTTTCTTGGAATTTTCCAGAAAATGGAACAAGTCCAAGGTGTACTACTAATGTGACGGTCCCAATACTCTCTTCTCTTTACTTGTGAACGACTTCAGAACTAAGATCTAAGAGGTATCCTTGAGATCATATCTCTAGGTATGGAATGACCAAATTATAAAACACTTATTATTATCCTTATATTATTCTAAATTATTAGAATATTATGTACATTTAGCACGATGAACACAATGACACTCCCACTAAGCTTCACATGGTTCATCAATATTTTATCTGAAATCATAACATTTATAATTTCATCAAATCTTATGTTCCAACTACAAGAAGCTTATTTGAGTCCAAAGATGGAGTTCTTTAGCTTGCACACCTTGCTTCCTCGACCATGAAGCCCTGGGGTTACTTTATGTGAATATCCTCAGAGAGGTATTCATAGAGGAATGCAATCTTGACTCACATCATGAAGATGTCATAGTCAAGTTGTGTAGCTATAGTTAGCAATATTCTGATGGGTTAAAGCAAGGTCACTGGAGAGCAAGTCTTATCGCAAGCGATGTCTTCTCTTCGGTGTGTAGCTCATGGCTACGAACCGTGCTTTGAAGGTCTCTACCTTCTCATCAGGTCCCATCATCCTCTTGAAGATCCATTTACACCATAATGGGTCTTACCCATATAGTTGGATCCTCGAGGGTCTACATACAACATTTATATATGATGTCTACTTTAGAATTTATTGCTAACATCCATCTTTCCATGATATGATCTTCAGAAGCATCATCACATGAAGTTAGATCATTGTCAGATTCAACTGACACATAGAATCCATACTCAAGATTATTTGAAGAGGTATTAATGTTTCATCTTCAATTGTCTATTTAATTTCCGATTTCAAGAGCCGCATTATCTTCTCAAGATTAAATGTGTTCCTTTACTTCATTTTCATCTTGATTCTTAAGAGAGTCATCCTCTAAGAATCATATTCTCAGAGATGAGATCCTTTAAGAATCTCAAGGTCATAAAGTAGGTATCCAATACCATCCTTTATTTTCCTAATGAAGTAGCACTCTCTGGTGCTAGATTCCAGCTTAATTACATGGAACCTTATTAAGGATATATAATGTAGTCTCTACCACACATACATACCTGGAAACTAAGAGATAATTATGCTAAGATTAATTATTTATTAAATCATGTCACACATGATCAATTGTATCTCCCTACAACTCTATTGAGTTAAGATTCATTAGGAGGATTGAGATAGGAATGATATTCACATCTCCATAAGGTATTACTTAAACTCATCTAATAGGTACAAATTACCTTGGTTTGATCAAATTCATTTCATCTTCCTTCAATCTTTGGTTCTAAACCAAAATTAAGAAATCTTTGAACATTTCAAAGGTTTCTTAGGTGAAGAGAAGAAATTTCATATCATACATAATCATCAATAGATATGACATATCCATATAGTTTACTATGATAGAGATAATTCACATACATCAAAATGTATGAGATCCCGAATACCTTGACATCTTCCACCTTTCCCAAAGAAAGGTGTATTGGACATTTTTCTTTGAATACAATATTCATAAGTATGCAAGTTTTTGAAAGTTTAGACATTCTAAAGTTTCATCTCTTACTTGTCTATTTATCTCATCAACAGACATATGTCCAAAACATGATGCCAGATCATTGTCAAAGGATCTTTATCCTCCTATTGATCTTTAAAGGTTTAATTTTCAGTATTAGAAATCTTAATGAACCATTCATTAATTTTCTAATTTAGCGGAGTCCACTAGATGTTAGATTACTATCAGAAATATATCCATCATAACTCTCTATGATATGTTTATTCCAGAATTCATGTTTATTTCCAACCTTTAGAATTAAACTATGAGTGTATTCTAATATCCAGGTCACAGAGACATTCTCTAAGACTAAGGGCTCCCATTCAAAATATGAAGTCTATTGATTCAATGTAAATTGTTGCAACAATTGCATCACTTCCAACATGGATGACCATTAAACCTTAAGATCAAATTTCTAATATTCTACTACATATGCAACCAATTGCAAGTGTCATTAGAAGATTGAGATACAATTATTAGACTTTATCTTATCAAATAAGTAAGACAATACCAATGATTATATGTAGATTAATCTGATGTACTATCTGGTTCCTTCTCTAAGGATTCTAGATAGATTTGATAGTCATACTATCAACACATCAACTTATTGTAGTACTGGCTTTCATCCAACTCTTTGGATGTCATATGGAAGTCACAGAAGTATAGTCAACTCTTTGACTATACTTCTTACTTGGGTCCAACCCATGCTTTCACTGCGCTCCCTTTATCTATAAGCAACCATTGCTCAAGACAAAGGATCTCTTATGTTAAAATAAAAAATTTCAATATAAAAGTATTTCAACATTTATACATGTTTCATTCAATTCATACAATATGCATATTATGAAGCTTCATAAATGACTAGAGTATAGATAGTAGAATGATGACACTCATCGTATCTACATCGATTTAAACTCTTAAAACTTAGGTTCAGGTAGGTACTCAAACAATTTGAATACATCATCTCCTATAGAGCCACCATTCTATATAATGTAGAGAACTATGTCATTCATTATTATATGTCGAGAGCTCATATGCAGGCCAGAACATCTTCTTAGATTTTATAAGGATTATTTGTTAATTACGATCATTATCGACATGTCACTTCAAAAGTACATTCGATGAGATTAAGACTTACAGAGACATACAAACCCTAGGATTTTAGTCCTATTGTCTATTTAATTATCATTCCTCATTATTACACGGAAACTTGCACATTGTAACCACATACATTATGTGTCCAATTGTAAGTACAATATCTGGATCATGGGTCCAATCCATGATATTCTACTCGTTATTACTGAGTATAACATTGAGTGGGATTAAAGATGTATTATCTGAAATAAGAAATTTGCATAAACATATATAAATTTATAATTTAGTTTGATTTAGGAATTTTGATATCAAAGTTGTCTTGCCATGTCAACAATGAAAGTTCATTCCCTTAATCACTTTTAATGCAAGAGATATACTTACCATTATATCTCAAGAAAGATCTAAGATCTCCTTCCTTATCATTGTTACATCCCAATAATATGAGAACCTGTAACTAGGATAAAAAGAAGCGGGAACACATTCCGCCTTGCAAGTCCAAATTGCATCTCCCAATTCGGTCTTTAACAACCGGGCCCACCACCCCTAAGGTGATGTTGACCCGTCATTAATTGAACCAACCGTCAACAGGAATACAACTCGCTATGCGCAATGCAATATCGCCCCAATAATATGAGGACCCGATATTGGGGTCACTACGCATACGTCCGTACTCTTTCGAGAAGAGACTAGCCCGATCCAAATGGATCGTATGGAGGAGTTGTCACTTCGGACATGCGTCTCCTGCATACAATATCTGGCGATGGAACCCTTCGACTTGACAAGAGACCATAAATGTCACTTATGTGATCCTCCGCCTCATATTCAAATTTCAATTAATTATCATGAATCATATTCACATAATTAATTCTTCCAAGGGAAATACACATCTATTCATAATAGAGTATTTATAATTTGGATATAATTAACTTAATCATATTAAATTAATTATCAATCCAATTCAATCAACAAACTTGATTTTTCTTGAATATATGGTATTATCTCAAAATACGTATTAATTCGAATTTTAATAATTAGAAAAATACATCATGATCTCTCAGGCATCATTCATTACCTACCCGCTATCATGGCCAGTACCGGCGGGAGTGGGACGGACCGCATCCAGTGCAACCCGCTACCCCAGCGATCCCCGACTAGACACCATATCTGCCTCGGGAGAAATAATGTCGAGTCAATCAATTTGTACTTGAGATGATCATCAGTTCTTCAACCGAAATTATACCATATAGTAATAATCAAAACATTTTTTATTATAAGGAAATTTGCTAGACAAATTCCCAATCCTATTCAAGCAAGGGGTTTGATGATTATGTTTTCAATTATGATCTAGATTAAATCTAATCAATTTATTGGTTGAGGTCAAGTCAATTAAGGAAATAATCATCATTCAATATTTCTCAAATATTTTCCATAATTATTTCATGAAATTAACAATTAATTTCACTAATTGACAATCACATGGTTCTTGATTAGGACTGTAATTTCAGCCTGGAATCCTACTTACTAAAATTAACATATCTCAATCAATTTAAATCCAAATTAGACAAAATCAATTTTCAAAGATTGCTAATTTGATTTAAGACAGAACCTAAGTGATAGTTCACGCATTCTGAGGCGGATCAAAACAGTAATCAACTCATTAATCATGTTAAGATTCGCAGTTCCCGCAACAGTGAACACATGTTTATTAAAACAACCATATCTCAAGCAAACGAAATCCAAATTACGTAAACTCAGATCCTATGATTTCCTTATTTAATGGGGAACAAAATCCAAGTTTTATTTTCTTGTTTAAATAATTTAAACAGGGCCTAAAATAATCACTAAAGAGAGATGCGAAAATGAAATGCGATAAAACTTTCGCAACCCTAACGAACCCAAGTCGTCCTAGCTTTACGGATCGTATCCAAAACCTTCGACCTAAGGCTCTGATACCACTTGAAGGATATGATTAGATCCTCAAGCACATCACGGAAGCGTGAGCGACGTATCGAATACGATGAGGAACGACTAGTTGCACTTGTTGTTCTATGCAGCGGAATTTAGAAAATTTTCATGCGACAAAACCACATGATCCAAGAACACTTCTCGGATCATTTTGTCTAAACCACAAACAAGTAATAGGATTACCTCTTGAAGCGTGGTTGCGATCGAATCTCTAAATGAAGAGACCTCTTATCTCAAGTCCGATCCGACGGAGGAGACGCTTGCGAGCGCAGGGATGAATTGAGTGTTTCTCGCAATCCATGTTGATGATCCAAGCGGCGGATCTCCTGATCTCGACACACGAGATCCGACGTCTTCTTCATGAGCGAGGTGCACCGAAGGAGATGGAGATCCATGAGCAAACGATCGGGCAGCAGAACGACGACGCTGCGGCGATGGAGACTCTCTCTAGGGTATCCATGGTGGACGACCATGTGGGGAAGAGAGAGGACTGACGTGTAGAGAGAAAGAGAGTGTGCTTCAATAGCATAGCTCCTGAGAGCATGGTATGCCTCTCTATTTATAGAGTTTTGGGATCCATGTATTTGATTCCATGGGACATATAAAATCAATGGATGAGATTGATTTATGTCTAATCCACTGGTCAAGATTGTCATTGGTAAAAACCAACAACTAATAATCTAATTTAAATCAAATATATTTGACACACCATATATAATTCAATCCTAAATTAGATCAAGCAATTAAGGAGAGATTAACATGGAGATCACTCCCCATAAGGAAAGGGGGGGACGGCTACCACATTCCTTGTGGGAATGTGTAGCCGTCCACCATCTCCTTATGGTGGAGGCAATCTCATGCAATATCATGAGATTGCATATCTCCATGGATTTCTCCCATAATCTCGAACAACTTTTGTTGTGATTTATTCTTCAAAAATAATTCATAATTAATTTTGAGAATATTGCAGTCTTACCATTGGAAAATTGCGAATCACATTCACAACCCAAAGCAAAATATAATTTACAATTTCAATTAATTACACAATGTGTATCCAATACACATCAATAATTAATTAAAAATATAAATTATAATTAGCTCTCTCTAATACATTATAAGTCATATTTATAATATATTGTGAATAATATGGACAGTGCTATCCACATTATTCACATCCATGATAATTAAATCACATTTAATCATCTTGTATCTCAATTCTCACGTGTACAAATAATATGAATCACATTCACATTATTCACATCTTTGATAATAAAATCATATTCAATTATCTAATATAACTCTCCTTATAATATGAATCAAATTCATATTATTCATGATAATTAAATCACATTTAATTATCCATTTTCTCAATGCTCGTATACATATATCAACAATAGAATTATCCATGAACTCTTTCAAGGATAATACGCTTTCTCCGCGGATACTTGGAGATAAGGAAAGGGCGATTATATTAATCCACATATAGTGACTTGGACATTGAGATCACATCTCAAATCCATATCTCTAGCCTCCCATAGATGCTTGATTAAATCAAGACCGCAAATCTAATCTTTTCATTGAATCTGAATCACATTCAGATCAATGTCCAATATTTGGGCTAAGATCAGATTACTTCTCTACTGAGAGGAGTCCCTAAAATTCAGACCCATTTCATCACTCCCTAGGAATGGAAGCATCATGGTTTTACAATTTTTTATGATCACATAACCCTCAGGTATTCCCAATACATGTACATCTTGTATACTGGAAGGCTCAGAATAAACCTGAAGTATAAGATCAATTTTACACTGTCTACTTCAGAGTTTTATCATTAAGTTTCTCGTTCGATCATTGGGAGTCAATATAGGTCGTATACTTTCCAAAAGCATATATCATACCTAGGTCGTGATCACACACTTCCCAAAGGTATATATCAAACCTACAAATTCAGTGAAGCTTCCAAAGCGAGACGACCGTGCACAGAATTTGATTCTTCCCAACATCTCATGAGTGAGATCGTCTTCCGGTTTAGTAATGAACCTGTATGATCCCTTTGAGAGATCGTATTACTCATATGCGCTTATATGCACACCGGCGTGCCGGTGTCTAGACCTTGATTAGGTCATCAACCTATTGGTCTGCCAAATGTACATACTCAAACATATTGTAACACATCTGTCTCAGGTCAGAGGTTGCGTGCCTATATCATGACAGCATACGACATAGGACTTTGGTTATCTCGATCTTGTTAAGTCAACTCTTTGACCTAGCTTATGTAACACCTCCGAATCTCTATTCCTATGCAGAGGACTGACGAACCGCAAAATCGGCCCTTTAATAATGCGTTTTTAGCACATGGAAATGTCATCGTAGCCGGGCCGATTCGGGTCGTCAAAAGATCACCTCGTTTAGATATATGCCATAATGAATCGAAACGAGGTGATCGTAAAATTATTTTTTACTTGGTAAGATACCAAGGTCGAACTCAGGGACACGAGCCTCTCTCGTATTTATCGGACTTAAGTTTGTTTAATCAAGTGTTGAAATAAAAGTATATAGGTCAAATCATGCAAAGACACATTACAAGACAATGCATTAAAATAAACATGCATTTTTTTTATCAATTTTTATAAAGCAAATGAATGGACATGCAAAGCAAATGTTATGCCCAATAAAAATCACTTGAACCATAGCAAAAAAAATTCAAGTCAAACTGAGTCAGTATTAAGAAGCCTTCTACTCTTATTAAGCAAGTGGGCATGATAAATAAAGCGATCAAGACACTTAGATAATAAAATAATACATCACAGTTCATAGTATCAAATCTGAAATTTAATCATGCCATAATGTAGAGGACGAGAAGAGCTTCAAAACGAAACTGAAATTAACTCGATTGGAGCTATGTAGCTCAAGATATTCAAGTTTAAAGATAAGGGCATAAATGAAAGAAAACATGAAAATAAAATTGCATACAAGCCCCTGGGAGGGACTAAAAAGTAAATAGACAAAGTAGCGGGGCCTTCCCTGAAATTTGACCATGCGCACAGGGGTATATTTGCAATTTGGAAAACCCGCGAGGGTTTCAATGTAATTTACCCACTGTGCGCCTGATCTGCACGTGAAGGAGGACCTGAATGCAAATTGGAGAAGACGGCGGGGGCTCCCTGCAATTTGCCCAGAAGGCACGCGCCAGGCACGCGCCCTCTAGGCTCGGGATGGCTGGGAGGCTCGGCGTTGCTTCGGGTAGGTTCGGGGTCCACTGCAGGCTCGGAGAAGGCACGGACGTCCTAGGTCTGGAGGCTCGGACACTCAGGCTCGGTGACGCTCTGGTTCTGACGCGTGGCCGGCTGGAGTCCCTCCGATCGTGACGATCGGGCGGCTGCTATGCGATCCTGGAGTGACGACGTGGCGGAATAAGAACCGTTGGATCGGGTGGATCCAACGGTTGATGAACTCGATGGCGTGGCTTCGTCATGGCCGTTGGATGATCGCCGCAAGAGGACCATCCAACGGCAGCTGCGCCTCGTCCTCTTCCTTCAGCTGGTGGTGGATTTGGACCTCCGGCGATGTAGCTCTGTCTCCGCCTCTCTCTCCAGGACGCTGTGAGCCTCCCTCGAGCTCACGGAAAGATCGTCGAGGAAGCTGTGAGCTCGAGGGATGCGTCGGTCATCCGGGTTAGGGTCGCCGGAGCTCAAAGTTTGCAGGTTGATGCGATGAAGTATGCTCCGGCGAAGCTCCAACCATTGGCGTATAGGGCACCTGCAGGGTTAGTAAATAGCCGAAGCGACGATAGGGTGCGTGGGTGAGTGAGTGGAAGCTCATGCGGGCGATGAGAGTGAGGAGCTCGAAGCTCCTCCGCCGTGAGGGCGGAGGAGGTGGGTCGAAAGTGACGGGAGGTATGGAAGAAGGAAGGAAGCGAACGGAGGGGTGCGCGAGGACGGGGGAGATGAGGCGAAGTTAATGGGATGATCCATGGAATGAGGGGATGGCCGGAGAGGCCTGAT
This sequence comes from Ottelia alismoides, assembly GCA_037367405.1. Taxonomy (NCBI): domain Eukaryota; kingdom Viridiplantae; phylum Streptophyta; class Magnoliopsida; order Alismatales; family Hydrocharitaceae; genus Ottelia; species Ottelia alismoides. The sequence continues at coordinate 839,470 of JAZKJV010003126.1, forward strand.
TAAATAAAAGAAATCGAAAGAAAATACAAGGGAGGAAGGAGAGAAGCTTACCGGAGATTGGCGGAGCGGAGGCTTGGGCTGGACGTCGGGATCGACGCCCGGGTCTTCGCTGAACATGGCTAGCCATCCCATGCAGCTCGAGCGGTCGCGGAGCGCCGCAGCTCCGCCGAGAACGGCGAAGGGTCATCACCGGAGAGGGAGGTCGTCATCGCTCAATCCCCGCGCCCCTCTCTGTCACGGAGAGGCGGAGGGGGCAAGGGAAGCGGGCCACGTGGCTCACCCAGATTGGGCCACGTGGCCCAATCAGATTATTGCAAGAGTATTTTTGATTTTTGAGGGCTTATTTGGTCGAATTTGAGAAAACTCAAAACATGAAAGTTGTAGATCTTGACGAGATCTACAAGTTTCATGTTGACCAAAACTCGAAAAGAGATCAAACGAAGACACGAAATATTTTTGAGGGTATTTTTGAGTCTAAAAATACCATGAATTTTTGTTTTGCCATTTTTTTGTGGTTTTTAATTTATTAAGGACTCTGTTAATTATTAGACAATAACAGGGATTTATTGACAAAACATTAAGCAAGGGGGTTAATTATCATAAATAAAGATGATGAAACTGAGGTTCATCACCCCCCTATACTTAAACTATGCTCGTCCTCGAGCATCAAAAAGAATGACTAAGTTGGATTAACCCCCTTGTGCATGTGAATACAGGATCCAATCTGATCAAGTCAACTCAGCTTCAGAGATCCAAAATTTTAGAGTTCAACCCAGCCTTAATCGAGAGGCTTCCAATTCCTCTATTTCTCTAGACTCTCTCTGATGTACATATAAACTAAAGGATATGAGTTTAGTGTTGACTGCAATTTCGAGAGTAGAGTCAATTCTTCACCCAAAATCTTGGTCCGAGAAAATCTCCTAAGGACCCAATCCTCAGCTCTAGGGAATAAATCAAATCTTGCATTCAGTCCACCGTCTCTTTAGTTGTCAGACTTAGAAAATGTGGATGGCAGGCCAGAAATGAAGGGCATAGGATTGTGTCAATTCTTCTCTCCCTCTCATTGGAACAAGGATTCTCTCTAGTGCCTTTTACTTAACACATTTTTTTTTGGTGTTGATCAGTGCGTCTGTCAAGAGAAGTTGGAGCCGTCTGCACTTGTTTTCCTGGGAGTACACCGGGGTGTGTCTCTTTTGAGTACCTATCGTACCTTCGACACCCAGACTTGTAGCATTTACGATGCAGAGCCCTTTTTTGGTGCAAGCCCGACTCCTGGTCCTAATAGCGGTGGTCCAAGTGGACACTTTGAAAAGTTTGGGAGCGCTCGCCTTTGGTGGAAGCTCTTTGATATTTGACTTTGGTGGAATGAGAGCTTTTATTTGAATTTGTATAATTGGTGGCTAGCTCCACTGCTTTTACCAAGAGTTGGCGCACACTGATCAACATTTTTTTTTATTTATTTTTCACACCCAGGCACTTAGGTTAATGTCAAGAAATTAGTATAAGAATCAAGTTCTCATACTGGCTAATATTGCTGACACTCAGGTTTCCTGAAGCCTCCAAAGATTTTATCCCATCCTCGAGCATCATTAGATCAAATCCAAATTTGACTTCCTCATCCCAATCCCTCAGGTGAAAAATCAACTCATCTCATCAAAAACCGCAGTCGTGTATGTGATGTGCTGATCATATTCTTTATGTCTGAGACTAAGCATGGAATATAGCATGCAAATCTAGAAACTTAGGGGAATGTGGATGATTAAGTCTAAGACCCTGATGGCTAAGGCTGGTTAACCTAAAAATCTCAAATACTTCTAAAAGCTAAGTCTTCTTGACCAAATCAGATCCCGGGTGAAAGTGAAAATGTAGAGGACTAATCCAACTTCTTCATTCAAAAACAAGACACTTTTTTTTTAAGACTTCAAGAGATATTAGAACTTCCTAAGCTCAATTGAGCACCCGCGGTTCAGCCAGTATGGATGTAAGTACAGGCCGAAGCCCGTTGCTTGAGGACGGGGCCTTGCGCGATGTCCTCTAAACCATCCAATCTGCTAAGGGCGAACCCTCACTGAACGCGGCTTTCTTAATTGGGCTTAGTTAGTCATTAATAGCTCCTAAAGGTTTTTAGGGGTTTTTCTCATTTTTTTATGGATTTTAATAAAGTTAAAACACAAGTTAGACTCAATCTTTCTTGAAAAGAGACGGCGATTTTTCAAAACCCGTGTCACACAAAATAAAAATTTTCAAAACATTTTCAAAAATCATTTTTGAAAATATTTCTATAAAATAGTGTAACATAATATCGAAAAACCGCGAAAATCCTTTGAGTTTTCTTAGTCCAATGAATTTTACCTTAGCCAAAAAGTTTTTAATTTTTCAAATTTTTCAGATTATAGCTAAAGTAAATATACGGTATATACGGTATACCCCCCTATACTTAAACTTTGCTATGTCCTCATAGCACTAAATGTTACAAGTACATAGGTCCATTTAAATATAGAAGAATATACGGGACTAAGAGGGGCTCCCCCTATACTTAGGTTAGAAATAACCTAAGTATAAAGGCAAGAAAAGATGAGTAGAGAAATCACGGGGACTTGGGTCCCCCCTACACTTAGGCTGAGATTAGCCTAAGTATAAAGATGGAATTTGATGTCGGGAGGGACCCAAGGTGAACGAAGAAGGGGATGGATATACAAGTGAGCGGCTGAATCTTCGGAGATGAAATGGAGTGTCTTTGGATTGTGTAGCAAACATGGCTCAATTCAAACAAGCAAACCCATAGTTTCACCAACTCACACATGAAACCAACCAAGGTTGGTTAATTATCTTGTCCATTTTATTGGTGATAAAACATTAAATATTTACGCGAAGAAAATGTGAATCAAGGCATATGCGCGGGTGTTGCTCTCCCAAAACCGAATTTTTACTCCATTTTTGGTTGACTTGCAATTAACAGTCCCAATTTTATTTTAGGTTTTCACTGAATTATGATTAACACATCAATCAGAAAATCATCGTCTACCACTCATTCCATTTTTCATTTATCCTAGGTGATCAATCTAGAAAAATGAAAGCCGAGAAAAAACATGTATACGATGAAGAAAAACGCGATCTAGGCTAAGCAAGAAATCATGCAGTGATTTGACGATTAAAGCCGCGAAAAATCTGGACCGTTTTGAAAACCAAATCCAACATGTATGCAAGTCGAAAAAGCCGCACCTAATCATGCATCTATTAGCGGTGATTAATCTTCATGAATTTTAGCTAAGTGATACGAGATTATGTGCGTCTTCATTTAAAGTGTGTCCTAACCTACGATCAAGCACAAGAAAATATGAAAATTGAGCTCGGAGAGCCGTGTGCCTAAGTCCTAGGTCGACACTCAAGTGGGGACGATCCCCACACAACCACATTCGTCCGATTACAATCGCGAGTCTTCGATCGAAGACCGCTGTAAAAGACGAGTTTATTAAAATAAAATTCAATAACAATGCGAGACTTTTTTTTTTCTTTTCTTCCTCCTTTGCTCCAAGCATGCTCCTGCGGCTCCTTGCAGCGGGGAACGTCCTGCTCCTCGCCTCCTTGATCCATCAAGGGCCCTGCCACAGAAACAATCGTTAGATATCAAATAAGGAAGAAAAATTTATATGCAAAATATATGGTTAACTGACCTATAAAAAGGAACACTAATTTAAACACACGAAAATCCAAAAAATGAAAGAAATGAGCCGTGTCCCCGGCAACGGCGCCATTTGACGAACCGAAAAATCGGCCCTCTAATAATGCGTTTTTAGCACATGTAATCATCATCGTAGCTGGGCCGATTCGGGTCGTCAAAAGATCACCTCGTTTAGATATATGCCATAATGAATCGAAACGAGGTGATCGTAAAATTATTTTTACTTGGTAAGATACCAAGGTCGAACTCAGGGACACGAGCCTCTCTCGTATTTATCGGACTTAAGTTTGTTTAATCAAGTGTTGAAATAAAAGTATATAGGTCAAATCATGCAAAGACACATTACAAGACAATGCATTAAAATAAACATGCATTTTTTTATCAATTTTTATAAAGCAAATGAATGGACATGCAAAGCAAATGTTATGCCCAATAAAAATCACTTGAACCATAGCAAAAAAAATGCAAGTCAAACTGAGTCAGTATTAAGAAGCCTTCTACTCTTATTAAGCAAGTGGGCATGATAAATAAAGCGATCAAGACACTTAGATAATAAAATAATACATCACAGTTCATAGTATCAAATCTGAAATTTAATCATGCCATAATGTAGAGGACGAGAAGAGCTTCAAAACGAAACTGAAATTAACTCGATTGGAGCTATGTAGCTCAAGATATTCAAGTTCAAAGATAAGGGCATAAATGAAAGAAAACATGAAAATAAAATTGCATACAGGCCCCTGGGAGGTACTAAAAAGTAAATAGACAAAGTAGCGGGGCCTTCCCTGAAATTTGACCATGCGCACAGGGGTATATTTGCAATTTGGAAAACCCGTGAGGGTTTCAATGTAATTTACCCACTGTGCGCCTGATCTGCACGTGAAGGAGGACCTGAATGCAAATTGGAGAAGACGGCGGGGGCTCCCTGCAATTTGCCCAGAAGGCACGCGCCAGGCACGCGCCCTCTAGGCTCGGGATGGCTGGGAGGCTCGACGTTGCTTCGGGTAGGTTCGGGGTCCACTGCAGGCTCGGAGAAGGCACGGACGTCCCAGGTCTGGAGGCTCGGACACTCAGGCTCGGTGACGCTCTGGTTCTGACGCGTGGCCGGCTGGAGTCCCTCCGATCGTGACGATCGGGCGGCTGCTATGCGATCCTGGAGTGACGACGTGGCGGAATAAGAACCGTTGGATCGGGTGGATCCAACGGTTGATGAACTCGATGGCGTGGCTTCGTCATGGCCGTTGGATGATCGCCGCAAGAGGACCATCCAACGGCAGCTGCGCCTCGTCCTCTTCCTTCAGCTGGTGGCGGATTTGGACCTCCGGCGATGTAGCTCTGTCTCCGCCTCTCTCTCCAGGGCGCTGTGAGCCTCCCTCGAGCTCACGGAAAGATCGTCGAGGAAGCTGTGAGCTCGAGGGATGTGTCGGTCATCCGGGTTAGGGTCGCCGGAGCTCGAAGTTTGCAGGCTGATGCGATGAAGTATGCTCCGGCGAAGCTCCAGCCATTGGCGTATAGGGCACCTGCAGGGTTAGTAAATAGCCGAAGCGACGATAGGGTGCGTGGGTGAGTGAGTGGAAGCTCATGCGGGCGATGAGAGTGAGGAGCTCGAAGCTCCTCCGCCGTGAGGGCGGAGGAGGTGGGTTGAAGGTGACGGGAGGTATGGAAGAAGGAAGGAAGCGAACGGAGGGGTGCGCGAGGACGGGGGAGATGAGGCGAAGTTAATGGGATGATCCATGGAATGAGGGGATGGCCGGAGAGGCCTGATTAAATAAAAGAAATCGAAAGAAAATACAAGGGAGGAAGGAGAGAAGCTTACCGGAGATTGGCGGAGCGGAGGCTTGGGCTGGACGTCGGGATCGACGCCCGGGTCTTCGCTGAACATGGCTAGCCATCCCATGCAGCTCGAGCGGTCGCGGAGCGCCGCAGCTCCGCCGAGAACGGCGGAGGGTCATCACCGGAGAGGGAGGTCGTCATCGCTCAATCCCCGCGCCCCTCTCTGTCACAGAGAGGCGGAGGGGGCAAGGGAAGCGGGCCACGTGGCTCACCCAGATTGGGCCACGTGGCCCTATCAGATTATTGCAAGAGTATTTTTGATTTTTGAGGGCTTATTTGGTCGAATTTGAGAAAACTCAAAACATGAAAGTTGTAGATCTTGACGAGATCTACAAGTTTCATGTTGACCAAAACTCGAAAAGAGATCAAACGAAGACACGAAATATTTTTGAGGGTATTTTTGAGTCTAAAAATACCATGAATTTTTGTTTTGCCATTTTTTTGTGGTTTTTAATTTATTAAGGACTATGTTAATTATTAGATAATAACAGGGATTTATTGACAAAACATTAAGCAAGGGGGTTAATTATCATAAATAAAGATGATGAAACTGAGGTTCATCAAGGACCTACATCAAGACGCCAGTTAGATATCATCCTTTAGAGAAAGGATTGCCATCTCCTTCTCAGGCTAGAGATAATCTCTTAATAATCATTGGACGGTGCTCGATGAGTCCTCATTCTAACTCTTTAGATATTCATCCAAGCACCAGCCTCTTTGATTTAATACTTGAATCAACAGCTGTATGATCATCAAGATGGCCATGGTACATAACCCTAATTGTACTAAGGGACCTATTATGCAAATTATTTATTCTTTATTTCAGATCAGGGAATGATATTCGCGATAACATTTATTACATAATGGCTTGCCGTGGGCTCGCAAGGACACGTTCCATCTTGTCTTCATTTGAACACTTGCACCTTATATCCTGCCTTTTAAATTATTTGCATTTCAATCCCGTTTGAACTACAACACATGCTTGATCCATGAATTATGAAAAATTACAGTAAAAATATTGTATTTTTGAGATATTGTGTGGATCCTAAAACTATTTGAATTACATTCGAGTCCAATCCAGTGAGGCACACATGTCAGTGCTCTTGTTTTATTGGGATATTTGCAATTTCTCCCGTGACTTTTATTTCTGTTATTATTCATCCAGCAAAGTTCAAAAATTTGTGCTTTAGTCAATGCAAGTCTGCATTTGTCTTGCATATTAAGAATCAAATAAAAATATCAAAATCCCTTAAAACAATTCCACAGAAATTCATATAGGCTCCCATTACGTATATCTTGCATCTATAAATTACATTTCATATTTTTCATTATTTATAAAAATTCAAAAATAGCATAAAAATGTCCTATTTGCGTTAAAAATTAATAAAATTTTAAAAATATTTTCAAATATTCTAAAAAAGATCCTACTTGTTTATTTTGATTGATTTTAATTTCTTTCCAATTTTTTCATTTTTATTCTCCATGAAATCATTAAAAAACTTTAAAAAATAAAAAAATTCATATAAATTCATTTAAAAATAAAGGAAAATCATAAAAACACTCTATGGAAAAATGAAAAATTATCTTCCATTCTGTTTTTATTTCATTAATTTTTACCTTATTTGTCATTTTAATCATCCAAAAAATCCGTTTCATTTCTCTTTATTTTATTCCATATTTATGATTTAATGAAATGCTTTGAAAATTGTGAAAATTCTAGAAAAATAAAAAAAGGTAAAATAAATTATCAGAAACCTAAAAATAATTTTACTTTAATTTTCTACTTGTATTTGACATAATAAAAAATATAAAAAATATGGTTGAATGGTTGTTTTAAGTTTTCTTTAATTATCTAATTGTTTTAAAAAATAAATAGATATCTTTCACAAAATAAAAAATTAAAAAAATAAAATCAGAAAACCAAATAAAAAAATTATAAAATTAAAAATAAAATTACAAAAAATCCAAAATCCAAAAAAACACTACTTTCAAGCATAGTGTGCATTGAAATTCCTTTAATGATTATCATTGCATAGAAAAACCCTTGAATTTTTGTAGCCTCCCTGAGTTCGATCCTTTTAGCTATACATGTAAATTAAATAGCAAACTCTCTTGTTATATTTTCTTTATTGATTTTTTTCTTGAGATTTAAACAAAATTTTTGTTGAGGGATTATTTGGGTTGCAACAACATTACACATTAATTTCAATTTTTTAAAACCTTGATTTCTTTGCTCAACAAAATGGTGCCGTTGTCGGGGAAGTACGACGAGGGTAGTTAGATTTTTCTTTTGACCTGCTATTCTGGGTTGTTTATAATTGTTTTTTCTTCCTAGTTCCATGTCTATATTTTCTTGTATTCATTTCATTGTTCATATTCACTTCATTCATTTCCATTCATTTTTGCCCATATTTATATAGCTGTGTCTCTTACACATTGTTGGATTTCCTCTTTCCTGCGAGGGTCCAACAAGCGAGGGCGACATTCATAGCAGCGCCGATGCACCCAAGCGAAGCGGAGGTGGCCAGATTCTTCATTGAGCCGCATGAGAGCGTAGGAGGAGGAGAAGAAGATTTGAAGGAGACAATTTTTTTGGAGCATTTGACATAGATAGATTTTAGCATTTTATTCATTCAAAAACTCTTGTAAAAGGACATTGTATACCTTGTTTCTGTGGGGTCTGTTTCGATAAGTGTCGATGCACTTGGAGGACCTCACTGGTTTTGTTTTCATCACCTTCTTTTTCGTTGTTTCACGCGATTTTATGTGCTTGAGCCCTTGGTCATATTCTTTATTAACTTGCTTGAACTAGGTAAGTAATTAGGTTCAAAGACCTAAACGAGAATTTCACACCTATAGAATAGAGCATAATTTTGACTTAGTCAAATTAATTTATTCTTTCTTGCTAATTGAAATTATTGCTTGGATGATTCTCATGCATCATATAGGGTATTTAATTTTCTATATTTAAATTCTGCACGGATCACCCTACATGTAGAGTGATGGCGATAAGGTACGCATCTATTATCCTCTACATGCATTAGTGAATTTCATCACACATTAGCATTTCTAACTTCCTTCCTTGTTTTCACTCACATTTGGGACTCCATCATTCTTGAAGACTAATCTAGTGCAATTTACACATGCACAAACCAAAACAGTGCACTTGATGCCACCTAAGGGAAAAGGTGCCACGGTTGAGCAGTCTGTGATCAATAGTACCGTGTTAGCCTCCATTTAATCCAATCAAGCTCAGTTGACAGAACAAGCTGACTTTCAAGCGGCATCGAAAGATATGATTCTCGATCTGAGGCAAGACAAGAGAGAGGAGGACATAAACCATGATGGGAATGAGGGGGAGGATCATGTAGAGATAATAGCTAAACTCTCACTAAGAGAATCCTATAATCTAGGAGCAGGACAGACAAATACATGGATTCAAATTCCTGTGATTCATGGGTATTTCGAGCTTAATCACACTATTTTCTAATTACTCCCCATATTCCACGGAAATATCAATGATGACTCATACGTACACCTCTAGCAATTCGATCGCATCTGCAACACGGTCCATTACCATAACATCCTGTGAGAGGTATTGAAGATGACAACATTTCCGTTCAGCGTGATGAATAAGGCCCTTTATTAGGTAAATCATTTAGGAAAAGTTGTTACTATTGCTTTTATAGGAAAATATTATCCACTTGGACGCATCAACCAAATGAGATCGCTGATAGCAAACTTCTCCCAAATGTCCCACGAGCCTATTCACGAGGTGTGGAAAAGATTTAAAGATTTAATGGAGAAATGCACCCATCACGATATTCCAAAGGCAAGCCTTTTGTAAAACTTATTTTGGGGCTTGATTCATGAGAACCAAAAGTTGGTAGATAACGCTTGGGGGTGAAGTCATTTCAATAAGTACGAGGATGTCCTCTACTAGATATTTGAGGAGATGGCAGAGAGCTCTCTAGCTCTTTCTTCTTCACGTGCATTCCAGAAGCATCCCATCAACTCTCTTCCCTCTCCTCACTTGGATATCAACATAATGGCATCACATGAAGTGCATAGGGTGGACAGTTCTGATCTGACCATCATAGGAAATCACCTATCCAAATTAGATATAATTAAAAAATGATCCAAGGAGTTGGAGAAGATCCAAGTGATCAAACAAAGGACAAAGAACCTAGATAAGATGGATGAGATAACGGAGCATCTAGAGCTTCTTGTGAGTACGATCAGCGCATGCCAGAGTGCAACTACAACAACCGACACTTCTACCACTTCCACCTATAAGAGTACCAGAGGACCAACCTCAGTTCAACACATTTACTACGTGCAGACCCCTGATTAGGTCCATCAACATTCTCACCTACCGTACCAACAAGAAGGTCCATACATTCTTGAGCAGCGGTATCCACATACACATATCATTCAGGAGGTGAATGGTATCTAGTTCGACCGAGAGCGCAACCAGCCCTGTCCGATAGGGCAGGGCTAGTTGGGTTATCAGCAAGGTCAGAGACCCACCCACCAGTTTCAGTTATGCAGATCGCAGTAGTACCAACAGCCTCCTCACTACTAGTCTCAGCGACAACCTGTCCTTGAGCATCCCAAGGCACCTTCAGAGAATCTAGAACTCGAACATTTAACATTGTTGATGAAGAACATGAATGATCCTACTCAGAGGCTTGATGACCTTACCACCAAAAAGACACTGATCCAAGCATAGGTCGAAGCCAATCCCAACAACTGTAGATGCAAGTAAGAGGTAGCCTATGATCAATCCACAACTGAGATATGTATGAACCTTGATTTTACTTGTTTATCTGAAACCATTCATCTCAGGAGTGGTAGGAGATTGCAACTGCCTTCACAACCATTGGGATTGGGAGATCATGCCTGAGATAGAGCTTCACCTTCCATATCATCTTCTTCACAATCAGTGTAGAGAACCAGCGTAGTAGCACCCAAGCATGGAGTTTCACCATATTCTTCTTCACCACCCCCACATTAACCTTCACCAGTCAGGTGCATTTCACTGTTAGCAAAGAGGGAGAATGAACCAATCGTGGATTCTTCTTCTATACCAGCAACAACAACTGGTCCTATTTTTGATTTTCTTTCCTCTACCCCTATTTTGGATAACATTGTACAGACTGATTATGGTTTTCCTATTGTCCATGAGTATTCTATTTTTAATAGTCATTTGAATGTTTCTTCTGATTCTGTGCCAATTCCTTCTGTATTAAATAAAATAAAGAAAATCCAAAAATTAAAAACAACCCTATCTGATCGTGGAGAAGTGGAGATCTTAATGAATAACTTTTTAGAGATGCCACTCCTTAAGGCCATGAAGTACATGCCTGCCATGAAAAAAAGGAATAAAGAAGCATGTACTCAAAAGCATCATACCAAGCAGAACAGATGAAAGAAGATAGAAAAATAAATCTTGACCATGGCCATTGTTCATGCCATCAGCAACCTCCTGTCCAAAAAGAAAGATAATGGAGCACCTCACATTCATTGCCATATTTTTTATTAAGAATTTGATCGTACTCTTCTCAATAGGAGTTACTCCATTAATCTCATGTCATCCTCTCTACTCACTGAGTTTGGGTTAGGACCTATTAGATCGACCATGATTATCCTTTAATTTGCTGATAGATCGATCAAGAGGCTGAGAGGCATTTTATAGGATGTTATTGTAATGGTGCATGGAATGAAATTCCCTGTTGATTTTTTTATCATGGATATGGACATACCTGCACCGTTACTACATACCTCAATCATACTAGGTCGACCGTTCCTATGAACAACCGAAGCGGTAGTTGATTACGGTATTGGAGAGATCATCTTTCACTCTCAGAGTGACAAGGTGAAAATTGAGATGATCCCCAATACTAGGCCTTCATCGCCACCAACAATAGTAGATAATAGAGTGCCAGTTAGACCAAATCCTGAGGACTGTGATTTTCTTGATGATTTTAGAGAGACAAATCTTTTTACTGATTTCATATATACCAAGGAGTTCCTTTCCCACAAGGACCTTCTGGAAAGCACAATCGACTTGAGTTCCCTTGTTGATCCGTCTGAGTTGTTTGTCAATGGACAGTTTGAGCTAATTCTTGAGGATCGGTTTCAGAGATTGTAGGTACATTCTGAAATTCCTTTGATACATAATTCTAATATTGTTGTCAATACACCTCCCGCTGAGATATCTGAGCCACTTGCTGATTTTTTTGAGATATGCACTGATGAGAGACACCTTTCTGAGATTATTATTGAGATATCTGATCTCTTAGTTAATAAGATTACAATTATTTCTGAACATCCTGATGAGCCGATCCTTTTTTAGAAGAGATCATTAATTGTAGATCTTTATGAGGTTTTACTTGATGAACCAACAGTAGCCATGGTGGATAGTTCACAGAATACATATCATATGCCTTCTACCAGTGTAGTTATAGAGTTGACACATAGCCAATTCAGATCCCACCTGAGATCAAGGCTTTACCATCAATGTTGAAGTATGCCTTCCTTGTGGGTCCCCTGTAAATGTTTCTAGTAATCCTCACCTCACATTTAACTAATGAACAAGATTCTCGCATGATAGAGGTTCTTAAGAAAAATTGCAAGGCCATTGGCGGATGATTGTAAACCCTCCCATGAGTGTCAACAATGTCTATATACGAATCTAAGGGAGGTTGTCATAAAAGAGATCAGGAAATGGAGTGATGATGGCTTTATTTATCCCATTTCATATTCCAAGTGGGTCAATCCTCGAAATGTGATCAAGAAGAATTCTAGGATTACAATCGTGAATAATGATTGTAGTGAGGAGATTCTATCCATGTACCTACTTCATGGCGTGTCTATGTAGAATACCGATGCCTAAATTCAGCTACCAAGAAATATTACTTTCCACTACCATTTATTGATCAGATTATTCAGAGGTTGGCATGGAAAGATTTCTTTTATTTCTTGGATGGGTACTCAAGGTATAACCAGGTTACTATCGCTCCTGAGGATTAGGATAAAATTACTTTCACTTGTTCGATTGGCAACTACTCTTTTAGATGGATGCCCTTTGGATTGTGTAACGCCCCCGCTACATACGAAATGTATATGTTGGTCATTTTTGCCGACATGGTGGGTGGTTTTCTAGAGGTCTTCACAGTGGATTTCTCGGTCTACGGGGATAATTTTGACACGTGTCTTGCTCATTTAGACCGAGTCCTTCAACGTTGCTGTGAGGTAAACCTAGTGCTCTCATGGGAGAAGAGTCACTTTATGTTGACTAATGGGATTATATTGGGCCATATCATCTCCGCACATGGTATGGTGGTTGATGCATCTATGATCGATGTGATATCCAAGCTAGAGCCACCATAGAATTTGAAGCAGTTGAGGTCATTTCTGGGACATGTTGGATTCTATAGGAGATTTATTAAGGACTTCATCAAGATCGCCAGACCTTCGACTGAGCTTATATGCAAGGAGAGTGAGTTTGTTGTTGATGTGATAGTCCTCCTTGCATTTCATCAGATGATTACTAGTGCTCCTATCCTACATCCACTTGACTGGTCTCTCCCCTTTGAGATCATGACGGATGCGTCATATTTTATAGTTGGAGATGTTTTAGGGAAGAAAAGGGATGGGTTACCATTTTATATACACTATGCTAGCAAGACTCTAGATGCGTCACAGTGTAATTATACAGGCACGAAGAAGGAGATGTTAGCAGTTGTGTTTGAAATAGAGAAGTTCAGATCTTACTTCCTTGGTTCGCATATTATTGTGTACACGGATCACACTGCCATACAATACTTACAAGCAAAGAAGGATGCCAAACTGTGCCTTATCATATGGATCCTTATTCTTCAGGAGTTTGATTTAGAGATTCAAGATAAACCTGGAGTGAAAAATATTATGGCAGATCAACCTTTCTCGCATTATAGATGCAGAGACTTCTGAGCAGAGTATGGTCCCTATTTCTGAGACCTTTCCAGATGAGACCAATTTTTCTATTGACTCACTCCCATGGTATGATGATATTGTGAACTTGCTTATCTCCATGAAAGTTGAGATTGGATGAAGCACAAGGTAGACAGATTTCTGTCTGAGATACATTTTTACTAATGGGAGGATCCAAACATTTTTTCTGAGGGTGTGGATTGTATTTAGAGAAGCTGCATTCCTCAAGAGGAATACACCAACACACTTTAGCTTTGTCACAAATTAGAGTCTAGTGGGAATCATTCGAGGAAGTGCATGACATCAAAGATTTTACAAAGTGGCCTATTGTGGCCAACATTATTTAAGGATGCTACAGCGTATGTTCGAGGTTGTACTAACTGTCAGAAGATGGAGGAACCGTTGGTTCCAAAGATACTATGCCCTTGAGATATATAATGATTTCAGAAGTTTTTGATGCTTGGGGCATAGACTTCATGGGCCCATTAGCTGTCAGTTGGGGATTTTAGTACATCCTGCTTGCTGTGGATTATGTTAGTTGATGGGTGGAGGCTATAACCTCCCGAGTTGCTGATAGTCATACATTGTGTTCCTTTCTCAAGGACCATATTATTATAGGATATGATATTCCCAAGATACTCATTTCAGATGGGGAAAGACATTTCATTAATAGAGAAGCCAAGAACCTTGTGAAGGAGTTTGTCATTAAGCACAGAGTAGCGTCTCCTTACAACCCAAAAACGAATGGCTTGGCTAAAATTTCAAATTGGGAGATAAAGATTATATTGCAAAAACTTGTACCTCCAGATAGGAATAATTGTTCCCAAATGCTAGACTCGGTTCTATGGGCTTATCAGATGGAGTACAAGTCTCCATTGGGTATGTCTCCCTACAGATTGGTGTATGGAAATCCTTGCCACCTGCCAGTAGAATTAATTCACAAATCATTATGAAAACTCCGTGTATGCAATTTGGATTATGAGAAGGCAAGAAAGAATGAGAATTTGGATCTTAATAAATTGTTGGAATTCCGAGGATTTTTGCTTACAACAACTCACTCATGTACAAGGAGACAGTGAAGCATTGGCATGAGAGTCACATTAGAAGGATGATTTTATCCCCTAATTAAAATGTATGGTTGTTTGCAAATTGAAGTTGTTTCCAGGCATATTGAAAAGCAAATGGTCAGTACCATTCATTGTGAGAGTTGTGCAAGACAATGGTAGTAATGTCATATCTGGATTGTCATCTGATGCACAACCATTTATTGTTAAAGGATAGTTGTTGAAGCCATATCTAGACCATGATACATTCTTATCCATGGTTGAATCTATATTTGTAGTATCAGACGATGACTTTTTGACATATTCTACGCCTGATACATGAGCTGACTATCTCTTGTACACATCTTTTCGTTTTGTTCCTGATGACTGAATTTTTCAGAGGGTCTAGATGTCTCACAAGGCGAGAGATCCAGTCGCTGAGTCGACTGCTCCAAAATACCCAGATCAATCAACAATTAACCCACAATAATATATGCAATGAATATCCAAAAATGTGGAGTTAAAATTTATTATAACTCTACATGCAAGTGTGTATAGGTGTAAGCGCAAGTAGAGGTCGAACACTAGGAGGTGAAAGGTTGTATGGTGAAAATTATTGTGCAATTATTCAATTCAATGATCATGTCCAATTCTTATTGTTTTTGTTGGTTTTTAATTTTAGAATTTTATATATTTTTTTATTATTTTTTTATTTTGTTTTTATACATTTTATTTTGT
The DNA here is from genome assembly GCA_037367405.1 of Ottelia alismoides. Lineage (NCBI taxonomy): Eukaryota > Viridiplantae > Streptophyta > Magnoliopsida > Alismatales > Hydrocharitaceae > Ottelia > Ottelia alismoides. The sequence continues at coordinate 854,743 of JAZKJV010003126.1, forward strand.
TTTATAATTGATATATTTTTTTTTCTTTTTATATTTTTAATTATATAATATATATATGCATACATAGATATATATAAAGATATATATATATATATATAAGAAGAGAGAGGAGTAATATAAGGTTAAATATTTATATAAATACTCAATATATATATTACATATAATATTTTTTTTGGGTTTTTATATTTTTGTATTTTTTTAAGTTAATTTTTTATGGAATTTTTTTAATTTTTTTGTTATTTGTATTTTTAATTCCAAAAATGTACCTAATATAGGACTAATTAAATAGACCGAAACTAATTTGGGTTTAAAAATATAAAATAATTCCCAAAATTACCCAAATTAATTTTAATACATTAATAATATATACATAATTATAAAATTAGAAAACATATTTTTGGGATTTTTTATGGGTTTTTCTAATTTTTTGTTGGATTTTGGAGCTTTCTGATTTTTTTATTTTTCTTTTTCTTGTTTTTAGGGTTTTTCAATTTCTGGACTCAATATATATATACACACTATATATAATTTTTTTGTAAATTTTCAAAGGCATTTTATAATTTTTTTTGTATTTTCTAATTTAAACAGTACAAAAAGGGCTGCTTTTTCATTTTTAATAATTAGGAAAAATGCAAAAAATGTAAAATAAAATATGGGCGTGAAAGAACACTACACGAAGCATCTATCCTAATTTTCCTGAATTTTTAAGGGCAGCATAGGTATTTTTTATAAATTGATAAAGGATAGAAAAATTACACAGCCTGGCAGGGGCATTTTTACAAATAAAATAAATACCAGGGGCATCAGTGCAAAAACACCAACAGAATAAATATTTATTTTAATTTTTGAGACTAATTTACAATTTACAAAACGCGCGAGGGTGTACATGTAAATTTCATGCGCCTCACGTGGGACTGCACGTGAGGCGCGGAGGGACCAAAATGCAAATTATAGAACTACAGGGGTCCTTTAGCAAAAAATACAATTATTTTATAACGTAAAAACTTATTTACAGACTTAGATATTAAATACAACAAAAAGCGGGGGTGTATGTGAAAATTACCCCATCAGGCGCATGATCCAACGGCTGGGCATTCTTCACTTGACACGCGTCGCCCCCTCCTCGCCCGATGATGCTTCGCCGATGAAGGGCTGAGATTAGATCAGCCGAGCTGATCTGACGATCGTAACTTCGCTTCATCGGATGGCTGGCTTCTGATCTAGGCTGGGGCCACGATTGGACGGTGGAGAAGAAGGCACGAAGAACAGGGAAGAACTCCCTCTTCCCCGACCTTCGATCCGGTGCTGTAGTCACGTCCGACGCTCCCTTGGGCTGCTGAAGGTTCACAAAGCGTCCTGGGTCCTTGCTCTATCGACTGGAGCGCTCAGGGGAGCCGGAGGCTCACCGGAGTGGTCCAGCGAGGTCGATGAAGGATGAGGCTCCCAGGTACATGCAGAAGAATCAAAATCAACCCCAACAGGGGTCCTTTGGCTACCCAGCACCTGCAAGAAAGCTCAGGGCACAAAGACAAGGGGTTAGGGGTCTTATTTGGGTCAAATGAGCGAAGGGGGGCACGGGGCGGCGATCTCCGGCGAAGGGCGGAGGAAGAGATCGGATCTCCAGATCTGATGAAAATCTGGGTGAATGAAAATGCCTGGGGCATAGGGAAATGGAAGGGGAACAGAATGAAGGTGGACGTGGGTCAGGAAACAGCGGGGGTACTGTGAATGGGTTCACCGTAGCGTAGCTCCGACGAACTACGGGTAACCTAATCTACGCTAATTCTAACAACTAAACACTAATTAAAATGCAGAAATGAAATGCAGGAATAAAATCTACCTAAGAAATGTAAAATGCGCAGCTCTTATACTTGGAAAACTCCAAGGAGCAGGACGACTGTCAGAGCGCCGCCGTGGGCGCATCTCCTTCCTCCGCGAGCTTCCACAACCATCAGGGGACCTCCAGCTGTCACCTGGATGCACGCTTGGCCGACGGTTGGGGCTCTAGGGATAGGGAAATGGCCAAAAAGCTCGGAGGAGGGAGATGGAGTTATTTATAAACATGAGGGGGCGCCCTTATTGATTAGCTAATAGGTGGCGGTACAAGCTATGTACAAACGAATAAAATGTGCGGCGAGGATCATGATGTTTCTGGGAGAAAATTCTGTGAAGGGATCGAAGGTGATGGAGCTCTGAGTCGAGCGGGAAAAATGTAAGAATCTCGGGAAGTGGACAGTTCTGACGGGAGTCAGAGGCGCAGGGGGAGTTGACCGGAGGTCAACATTCCCTGGCCTCTGATTGGTCCACGTCGACCAGATATTGACCTATTTATTACACGTAATAAATGAATTAATTAGATTTTTCTTATTAAATAAAAAATGTTTATTAAATAATGTAGTAGTTATTTATGATTTTTATTTAATTTTTTGATGAATTTTATTATGGGTTTATTTTAATTATGTATTTATAAGTGTATTTACATGTATTTATTTTTATTTTGTTTACTTTTATTTTATTATTTTATTTTCTTATTTTATAAAATTATAACTTATTTTTGTGAGTACAAATATATTTCTATTCAATTTTTACAATTTTATTTACATATAGGTATATGTATATGGAGGTATACTTATAGATATTTTACCTATATATTATATATATTTTATTTGTTTAATGTATTTTATTTGTTTTTATTTTGGATTTGTATTTTTAAGACATTAGATGTAATATTTACATTATTATAAAAATATAGATGAATAATGAATAAAAGAATAAAATCCCTTTTTATTTATATACATATAGATAGCATAGGTATTTTGTCTATGTATTGCATAAACTTATTTTATTTTACAAATTCTTTTTGGTTTTATTCTAATTTCCATATGTACATGTATTGTATACATTATTTACAAAATTCTAAAAATATCAATTTATAAAAATAATAAATAATGAATAGAATGAATATTTTAATCAGTACTATATATAATGAGGGCCAAAAACCTAACTTTCACAGATGAACTCCAAAAAATATGAAACCAAGTTTATTAAATAGTTCTTGGAAAGCTATATACAATTAAAGGTGAGTTTGGGTGATTTGGAGTTTTTATTTGCAAGATATGGGTCTGTGAAGTTGAGATTTTGGCTTTTTATTCTATGTATAAAATGTACACTGTGTATTATTTTTACATAAACTCAATTTTGTATTTTTATTTACATTATTAACTTTCATGTACAAAGTTTGTTTATTTGATGAATGAATAATTATATACAAAATAGGTGTAAAAAATGCATAAATAAATGAATAAATAAATGAGGTATTTATTGTACTGTTGGCCCTTATCTCCCCCTACTTTATTCCTTGTTGACCAATTCCATGCTGGCCTTGGTCTCAGGGTTCGGGTCATAAAATATTTGCAATATTTTATTCCTTTTTCTTTTCTTTTCTTTATTCTATAATTTTGGCATTAAAAACCTTATTTTATGTATACTTAATACAATAAAGAATGAATGCTATATTGTACAAATTGAGGCGATTTACATGCATTTGCTGGGGTTTTTAAGGCCAAAATGATAGAATAAAGGTGATGAAATGGATATTCATCAGTTCCTTCTTCTACTATTTTTATCTTTCACCTCTTTTCCATGTGTGTGCTATACTTAGGTTGTACTCTATCCCAAGTATTGGAGAGGTGAATGATTTGAATTGTTCATATGCGTCCTATTTCATCACTCTTGTTATTGCTTATACTTAGGGATCCTTTACCCCAAGTACAGGGGGAGTGATGTTGTTCATATCATCTTTTCCGTGTTTTTACTTTTTTATTTCTTATGATCTCTCACTTGTCCTTAAACGTGATGATATTCTTTTTCTATACTTAGGGATATTTTACCCTAAGTATAGGGTAGGATGAGTCGAGTTGCCGAGTTTAATCATTCTCTTCCTCGGTGTTTCATGTTTGTATTGTCTTCTACACTTAGGATTATTTGATCCTAAGTATAGGGGGATCACCGACTTCTATTCTTTTCATCTGTTCTTTGAGTCGTTGTCGTCTCGGTTTCTTTTCACTTTTCTATACTTAGCACGAGTTATGTCTTCCATTGTAGCTCTTATATCGCTATTAGGACATAGTTCGAGCTAAGTATAGGGTGTGTCGTATATATTATATGTATACTTTAGGCTTAACTTGTACTTTTATTAAAATAACTATAAAAATATATTATTTGTAAAAATGTTTATAAAATTATTTTTTGTATCAAAACTAGGTATATTATACAAAATGTTTGTAAAACTCTTTTGTAAAAGGGATACAAAGTATGGGACGTATATATATTTGTAAAATCCACGTGTATAAAACCCTTAATATTCTATCCTCTTGTAAATAAATTTCTTTATTGTATATAAACTCTTTTAATATAGCTTGTATATAGAACTTGTTTATAAAAACTTGTATCTAAATCTTATTTATAAAATCCTCTATGAAAATTTAGTATAAATCTTATATAATTCTTGTATATGCATGCATATACTCAGTTTACTAACATTGTTCTTTCTTTCAAAAAAATGCTTAAAATCATAAAAATCAGCAAAACTCTATGAAAACTTTTTTAAAAAGATTTACGTTTTTCTTTCTTTCAAAAAAATGTTCTGTATATATTTCTTGCATTTGCATGTGCAATTTTCAGAATAGTGCTGGCATTTAAACCGGTCTGGAATAATGTTGATGAATGGAGCTTGATTAATATATTAATCCACCTAATTTCAGAGGAACCTTATAAGAACTAGTATTAAGACTTTTTAGGTCCTAGCAACTTAATTCTTTGAGTCCAAAAGACTATTTTCACATGTCATCTTTATTGGTCTATGTAGAATATTTCACGACATACGCGTGATTCTTCCAGATAGTGGATTACCTTGGAGAATCACTCTACATGTAGCTCTTCATGGATGAGGTAGTGAGGGGCGGAATCCTTTGGATTGGGGTAAGACACGGGTGTGTAACAACTAGTGTAAACATCCGTCTTCATCTAGGGAGGCTAGTGCATCTCAAACAAGTCTAGTAGAATTGAGGTCTAATGAGAGGATGTTGTGCAGTTGCAATAATGCTTCAAAAGAGGGATAGTATACTGGCCTAAGAGGAAAACTCCTTATGTACATGTTGCAACCTTGTATATATTTAAAAAATATAGAATCAAAAACTCCAAAAAAGTGGACAGGCTTGATTGAAAATAAAAAGCCTGCTGGAGTGTATAGTCAATAAGCAAGTATGAGCTTCAATGTTAAATTATTGTGATTTTGCAGCCAGATGACTTGGCTACACTGGTCATGCATCCAAAGATAGGTATCTACACTGGCTACAATCCAATCTTTCCTACATCTCCTCTTCTCGAGCCGGTTGCACTTCAACTTAAATATCCCCTATCCTCGATGAAAGAGCTTCTAGACCGAGGACTAGAGTTACCATGTTGAGGGCTATTTCTTTGCCATTTTCTGAGGTGGGGAGCTATATTTCACTTACACCATACAAGTAAAGATTCATAGTCATAAGAATTTGTGTATGTAGACTTGTTTTGACCTGGATGTTGAGGTGACTTGAATAGGAGTCTTGTCAAACTTGAGGGCTATTAGGTTTTACATCCATCTTCCAATAAGGTTCCACCACACTAATAATCCAAAGGTCAGACCGAGCTCCATACTACAATATTATGAAGTTAAGTTTAATACTCAATATTGTTCTAAGTTCTTTATTTTTTCTTTATTCTTTTCTTTTATTTTATTCACTTATTCTATCAAATAAGTTTTTGCTAAGGGACTAGCGAAGGTAAAGCATCGGGGGATAATGAATATGCATTTCATCATCTTTATTCATTTATTTTTGCAAGAAATCCCTTATAAGATACCTGTAAATATCACTAATTTCATTTTTTAATAACACTAACTTTTGTGTAAATATTGTATATTTATCAATCTTTTAACCTAAAATAATGAAATAAAATAAAAAATAAAGAAAATAAAATACTGTTTAAATGAAATAGATACATGCTAATCATACCCCTGAGAAGGTCAATACTTGACATGATCGACAATGATGAAAGTAGGGGAGATAAGGCCTAATTACCATAAAAATCTAGAAAATCAACTTGTTACTTGTATAGATTGATAACCTATACACTATTATTTATATTATACATTCTTTCATTATTTTATTCGTTACCAAATTATTTGTAAATAACCATTATTTCATCTTGAAATTGTGAATAAAAACTTGTAAATATTGTGTAAATAACAACACTCTCCAAAAGCCACAAAGTACAAACTTGCAAGACCAATATCTAATCCACACAAACTCCAAATTCATCAAATTCACTTTCATTGTATTCCAAATTAAATTATCTTTAAAATGGTGGTGATTTCATAAAAATCAGAGTTAAGATATGAAATGAGGATAATTGGGATATTATTGTATAAAATACCTACACACATATATTATTATTTAATTATTTTCTTGTGCATAATTGTAAATATCGTATTGTACTCATATAAAATACAATTAAAAATCACAAAATCAACAAATGAACAAAAATAAAATCATGTATATATTGTATATGTATCACCATGTATATATTGTACTTATACCTATTTAATTAACGTAATAAATTAACTCCTAAAATTCAAATAAATATATCAATAAATTTCTTGTAAAATATTATAAATAAATAAAATATTAAATTATGTATATATTTGTATATATAATTAATAAAAAATCAGAACCTTGTATATATAGGAATACATACCAATAAATAACAACTTGTATTTATTTTATCCCTTGTATATACATTTTTAATTATAAAAATAACTAAAATAACTTAAAGTTATTCTAAACATTTTTTATTTACATTATGTAATTACATAAATTCATTTTTTTAAATTCATTTATTTAGCTTTTATTTGATGTTTTATCATTTTCCCTATTTTGGATGTATTCCACGTGCGCACTAGTTGGCCAAACCCGGGTCCGTTGACCCGGTCAACTTCTCAGTCATTGCCAATCACCCGTTGATCTTGCGAACCATTGTTCTTCTCAGATTTTTTTCCATGTGTCTTCCACTAACTATTCCTGCTCCCTACTCCATTAGCGTTGCTCATTCAATCCTCTCACTTGCCGACCTAGCCGTCCCTCTATCCTCGCCTTGATTTGTGTGGAAATTGAAATTAAACTTGTACCGAACTTCATCTTATAAATAATAATCTACCACCTCCGATGAGGTTTTAATCCGATTTTAACCCAAGATTATCCACGATCGAGTGATAGGGATTGTGCTCCTATGACAGCGGAGCAGATCTCCGATCTGTAGAGTGAGTTTGGTGCTTAGATTCATGATTCAACCACGTCACCGAGGTGATTCCTTCTCTCTTCTATTCTGTCGGTATCTTAGATGGTTTACCTTCAATTCAGCATTCATTTTTCGCTTAGATTTCATCCTAATCACTTAGATCAGAGTTCCATTTTCATCCTCCGATCTGCACGATCAGAGGAGTTCCGATCATTATCGACCCATCCCGACTATGCCATCCATATCCGAGGCCCCGTCTCCTCTTCGACCACACCTCACTAGAAACCACATCCATCCAGTATCGTCCATATTATTAACCAAACTAATTGGCCGGAGCATACCTCCTCACATGTGTTTCAATTTATAGGTCTTAAAGCACGATAACAACACTGGAGCTAGACATGGGGAGGTCACCTGCAGCTGAACCTTCTTCAACCTCTAGATCCATGCGTGAATATCTTCGAGCTCCATTGTTCCCACTAGTGATAGAGGAGGCTCTCAATAAGTTGCATCACTAGTCAGAAGTTGATTAAGGCGGAGATCGATTGAGATTTGGATGATCAAAGTTTGCTATAGTACAGACGCTTCACATTTCATCCAGAGCCGCTCAATGCCCTCCGCTCAAGAACACCTCCTCCAGAATTGATCGTGGCCATCTAAGAAGCTCCAATCCTCAGTCACGAGATTGAAGTTCCAGATCTGATCGACACCCTTCAGTCCATATTCAATCTCCACCATCTGATCGAAGCCACAACACCATCCAACCGTCCTTAGTGCAACATCATTTAAGGGTACAATTACATCTACACCCTTGTCTTTTTTAATTTTTAAATAAGTCCCTGCGAGGACACATGTTGTATTGTCTTTATTTGAATAATTGCACTTTATATCCTGCACTTTAAATTATTTGCATTTGGTCTCACTTAAACTGCAGTGCATGCTTGGCACGTGAGTTGTGGAAAATTGCAATAAAAATACCGTAACTTTGAGTTATTGTTTGGACCTTGAAACTATTTGATTAACATTCATGTCCAATCCAGCGAGTCGCATATGTCCGTACGTGTGTTTTACTGGGATATTTGCACATTTCACTTGCAACTTTTATTTCTATTATTTTTCACTCTGCATACATAAAATATTTTTTTTAATCCTTATAAGTTTGCATTTGTCTTAAATATTAAAAATCAAATAAAAAAATCAAAACTCCTTAAAAATTTGTAAAAATTCATATAGGCTCCTGTTACATAGTCTTACATTTATAAATTGCATTTTGCATTTTCATTATTTTGTTATTTATAAAAATTAAAATAGCATAAAAATGTCAAGTTAGCATTAAAAAATCAATAAAAATATAAAAAACTTTTCAAAAAATCTAAAAAATCATGCATGTATATTTTCATATATTTTAATTTCTATCCAATTTTTTGCATTTTATTCTCCACAAAACTTAGAAGGGAATACCTCGCTCCTCGAGGAAAGAGATACTAGACCGAGGAATTAGAGTTACCTTGTTAGAGGAGGCTTTTATTTGCCATTTCGGATATCGAGAGCTATATTTCACATACACAGTGCAAGTAATATTCATGGTCATAAGGAATTTGCATATGAGGATTTGTTCTGACCTGACTGTTGTGGCGTCTTGAATAGAAGACTTGCGGAACTTGAAGGCTGTTAGGTCTTAAATTCAGATCCCAATAAGGTTCTACCACACAATTAATCCAAAGGTTGAGTCAAGCTCCATTTTCACCTTTTGCTCATGACCTTGGTATGGAACCCAATGCCATTTCACTTTTGCATTTCATTTTAGTTGCTCGGGGACGAGCAAGGTTTAAGTATAAGGGGTTGATGAATTTGTGATTCATCACTCTAAAAGTTTAAAATAGAGTTTTGTCCCTGAGTAATTAGCTGCATATTTCCACTTATATTGCATAGTTAGCATTCATGCATACATAAATAATATATGCATTTTAGCATTCATATTTGCATTAAATAAGAAGCCCAATTCACTTGTAAAAACCATATGTAAATACCATATTTCTGTATATTTTATACTAACTACAAATCCAATAAATTAAACTCTATTGTATATATCTTACTAACACTAATAAAGGAAAAATATCAAAGAAATACTAACTTGTAAATTGACCAATAATACTCAAATCCAAGTTTGAGAATAAGAACCTTCAAATGCGTATATCTCTCTCATAAAGTGTCTGATTTAGGTCTACTCAATTTTTAAAGTAATATACATTCAAAGACCTTCAAAATGAGACAAATTTCATTAAAATTGGAGATCGTATGCAAAACTTGGGTTTTGGGCCCTTATTGTATATTGTACATATTGACCTTTTTGTCGTTCTTTTTAACTTTTTATTATTATTATAAATCCAAAAAAAATAGATTAATTTGTAAATATTCCTTTCATATTTTCTCTATTTTTATATTAATTTTTCTATTATTTAAAAATGACAAAAAATTAACAAAAGATAAAATGCGGTATTTTATATCTATAAGGTACCAACCTAAAAAAAATTTTGTACATATGACTTCTTTTGAATTTTGACCCTTCACAAAAGTTGTATATCTCGTCGAGACGAGCAACTTTTATGTTGACCACTATTTGATTTACAACATTTTGTTATTTATTTTTATTTTATTTACATTTATTTTTTGTTTTTTTAGGTGTGACACGTGGCAGCTCCTGGAGCCGCCACATATCACCCTATTTTACTATTAATATTTTATTAATTTTGTATTTTATTTATTTTATTTATTATTATTTATTTTAATTAATCATTTTTATTTATTTATTTTCTTTTATTTATTTTCCCTTCATTATTTAGTAGCCTAGTTATTTTAATTTACTTATTATATATTTTATTTTATTTCTCTCTTTTTTACTTATTATTTACTTGTTCCCTACTCCAAGTCACCTCCTCCTCCACCACTCCATGTTCTCCACTTCTCTTCTAACTTCCTCCTCTTCCTATTTTTATTCTCTCCATATCACCCATTTTCACATCATCCACCATTTCGAGAGAAGTGAGGTCGAGCCCCTTTAACCTTCAGGTGACAGTTGTAGGAGATGAGTTGAGCGAAGACAACCTCAAGGCGAAATTCGATGGTCTGCACTACCGTCACGAGCTTCACATCGCTCGTTGAGCTTCGGAGCACCCGCCATCTCCTTGATGCGACGATAGGAGCCACGAATCGTAGCTCCACCCTCTAGCGAAATTCCAGGTAATTTCTCTATCTGTACTTTCTATATTATTTTATCCAACATTTTTTTTCCATTGTTATTTCACATCGTATCACCATAAATCAATCGCAATAACCACTATCATCATCACAAACCATTCCATTAATACACCATCATTACCATCTCATTCTCCTCTTTTTCATTCCATTTCAATATTTTTTCCTATTAAAAAATTTTACAAAAAATTTTTAAAAAAAGAGACAGGCAGCCGCACCGCCTCCTGCTGAACAGCACCGATGTCTCCAGGCCGCGCTGCCTCGTGCTGAATAGCGCTGAAACCTCCGCCAGCGCGCCACTCGCCCGCGGTTGCGCCCTTCACTTATTCAGCCCCACACCCGCGACCTTCCTCCGCACGACTGACAACTGCCCGTGCTCCACCCAGGTCACCCCCTGTCCACCATACGTCGCCCCTTACTCCTGGCCGTGCGTACCCCTGCGTCGCCCTTCAACCACTGACCGTCACTGATGAATCCATGATTCATTAACTTTTCTGTCGCATTTTGTCTTAAAACCCTTAACAAATACATGTAAATACTCACTAATTCTCATATTTTAACAAAACCCCATTCATTTGTAAATATTCACTTTTAATCACTAACTTCATGTAAATAAATAAAGAACCAGAAAAAGAAAGAAAAAGGCATATGAAATATATGTATATATAGGTAATATGACTTAAACTATAAATATAACTGTAAGATATATTTATAGCCTAACCCCCGAGACCAAGTCAGCATGGATTGGTCGACAAACCAAAAAAGTAGGGGGAGATAAGGAAAGAAAACCCACTAAAAATAATATATCTCATGTATATACATTCTTCACTATTTATAAATAAATACAAAACTTCAAAGAATTTTATTTATTTCATCTTAACTTATTCTTCATTAAATCTTTCTCCTAATTACTCATAAAAATGTAAATAAAAATATAAAAATAAGTTAAAAATATTACCCTGTAAATATGCCAAGAAATCCAGCTTACAACTTGACAAAATCTCAACTTCCGAACATCATAACTTCCTCATACGAACTCCAATTTCACTCTACTCACCTTTAAAGTTCATAAAATAATATTATCTAATTAATAAAGGTGGTTTCACTGAATTCGGAGTCCGTTTGCAAAAAGTCGGTTTTGGGATCAAAAGACAAAGGGGTTTCTGGGCTATTTATTTTATATAACACACCTTATTTATTATTTTCTTAATTTTATAATTTCTAAATTATTTCATGATCCTCTAGTTTCACCATATATTATTTCATAATTTTTGGAGACTATTTATTATTTTTATAAAAAACAAACCAAAATATAGGTATATTTGACCTATAAAGAAACTTCCTCTATTTATTAAAATATATAAATTAATTCATAACAATCCATAAAAATTCGTACAAGTCTTATTTAATACATTAATAATTAAGAAAATATAAAATTAATTTTTTCTTAATTATTTATTAAATTAAAAATTTAAAACCTATTTATAAATACATATTTATTAATAAAATATTTATATTTTAAATAATATTTATTATTTATTAAAAATAATTATACCATAATTTAGAAAATAAATATATTTAACTTTCTTGTATTTATACCTATTTAAAATAACGTAATTTACTAATTTATATTTAATTTATAAGTATTTATAGAGTCTGGGCCAACCAGGTGCTGACACGTGTCAGCACCTGGAGCCTTCTTCCCCAAGAAGGACTGCCGACTTCTGTTCCAACCACTCAACTTCCACCATTTTTCACGCTCGCATCTCGAACCTTCTAGCCAACCTAAACCCTTGGATCTCTACTCCTAACAACCACCAAGCCCGCCATCCCTTAGATCTAACCTTGGAGCCCACGCCAACCACCTATTTAAAGCCTCCAAGGTCGCCAATCACCATAATCTTCTTCCACCTTCAGCTTCCCAGCTCCAGGTTGTTCGACTACCTAACTTCCCCACTCGATTCCAACCTACTCCGGAGGTGACAGCTCCACGGGAAGGGCTCGCGAGGGAGAGGATACGTCGGAGAAGAGATCCAAGGCGGAGCTTCGCCTTGCATCGCCGCCAAGCGCCGCGTACAGCTCCGGCGAGGTCGACCGTCGAGCAGCCATATTCCAGGTCATACACCCGGAAACCATAGACCTATTCCTTCATCTTTGCTATTTTCTTTCTCGATCGTCGAGCCATGATTAGTGTGGCTAATCGCATTCTTAGATAGTTTAATTACCCTTCTTGCACGCACATCTGAAATCTTCACTCGATTCATTTGATCTCGCTTGTAATCGGATTTCAAACTTTCATCTTCATCGCGATTTGGATATTTGGCTGGAAGTTTATGTTTTTCCTTAACTTTGAAGCTCTATATCTTAACATCTCGGCCGATTCAATTTGAATCGAGCATAGAACTTGGTTCATTGCAGATCCAGGTATCTCGCGAGGCAATTGCATCGGAGTTTGGGCTGACGACATCGCCGATCTTCGATCTTGAAGTTGGATCTCCAGAACAGTATTCAAGCACCAGTGCCGAGACCACCTCCTTCTTCGAGCCACCACCGTCGATCGGGGTTGACTCCGATCACCTACACCCGCGGGCGAGCTCGAGGGGTGGAGGAGCCACCCCTCTGGCCCCGCCGGAGAGCCAAAGACGCCGGGGATCAGCCGGAAAAATTCGGGGAAGAGAGCTAGTCCGCCAGAAGCTCCAACTGATCAAGAACAGCGGGTGTACAGATTGACAATACGTGGCAGCGTGTGAACCTTCGGATCGCGCCTGAAGCATCTAATCCTGACCGTTCAAGCCGAACCGGTGTGAATTTTACAACATAAACCCAGCTAAGTTCCAGTTATTCCAACCCGCTGCCTAAGTTTTGTATAATTACATTTAGGTCCCTCCGCAGGGACCTAAGTGTAAGAATTTGTTAGTTTTCTTACAGAACAGTCCTTTTTGGACCTTTTTGAGAACATTTTAATTAGTATTTTTTGACGCTTATGCCCCTGGGCTGTAGGGGTTGTATCTTGTCCATTTGACCTCGGATTCCGACGATTCTTGAGGGGTAGTTACACAACTACCCCAGCTACATAGTATAAATTTTTCGCGGCTTTTCGACGAGTTTTTAACGTGATTTGATTTTCTCGAAAACCGCCTCGTTTTGATTTGTTTTCTTGTGCAGTTCGAGTACGCGGCTCGAACCTCGTTCACCTATATTATATAGTATCACCTATATTCTATCCACCTACTATATAATAAATAAATCTTTTGCAAAATATTCCTTTTTGAAAATTAAATAAAAATTTGAAAAGAATAAAATCAAATAAAAATTACAAAAATAAAAACCACTAAAAAAGGCATTCTGACTTAGAGAAGAATTAAAATAAGATTACGAGAAGAGAAAAATTAGGGACTATATTCTGCCTCCTTGAGTTCGACCCAGGAACACTTGCCTGGTTAAATAAATAGTGAACGGTTCTCCGACAGGAAACCGTAAATTTGTTTGATAGGTTCAAAGATCGAAACTTTTCATTGTTTCACGGCTTCTGCTACAACTGACAATCTTCTTCTTTTAAGAAGCCGCGAAACCGATTTTTAGCCTTATCAGTCACGTGCAACGAGCCCGCATCCGTGCGTCGACCGCCATTTCTTCCCTCGTCCGCCCCTTTGCGGCCGCAGCTCAATATGACATAGGTCTTGGTTATCTCAATCTCATTATGTCAACTCTTTGACCTAACTTATCTAACACCTCTGAATATCTATTCCTATACAGAGGGCTGCATCAAGAGGTTTGTTAGATATCGGCCTTTAGAGAACAGATTGGCATCTCCTTCTCAGGATGGAGATCCTCTATTAGAAATCAATTGACAGTGCTTGATAGGTCCTCAATCTAACTCTTTAGATATCATTCAAGCACTAGCCTTTATGATTCATCATTTTAATCAATAGTTGTATGATAATTAAGATGCATATGGTACATAACCCTAATTGTACTAAGGGACCTATTATGCAAATTAATTATTCTTTATATCAGATCAAGGAATGAATATTGCAATAACATTTGTTGCAAAATGGCTCACCATGGGCTTGCATGTCCAACACAAGAAACTCCAGACAATGGTCTGCAACTTGGCTTACTTGCCAAGGATCTCGCCTAAGAACTCATTCGTCGTCGCTTGATATATTACTACTCTCTATCATAAATAAGCTTTATGTCTAGCGGATTCTCTCAACAATGCTGGATAGTGGTTACGTGCGGTGGAGGGGAAGGTTTTGAAGATGAAGGAAGTTGCTGGTGGTCGGTAAATGTTGTGGTTTCAACCACCCCTTATAGACAAGGCGGTTAACATTAGATAGGGATGTAGGGTTGGCGTGAAAGAGGGATGTTATGTGAAGTGTTTTGTGAAGGATGTTGGGTAGGAGGTTATCAGATATGGTTGAAAGAAAGTGATGAAGAGCGGAGGTTCGAATAGTCACGACTCTTGGGAAGGAGTAACTGAAAGTTGAATGCGATCCAGGCACCATTGGATCATGTGATCCAACGACCCAAAATTGGGCATGGATGAAGGATTTGGATCATATATGATGACAGGATCAAACACCCTGGAATGAGGTAAGTGTGGAATGATTGGGGCCATCTGATCTGGATGATCATACCTTCAAGGAGGAAAACGAGTGGCAAAAGGAGACCGGGCCAGTGGTGCAATATGAAGGCACCATGTGGCCCCATTAGAATTAAGATAATTAGTAAAATAATGTAAAATAAAGAATAAATAATTAGAGTCAAAATTAGAAAAAATGATGAACATGAAAGTTGTATATCTACAACTTTCATATGGAAGTCAAAGAGAGAGAAAGTCATCTATAAAATGCAAATATTTTTACAAGTAATTTAGAGGAATAAACTACTTATTTTAACTGTTTTAATATTTTTTAGAATTTTTATTTTATACATTATGTAAACTAATGTTTTACAATATTAATATAATTTTATTGGGTTTTTAATAAATATTAAACACATAAAATATTGGCACTATAATAGGGATATTAATACATAATAGTTATAGATAATTATTCACAACAAATAGTTAGTTAATTAGTGTTAGTTGTTATTGATTTTTATTGGTTTTCTTAAGCTAGAGGGATAATATAAATGAATATGTAGATGAATATGGGATTCATCAATATCCCATCTTCAATTATAAATGGGTAAGTCGGTTACTTGTTGTTCCCAAGAAATCAGGGATCACCCATAACAAATGATAGGAGATAGGATATACAGAACAAAATACCTATTTCTTGGCATGTATGTGTAGATTACAGATGCCTGAACCTATCAACCAAGGAAGATCATTTCTCTTTGCGCTTCGTTGAGCAGATGGTTTAAAGACTAGAGGCAAAGGAATATTTCTATTTCTTGGATGGGATCTGTCTAGGGATAATCCGGTTGCAATCGTCGTAGAAGATCAAGAGAAGACCACCTTCAAATGTCCATTTGGGACGTATACATTTGCACACATGTCGTCCGGACTATGTAATGTCACCGCTACATTTCAGAGGTGTATGTTGGCCGTATTTGTAGACATGGTGGGAAGTTTCCTTGAGGTCTTCATGGACAACTTCTCAGTCTACGGAGATAACTTTGATCAATGTATGAACTATATAGACCGAGTACTTCAATGATGCTATGAAGTCAATCCCTTGCTCTTATGGGAGAAGAGTCACTTTATGGTGATTGAGAGAATTGTGTTAGGTTATGTCATCTCCAAGGGAGGCATGGAGGTCGACACGACCAAGATGGAAGTTATCTCAAAACTCGAGACACCTACTTCAATGAAACAAGTTCGGTCATTCCTGGAGCATGTCCATTTTTATCGATGGTACATCAATGATATCAGCAAGATTGCCCGATGATTGATAAAGCTTCTTGGTAAGGACACAAAATTCATTGTTGATGATAGAGTGCTCCAAGCCTTTCAAAAGCTCAAAGAAATAATCACTCAAGCTCCCAACCTACCGCCACCAGATTGGTCTCTTCCATTTGAGATCATGACAGATGCTTTTGATTATGCCATTGGGGTTGTATTAGGACAATGATAAGATGGATGGCCATTTGCTATTCATTACTCTAGCAGAACTCTAGATGAAGCTCAGAGGATTTACACAGTGACAGGAAAAGAGCAGATAGCCGCAATCTTTTCTTTGGAAAAATTCAAATTGCATCATTTTGATTCCAATGTGATTGCGTACACTGATCATTCTTTCATCTTATACTTACAGAGTAAGAAGGATGTAAAGTCATGCCTACTTATTTGGATCCTTCTACTCGAGGAGTTTGACCTTGAGATTCAAGACAAACCTGAGTCAAAAATGTTTTGAAAAATCATCTTTCCACAAAAAAAGAGATTGAGACTCCTGAGAAGGAACTGATCCCAATAACAGAAACTTTCTCAGATGAAGCCATTCTGTCAGTCACCTTACTCCCTTGATACACCAATATCGTTAACTACCTTGTCTATGGTGGAGTTCCTTGAGATTGACCAAAGCTGAAAGTGGACAAATTTATGTCCGATATACAGTTTTACTAGTGGGAGATGTTGGATACGCAGGCCCACGACGAGCCATTATGCAATAAATGTTATTGAAAATATCATTCCCTAATCTGAAATGATGAATAACTAATTTTCATTATAGGTCCCTTAGTAGAATTAGGGTTATGTACCATGGCCATCTTAATGATCATACAAATGTCGATTCAATTATTAAATCATAGAGGTTGGTGCTTGGATGAATATGTAAAGAGTTAGATTTAGGACTCATCAAGTACCGTCAAAATATTATTAAGAGATGATCTCCATCCTAAGAAGGAGATGGAAACCCTTTCTCTGAAGGCACAGATCTAACCGGCCTCTTGATGTAGGTCCTCTTCATAGGAATAAAGATTCGGAAGTGTTAGATAAGTTAGGGTTTAGGGAAAAATCAAATTCCGTGCACGGTCGACTCGCTTTGGAAGCTTGACTGAATTTGTAGGTTTGATATATGATTTTGGAAAGTATATGATATATGCTTTTCGAAAGTAAAAACCCTGAAGTAGACAGTGCAAAATTGATCTAATACTTCGGGTTTATTCTGGGTCTTCCAGTATGCAAGATATACAGGTACTAGGAAAACCTGAGGGTGATGTGATCATAAACGATTGTATAACCATGATGCTCAGGTCTGGATTTTAGTGACTTCTCTCATAGAGAAGTAATCTGATCTTAGTCCAAAAGTTGGACCTCGAACTGAATGTGATTCAGATGTAATGAGAAGATTAGATCTACGTCTTTGATATAATGAAGCATCTATGTGAGGTCCGCAAGATCTGGATTTGAGATTTGATCTCAATATCCAAGTCACTATAAGTGGAACAATACAATCGCCCTGTCCTTATCTTCAAGTATTCGCGGAGAAAGCGTGTTATCCTTGAAAGAGTTCATGGATAATATAATTTGTGATATATGTATCCGAGCACTAAGAAAATGGATAATTAAGTGCGATTTAATTATCATGAATAATATGAATTTCATTCATATTACATGGAGAGTTACCTAAGATAATTAAATGTGATTTGATTATCAAAGATGTAAATAATGTGAATGTCATTCATATTATTTGGGCACATGAGAATAGAGACCCAAGATGACTAAATGTGATTTAATTTTCATGGATATTGAGTAATATGTATAGCACTATCCATATTAATCACATATATTAAAAATGTAATTTATAATATATAAGAGAGTGCTATTTGTAACTTACTTTTGTTAATTAAATGTTGATGTCAATTGGATTCACATCTGACAATTAATTGAAAACGTAATTTACATTTTATTTTGGGTTTTGAATGTGATTCACAATTTTCTAATGTCAAGATTGCAATATTCACAAAATAATTATGAATTATTTTTGTACAATATTTTACAACAAGCGTAGTTGTAATTCATGGAGATTTCCATGGAATAATGTAATCACGCAAGATTACATGAGATTGCCACTAACTCCCATAGTATGGAAGGATGCATTCTTCATTCTATAATCTCCATGCTTGATTGATTTTACTTGAGATTAATTTGTATTGATTTTTCAATATATATCTAATCCAAAATAAATTAATTATTGTTGTATTTTTACAATAAAATCTTGTCCATTGAAAGAAACACAAATCAATCTCATCCATTGGATTTGTGTGGACATGGATTGGGATCCATGGTCTCTCAAAATACAATATAAGAAGAGGCATACCTTTGTCTTCAAAGTTATAACAAACAAAACAACAACCTCTCTCTCTCATTCTCTACACGTCCTCTCTCTCTCTCTCATTGTGGTCGTCCACCATTGAAGCCCTAGAGAGAGTCTCCATCACCGCAGCATCGTCGTTATGCTGCCGGATTATTTGCTTGTGGATCTCCGTCTCCTTTAGCATGCCTTGCTCGTGAAGAAGACGCCATATCTAGTGTGACGAAATCAGAAGATTCTTCGCTTGGATCATCAACATGGATTGTGAGGACACGTGTTTCATCAACGTACTCGCAAGTGTTTTCTCCGTCAGATAGGACTTGAGAGAGGAGGTCTCTTCATTTAAAGACTCGATCACAAAAACGCTTCAAGAGGTAAACCAAATACTTGTTTGGGTTTAGATGAAACGATCAGAGAAGTGTTCTTGGATCATGTGGTTTCATCGCATGAAAAATTTTTAAATTCCGCAGCCTCGAGCGACTAGTGCGACTAGTCGCTCTCGATCACATACATGTGATCCTTACGCTTTCGTGATGTGCTTAAGTATCTTACCATATCTTCAGAGGACCCATATCTATTTCATGAAGGTGTAGACTACATTTGGAGAAGGTGTATTCTTGAGGAGCACATGAGTGTCATGAACCACTACCACAGGTTGGAATCTAGAGCACACCATTCTGGAAAGAGAAACTCAACCAAAGTTCTTCAAAGTGACCTATGGTGGCCAACTCTTTCCAAAGATGCTACTGAATTTGTGAAAGGATGTACTGACTGCCAGAAGATGGGAGGCATAATTAGTTCTCGAGACACCATGCCACTCAAATATATTCAAATTTCAGATGTCGTTGACACATGGGGAATCAATGTCATGGGCCTTTTTCTGAGCATTCATGGCATATTAGTACATTATTTTGGTTGTTGATTATGTTAGTCGATAGGTGGAAGCTATCCTCTCCTGTGCTATCGACAAATGCACCATCTATCAATTCATCAAGGAATACATCATTGTACGATGTGGGGTTTCAAAGATATTAATATCCAATGGGGGCATCCATTTCATACACAAAGAGGTCAAGAAGATGACCAAGGAATACGATATCGAACACTGTGTCGCATCTCCATACCACCCATAGACTAATGGCTTTGTTGAGTATTCAAACAGAGAGATCAAAACAATCCTGTAGAAACTTGTATGTCCTAATCTCAAGAACTAATCAAAGTTGCTCAACTAAGTTCTTTGGGTTAACCGAACAACGTACAAGTCTCCTCTAGGCATGTCTACCTATTGCCTTGTATATGACAATCCTTGCCATCTTCTAGAGGAATCGACTCATAAATCCTTGTGGTCAATCAGTGTATGTAATCTTGATAGAGAGAAGGCTAGAAAGAACAGAAAGTTGGATCTGAATCGTTCATTGTAATTCCGAGATTCTACATATGACAATGACTTTATGTATGAGGAAAAGGTCAAGTGTTGGCATGACATGACTATCAGATGAAAGACCTTTGAGTCTAACCAGAAGATGTTGTTGTTTGACGCAAAGTTAAAACTATTTCCAAACAAACTGAACAGCAAATGGTCTTAGACCCTTCATTGTTAAAAATGTGTGTGACAATGGTAGCATTGTGATATCAGGATTTTCAGTTGACACACAATCTTTTATAGTTAACAGATAACTGCTTAAACCATACCTTGAGCATGACACTTTCCCATCCATTGTTGATTTAGTTCAAGTCATCTACCAGGAAGAGCCTTCAGATGCAGATGGAGCAAACAAATGGAAAATACCAAAAGCATTTTCCTTTTCTTCTTTTCTTCTTTTCATTTCTTTGTTCTTTATTCTTATATTTGCTCAGTCATCCCTTCCATGACTACTATACTTAGGATCTGCTTCATCCTAAGTATGGGGGGAGGGGGTCACTGGCTCGGGTATTCATTCTTTGATCCCTTGCCTATCTTCCAATTAGTTGATGTTATATCTATACTTGGGGATATTCTACCCTAACTATAGGGGGAGACAAGCCGTGCTAATGATTTAGTACATCCTAATCCTCAATCATCCCCACATTGTGTACAATCCACTATATATAGGATTAGTTGATACTTAGTATAGGGGGATGACTAACTTCCCATTCGCTCATTGAGTATTAGACTTTTCTGTACTAAGCCTGAGTTATGTCTTTCTTTTTCTCCTTGATCATTATGAGGACTTAGCTCAATATAAGTATAAGTGATCGTATATACATTGTATATACTTTAGCCATAACTCGTACTTTCGTATTTTTAATAAATATGACTATTATAATGGGTAAGGTTATATAACAAATTCATTATAAAAACACACTCATAAAATCGGCACTAACACACTAATCATGCTTCTTTTATTTTTGAAAAAATCTATAAAAACTTGCAAAATTACAAAATACCTAAAAATTTGAAAAATGTTTTCAAAAATCCCACAAAAATATGAAAAACTTCTTGAAAAAAAGAAAACAAAACCCCATAAAAAAGATCAAAAGCCAGACAATTTCCCAACAAAAATATATCTCTGCATTGCATGAAAATTTTCCAGAATGAATTTGACACTTGAACAAGTCTAAATAAAATCCTAAGATTGGATCCTGGTCTAGACCTTAACATACCTAATTCTATAGGATCCTGTTAAGGATTGGAATTGAGATGCTTCATTATGACTTAATTCTTTAGGTTCTGTGAGCTTGAGTTCTTGAGTCGATTTAATGTGTCTAACGAGAACCCTTCTTGTCCTTCGTATGACTCTTGGGACAGTGGCTTGAATAGAAACCTCACACTCAACACTTAGCTCAACCCAGATGGATTGTTAAAAAATCTCGGAGTCTAAGTCAGGAAGATACTAGGCCACTTCGTCAAGGGTAGCTCGGGAATCATTCTTGGAGATTTCCGAAACAAGTATTTCAACCCACTTCTTCTGGTAGCAAGGACATCTCAAGACTTGAGACTAGATTGAGACAATGCTTCGGATGAGGAATGGTATGCTAGAACAACATGTTCCAAGACCCCAAAATACTGGTGAACCAAAAGATTCTATATCCCTCAGGGCAAAAATAAGGATGCAGAAACAATGCAAAGCAAAGAGAAATCCAAAAAGAATCCTACACCGAAAATTCCACAAAAATATTGGGCTTCCACTCAACGAGTTTCACAAGGGAATGTGACTTAACTTGTCCATTCCCAATTCTTTTCCCATTTCTTCAAGCTTCTCCCCCATTTCAATTGTGAAACTAGCATGCACCTGGACTTAGTAGGGAATATCTGTCTCCACAAGGGTGAATTGTCAAAGGAGTAGACTCCCTAATAGTTTAGTGATTTCTTTGGGAAGAGCTAACACAATTCACATACATGGTATCTGCCACCTAAAGGTTACAATAGTATATGACTGAAAGGATGATTCAGACCAGGCTGTGAATTGAACTGGATAAAGGAGCATAGAACATAGAGGTTGTTGAGTCACAAGTGCTGACTTTAACTCAGTTACGAACACATCATTAATCCAAATGTTTTAACAAAGCTCTAAACTTTTATTTTGTACGGATAAGTTTAAAAATCAAAATCATACTACCTTTTTTATTTTCCTTTTCTTTATTTTATTCTTGCATCATGTATTCTCCCAATAAGTGTTTGTAATGGACTAGCAGATCTAAGTATAGGAGGTGATGAATGCCCATTCATTCACCTTTATTCCTATATTTTGTCTTTCAAACCCTAGTTAAATGGATGTCAATATATCTAACTTGTACAAATTTACACAATGACCTTTGCCAGTAAATAGTGTTGAAATACATGTATTTAAATAAAAAACAAATGAATAAAGAAAAGAAAAATAAAGGAAGTATTGCAAATACTAACTAACCATGAACCTCGAGACTAATTCAATATTGACTTGGTAAACAAGGAATAAAGTAGGGGGAGATATTGACATAGAAATATAGACAAAAGGGCAACGCCACCTAGAAATCCTAGGTGACCTATACATTGTATATGGTTGAAACTTTCACTAATTTATACACACTCTTTTACACTTCCAATAAAAATACTTCCAACATCAAACATGTACATAAAATACATAGAAAAAAACGAACTTAATTGCACAAAAAAATAAGGGATAATGTGTCTGGGACACAGAGATGAAAACGTTGAAAGCATAAGTTCATAGATCCATATCTTCTCCATATAAACTTAAAATTGACCAAACTCACCTTTATCCTCTAAATTAAATTAAATACTTAATGAAGGTTATTTCATTAAAATTGAAGTTTAGATACAAAATTTGCCTTTTAGGGTCCCATTGTATACTTTACCTATACATTAGTATACATATAAGTAATTCTTTGCATTTTTACTCTTTTAATATTTTTAAATATTTGCAAATATTATTTTAATTAGATTAAAACATTAAATATAAAAAAACCACTAAATTTAATTAATATATATAGAATAGAATAAAACACGGAGGTAAACTTTACTTATATTTCACATAATCATATTTATTTAAGTGTACAAATAAAGTTAGAAAAATAAAATAAAAATATGTAAATGCATAATTAAATATATTGTAATTAGGTAAACTACAAATATAAAATAATAATATAGAAAATACAAAATAAAAATCAAATACATCATATATAGGTAATTATACATATAATTACACTTATAAATATTAAGACAATAAATAGGTCAATAAAATAAATAAAAATCACCTAAAATAGTACATAAAATAATAACCAACTTTCATATTTTAAAAAAATTAATAAAATAATTTAATATTTTATTTATATTTAATTTCTATTTTATCTCTATTTAGTCCTCTAATGCCTGACATGGCTCAATCAGGTCTGGGCCTAAACCGAATTTTGCAAGAAGTAGAAAAGATGCCGGTGTATAACAATCCCTCCGAATCAAAATTCAATTCGATCAAACAAAAATCGAAAATAATAGAAGAGGGAGAGAGAGAGAAATGAGAAAGAGAAATAAATATAAGTGATTCTCTCTCCTATTTTTATCTATACTAATTATTAACCAAGTAAGTGTCCCTTGGTAGAACTCAAGGAAGTAGAATAGCAATACTTATATTTTTAAGAAAAAGATATTCTTGCGGTATTTAATTTCTTCTCAAAGAAAGATAGAAAAATCTTTTTATTGGTTTTAATTTTTGAAATTTTTATTTGATTTTATTTTCTAATTTCTATATAATTTTCAAAGTAATATTTTTCATAACAGTTTATCTATAAAATAATAAGTGGAAAAATGAAGTATATAGTGGTACAATATAATAGAGAAGAAACCTCAAGCAACGAGCTAAAAAATGCGAAGAAAAATCAAATCAAAATGAATTAATAAAAAACATGTAGAAAACATCGAAAAATGGAACACAAATGAAAAGAAGAAATACGATGATGATAATATGTCCAAGGTCTAAAATGTAGTCCCAATTCTAGAGATGATGCATAAAATGCTATACAAAAGGATAGGGTGTTTTCTTTCAAATAGGTCCTCGGTCAGGAACCTATTTAAAGAAAAAAAACTGTAGAATTTACAGATAGGTCCCTGGGTTGGGACCAAAGTGTAATTCTGCAAAATTATGGAGGTGGGATGGAAATATGGAGTTTTGTGGGGGCTTCATTATAATTTTTCCACTTTTTTGTGTGGGAGGCTAGGATTAGAAAATGAGGAATGATCTGGGTCGTCCATGTAGGACACATGGAACAAGCCTGTACCTTCCATTCTTGGGGCGTTCTTCCCCAACCCTAGAGCGTTGCGATTGTGCTTCTTCAATCTCTGGCATTTCGCGGTGATGGCAAATCAAAGGTGAGACCAGAGAGGAGTCGGAGGCAAGGCAAGAAGGGGGCACCTCACTCTTCGAGCTCCCTTGTTGCGGGATGAAGGTGGTGGTCGAAGAAGTCAACTAGGGTTGAACCCCTTGTTTTGGAAGCACAACTGCCTTTCTTCTTTGATTGCCCGATGTTGACACTTTAGACGATGGATAAATGAAAGCTACACTCTAGAAGATGTATCCGACCTAGAAACAAGATATTGTTGCTCGATTCCTGATGAAATCGACAAAAAATTTAGGATAATAGCAATTATTGAATTGTTTCCAGGAATGAAATATACGGGGAGAAGTTGAATGGATTTGGATTCAAATTGAAAGTGGAATCGATTGTGGATTGTAATTATGTGATTAGGGGACACTAATGAGTGATTTAGATTCGTAATTATGGCATGAGGATCAAGGAATTTGAGAGGGTAATGGAGTGAAGTTCACTTGAGAGATGGAGTATAGGACTCTAGTGGAGATGCTCGATGGTCGATGATTCACCGGAACACGACGCGTCATGTGGCACGATGCAAGGCAAAGAGCACCATGAAACGCCCACCCCGATCTTCCACCTTCCACACGAAGGTCCAACCTAGATCTTTCACCTCCTTGGCCGGTTGTAATAGAGATGAGAAGTTAGGTAGTTGGCAAGTTATTCTGGTGGTTGAGAGAGTTAATTCGAATGAACAAACTTTGGATCAATTTATAGGCGATTCCAAAAGAAGTTAGGTTAGATCCTAGGATAGGCATGAGTTAGGGATGTTAGGTCTAGGGAAGCAATGGTTTAGATGGAATTTTAGGTGAAAGGTGATGGTGGATACACTAGGAGAAGTTAGCTTGTTAGAACATAATGCTAACAACAAATCTAGAAGAAGATGAACTAGGTGTTGACACGTGTCAACACCTGCTTGGCAAGAAATTAAAATCATGTTACTAATTATGTAATAAATGATAAATATCACTAATTTAAATTGGTATAAATAAAAATATGTATATAATTTAATTACCTTAATTGTATAATAATTTATTTTGGTAAATAACACATATTTGATAAAATATAAATCTTATATTAATAAATAGGTATAAATAATAATTGATAAATAGATATTGCATTTTTAATTTAATAAGTTGATAAAATTATTAATTTTATATTTATTATTTATTAGTATAATAAATATAGTGTACATGAATTTTTTTTCCAGATTTTAATATATTAAATTAAATATATTAATAAATACATTTATATACTATACATGTCAAATTCATCTATAAATAAAGGTATTTGATTTATATAAAATATTAAATAGTGTCGAAAAATTGTGAAATATATCATGGTTAAAATACCAGATTAAAAAATAATTAAATTATAAAATCAATAAAACTATAAATAATGTGTTCCAAAGAAAATAAATAGCTCATTAACACAATAGTCAATAGGTCTCAAAACCGACTTTTTGCAAACAGACTCTGATTTTAGTGAAAATACCTTTATTAATTAGATAATATGATTTTATGATTTTTGAAGGTAAGTAGAGTGAAATTGGAATTCATATGAGAAAGTTATGATGTTCAGAAGTGGAAAAATTTGCAATTTGAAAGTTGGATTTCTTGGCATACATACAAGACAATATTTTTAACTTATTTTCATATTTTTCTAGATTTTTTGAAATAAATAGGAAAAAAGCTTGGTGAAAAATATTACAAATGAATTAGTTTAAATATCTGATGTTTTTATAAATATTGGATAAATAATGAATAATGTGTGGAGTGTATAATTAATTCTTTTTATGGTTTTGTTTCCTTATCTCCCCCTACTTATTCGTTTGTCGACCAATCCATGTTGACTTGGTCTCGGGAATTAGGTTATATAAATATATATTGCATCTATATTTATAGTTTTTCAGTCATATTGTGCATATATACATATTTACAACCAGCCTTCTTTTTGTTTTCTTTATTTTTATTCATTTCTTTATTTACTTGTTTTTTATGCATAAAAGTGCATTTTTATTCATGAATGTTATTTTGATAAAAATGGGAATTAATGGATATTTACAGTATTTGTTAAGGATTTTAAGATAAAATGCAGATGGAATGTTAATGAATCTTGGATTCATAAACCCCCTATGCTTAAACTTTGATAGTCGCTTAGCAAACACTTATTTGAAAAATAAGGGAAAAACAAATAAAGTTAGAATGAATTTGTTTTCCTAAACCAATTCATGAGAATAGATATATGATATAGCTTGGTCGGGCCTAAAAGAAGCATTTTGTCGAAGCCTTAAGTTGGATTAAAAATTTAATCTCAAAAGTCCTCAAGTTCCACAAATCCTTATTTATGTTCACCTCAACAGCCAGCTCAGATCCACTCATCCATATCGCTAACGCTATCAATCCTTGAGGTCAATAAGTATTGTGTGTGAATTATGTTAGCTCTCCCTACTTAAAGAAGCGAAGAAACCGCTTGTCCCAATAATACACTCCCATTGGTTCGTCATCTAGATACTCTTTCCTCAAGGAGGGGGGTATTCCCTTCTAAGGTCAGGTCGTATTGTGTCCACAATCGAATATAGAGAGAATGTAGAAGAAAGAGAAAAGAAATGGAGTGTGACCAGTGTAGTTGCATCTCCTTACGAAGCCCATCCAGTGTAGCTAAGTCTCCACTAAGATGTGCAAGCCCTTTGGAAGCTTGGACCGTTGTGGTCATATCTGGTATTTGGTGGCTTCTCTTTTGATTAGCTTTGCAATGTTGCTTGCGATACAACAATCTTTTTTTGCCTCGATGGTTATAGAGTATTTTATTTTCGTCCATGTTTTGAGGTCTTGGAAAAATTGTGCCAGCATATCCTTCCCACATCCGAAGCATTATTTCAACCCCACAACTCCAGTCTTTAGACGTCTGAACTACTTGACAAGGATGAAAATTCACAAATAAAATGAACTGCCCTTAGCAACAACGCACAAGTCAAGATAAGTGCAAAGTGCATGAGTCCGAAATTGGTTCACTGATGAAGAGTTAAACATATGACACCAAGTGTTCTAAATAGGCAAGTTTAAGTTGACTTCCCAAACATTGTCTCATGGAACCCAATGATTTAAGTTAATAACTTGAAGAGTCTAAATTTCAGTTCCTAACTAGGCTCCTTACGTTGAAAGGTAAAGGCAATAATCAATCTCCATCCTTTAGACTATTTCTAATCATTCGTTCGAGAAATCAAATTTATTCTAAAAAATGCTAATGCAAATGCAACCATGTTTTTGTGAAGTAGATTTTCTGAATTTTACTAATTTTATGGATTTTCATTATTTTATGATTTTTATGAATTTTAGGATTTTGTATTTTTTATGGATTTTTCGATTTTATAAACAAGTCTATGCACAAGAATTTTACAAGATAAATTACTAATATTTTATTTTTATTAAATAACTAATGAATTTTACAAATTTTTTATATAAAGAATTTTCAAATATTTAATTATTTTATACATATTTTAATAAATAGGATTTTATATAAATATTATACATATTAGATAAATATTTTAAATTAAAACTTTTAAATAAGGATCTTACACATATTTTACTTACTTACAAGGATTTTATAAATAATAAATAAATAAATAGATTTTAAATTAACCTTGCCCACTATTTTATGGATTTTATAGATAAAGAAAATACATAAAGTATGAGTTATAGATGCAAGTATATATAATATATACACACCCCCTATACTTAGCTTAGGATATGTCCTCATAGTGTCAATAGAGACAAAGGAGGACATAACTCATGCTATGTAAAAGCGGGTGAAAAGGATAAAAAGAATAAAAGTCACTCGACCACCCTATACCTACGATAAGGTCATCATAAGCATAGTGGAAGACAAAAATGTGGTGACTGAGAAAAGAAATATACAAACAAAGGAAAAAAAGAAAGAAATGAAAATGAAATAAAAAAATCACTTTGCCCCCTATACTTACGATAAGGTATCCCACGTATGGAAAAGAATGCGGGCAAAAATTAGGGACTAGTGATTAGTGTAAAAGAAAGGAAAGCAAAAGAAAAGTAAAAAGAATAAAATCGAAAAACACAAATCAATGGGCAATCCCCCCCTATACATACGATCTGGTATCCTACGTATATAAAAAAGAGCAAAAAAATGGGGACGATTGTGGACTACGAAGAATATACAGGTGGTGGTGTACTCTAGAAAATCAAAAGGCTTACAGATCTCTGTATAGAATGACATGAAGTGGAAAAGTAGTCACGCATCATGTACAAAGTGGACCACCTCAACCTGGGTCATACTAAATTAGTCTGTTGTGCTCATGTGTACTGATCCCTGGCTGAACAAGTAGAGTTGCCTCTGTATGTGAACTTTCTAAATGTCATAGGTATCTCTATTACAATACACGTCTTTGGAGTCAGACCACAGAAGGTGTCTAAATGTGTATCTGTCGCATCAACTTACTCTCTGCGCTTAATAGACTGAATGATCTATGAAAAATATGTTGGATATGCGAGCCCACGGCGAGCCATTATGCAATAAATGTTATTGCACGTATCATTCCCTGATCTGAAATGAAGAATAAATAATTTGCATAATAGGTCCCTCTGTACAATTAGGGTTATGTACCATGGCCATCTTAATGATCATACAGCTGTTGATTCATTAAATGAATCATAGAGGCTGGTGCTTGGATGAATATCTAATGGGTTAGATAGAGGACTCATCAAGCACCGTCAAATGATTATTAAGAGATGATCTCCAGCCTGAGTAGGAGATGGCAATCCTTTCTCACATAGGCTGATATCTGACCGACCCCTTGATGCAGGTCCTCTGCATGGGAATAGTGATTTGGAGGTGTCAGATTAGTGAAGTCAATGGGTTGACTTAGCGAGATCGAGATAACCTAAGTCCTATGTTGAATGCTGTCACAGCATAGGCACACATCCTCTGACAGGAGACAGATGTGTTACTATATGTCTGAGTGTGTATATTTGGCAGACCAGTAGGTTGATGACCTAACCAAGGTCTATACACCGACGAGCTGGTGTGTATATAAGGGCATATGAGTAATACGATCTCTCAAAGGGATCATACAGGTTCACTTATGAACCGGAAGACATGAGCTCACTCATGAGGTATTGGGACCGATCAAATTCCATGCATGGTCGTCGTGCTTTGGAAGCATGACAAGAATTTGAAGGTATGATATATGCTTTGGAAAAGCATATGATCGATACCAAGTCCCAATGACCAAGATTGAGAAACTTGGTGATCAAACCCTGAAGAAGACAGTATAAAATAGATCTTCATCTTCAGGTTGATCATTGGTCTTCCAGTATGCAGGATGTGCAGGTATTGGGAATACCTGAGGGTGATGTGATCATAAACGATTGTATAACCGTGACGCTTCCAGTCCGAGGGAGTGATGAAACAGGTCTGGATTTTAGTGACTCCTCTCAGTAGAGAAGTAACTTGATCTTAGTCCAAATGTTGGACATTGATCTGAATGTGATTCAGATGCAATGAGAAGATTAAGTATACAGACTTGATTTAATCAAGCATCTATGAGAGGTCCGTTAGATCTGGATTTGAGATGAGATCTCAACATCCAAGTCACTATACATGGAACAATACAATCGCCCTGTCCTTATCTCCAAGTATCTACGGAGAAGGCGCATTATTCTTGAAGGAGTTCAAGAATAATTCCTGTGATGAATTTAGTATCCAAGCAAGAAGATTTTGATGATTAAGTGAGATTTAATTATCAAAGTATAATATGAATAAGATTCATATTATGAGAATGTGTCCAAGATAATTAAATGAGATTTAATTATCAAGTACAATATGAATAAGATTCATATTGTGAGAATGATTATCTAAGATAATTAAATGGGATTTAATTATCAAGGATTAAGAGAATGTGGATAACACTATCCATGATATATATGTGTATTATAAATATGATTTTTAATATACATATATAAGAGAGAGAATCAATGTGAATAGCATTTGTTAATTAATAATGTGGATTAGATTCACATTTATTAATTAATTGGAAATGCAATTTACTAACTAGTTTGGGTTGTGAATATGATTCACATAATATTCAATGGCATGATTGAAATATTCACAAAATTAATTGGGAATTAATTTGGTGAATATTAATTAAGGAATAATAAGATAAATAAAAAGGAGCCAAAATAAACCACCATTCATAGGTGGCGTCACCCATGAATTGTTCATGGGTGACGCCCCCCTTTTTTAGGGAGGTTGGTTGACTCCATTTTATTTATCATATTATTTCTTAATTAGTTTATGTTAAATTAAATTATGTTGATAATGTTGCAACATTTTTTAATTTAAAATTAATGTTGTTGGTTTTAACCAACAACAATCATAGCCATTGATTTAGCATGGACCAAGCATAGCCCTTGGATCCATTAGTCCCATGGATTGAGATCCATTGGACCCTAAACTAGTATAAAAGGAGGGCTAGGGTAGCCTTTTCCAACACACAACATTCTTGAGTTGAAGAACTCTATTCTCTCTCCCTCTCATTCTCGTGCTCTCTCTCTCTCTCTCCATAGGGTGGCCGACCACCATTGTTGAGAAAGGAGAGAAGTTCTCGCCTTCGCCTTCGACGACTCGAGGATCTCCTTCTTCTTCGTGGCTACTTGTTGTAGAGGAAGGCGACGGATTTCGCTTGACGAAATCAGGAGATCTACTGCTTGGATCTTCATCGAGGATTGCGGGAGGGACGCGACTCATCATCGTGCCCGCAAGTGCGTTCTTCGTGGATCGGACTTGAGACAGGAGGATCTCTTGTTTGGGATCTCGCGATCACAACCACGCTTCAAAGGTATTCCTTATACTTTGTGGTTTGATGAAACGATCCGAGAAGTGTTCTCGTGATCATGTGGTTTCATCGTTTGATTTAAAATTTTTTAAATTCCGCTGCACCTTGCGACTCGTATGACTAGTCGCCCCGATCGTATTCGATGCGATCGTCACGCTTCCGTGATGCGCTTGAGGATTCTCAATATCCTTCAAAATAGTCGGCTAACTCTCATGTTGGATTATGTGTATTCTAAATCTACAGAATTAAGATGTCTACTGCAATTGGCTGCTCATCAAGATATGATGTGAACTATGTGTTTGCATGTGAACAGACATCTGAAGAACTAGTTATCATGTCATCTACCCTATCCTCATGTAGGACATCGTGGGTATTAAAAAATGCTCTCAAGGTCATGAGACTGTGACTCCTCTATGTGCTGGCAATCCTTTGCATGACTGGTGTCCTGTGAAGTAAATGACAAAACTGATCTGAGACTGTTACATCCTCTCACCATCTCAATGTGTATCTTTCCACTATCTGTGCAGTTAGATACTCTCCCAGCATCATAATCAAATAGTGCTCTCACTGTATGCAATAAGGGTCTCTCGAGAATGATTAGAGCAAGGTGTAACTACGTAGGGCACATCATATCTAGGACACTAAAGTCTAGTGGAAACGACAAGCCTTGAACACTCACAATAATGTTCCTCAACACACCTCTAGATCTCTTCACAGATCGACATGCAAACTGAAGTTTTACTCGTGATTAGTAAAGATACCTAGCTTGAGCTTATCATGCAAAGAAGATGGGATCAAATTAATCTAGGAACCATTAATCTGAATCACACATAAAGTGGCCTTGGTCAATACATGTTTATCAACTCGTGATTTCCTTTTCCTACTTGTTGTGCATTTGTTCCTCAACTGATTCTTGAGTGTAGGAAAGTGATATAAGGCATCATGAAGTAGAATATTCAGAAAAATGTGGTCTTTCAATAAACGATCAGTTTCTAGAGCGACAACATTATTTTTGGCATTTTCTTTCCTTTTCCATACAAAGCAACAGAAAAAGGAACAACAAAATTCTTTTTTATTTTCATCTAAAGAGGAATCAGCATGTACATTGAGAGTCTCATAAATATGTACAAAACTCTCTAAAATGGGAGAAGAAAAATATGCATCGGGAGTATCTGCATGGTTTGGTGTGTTATCGTCATCTGACACATCCGTGTCCATTTCAACTATCTCTGCGTCACTCCCATCTCTCTGATCATCATGTTGGACATCGTTTAGGTCCTCATCATTATGGTGGTTCTCCTCCTCAGCATCAGAATGTGTGTCATCATGATCATCATGGATTGATTCTTGCTCCTCATCATGTACCCTCTTCTCCTCTTGATTAGGTGCTCGTGGTGATCTATTGTTCTTGAGACTAATGAAGTTAGATAAAAATTCAGGAAAACATATCGTACATGTGGCGGTGTCTAACTAATCTGAATGACTCCTCTTGTTATTCAGATTCATCTGAGGTTGGGCTATAAGAGTAGTCTTGGGCACCACTAACTCATCTAGGCGATGGTTAACCTGCTCCATCTCTATCCTATGCATTGTCTAAAGCATGCTCAATGTATCCATTTTCTAGTTCAGTGCCAGGACCTATGAATACATCTCAGACTCGGAGTAGTGTCCTTGGTTGTCTACTCTCCCCAGCCTAGAAGTGTGTTGTTGTGGCATGTAAGGTCAAGGAGATCTCTGAGGTGTAAAGAAAGATTGACGTTGCTGGTGCTGATAGGCATGTGGATATGTGGCAGGATATTGATGTGAATGTGGTCTTTAATAGGCGTGCTGTTGAGACTACTGATGTGCGTAATGCTGGCGATGATAAAAATGTGGATGTCCATGCTGCTGTTGAATATAATGTTGCTGCTTGTGGTGGTGTACGCTCTAAGGAGTAAAATGTGGTGAAGGCTGAACATGAGCGTACCACATCCCATTGATCTCAAGAGTAACATGAGAATCAACATCAACATATCTAGGGATAGTGTTCTGACTCGAGTTGGCATTAAACGTATCCTCATGCCAATCAATTTGTGTAGTTTCGATAAGCTGTACTAGCTCGCTCTTAACAAACTGAATCTGATGGGTAAGAGGAGTTGGTAATGATCTCCGTAAAGGCTGAGAAGTTGAAGGAGTGCGAGATTGCTGGTACCAAAGCTGCAACTTTGTCACGTTCTTCGTCAGATCGCTCAACTACTGAGGAAGTGATGAGAGTTTCTCCAACTCTCACAGTGGATGTAGCTCTTGGACTTGTTTATGAATCACGTTGACTAATGTAAGCTTGTCACTAAAAAATCCCATGTCATATTATGAATTAGACTCTGAAACATGCGCCACATCTGATTCTCCTGGTGGTGTGGTGGTTGTTGGCCCTTCTATAATGCTCGAGTGGAATCAACAACATGTGAATTTTCTGACATCCCCTCAAAGATGGACCAAATTGACTTGGCATCCCTATTCAGATAAATTCTGCCACATGTGATGCTTACTAGGACTTGGATATCATCCTGGAGTCCTCCAAAATAATTCTGAACAAGATCCATTAATGGTATCTTGTGACGAGGGCATCTCTCTGTCAAATCATTGAATTGATCAAATGCCTCATGGAATGACTCAAGCAGTAACTCTGTAAAATTGGAGAACTGACTCCTTATCATATTCGTCCATCCCATAGAAAAATATTTATGTAGGATTGTCGACTTCAGATCATCCCATGTAGAAATATCCCTCCCCAAGTGACTCATCCAATAAAGCACCGTATCTGCTAAGGCGAAGAGGAAGGCCTTGAGGCGTATAGCCTCCTACATAACTCCTAGATAGCTAGTCATACCACAAATTATCTTGAGTTGTTGTAAGAAAGAAAACGACTCCTCTGAAGTGTTCCCATAGTACTTGGGAAGAAATAAATGAAGGATGGCCATAACTCGTATGACTCTTGATTCGGTGGTAATCAAATCCATTGGTTTAGCATCCTAGCTCTCAGGTCATACACATCTCGTAAAGTAGCGGAACTATTGGACATGCGAGCCCATGGAGAGCCATTATGC
The DNA here is from genome assembly GCA_037367405.1 of Ottelia alismoides. NCBI lineage: Eukaryota > Viridiplantae > Streptophyta > Magnoliopsida > Alismatales > Hydrocharitaceae > Ottelia > Ottelia alismoides. The sequence continues at coordinate 889,392 of JAZKJV010003126.1, forward strand.
AATAAATGGCATTGCAAATATCATTCCCTGATCTGAAATGAAGAATAATAAATTTGCATAATTATTCCCTTAGTACAATTAGGGTTATGTAGCAGGGCCATCTCGATGATCATACAGTTGTTGATTCAATTGTTGAATCACAAAGGCTGGTGCTTGGATGAATATCTAAAGAGTTAGATTCAGGGCTCATAAAGCAGCATCAAATGATTATTAAGATATGATCTCCAACCAGAGTAGGAGATGGCAATCCTTTATCTATGGGCTGATATCTAACTGACCTCTTGATGAAAGTCCTCTACATAGAAATATAAATTCAGAGGTGTTAGATAATTTAGGTTAAAGAGTTGACTTAACGAGATTGAGATAACGAAAGGCCTATATTGTATGTTGTCACAATCTAGGCGTGTATCCTCTGATCGGAGACAAATTTGTTACCATATGTCTAAGTATGTACATTTGGTAGACCAATAGGTTGTTGGCCTAATCAAGGTTAATACACCCACGTGCTGGTTTGCATACAAGGGCATATGAGTAATACAATCTCTCAAAGGGATCATACAGGTTCATTTACTAAAACGGAAGACATGAGCTCACTTATGAAATATTGGGAATCGAATTCGGTGTAGGGTCTCGCTTTGGAAGCATGACTGAATTTATAGGTTTGATATATGCTTTTAGAAAGTATATGATCAATACCTGTGTATGATATATGATTTTGGAAAGTATATGATCGATACAAACTCCCAATGATCTAATGAGAAACTTAATGATAAAACCATGAAAGAGACAGTCTAAATAGATCTATAACTTCGGGTTTATTCTAGGTTTTCCAGTATGTAGGCTGTACAGGTATTAGGAATACCTGAGGGTGATGTCATCATAAACGACTATATAATCATGACATTTCCATTATGAGGGAGTGATGAAACATGTCTAAATTTAATGACTCCTGTCATAATGAAGTGATCTGATCTTAGTCCAAATATTGGACACAGATCTGAACAAGATTCAGATATAATGAGAAGGTTAGATCTACAACTTTGATTTAATCAAACATCTTTCAGAGGTCCTCGAGATTTGGATTTGAGATGCCATCTCAATATCCAAGTCACTATGCGTGTAACGTACAATCATCATATCCTTATCTTTAAGAATCCGCAGAGAAAGTGCATTATCCTTGAATGAGTTCAAGGATATTTTCGTTGTTGATAATGTGTTAGAGCATTGAGGAAAATTGATAATTAAATGTGATTAATTATCATGAATAATATGAATTTGATTCGTATTAGGATTGTTATCTAAGATGATTAAATGTGATTTAATTATCAAATATGTGAATAATGTGAATGTGATTCACGTTATTTGGGTACATAAGAAGAGTCATCTTGGATAATTAAATGTGATTTAATTATCAAATATATGATTAATTTGGATATCTCTATCCATAATAATCATTGATATTGTAAATTTGTTTTATAATTTGTTGGAGAGATTTAATTGTAAATAGAATTACAAATTATATGTTGTTATGAATTGGATTCCGATAAACAATTAATTAGAAATATAATTTACATATTATGTTGGATGTATGAATGGTATTCATATTTATCAATGGCATTACTGACGTTTTCACAAATTAAATTTGGAATTATTTTTGTGAAGATAAATGCAATAATAGTTGTTGCATTTTAATATATATATATATATATATATATATATAATATTAAGGAAGGAAAAACCACCAAAAGTGGGCATCCACCATGACCCATTCAAAGGTGGGGATGACCACCCTCTTTTTAGGGTGGTGGTTGCCTCCCTTAGTATCATTTTATTATAGTTGAAATTAAAAGGAATTAATTTTTATCTTGATAAAGGGATATATATAATTATATTAATTAAATTTGTTGTTGCAAATTTGTAGCAACAAATCATGCCCATTTATTAATAACATCTTAATCTAAATCATTGGATTAAGAGGGCACAAGGATTGAGATCCATATACATCCAAATAGTATAAAATGAAGGGTAGCCCTTGCCTTTTATATTACACACATAATTCCAAGAGGAATTAAACTCTCTCTCCATCTCTCTCTATACACACCAAGTCTCTCTCTCTCTCCTCCTTAAAGTATTTGTCCACACTAAACCCTAGAGAGGGTCGTCGTCACATCGTTATGTCGCTGCTTCGACCATTCGTGGATCTCTGTCTCCTTCAGTGCTTCGTGAAGAAGACGTTGGATCTCGTGAGACGAGATCAGGATATTCGTTGCTTGGATCATCAACATGGATTGCGAGGAGCACGCGTTTCATCAATGCACTCGCATGCATCTCCTCCATCGGATCAGATTTGAGATGGGAGGTCTCTTATTTTAGAGACTCGATCGCAACCATGCTTCAAGAGGTAACATTAATACCTCTGGTGGTTTAGATGAAATGATCCGAGAAATGTTACTTTTTTTTAAATTCGATTGCCCCGAGTAACTAGTATGACTACTCGCTCTCGATTGCCTATTATGCGATCTCCGCACTTCCATGATGCTCTTAAGGATTTTCCCATATCCTTCAAGTGGTATCAGAGCTAGTTTGGAGGTTTAGGATATGATCCATAAACCTAAGATGAAATGGACATTTTTAAGTTGTGTGAAGTTTCATTGTATTTTATTCAGGCAACCATGTTTATTGCATTTTTCACCCTATTTAAATGATTTAAACGTGAGTTTATCACATGGATTATGTTTTTAATTAAATTATCAAACCATAGGATTTGAGTTTTCTTGATTTGGAATCTGTTAGCTCAAGTTATGATTGTTTTAGTAGACGTGTATAGACTGTTACGTGATTGGTATTTTAGAACATAATCAAGAGAAAACCATGGTTTTAAATGCCTAGAAATACGTGTTTATCACTTATGTTTTGTTATAAATCGAATTGGAAAACCAAGGAAATTTAGTTTTCTTGATTTGAAGTTTATTTCCTCCAGATATGCTAATTTTAGTAAGCATGGGTCACTGCTGGAAATTACATACTTGATCATGAACCTTGTGACTGTCATTCAACTAAATTAATGGAAATTAATGGTTGGTTTCCTGAAATAATTATTGATAAATATTTTTGAAATATTTAAAAATGATGATTATTTCCTCGAATGACATTGCCTTAACCGAAATTGATAACATAATTGATCTTAATCACAATTGATTACATCCTTTCCAACAAACATTTATGCTTTAATAAGATTGGGGATTTGTTTAGAAAATCTCCTTATAATATTAATCAAAATTGTTTTGATAAATACTATATGGTATAACTTCAGTTAAAAGACCGATTATCATCTCAAATACAAAATGATCAAATCGTATTATCCTGACTTGAGGGGATAAGATGTCTAGTCAGGGATCGTTGGGGTAGCAGGTTGCACCGTGAGTGGTTTGTCCCACTCCTGTCGGTACTGGTAATGACAACGGGTATTGAAAGAATAATGCTTGATGTAATCATAATATATTTTTGTATAATTAAAATTTGAATAATACATATTTTGAGATTATACCATCCTTCAGGTAATAATAATAATTATTTGTTGGTTGATAAATTGTATTGATAATTTATTTAATATGATTAAATTAATTATATCCAATTAAACCATTATATAATGAATAGAGTAGTATTTCCCTTGGAATAATTAATCATGTGAATATGATTCATAATGATTAATTAAAATTTGAATAAGATATAGAGGATCACATAAGTGACATCCATGGTCTTCCATCAAGGCAAAGGGTTCCGTCGCCAGGGATTGTATGAAGGAGATGCATGTCTGAAGTGACATCTCCTGCATACAAGCGCGTCTGGATCGGGCTCTTTGCTTCTCGAAAGAGTAAGGCCGTATGTGTAGTGACCCTAATATCGATTCCTCATATTATTGAGGTGATATTGAATTGCGTACAGAAAGTTCCAATCCTATTGACGGTTGGTTCAATTAACGATTGGTCAACATCGCATTAGTGTTGGTGGGCTCTGGTGTTAAAGACCGAATTGGGAATGCGAGTTGGGCATGCAAGACGGAATGTGTTCCAGCTTCTTTTTATCCAAGTTGCAAGTTCTCATGTTATTGGGATGAACTAAAGATAAGAAAGGAGATCCCAGATCTTTCTTGAGATATAATGGTAAGTATATCTCTTACATCAAAAGTGAATAAGGGAATGATCTTTCGTTTTGACAAGGCAAGATGACTTTGTTATAAAAAAATCCTAAATTAAGGTAAAATATGTATATATTTATTTATTTATTTATGCATATTTCTTATTTCAGATAATCCCCATTAGAACCCACTCAAAACTGTACTCAATAATAAGCAGTAAAATATCTTGGATTTGATCAATGATTAAGATGTTTTACTTGCAATTGGACACATAATGTTTGTATTTGCAATGAGCAAGTTTCCTCATAATAATGATGAATGACAATTAAATAGACAATAGGACAACATCCTAGGGTTTGTATGTTTCTATAGTCTTGATCTCTCATCGAGTGTGCTTTGGAAGTATCATGTCGATGATGATCGTAGTTGTCAAATAATCCTTATAAAATCTAAGAAGATATTTTGGCATACATACGTGCGCTCAACATTTAATCATGAATGACATGGTTCACTGGATTATGTAGAATGGTAGCTCAATAAGAGATGATATACTCAAAATGTTTGAGTACATACTTGAACCAAAAGTCTTTTAGAGTTTAGCTGGATGTAGATAAGATTATTGTCATCATTCTACTATCTATACTCTAGTCTTTCAAGAAGCATCATAATATTCATATTGTAGGAATTAAATGAAGTATATATAAATGTTGCAATACTGTTATATTGAAATCTTATGAGTTCCACATAAGATATCATTTTATCTTAAGAAAGGGTAGTTTATAGATGAAGGGAGCATAGTGGAAGAATGGGTATGACCAAATTAAGACGGAAAGTCAAAGAGTTGAGTGCACTTTTGTGATTTCCACACATATGACATCCAAAGAGTTGGATGAATGCCAATATTGCAACAAGATGATGTGTTGATAGTATGATTATCAAGTCTATTTAGGATCCTCAGATAAGATCTCGGATAGTACATCAGAATAATCTACATATAATCATTGAAATAGACTTGCTTACTAGAAAAGATCAAAGTCTAATAATTGCATCTCATTCTCCTAATAACACTTATAATTGGTTGCATATGTTTTAGAGGAATGGAAAATTTGATCTTAAGGTTTAATAGTCATCCACATGGATATTGATGCAATTGTTGCAACAATCTCTACTGGATAGATAGACATCATATTTTTAGTGGGAGATCCCATATTTTAGAGAATGTCTCTATTATATATATATTGGAATACACTCATTGTTTATTTCTAAATGCTGGAAATAAACATGAATTTTGGAATAGACCTATCATAAAGAGTTATGATGGATATATTTTAGATAGTAGTCTGACATTTGGAGGACTCTATTAATGAATGATTCGTTAACATTTCTAATACTGAAAATTAAACCTTAAAAGATTCATAGGAGGATGAAGATCATTTGACAATGATCTGGAATCAAACCTTGGATATACTTTTATTGATAAGATCAATAAACTCATAAGATATTGAACTTTAGATTGTCTAAATATTTAAAACACACATACTTATGAATATTATATTCAAAGTAAAAATGTCCAATACACCCTTCTCTAGGAATGGGGTTCAATGTCAAGGTATTCAAGATCCCATACATATTAATGTATGTGAATCATGTATACCAAAATAAATATTAGTGATATGTGATATAAATTAATGATTATTTGTGATGAGATTTTTTCCTTCACCTTAGAAAGCTTTGAAATGTTCACAGATTTCACATTTTTGGTTTAGAACAAAAGTTCAAGGAAGATGAAATGAATATGATCTAACTTAGGTAGCATGTACCTATTAGATAAATCAATGAATACCTTACGAAGAAAGGAATATCATTCCTATCTCACTCGTCCCAATACACCTAAACTCAATAAAGTTGTAGGGAGATGCAATTGGATCATGTGTGACATAATTTGATCAACGATGAATATTAGGATAATTATATCTTAGTTTCAAGGTATATATGTATTAAGACTACAATATATATCCATAATAAGGTTCCATGCTCGTTAGATGGAATCTAGCACCTGAGAGTGCTACTTCATTAGGAAACTAATGTACATTGTTTGCTACCTACTTTATGACCTTGAGATTATAAAAAGATTTCATCTCAAAGGATATGATTATTAGAGGATGACTCTCTTCATAATCAAGATGAAAATAAAGTGAAGGAAGATGAAATTGAAGTGAAGGAACTCATTTAGTCTTGAGAAGATAATGAGGCTCTTGAAATCGGAATCTAAAAGGATAATTAAAGATGAAACACTCATATCACTTCAAATGAGTTTGAGGGTGGATTCAATGTGTCAGTTAAGTCTGAAAAATAATCTTACTTGGTATGATGAAGCTTCCAAGGATCATGACATGGAGAGATGGATGTTAGAAATAAAGTCTAAAGTATTCTTCATATACAAGTGTTGTATATGAACCCTCGAGAATCCACATATAAGGGTGATGAATCTATGATTCATTAACATTCTGTCTGCAATTTTGACTTAAACCCTCAACAATTACATGTAAATAGACACTAATTTCTATCATTTATCAAAACCACATTCATGAATAAAAATGCACTTTTATGCATCAAAAACACGTAAATAAATAAAAGAATAAAAATAAATAAAAGAAAATGAGGCAGATTGTAAATATGTAAATATATACAATATGACGTATATAATTTAAATATAGTTGAAATATATATATCTATATAACCTAACCTCCGAGACCAAGTCAGCATGAATTGGTCAACAAACAAACAAGTAGGGGAGATAGAGAAATCAAATCATAAAAAGAATTAATTATACACTCCACACATTCTTCACTATTTATCAAATAATTATCAAATCATCATTGATTTTTAATTAATTCAAGTAATATATTTTTCACCAAACCCTTTTCCTAATTATTTCTAAAAATGGATAGAAAAATGTAAAAATAAATTAAAAATATTATCTTGTATATATGCCAAGAAATCCAACTTTTAGATTGTCAATTTTTCAACTTCCAAACATCATATCTTTCTTGTATGAACTCCAATTTCACTCTACTCACCTTTAAAGTTCATAAAATAAAATTCTTTAATTAACGGAGGTGATTTCGCTAAAATCGGAGTACGTTTGCAAAAAGTCAGTTTTGGGACCTAATGACCATTGGGTTTCTCGGCTATTTGATTTCTTTAGAACACATTATTATAGTTTTATTATTTTTTTAAAATTTTATTATTTTCTTGATCTTGTATATCAACAATGATTTATTTAATATTTTTTGACACTATTTAATATTTTAAATAAATTAAATACCCTAATGTATAAATGAATTTGACCCGAATAATATATACATGAATTTATAAATAAATTTTAATTAATTAATTCAAATATGGAAAAATTCACACATTCTCTTTATTTTTCTAATAATTAATAAAATATAAAAATGACATGTTATTTATTAATTTATTAAGTAAAAAATAAAATGTTCATTTATTAAGTATTCTATTTAGATATTTATTAATATTATATTTATATATCATAAACTATTCATTATTTATAAAAATTAATTATTCCAAAATTTAGATAAATTGATTATTTATATATTTTATTTTTATTCCTACATAAAATAACAACATTTATTATTTAATATCTAATTTTTACTATATTTATTCACTTAGCCTACTAGGTGTTGACAAGTGTCAGCACCTGGGTTGTCTTCTTCAAGAACTGAGATGTTGAAATTCTTTTACAATCGGCCTTCTTCACCTAATTTTCCTTCAACCATTTTAACACCTTCACTAGATCTTAACCATCCAATCTTTACACCTAACCACACCAACTCATGCCCGACCTTCGATCATTACCTAACCCTCACCAACCTTCTTATAAAAATTCGTAATGTTTGTTCATTCAATCTAACTTTTCCTAACTACCCCAATTCCAAAACAACCTCGTCGACTCCTCATCTTTCCTACCTTGCCCTGGCCACCTTCGGTGGTGACAGCACCTCATAGCTGCTGTGTAGGGAAGGAGGTGCATCGGAGGATAGTCCCAAGGTTGACGCTTGGCCTTACATCACCGTGTCACGTGCGTACAACTTCGGGAACCACCACCTGTCGAGAGACTAGCGAGGTTCAGATAACATCTGTCCCAGGTGACTTTATTTGCCTCATATCCCTATTCCATTGATTTTCCCGTCCAATTAGTTTAGCTAATCACCTAATTAGATGACCTAATTCTCGTTTTATCGATTACCGTCGAAAGCCCTCTTCAATTTGATATACACTTCGTCTAATTCAATCTAAAATTCATATTTTTTTGGAACTATAATACTGCTGCAAGAACCATCAATCCAAGGTCGATCCATTGAGGAATCGAGCCTTCTAATCTTTGTAGGTTGGTGAACTATTTGGATGTGCATTCATATTCTCTTAAAGTGAAGTGGAGACTCTCTTTTGCCATGTTCCGATCAAGAACAGAACCAACACTATCATTTTTGGAAGCTGCATATGCAAAATTTAGCAAGAACTTTCATTAGACTCTTCATTGCCCTTCTTTGATCATCCCCACCGTAGGAGAGCTCGAAGGGGGTAGGAGACCTCCTTCTGTCCCTACTGGAGAAGCCACATCGTCCGGCTACCACTGTTGAGCTATGGAGCAAAGATTCCATTGTCGTCTCTCTTCAGATCAGGGAAGAACAACCCCGACCTCCATACACTATAGGTGGTTGATGCATGGCACCGAGCGATGATCCAGATCGTGCTGAGCATTCTAACTATAGCCGTTCATTATCAACCGGTGGAAAAATTGCTTAGAAGCCCAATAGAATCTCCAGAATTTGTCTTTGCTTCAGAAGTTTATAGAAATTATGTTTAGGTCCCCATGTAGGGACCTAAATGTAAGAAAACTTATTTTCGTTACTTTTTAGTCCCTCCCAGGGACCAAACTACAAAATAGTTTATTTTCTTTTTTATGAATTTCTACCACTGTATTGAGTGGATGATTTGGACACTTTATTGTCATCATTTTTCATCGATTTTTCTAGGGTAGTTACACAACTACCATAGCAAGGTTTTGTTACATGTTTGAGATTTTTCATCGTGTATTTGATTTGATTTTTCAAACTTCGCATCTGCTTAGAATCTTACTTGAGTTTTCTCTTCGAGCCCGTTGCTAGAGTTTTTCATGGATCTACTATATAGTATCATCATACATATTTCTACCATCTATGATTATACTGTAGATAACCTTTGTTTTGAAAAATATCACTTTGAAAATTAAATAAAATTTGGAAAAGATAAAAAACAAATAAAATTCACAAAAACTAATACTGATAAAAAAGAGTTTTCCCTTTTTCTTCGAGAAGAGATTAAAAATCACAAAAATTTCCCTTTTACTCAAAAATCTAAATATTGTTAATCTGCTTCCTCGAATTTGACCCAGGGACACTTACCTGGTTAATAATTAGTGTAGATAAAATGGGAGAGAGCTGACTTATTCTTCTTCACTTTATTCTCTCTCTCTCTCTCCTATTTTATTGATTATTGTTTGATTAATCGAAATTTTATTTCGAGCGGATATTTTACACTGACCCTTCCATTGTTATGCTCTCAAAATCTCATTTATCATAGGGTAAGATCCGCTTAGGTGTAAATGAATCCTCAAGAGAAAGAGGGAATCTGATGAGAAGGTAGAGACCTTCAAAGCACGGCTCGTATCCACGAGATACACACGAAGAGAAGACATCACTTGCGATGAGACTTGCCCCTCTTTAACCGTACTTGAACCCATCAGAGTATTGCTAACTATAGTTACACAATTTTACTATGACATCTTCAAGATGGAAGTCAAGATTGCATTCCTCTATGAATTCCTCATCGAGGATATTCATATGAAGTAGACCTAATGCTTCACAGTTGAGGAAAGCAAGGTGTGTCAGCTTAAGAAACTCCATCTTGGACTCAAATAAGCTTCTTGTCTTTGGAACAATAGATTTTATGAAATTGTAAATGTTATGATTTCAGATAGAATCTTGATGAACTGTGTGAAGCTTAGTGGGAGTTCTATTATGTTCATCATGTTAAATGTAGATGATATCCTAATCATTTGGAATGATATAAGGATAATAATAAGTGTTTTATAATATGGTTGTTCCATACCTTGAGATATGATCTGAAGGTCACCTCTTATTTATTTGTTTTGAAAATGTTAAGAAGCAAAGAGAAGAGGGTGCTGGGATCGTCACATTAAGTGGTCTACCTTGGACATATTCCATTCTAGGAAAACTCCAAGGAAGGCTTCGTTCCCATAAGATATGGTACTGACCTATCTAAAGGGATAACACCTCAAAGATTTGAGGAAGTGAATGCCAAAACAACTTGCCATTGTGCATCAGACATGAGAATCCGGGTGAATGCTAGATGTGTACAAAAGTCAGATGTCTATCGTGTAGTGGGAGTAGTAAGCTGTTATAAATCCTACAATAGAGATAAAACACTTGATTGCAGTAACAACAATATCTTCAATGATGATAAGACCTTTGAGATAGTGATATCAAAGTCTTATCATCAAGAACTTAAGACATTATAGATAGTGATCTAAAAGATCTTAACAGCAGATGCCTTATATGACATAAGATGGGTCATAGTCTTAGGAGATAGTAATATTTGAGGAAATCTGATAAGGATGATAGAAATTTACTGGTTATAACGACTATTGAGTTTTAGTGTCAAAGAAACTATCACTTCTTTAATAATATTGACTATTAGTTGCATAAGATGCAATATTCGCATTAGATGCGAGCACTGTCGCTAGAAGATATGCAAGTACCGTAAAATGACTTGGCATAGTATCTCGAGAACAGAGTGACTGATTAGCTTACCTAGCTATTTTTCTAAATAGCCTATGATTTGTCACATGAGCATGGGTTTAATGATTGTCCCATTAATGGATCTTTGGGCTAGGAATATTCTTGGACATGCGAGCCAACAACAAGCAATAATGCAATAAACGTTATTGCAAATATTATTCCCGGATCTGAAAAAAAGAATAATTAATTTTCATAATAGGTCCTTTAATACAATTAGAGTTATGTACCATGGCCACCTTGATGATCATACAGTTGTTGATTCAATTGTTGAAGCATAAAGGCTAGTGCTTGGATGAATATCTAAAGAGTTAGATTGGGGACTCATCAAGCACCGTCAAATGATCATTAAGAGATGATCTCCAACCTGAGTAGGAGATGGAAATCCTTTCTCTCATAGGCTGATATCTAACTGACCTCTTGATGTAGGTCCTCTGCATAGGAATAGAAATTCGGAGGTCTTAGATAAATTATGTCAAGGAGTTTACTTAACGAGATCGAGATAAACAAAGACTTATTTCATGATGTAGGAGTGCATCCTTTGACCAGAGGCATATGTGTTACAATATATCTGAGTATGTACATTTGTCAGACCAATAGGTTGAGGGCCTAATCAAGGTCTATACACCGACGTGCTAGTGTGCATAAAAGTGCATATGAGTAATACAATCTCTCAAAGGGATCACACAGGATCATTTACTGAACCAAAAGACATGATCTCACTCATCTACCCTATCCTCATGTAGGACATCGTGGGTATCAAAAAATGCTCTCAAGGTCATGAGACTGTGACTCCTCTATGTGCTGGCAATCCTTTGCATGACTGGTGTCCTCTGAAGTAAATGACAAAACTGATCTGAGACTGTTACATCCTCTCACCATCTCAATGTGTATCTCTCCACTATCTGTGTAGTTAGATACTCTCCCAGCATCATAATCAAAGAGTGCTCTCACTGTATGCAATAAGTGTCTCTCGAGAATGATTAGAGCAAGGTGTAACTACGTAGGGAACATCATATCTAGGACACTAAAGTCCAGTGGAAACGACAAACCTTGAACACTCACAATAATGTTCCTCAACACACCTCTAGATCTCTTCACAGATCGACATGCAAACTGAGTTTTACTCATGATTAGTAAAGATACCTAGCTTGAGCTTATCATGCAAAGAAGATGGGATCAAATTAATCTAGGAACCATTATCTAAGAGAGTACGGTGGAATGCAGCATCTGCAATCTGGTATGTGACATTGTGAGCTCCAGAATCTCTCTTCTAATTAGGTACCTTGTTCTGAATCACACATAAAGTGGCCTTGGTCAATACATGTTTATCAACTCGTGATTTCCTTTTCCTACTTGTTGTGCATTTGTTCCTCAACTGATTCTTGAGTGTAGGAAAGTGATCTAAGGCATCACGAAGTAGAATATTCAGAAAAATGTGGTCTTTCAATAAACAATCAGTTTCTAGAGCGACAACATTATTTTTGGCATTTTCTTTCCTTTTCCATACAAAGCAACGAAAAAAGGAACAACAAAATTCTTTTTTATTTTCATCTAAAGTGGAATCGACATGTACATTGAGAGTCTCATAAATATGTACAAAACTCTCTAAAATGGGAGAAGAAAAATATGCATCGGGAGTATCTGCATGGTTTGGTGTGTTATCGTCATCTGACACGTCTGTGTCCATTTCAACTATCTCTGCGTCACTCCCATCTCTCTGATCATCATGTTGGACATCGTTCACGTCCTCATCATTATGGTGGTTCTCCTCCTCAGCATCAGAATGGGTGTCATCATGATCATCATGGATTGATTCTTGCTCCTCATCATGTACCCTCTTCTCCTCTCGATTAGGTGCTCGTGGTGATCTATTGTTCTTGAGACTAATGGAGTTAGATAAAAATTCAGGAAAACATATCGTACATGTGGTGGTGTCTAACTAATCTGAATGACTCCTCTTGTTATTCAGATTCATCTAGGCGATGGTGAACCCGCTCCATCTCTATCCTATGCATTGTCTAGAGCATGCTCAATGTATACATTTTCTAGTTCAGTGCCATGACCTATGAATACATCTCAGACTCGGAGTAGTGTCCTTGGTTGTCTACTCTCCCCAGCCTAGAAGTGTGTTGTTGTGGCATGTAAGGTCAAGGAGATCTCTGAGGTGTAAAGAAAGATTGACATTGCTGGTGCTGATAGGCATGTGGATATGTAGCAGGATATTGATGTGAATGTGGTCTTTAATAGGCGTGCTGTTGAGACTATTGATGTGTGTAATGCTGGCGATGATAAAAATGTGGATGTCCATGCTGCTGTTGAATATAATGTTGCTGCTTGTGGTGGTGTACGCTCTATGGAGTAAAGTGTGGTGAAGGTTGAACATCAGCGTACCACATCCCATTGATCTCAAGAGTAACATGAGAATCAACATCAACATATCTAGGGATAGTGTTCTGACTCGAGTTGGCATTAAACGGATCCTCATGCAAATCAATTTGTGTAGTTTCGATAAGCTGTACTAGCTCGCTCTGAACAAACTGAATCTAACGGGTAAGAGGAGTTGGTAAAGATCTCCGTAAAGGCTGAGAAGTTGAAGGAGTGCGAGATTGGTGGTACCAAAGCTGCAACTTTGTCACCTTCTTCGTCAGATCGCTCAACTACTGAGGAAGTGATGAGAGTTTCTCCAACTCTCATAGTGGATGTAGCTCTTGGACTTGTTTATGAATCACATTGACTAATGTAAGCTTGTCACTAAAAAATCCCATGTCATATTATGAATTAGACTCTGAAACATGCGCCACATCTGATTCTCCTGGTGGTGTGGTGGTTGTTGGCCCTTCTATAATGCTCGAGTGGAATCAACAACATGTGAATTTTCTGACATCCCCTCAAAGATAGACCAAACTGACTTGGCATCCCTATTCAGATAAATTCTGCCACATGTGATGCTTACTAGGACTTGGATATCATCCTGGAGTCCTCCAAAATAATTCTGAACAAGCTCCATTAATGGTATCTTGTGACGAGGGCATCTCTCTGTCAAATCCTTGAATTGATCCAATGCCTCATGGAATGACTCATGCAGTAACTCTGTAAAATTGGAGAACTGACTCCTCATCATATTCGTCCATCCCATAGAAAAATATTTATGTAGGATTGTAGACTTCAGATCATCCCATGTAGAAATATCCCTCCCCATGTGACTCAGCCAATAAAGCACTGTATCTGCTAAGGCGAAGAGGAAGGCCTTGAGGCGTATAGCCTCCTACATAACTCCTAGATAGCTAGCCATACCACAAATTATCTTGAGTTGTTGTAAGAAAGAAAACGACTCCTCTGAAGTGTTCCCATAGTACTTGGGAAGAAATAAATGAAGGATGGCCATAACTCGTATGACTCTTGATTCGGTGGTAATCAAATCCACTGGTGTAGTATCCTAGCTCTCAGGTCATACACATCTCGTAAAGTAGGGGAACTATTGGACATGCGAGCCCAAGAGAGCCAATATGCAATAAATGGCATTGTAAATATCATTCCCTGATCTGAAATGAAGAATAATAAATTTGCATAATTGTTCCCTCGGTACAATTAGGGTTATGTAGCAGGGCCATCTCGATGATCATACAGTTGTTGATTCAATTGTTGAATCACAAAGGCTGGTGCTTGGATGAATATCTAAAGAGTTAGATTCATGACTCATAAAGCAACATCAAATGATTATTAAGATATGATCTCCAACCGGAGTAGGAGATGGCAATCCTTTATCCATGGGCTGATATCTAACTGACCTCTTGATGAAAGTACTCTACATAGAAATATAGATTCAGAGGTGTTAGATAATTTAGGTTAAGTAGTTGACTTAACGAGATTGAGATAACGAAAGGCCTATATCGTATGTTGTCACAATGTAGGCGTGTATCCTCTGATCGGAGACAGATTTGTTACCATATGTCTAAGTATGTACATTTGGTAGACCAATAGGTTGATGGCCTAATCAAGGTCAATACACCCACGAGCTGGTTTGCATACAAGGGCATATGAGTAATACAATCTCTCAAAGGGATCATACAGGTTCATTTACTAAAACAGAAGACATGAGCTCACTTATGAAATATTGGGAATCAAATTCGATGTAGGGTCTCTCTTTGGAAACATGACTGAATTTATAGGTTTGATATATGCTTTTAGAAAGTATATGATTAATACCTGGGTATGATATATGATTTTGGAAAGTATATGATCGATACCAACTCCCAATGATCTAATGAGAAACTTAATGATAAAACCATGAAGGAGACAGTCTAAATAGATCTATAACTTCGGGTTTATTCTAGGTTTTCCAGTATGTAGGTTGTACAGGTATTAGGAATACCTGAGGGTGATGTCATCATAAACGACTATATAATCATGACATTTCCATTCTGAGGGAGTGATGAAACATGTCTAGATTTATTGACTCCTCTCATAATGAAGTGATCTGATCTTAGTCCAAATATTGGACACAGATCTGAACACGATTCAGATATAATGAGAAGGTTAGATCTACAACTTTGATTTAATCAAACATCTGTCAGAGGTCCTCGAGATTTGGATTTGAGATGCCATCTCAATATCCAAGTCACTATGCGTGTAACGTACAATCATCCTATCCTTATCTTTAAGAATCCGCAGAGAAAGTGCATTATCCTTGAATGAGTTCAAGGTTATTTTCGTTGTTGATAATGTGTCAGAGCATTGAGGAAAATTGATAATTAAATGTGATTAATTATCATGAATAATATGAATTTTATTCGTATTAGGATTGTTATCTAATATGATTAAATGTGATTTAATTATCAATATGTGAATAATGTGAATGCGATTCACGTTATTTGGGTACATAAGAAGAGTCATCTTGGATAATTAAATGTGATTTAATTATCAAAGATATGATTAATGTGGATATCTCTATCCATAATAATCATTGATATTGTAAATTTGATTTATAATTTGTTGGAGAGATTTAATTGTAAATAGAATTACAAATTATATGTTGTTATGAATTGTAAACAATTAATTAGAAATATAATTTACATATTATGTTGGATGTATGAATGGTATTCATATTTATCAATGGCATTACTGACGTTTTCACAAATTAAATTTGAAATTATTTTTGTGAAGATAAATGCAATAATAGTTGTTGCATTTTAATATATATATATATATAATATTAAGGAAGAAAGAACCACCAAAAGTGGGCATCCACCATGACCCATTCAAAGGTGGGGATGACCACCCTCTTTTTAGGGTGGTGGTTGCCTCCCTTGTTATCGTTTTATTATAGTTGAAATTAAAAGGAATTAATTTTTATCTTTATAAAGGGATATATATAATTATATTAATTAAATTTGTTGTTGCAAATTTGTAGCAACAAATCATGCCCATTTATTAATAACATCTTAATCTAAATCATTGGATTAAGTGGGCACATGGATTGAGATCCATATACATCCAACTAGTATAAAATGAAGGGTATCCCTTGCCTTTTATACTACACACATAATTCCAAGAGGAATTAAACTCTCTCTCCATCTCTCTCTATACACACCAAGTCTCTCTCTCTCTCTCCTCCTTAAAGTATCTGTCCACACTAAACCCTAGAGAGGGTCGTCGTCACATCGTTGTGTCGCTGCTTCGACCATTCGTGGATCTCTGTCTCCTTCAGTGCTTCGTGAAGAAGACGTTGGATCTCGTGAGACGAGATCAGGATATTCGTTGCTTGGATCATCAACATGGATTGCAAGGAGCACGCGTTTCATCAATGCACTCGCATGCATCTCCTCCATCGGATCAGATTTGAGATGGGAGGTCTCTTATTTTAGAGACTCGATCGCAACCATGCTTCAAGAGGTAACATTAATACCTCTGGTGGTTTAGATGAAATGATCCGAGAAATGTTCTCGGATCATGTGGTTTCATAATTTTTACTTTTTTTTTAAATTCGATTGCCCCGAGTAACTAGTATGACTACTCGCTCTCGATTGCCTATTATGCGATCTCCGCACTTCCATGACGCTCTTAAGGATTTTCCCATATCCTTCAAGTGGTATTAGAGCTAGTTTGGAGGTTTAGGATATGATCCATAAACCTAAGATGAAATGGACATTTTTAAGTTGTGTGAAGTTTCATTGTATTTTATTCACACAACCATGTTTATTGCATTTTTCACCCTATTTAAATGATTTAAACGTGAGTTTATCACATGGATTATGTTTTTCATTAAATTATCAAACCATAGGACTTGAGTTTTCATGATTTGGAATCTGTTAGCTCAAGTTATGATTGTTTTAGTAGACGTGTATCGACTGTTACGTGATTGGTATTTTAGAACATAATCAAGAGAAAACCATGGTTTTAAATGCCTAGAAATACGTGTTTATCACTTACGTTTTGTTATAAATCAAATTGGAAAACCAAGGAAATTTAGTTTTCTTGATTTGAAGTTTATTTCCTCCAGATATGCTAATTTTAGTAAGCATGGGTCACTGCTGGAAATTACATACTTGATCATGAACCTTGTGACTGTCATTCAACTAAATTAATGGAAATTAATGGTTAATTTCCTAAAATAATTATTGATAAATATTTTTGAAATATTTAAAAATGATGATTATTTCCTCGAATGACATTGCCTTAACCGAAATTGATAACATAATTGATCTTAATCACAATTGGTTACATCCTTTCCAACAAACATTTATGCTTTAATAAGATTGGGGATTTGTTTAGAAAATCTCCTTATAATATTAATCAAAATTATTTTGATAAATACTATATGGTATAACTTCAGTTAAAAGACCGATTATCATCTCAAATACAAAATGATCAAATCGTATTATCCTGACTTGAGGGGATAAGATGTCTAGTCAGGGATCGTTGGGGTAGCAGGTTGCACCGTGAGTGGTTTGTCCCACTCCTGTCGGTACTGGTAATGACAACGGGTATTGAAAGAATAATGCTTGAAGTAATCATAATATATTTTTCTATAATTAAAATTTGAATAATACATATTTTGAGATTATACCATCCTTCAAGTAATAATAATAATTGTTTGTTGGTTGATAAATTGTATTGATAATTTATTTAATATGATTAAATTAATTATATCCAATTAAACCATTATATTATGAATAGAGTAGTAATTCCCTTGGAATAATTAATCATGTGAATATGATTCATAATGATTAATTAAAATTTGAACAAGATATAGAGGAACTCATAAGTGACATCCATGGTCTTCCATCAAGGCAAATGGTTCCGTCACCAGGGATTGTATGAAGGAGATGCATGTCCGAAGTGACATCTCCTGCATACAAGCGCGTCTGGATCGGGCTCTTTGCTTCTCGAAAGAGTAAGGCCGTATGTGTAGTGACCCTAATATCGATTCCTCATATTATTTAGGTGATATTGAATTGCGTACAGAAAGTTCCAATCCTATTGACGGTTGGTTCAATTAACGATTGGTCAACATCACATTAGTGGTGGTGGGCTCTGGTGTTAAAGATCGAATTCGGAATGCGAGTTGGGCATGCAAGACGGAATGTGTTCCAGCTTCTTTTTATCCAAGTTGCAAGTTCTCATGTTATTGGTATGAACTAAAGATAAGAAAGGAGATCCCAGATCTTTCTTGAGATATAATGGTAAGTATATCTCTTACATCAAAAGTGAATAAGGTAATCATCTTTCGTTTTGACAAGGCAAGATGACTTTGTTATAAAAAATCCTAAATTAAGGTAAAATATGTATATATATATTTATTTATTTATGCATATTTCTTATTTCAGATAATCCCCATTAGAACCCACTCAAAACTGTACTCAATAATAAGCAGTAAAATATCTTGGATTTGATCAATGATTAAGATGTTTTACTTGCAATTGGACACATAATGTTTGTAGTTGCAATGGGCAAGTTTCCTCATAATAATGATGAATGACAATTAAATAGACAATAGGACAACATCCTAGGGTTTGTATGTTTCTATAGTCTTGATCTCTCATCGAGTGTGCTTTGGAAGTATCATGTCGATGATGATCGTAGTTGTCAAATAATCCTTATAAAATCTAAGAAGATATTTTGGCATACATATGTGCGCTCAACATTTAATCATGAATGACATGGTTCACTGGATTATGTAGAATGGTAGCTCAATAAGAGATGATATACTCAAAATGTTTGAGTACCTACTTGAACCAAAAGTCTTTTAGAGTTTAGCTAGATGTAGATAAGATTATTGTCATCATTCTACTATCTATACTCTAGTCTTTCAGGAAGCTTCATAATATTCATATTGTAGGAATTAAATGAAGTATATATAAATGTTGCAATACTGTTATATTGAAATCTTATGAGTTCCACATAAGATATCATTTTATCTTAAGAAAGGGTAGTTTATAGATGAAGGGAGCATAGTGGAAGCATGGGTATGACCAAATTAAGATGGAAAGTCAAAGAGTTGAGTGCACTTTTGTGATTTCCACACATATGACATCCAAAGAGTTGGATGAATGCCAATATTGCAACAAGATGATGTGTTGATAGTATGACTATCAAGTCTATTTAGGATCCTCAAATAAGATCTCGGATAGTACATCAGAATAATCTACATATAATCATTGAAATAGACTTGCTTACTAGAAAAGATCAAAGTCTAATAATTGCATCTCATTCTCCTAATAACACTTATAATTGGTTGCATATGTTTTAGAGAATGGAAAATTTGATCTTAAGGTTTAATAGTCATCCACATGGATATTGATGCAATTGTTGCAACAATCTCTACTAGATAGATAGCCATCATATTTTTAGTGGGAGAGCCCATATTTTAGAGAATGTCTCTATGACATATATATTGGAATACACTCATTGTTTATTTCTAAATGCTGGAAATAAACATGAATTTGGAATAGACCTATCATAAAGAGTTATGATGGATATATTTCAGATAATAGTCTGACATTTGGAGGACTCTATTAATGAATGATTCGTTATCATTTCTAATACTGAAAATTAAACCTTAAAAGATCCATAGGTGGATGAAGATCATTTGACAATGATCTGGAATCGAACCTTGGATATACTTTTATTTATAAGATCAATAAACTCATAAGATATTGAACTTTAGATTGTCTAAATATTTAAAACATACATACTTATGAATATTATATTCAAAGTAAAAATGTCCAATACACCCTTCTCTAGGAATGGGGTTCAATGTCAAGGTATTCAAGATCCCATACATATTAATGTATGTGAATCATGTATACCAAAATAAATATTAGTGATATGTGATATAAATTAATGATTATTTGTGATATGAGATTTTTTCTTCACCTTAGAAAGCTTTGAAATGTTCACAGATTTCACATTTTTGGTTTAGAACAAAAGTTCAAGGAAGATGAAATGAATATGATCTAACTTAGGTAGCATGTACCTATTAGATAAATCAATGAATACCTTACGAAGAAAGGAATATCATTCCTATCTCACTCGTCCCAATACACCTAAACTCAATAAAGTTGTAGGGAGATGCAATTGGATCATGTGTGACATGATTTTATCAACGATGAATATTAGGATAATTATATCTTAGTTTCAAGGTATATATGTATTAAGACTACAATATATATCCATAATAAGGTTCCATGCTCGTTAGCTGGAATCTAGCACCTGAGAGTGCTACTTCATTAGGAAACTAAAGTACATTGTTTGATACCTACTTTATGACCTTGAGATTATCAAAATATTTCATCTCAATGGATATGATTATTAGAGGATGACTCTCTTCAGAATCAAGATGAAAATGAAGTGAAGGAAGATGAAATTGAAGTGAAGGAACTCATTTAATCTTGAGAAGATAATGAGGCTCTTGAAATCGTAATCTAAAAGGATAATTAAAGATGAAACACTCATATCACTTCAAATGAGTTTGAGGGTGGATTCAATGTGTCAGTTAAGTCTCACAAATGATCTTACTTCGTATGATGAAGCTTCCAAGGATCATGACATGGAGAGATGGATGTTAGAAATAAAGTCTAAAGTATTCTTCATATACAAGTGTTGTATATGAACCCTCGAGAATCCACATATAAGGGTGATGAATCTATGATTCATTAACATTCTGTCTGCAATCATCAAATCATCATTGATTTTTAATTAATTCAAGTAATATATTTTTCACCAAACTCTTTTCCTAATTATTTCTAAAAATGGATAGAAAAATATAAAAATAAGTTAAAAATACTATCTTGTATATATGCCAAGAAATCCAACTTTTAGATTGTCAATTTCTCAACTTCCAAACATCATATCTTTCTCGTATGAACTCCAATTTCACTCTACTCACCTTTAAAGTTCATAAAATAAAATTCTTTATTTAATGAAGGTGATTTCGCTAAAATTCGAGTCCGTTTGCAAAAAAGTCAGTTTTGGGAGCTAATGACCCTTGGGTTTCTCGGCTATTTGATTTATTTAGAACACATTATTATAGTTTCATTATTTTTATAAATTTTTATTATTTTCTTGATCTTGTATATCAACAATGATTTATTTAATAATTTTTGACACTATTTAATATTTTAAATAAATTAAATACCCTAATGTATAAATGAATTTGACCCGAATAATATATACAAGAATTTATTAATAAATTTTAATTAATTAATTCAAATATGGAAAAATTCACATATTCTCTATATTTTGCTAATAATTAATAAATATACGAATGACATGTTATTTATTAATTTATTAAGTAAAAAATAAAATGTTTATTTATTAAGTATTCTATTTAGATATTTATTAATATTATATTTATATATCATAAACTATTCATTATTTAAAAAAATTAATTATTCCAAAATTTAGATAAATTGATTATTTATATATTTTATTTTTATTCCTACATAAAATAACAACATTTATTATTTAATATCTAATTTTTACTATATTTATTCACTTAACCTACTAGGTGTTGACACGTGTCAGCACCTGGGTTGTCTTCTTCAAGAACTGAGATGTTGAAATTCTTTTATAATCGACCTTCTTCACCTAATTTTCCTTCTACCATTTTAACACCTTCACTAGATCTTAACCATCCAATCCTTACACCTAACAACACCAACTCATGCCCGACCTTCGATCATTACCTAACCCTCACCAACCTTCCTATAAAAATTCCTAATGTTTGTTCATTCAATCTATCTTTTCCTAACTACCCCAATTCCAAAACAACCTCGTCGACTCCTCATCTTTCCTACCTTGCCCTGGCCACCTTCGGTGGTGACATCACCTCATAGCCGCTGTGTAGGGAAGGAGGTGCATCGGAGGATAGTTCCAAGGTTGAAGCTTGGCCTTACATCACCGTGTCACGTGCGTACAACTTCGGGAACCACCACCTGTCGAGAGACTAGCGAGGTTCATATAACATCTATCCCAGGTGACTTTATTTGCCTCATATCCCTATTCCATTGATTTTCCCATCCAATTAGTTTAGCTAATCACCTAATTAGATGACCTAATTCTCGTTTTATCGATTACCGTCGAAAGCCCTCTTCAATTTGATATACACTTCATCTAATTCAATCTAAAATTCATATTTTTTTGGAACTATAATACTGCTGCAAGAACCATCAATCCAAGGTCGATCCATTGTGGAATCGAGCCTTCTAATCTTTTTAGGTTGGTAAACTATTTGGATGTGCATTCATATTCTTTTAAAGTGAAGTGGAGACTCTCTTTTGCCATGTTCCGATCAAGAACAGAACCAACACTGTCATTTTTGGAAGCTTCATATGCAAAATTTAGCAGGAACTTTCATTAGACTCTTCATTGCCCTTCTTTGATCATCCCCACCGCAGGAGAGCTCGAAGGGGGTAGGAGACCTCCTTCTGTCCCTACTGGAGAAGCCACAACGTCCGGCTACCACTGTTGAGCTATGGAGCAAAGATTCCATTGTCATCGCTCTTCAGATCAGGGAAGAACAACCCCGACCTCCATACACTATAGGTGGTTGATGCATGGCACCGACCGATGATCCAGATCGTGCTGAGCATTCCAATTATAGCCGTTCATTATCAACCTGTGGAAAGATTGCTTAGAAGCCCAATAGAATCTCTAGAATTTGTCTTTGCTTCAGAAGTTTATAGAAATTATGTTTAGGTCCCCATGTAGGGACCTAAATGTAAGAAAACTTATTTTCGTTACTTTTTAGTCCCTCCCAGGGACCAAACTGCAAATAGTTTATTTTCTTTTTTATGAATTTCTACCACTGTATTGAGTGAATCATTTGGACACTTTATTGTCATCATTTTTCATCGATTTTTCTAGGGTAGTTACACAACTACCATAGCGAGGTTTTATTACATGTTTGAGATTTTTCTCGTGTATTTGATTTGATTTTTCAAACTTCGCATCTGCTTAGAATCTTACTTGAGTTTTCTCTTCGAGCCCGTTGCTAGAGTTTTTCATGGATCTACTATATAGTATCATCATACATATTTCTACCATATATTGCTATATTGTAGATCACCTTTGTTTTGAAAAATATCACTTTGAAAATTAAATAAAATTTGGAAAAGATAAAAATCAAATTAAATTCACAAAAATTAATACAGATTAAAAAGAGTTTTCCCTTTTTCTTCGAGAAGAGATTAAAAATCACAAAAATTTCCCTTTTACTCAAAAATCTAAATATTGTTATTCTGTTTCCTCGAATTTGACCCAGGGACACTTACCTAGTTAATAATTAGTGTAGATAAAATGGGAGAGAGCTGACTTATTCTTCTTCACTTTATTCTCTCTCTCTCTCTCCTATTTTATTGATTATTGTTTGATTAGTCGAAAATTTATTTCGAGCGGATATTTTACACTGACACTTCCATTGTTATGCTCTCAAAATCTCAGTTATCATAGGGTAATATCCACTTAGGTGTAAATGAATCCTCAAGAGAAAGAGGGAATCTGATGAGAAGGTAGAGACCTTCAAAGCACGGCTCGTATCCACAAGATACACACGAAGAGAAGACATCACTTGCGCTGAGACTTGCCCCTCTCTAACCGTACTTGAACCTATCAGAGTATTGCTAACTATAGTTACACAACTTTACTATGACATCTTCAAGATGAAAGTCAAGATTGCATTCCTCTATGAGTTCCTCATCGAGGATATTCATATGAAGTAGCCCTAGGGCTTCACAGTTGAGGAAAGCAAGGTGTGTCAGCTTAAGAAACTCCATCTATGGACTCAAATAAGCTTCTTGTCTTTGGAACAATAGATTTTATGAAATTGTAAATGTTATGATTTCAGATAGAATCTTGATGAACTGTGTGAAGCTTAGTGGGAGTTCTATTATGTTCATCATGTTAAATGTAGATGATATCCTAATCATTTGGAATGATATAAGGATAATAATAAGTGTTTTATAATATGGTTGTTCCATACCTTGAGATATGATCTGAAGGTCACCTCTTATTTATTTGTTTTGAAAATGTTAAGAAGCAAAGAGAAGAGGATGCTGGGATCGTCACATTAAGTGGTCTACCTTGGACATGTTCCATTCTGGGAAAACTCTAAGGAAGGCTTCGTTCCCATAAGATATGGTACTGACCTATCTAAAGGGATAATACCTCAAAGATTTGAGGAAGTGAATGCAAAAACAACTTGCCATTGTGCATCAGACATGAGAATCTGAGTGAATGCTAGATGTGTATAAAAGTCAGATGTCTATCGTGTAGTGGGAGTAGTAAGCTGTTATAAATCCTACAATGGAGATAAAACACTTGATTGCAGTAATAACAATATCTTCAATGATGATAAGACCCTTGAGATAGTGATATCAAAGTCTTATCATCAAGAACTTAAGACATTATAGATAGTGATCTAAAGATCTTAATAGCAGATGCCTTATATGACATAAGATGGGTCTTAGTCTTAGGAGATAGTAATATTCGAGGAATTCTGATAAGGATGATAGAAATTTACTGGTTATAACGACTATTGAGTTTTAGTGTCAAAGAAACTATCACTTCTTTAATAATATTGACTATTAGTTGCATAAGATGCAATATTCGCATTAGATGCGAGCACTGTCGCTAGAAGATATGCAAGTACCGTAAAATGACTTGGCATAGTATCTCGAGAACAGAGTGACTGATTAGCCTACCTAGCTATTTTTCTAAATAGCCTATGATTTGTCACATGAGCATGGGTTTAATGATTATCCCATTAATGGATCTTTGGGCTAGGAAGATTCTTGGACATGCGAGCCAACAACAAGCAATAATGCAATAAACGTTATTGCAAATATTATTCCCTGATCTAAAATAAAGAATAATTAATTTTCATAATAGGTCCTTTAATACAATTAGAGTTATGTACCATGGCCACCTTGATGATCATACAGTTGTTGATTTAATTGTTGAAGCATAAAGGCTAGTGCTTGGATGAATATCTAAAGAGTTAGATTGGGGACTCATCAAGCACCGTTAAATGATCATTAAGAGATGATCTCCAACCTGAGTAGGAGTTGGAAATCCTTTCTCTCATAGGCTGATATCTAATTGACCTCTTGATGTAGGTCCTCTGCATAGGAATAGAAATTCGGAGGTCTTAGATAAATTATGTCAAGGAGTTCACTTAACGAGATCGAGATAAACAAAGACTTATTTCATGATGTAGGAGTTCATCCTTTGACCAGAGACAGATGTGTTACAATATGTCTAAGTATGTACATTTGTCAGACCAATAGGTTGAGGGCCTAATCAAGGTCTATACACCGATGTGCTAGTGTGCATAAAAGGGCATATGAGTAATACAATCTCTCAAAGGGATCATACAGGATCATTTACTGAACCAAAAGACATGAGCTCACTCATGAGATATTGGAATCAAATTCCATGCACTATCGTCTCACTTTGGAAGATTGACTGATTTTGTTGGTTTAATATATGCTTTTAGAAAGTATAAGATCAATACTTGGGAATGATATAAGCTTTTTAGAAATTATACAATTGATACCAACTCCGAATGACCAAATGAGAAACTTAGTGATAAAATCCTAAGGGAGACAATCTAAATAGATCTAAAACTTTGGGTTTATTCTAGGTTTTCCAGTATGAAGGACGTACATTGATTAGGAATACTGAGGGTGATGTGATCATAAACGATTGTATAACATGACGCTTCCGTTCCGAGGGAGTGATGAAACAAGTCTGAATTTTAGCGACTCATCTCATAGAGAATTGATCTCATCTTAGTCCAAATATTGGACATTGATCTGACTGCGATTCAAATACAATGAGAAGATTAGATTTACATGTTTCATTTAGTCAAACATCTATCGGAGGTCCTCGAGATCAAGATTTGAGATGTGATCTCAATATCCAAGTCACTATACATGGAACATACAATCACCTTGTCCTTATATCCAAGTATCCGTGGAGAAAGCGCATTATTCTTGAAAGCGGTCAAGGATAATTTCGTTGTTGATAATGTGTCTAAGCATTGAGGGGAATTGCTAATTAAATGTGATTTAATTATCATGAATAATATGAATTTGATTCATATTAGGAAAGTTGTTTAATATGATTAAATGTTATTTAATTATCAAAGTTGCGATTAATGTGAATGTGATTCATGTTATTTGGCCACATGAGAAGAGTCATCTTGGATAATTAACTGTGATTTAATTATCAAAGATATGATTAATGTAGATATCTCTATCTATAATAATCATGTACATTATAATTATGGTTTATAATATATTAGAGAGATTTAATTGTAAGTACAATTTATATGTTGTTGTGAATTGGATTGACAATAAACAATTAATTATAAATCCAATTTACATATTATATTGGATATATGAATATTAATCATATTTATCAATGGCATAATTGATGTTTTCACAAATTTATTTTGGAATTATTTTTGTGAAGATAAATAACAGTTTTTGAATATACATATACATATATATATATATATTAAAGAAGGCAAAACCACCTAAGTGTGGTCGTCCATCTTGACCCATTCAGGGTGGGGACAACCACCCTTTTTTGGGGGTGGTGGTTCCCTCCCTTATTATCTATTTATTATAACTGAAATTAAAATGAATTAAATTATCTCTTGATAAAGGGATATAATTAATTTATTTTTATTAAATTTGTTGTTGCAAATTTGTAGAGACAAACCATCGCCATTGATTAACAACCACTTAATCTAAACCGTTGAATCAAGACAACACATGGATTGAGATACAGGTACATCCAAATAGTATATAAGAAGGGGTAGCCCTTGCCTTTAGACTAAACTCATAATCCCAAAGGATTTAAACTCTCTCCATCCCTCTCTCTCTCTCTCTATGCACGCCAAGTCTCTCTCTCTCTCTCCTCCTAAGAGTGACCATCCGCTCTAGAGAGGGTTGTCGTCATTGCCATGTTGTTGTATCGTCGTGTCAATGATTCGTGGATCTTCGTCTCCTTTGATGCATCTTGTTCGTGAAGAAGATGTCCGATCACGTGAAACGAAATCAACAAATTCGTCACTTGGATTATCAACATGGATTGCAAGGAGCACACATTTCATCAACACACTCGCAAGAGTCTCATCCATTGGATCTCACTTGAGATAGGAGGTCTCTTCTTTTAGAGTCTCGATTGCAACCATGCTTCAAGAGGTAACCTTAATACCTTTTGGTGATTTAGAAGAAACGATCCGAGAAGTGTTCTCGGATTTTGTGGTTTCATCATTTTTATTTTTTTTAAATTCCACTACCCTAAGAAACTAGTATAACTAGTCACTCTCGATTGCATATGATGCAATCTCCACACTTCCTTGATATGCTTAAGGATTTTCCCAAATCCTTCAGTAATCACGGTAGGAGGTGTAGGGTTCCCGGCACCTACTCTTAGTGCAGTGATGTTAGCTCTAAGCTCATCATGGACTCTATACTGATCTCTGATTTGTTGGCTCATCTGCTATAAAATGTCTAGAATCCCCTAAAAAATATTCGAAGCTGGATCAGTTCTACAATATGAACATCTCTCCTCAACAACTATATCATCAACTGGTCCCTTCCCTCTACCCATGATCTTCGAATATTTTGAGAAGGAAAAAGTGTCATAATAACTCTGTGAAAAACATGCAAGAGAAATAGAAAAAAAATTTGGGCATGAGTCTGCCTCAACTGAAGGGCTGGGAGGCAAGGGAGTTTGGGTCTGACTCTCCAAGTGACTAGGTAGGACCAACTCGGGAAGATGATCATCCCAAGTTTGTGAAGACATACGACGGATGGTGGAACGTTGAAAGCTCACAGAGTATGAGCACAAAATCCATCTAGTCATCACCTTCAATGTTGAAAGGAAGTATGAGAGATAATATGAAGTCAAATACCAAGAATAAGAGTGTGAAGCGGTATAAGGAACGAAATAACTCATACCTAGCATACAAACACAATCCAAACCCTAGATTCTCCAACTACACATGGTGGAGACCGTAAGAGTTTGGTCTTTTATCTTTCCAATTTTAATTTGGTGAACAATCAGTTGTATTAATCAAACTCACAGAGGGTGTCGCCCTGTCTCCTAGCGTATACACTCACAACCCCAAAAATAGTGGTACCATATGCCCTGGCTGCCGGGTTATATCATGCCCAAAATTGACTGTGAGGTTTGAGTACACCAAAACGACACTCTATGGTCGGAGGCAAGTGCTTACAGTTGCAATTCTTCACCGAAAAGTGATGCACAAATACTTAAGGAACATGTCCATGGACTTTTGGCTCTAATCCTTAAGGATGCATCCTTACCCACTTTGTCTGGACTTATCCCTGAATACAATGAGGGGTTTGCTTCCTAATACAAATTTAGTCTAGGTTTTTTTTATTTTTATCAAGTTTTTTAAAAGGATTTTTTTATTTGAGGGTTTTCACTTTTTGGATATTTTCAATGATATCTAACGGGATTTCAGTTCTTTTTTTTAGTTTTCAAAATGTGTTTCACAGAGGGAGAATCATGGAATGCAACTGAAAATGATGATGCATGGAGAGATAGAAATCATACCTGACTCCAACAGTCTACATGCATGGCGATCCACATAGAAATTTCAAAACCTAGACTAATGCATTAAAAAGCCTTAAAAACTGAATCTTAAATTAGCAGCTCTAGCGTAAGAATGGAATAATTTTTGAAAATCAGTTATTTATACCTAAGTGTGGATTACGATAGTAGAATTTACTTTACTCGTCTAATAAATCATGCATACACCCCTAGGATCCATTAAAATGCATGAAACGAAGAAAAATCAGTGAAAAACCAAAACCCATAGTGAGGTCCCCCAAGTGCACCAGCACCTTGTAAAACAAACCCCGAAGAAGAAGTGTAAAATCCAATCTACAAGTCGGGATGTACTTAGTTGACCCCTTTCTATAAAAGTCAAAATAGCAAGTGCCCCTTCCTCTCTCACAAAAACAGAAAAATGGCTGAGTGCCCTCTCTCACAAAAAAACAAAAAATGTGAAGAAAAATATTGTGGTTGCTTTCTCTCTCTGCCTCTCCAACAGGTTCGTACAGAAGAAGCTGATATCTACGCTCCTAATTGAGTTGGTTTCCTAAGAAACTGGCTTATCTTGCAGTCACAGCAAAAATCATCAACAAACACAACCAAAAATTGAGAAAACCATAAAAATCGATAAAATCGAAGAAAGAACAAGAAACTGATAAAACTCAAAAAAGTCATAAAAAGAATCAAAAGCAAAATCAAGAAAAACATAGAAGACTCGAGAAAAATCAAGAAAATGAGAAAATAAAAATCACGAAAATTAAAAATCAAAGTATGTCTAACACTTCCCAGCAATAGTGCCATTTTGATAATCTAAATTTTGCTAGCAGTAGTATAGGTGTCACTGTGTAAAATTTGTTCAAAATCAAAATTTGATTTTATCAAACAAAAATTGATAAAAATAGAATAGAGAGAGATTGTGAGAGAAATGAATACAAGTGATTCTCTCTCCTATTTTTATCTACACTAATTATTAACTAGGTAAGTATCCTTGGGTCGAACGCAAAGCAGAATATCAATACTTTGATTTTTGCGAAAAAGGATACTTTTGCGAATTTAACTTTCTTCTCGAAGAAAGAGAGAAAACTCTTTTTATTGGTTTTAATTATTGAAATTTTTATTTGATTTTATTTTTCCAATTTTTATTTAATTTTCAAAGTGATATTTTTCAAAACAATCTATCTATAAAATACTAGGTGAAAAAATAAGGTATATAGGTGATACAATATAGTAGAGAAGAAACCTTGAGCAACAAGCTCGAAAATGCAAAGAAAACATCGAAAAATGGAATACGGAATGAAAAAAAAAATGATGATGATAATATGTCTAAGGTCTAAAATACTGTCCCAAGTTTAGAGATAACGTGTAAACAATGCTATACAAAAAGATAGGACATTTTCTTTCAAATACATCCCTGATCAGTGACCTAATTAGAGAGAAAAACTCCGGAATTTGCAAATAGGCCACGGTCTAACACCTTCTTGCTCGGTCGTAACGAAGTGGAGAAGTTAGGTACTAGGCCAGTTATACTGGTGATGGAGAGAGTTAGTTTGAATGAACAAAGTTTGGATCGATTTAGAGGCTAATCGATAAGTAGTTAGGTTAGATCCTAGGATAGGCGTGAGTTAGGGATGTTAAGTCCAGGGAATCAATGGTTTAGATGGCATTTTAGGTGAAAGATGATAGTGGAGAGATTAGGAGAAGTTATCTCGTTAGAACATAATGCTAACATCCATTCTTGAGTAAGATGAACCAAGTGCTGACACGTGTCAGCACCTGGTTGGCCAGAAATTAAAATCATGTTATTATCGTGTAACAAATAATAAATAACATTATTTTAAATAGGTATAAAAAGGAAATGTAGATAATTTAACTACCTAAATTATAAAATATTTTATTTTAAGAAATAATACATATTTAACAAAATATAAATATTATATTAATAAATAGGTACAAAATATAAATATTATATTAATAAATAGGTACAAAATATAACAAAATATAAATATTATATTAATAAATAGGTACAAAATATAACAAAATATAAATATTATATTAATAAATATTATATTAATACATATTTTCAAAATTCTAATAAACTAATTTAATATATTAATAGATACATATATATACTCTACAGGTCAAATTCTTCTATAAATTAGGGTATTTGATTTATTTAAAATATTAATTAGTGTCAAAAATTCTGAAATAAATCATGGTTACACATGAAAACCATGAAAGCATGTTGCTGAGAAAAAGGTTGAACCATAAATACTATCAGAAATCGTGGAGGGTGCATGGTAATATTCCATTCCTTGAAAGCCTGTGAATACTAGAGCCAGTAAAATTGTAGTCACTAAAGACTAAACTGCCCGTTTTTCCTTCCCCGTGAGGAGGGCATGATGAGCCCATATTACGACAACTCCGGATGAAGGGAGAATAGGGGTATTAAGAAAAGGGATTTCTTGAGGATCTAAAACCCCAAACCCTTTCGGGGCCAAATACCTCCGATCTCAACAATGGGTGTCAAAAAAGAATGAGAAGGACAAGATCAAGAAAATAATTAAATATTATAAAATCATTAAAATAATAAATAATGTGTTCCAAAGGAAATAAATAGCCCATTATCCTAGTTGTCAATAGGTCTCAGAACGACTTTTTGCAAATGGTCTCCGATTTTAGTGGAATCACCTTTATTAATTAGATAATATTATTTTATAAACTTTGAAAGTGAGTAGAGTGAAATTAGAGATCGTATGAGAAAGTGATGATGTTCAGAAGATGAGAAAATGACAATTTGAAAGTCGGATTTCATAACATACATACAAGATAATATTTTTAACTTATTTTTTATTTTTCTATTCATTTTTGAAATACATAAGAAAAAAGTTTGGCGAAAAAAATACAAATGAATTAATTAAAAATCCTTGATGTTTTGATAAAGTTGGATAAATAATGAATAATATGTGGAGTGTATAATTAGTTCTTTTTATGGTTTTCTTTCCTTATATCCCCCTGCTTATTGGTTTGTCTACCAATCCATATTGACCTGGTCTTGGAGGTTAGGTTATAAAAATAAATCTTGAAGCTATATATATTTTTTTCAGTCATATTATGTTGGACATGTGAGCCCACAGTGAGGCATTATGCAATAAATGTTATTGTAAATATCAATCCCCGATCTGAAATGAAGAATAACTAATTTTCATAATAGGTCCCTTAGTACAATTAGTGTTATGTACCGTGGACATCTTAATGAGCATACAGTTGTTGATTCAATTGTTGAATCATAGAGGCTATTGCTTGGATGAATATCTAAAGAGTTGTATTGAGGACACATCAAGCATAGTCAAATGATTATTAAGAGATGATCTCCTGCCTGAGTAGGAAAAGGAAATCCTTTCTCTTTTGGATGATATCTGACTATGCAGGTCCTCTGCATAAGAATAGAGATTCAGAGGTGCTAGATTAGTTAGGTCAAAGAGTTGACTTAATGAGATCAAGATAACCAAAGACCTATGCCGTATGTTGTCACGATATGGGCATGCATCCTTTGACCGGAGGTATATGTATTAATATATGTCTGAGTATGTACATTTGGAAGATCGATAGGTTGTTGATCTGATCAAGGTCTATACACCAGCTCGTTAGTGCGTATACAAAGGCATATGAGTAATATGATCTCTAAAAGGGATCATACATGTTCATTTACTGAATTGGAAGGCATGATCTCACTGATGAGATACTGGGAATCAAATTCCGTGCACGGTCTTCTCGCTTTGAAAGATTGACTGAATTTATAGGTTTGATAAATGCTTTTGGGAAGTATATGATCTATACCTAGGTATGATATTTGCTTTTGTAAAGTATATGATCTTTACCGACTCCCAATGATTAAATGGGAAGCTGAATTATAAAACCTTGAAGGTGACGGTCTAAATAGATTTGAAACATCGAGTTTATTTTAGGTTTTCTAGTATGCATGATGTACATGTATTAGGAATACATGAGGAAGATGTGATCACAAACGATTGTATATCCTTGACTCTTCCATTATGAGGATGTGATGAAATAGGATTGGATTTTAGTGACTCCTCACACTAGACAAGTAATCTAATCTTGATCTAAATGCTGGACAATGATACGAATGTGATTCAGATGCAATGAGAAGATTAGATTTACAACTTTTATTTAATCAAACATCTATGGGAGGTCCTTGAGATCTGGATTTAAGATGTGATCTCAATATCCAAGTCACTATACGTGGAACGTACAATCTCCCTTTCCTTATCTCCTAGTATCCGCGGAGAAAGTACATTGTTCTTGAAGAGTTCAAGAATAATTCCATGGTTGAATTATGTATCTAAGCATTGAGCTATTGATAAATAAATGTTATTTAATTATCATGAATAATATGAATTTGATTCATATTATTTTGTCAAATAAGGAGAGTTATATAATATGATTAAATGTGATTTAATTATCAAAGATGTGAATAATGTGAATGAGATTCATGTTATTTGGGCACATGAGAATAGAGATCCAAGATGATTAAATATGATTTAATTATCATGGATATAATTAATGAGGATATCACTATCCACATAACCATGGATATTATGAATATGATTTATAATACGATGGAGAGATTTAATTGTAAATAGAATTAACAAGTTATATGTTATTGTGAATGGGATTCACAATAAAAAATTAATTGTAAAACTAATGTACATATTATGTTGGATATTGAATATGATTCATATTTATTAATGGTATGATTGAAGTTTTCATAAATTTAATTTGGAATTTTTTTATGAAGATAAATGCAATAGTTTTTATTGCATATTAGTTAATATATTAATAAAAAAGAAGACTTTATCTCTTTTTTTATGGATGTCCCTTGACTTGTTCAAGAGGGGGCACGACCGCCCTATTTATAGTAAAGGGACTTGATCTTCACATTGTCTATGTATATTGATTAATTTTAAAATGAATTGATTATTATCTTGAAATAGATATAGTTAATTTATTTTAAACAAATAGCTGTTGCATATTTGGAGCAACAAATCGTGGCCATTGATTAATAAATTTTTAATCTACATCGTAGATTAAGAGAGCACATGGATTGAGATCCATGTGCATCAAACTAGTATAAAAGGAAGGGTAGCCCTTGCCTTTGAAAACAAACGTAATTCCAAGAGAAAATACACTCTCTCCATATATCTCTCTACATGCCATCTCTCTTTCCCTCTCAACATGTTGTCGTCCATATGTTGACCTGGAGAAGACCGTCGTCGCTATGCCATTGTACCACCGCTATGAATGCTCATGTATTTCCGTATCCTTCGATGTGCCTTGCTCGTGAAGAAGATGCCGGATCTCGTGTGACGAGATCAGGATATTTGCCTTTTGGATCGTCAAAATAAATTGCGAGAAGCATGCGTTTCATAAAACACACTTGCTAGCATCTCCTCCATTGGATTGGACTTGATACGGGAGTCTCTTCCTTTAGAGACTCAATCGCAACCATGCCTCAAGAGGTAACCTTAATAACTAATGGTTGTTTAGATGAAATTATTCGAGAAGTGTTCTTGGATCATGTGGTTTCATCGGTTTTAAAAAATTTTAAATTCCGCAGCCCTGAGCGACTAGTATGACTAGTCGCTCTCGATGGCATACGATGCGATTCTCACGCTTCCGTGATGCGCTTAAGGATCCATCTTTGTCCTTCATGTGGTATCGGCGGAGCCATAGGTTAGTGTTTTTGGACATGATCCATAAACCTAAGATGACATGGGCATTTTTGGTTGTGTGATGCTTTATCGCATTTTATTCACGCAACAATGTTTTGTGTGTTTTTTACTTATTTAGAAGTATTTAAACAATAAATTATCGCTTTAATAATGTTATTTATTAAATAAGAAAATCGTAGGATGTGAGTTTGTGTGATTTGGAATCCAATTGCTCAAGTTATTATAATTTTAGTGAACATGTATCCATTATTTTGGGGATGGTGAATCTTTAAGTAATTAAAGAGTTAATTACGGTTTTAAACACATAAAAATGCATGAATACCACTTTTGTTATGTTATGAATAAAATTAGCAAACTTTTAAAACTTATTTTGTGTAATTTGGATATAAATTGACCGAGATATGCTAATTTTAGAAAGTAGGGATCACTGTTGAAAATTACTTTCCCAATCAAGAACCTTGTGATTGTCATTTATTCAATTAGTGGAAATTAATGGTTAATTTATTGAAATATATATTTGACAATATTTGTGAAATATTTATGATGAATATTTAATTAAATGATAACACTAAACCAAAGCTGTGCTTTGTGTGTGAATAAAAGAGCGATCAACAATTATTAATATCTGATTCGGGAGGATGTCTTGAGAAATCAAAGAAGCACTTCGATAAATGGATTTGATCTTTATCAACTCAATGGAGGTCTCCGTCGTTGTTTTCACTGATAAATAATATAGTATTTATTGCACTTCATTCAAATAAGAGTTGTACCCGTACGGAATTTGGCGATTTCTTAGTATGATTAGTTGGATGAATTGTGAAGCCCCGAAAAAGATACCCCCACATTAATTAAGTACTAGAAAATGACATATTAGTCTCTTGAATAACTAGCTTTTGAATCTGAAAGGAAGACTTAACCTGAGGGAACCGCCATATAATCCTAAATACCCATTGAGAAATGACCCTGGTAGAAAGACAGTTGGTTACATCCATCCCCACAAACATTGATGCTTGAATAGGATTAGCGATATGTTTAGCAAATCTCATTATAACACTAATCAAAATGATTTTGATAAATAATATATGGTATAACTTTGGTTGAAAGATCAATTATCATCTCAAATACAAAATGATCAAATCGTACCTGACCTGAGGTGGATTTGGTGTCTAGTCGAGGAGCATTGGGGTACTTGATTGCTCCGTGAGAAGTCTGTCCCTCTGTCGTCGGTACTGGCCATGCCAACGAGTAAGGAAAGGATAATGCTTGAAGTGATCATGATGCATTAAGTTCAAGTAATAATCAAAATTGTTTGTTGGTTGATTGATTGGGTTAATTAATTTAATATGATTACTTAATTAGATCCAAATAAACACTCTATTTTGAATAGAAATGCTATTGCCTTGGAAGAATTAATTATGTGAATATGATTCATAATAATTAATTAGAATTTTAACATGATATGGAGGATCACATAAGTTACATCCATGGTCATCCATCAAGGCGAAGGCGTCCGTCACTAGGGATTGTATGTAGGGGACGCTTATCCGAAGTGACAGGTGATGAATACCCATTCATCACTCTTTATTCTTATATTTTAGCTACAAAAACCTTTGCAAATACATGTAGATATGTGTAAATAGGAATAATTACCAAAAGCATGCATTGTGTAAAAACCTATAATTAGCATGTTTTTGTGCAAATATAAAAGAATAAAGATTAAAAAGAAAAATAGGGAAATATTTAGAATAAATATTGAGCAACCTAACCCAAGGGAGGGCTCAGCATGGGCCTGATCGCATAAAAGCCAAAGTAGAGGGAGATAGGGGCTCATTAGTGTAAATATTTATGTAAATAGAATAATTGTATTTTTCCTCACCAAAAACATGCTTGTAAATACTTGTATATATTTATAAATATAAAATCAAAAGAAAAAATTAAAAATTAAAAAAAAAAGAAAACAAAAACACATCTTGTACAGTCACCTTGTACATGGACCACTCCTATGTATTTAACCTTGTAAATAAATAGAATTAATTTCCAAACTTTTTGTAAATAGTCTCTATTATATATTGTAAATAAATAAAATAAAAACAATTAAAACAAAAACAAAATAAAAATAACAAAATTAAAAATACAAAAATACATTGTACATATACCATGTATATAAATGTATATATGTATTTATTTCACTTATGTAAATAAATAATAAAAATAAAATAAAAATACCTTTTTATTCCTTATTTTATTCTATAAATAAATAAAATATAAAATAGGGATAAAATTATACAAATTTAAAAATCAAAAATCAAAAACCCTAATTGTGTACATATACCTATATAGTACATACTATGTATATAGCTTATTTTTATTTCCAAAAATTAATTAAAAATCACTAAAAAAATAGAAAAAAATAAAATAAAAATATTTTGTGTTTTGAGTTTTTGCAAAATCGGCCATTTGCTACCTTAATTTTCACCTCCAAAATTTAGCCACGTGGCTTGATTCTATTGGGTCTTGGGGATGTTGACCGCCCGGTCAACTACCCCCCCCCCCCCAGGACCACCTCCCGCGGATCTGGGTCGTGGACCCGATTTCTCGAATTTCTACCCGCTCGACCCGATCACCATTTCACCAAACCCCGGCTCCGTTTTGATCCTCCTACATCCGACATCCTCGCCGGGCATACACCTTGGGATCCGCGCGCATCATCGACCTACCCGAGCCATTCTTAGCCGGACCCCTCCAGCGTACATAAGCGAGCTCCGCCACCTATTTTCACCATCTTTGGCTAAGTTGTTTCCTCCTCCTATGAGCTCCAGAGCAACCATGAGAGTGACAGCTCGCGTCTGAGCCTGTCGAAGCGAGGAGAGGGAGCTTCGCCATCGATCCGGCGAGCCCAGCCGCCGCAGCTCCGCCACCAGCGTGAGCTCCGAGCCTCGGAGCGAGACGATCCTTGAGGCGACGACCAGGAGCATCAGCAGCTCCTCCCCAGTCTCTCCGACCACCCAGCTACCCATTTAGCTCCGCCTTTTCCTTTAATTTCCGTTTACGCCCAAATCGCGCCGCCGTCGTATATCTCTGATTCCGACCACTCCGTCACACCTATCGATCATCGGAATCGACTATCGCCTTCGCCATCTCCCCGCGCACCTTCTTCACCCATTCGCCCAACCCAACTCGCACAGGAGCTGGGAACCGAGCTCCTCCGCCTACCACCTTCGCCGGAGCTCGCCGTTCTGACTCACAAGCCACCTTCGCCTCGCCTAACCGGGTTGAGGCAGTTTGCCCTCGACCCGCGAGTCTTCTGGGTTGCTTTGCAGGTCCAACAAAGGCAATCTGAGGCCTTTCGACGTTCAGACCAGGAGCCTCACCTCCGCCACCCTCGCCGGAGCTCTCCCGAGCTCGGCTGGGCCATCGGAGGGCATCAGTAGCTGCGCACCGCCACGCCGGAGCTTCTCCGATCCTCAGGCGCAGCAGAGGAGGCCGGGAGCGCTTCCACGAGGCCGGCGAGTTTCGTCGGCCGCCTGTTCTTCTTCGTCCTCCAGTTGCCGTCAGATCAACCTCACCGCTCCAGATTCTATCCTAGCCGTCCGTTCTTGGAGCCGCAGATAGCGTCCGATCAGAGGAGATCTGATCCCAGCCGTTAGATCGACACGTGGCTCGGCCGTTACCGTTGGATCAGCCCGAGGACCCCAGTGCTGGAGTGCCACCTGCCCTCGACCACTCGATCATCCACGTGGCGCGCATCCAGCCCATCCGCTTAATAAAGGGTAATTTACCCTTAGGCCCTGTCTTTATTTCTATTTCATTTTAGTCCTGTAAATATTAAAGTCAGTTGTTTAGTTTTAGGGCTATTTGCATAGTGGACCCTGTGCTCTATTTTATTTGCATTTATACCCCTGCAAGTTGTGGACACGTGCATCGACACGTGATATTTTGGTTTATTTGCAGTAGAGACCCCTGTAGTTCTGGATGTTATTGAATGAATGAAAACTTTTATCTATTTGCATTTATACCCCTGTGCGTGATTTATTTCCACATGTGCGTTATATTTTGGGTGTTTTGCAGATAAGCCCCTGGACTTTTGGTACGTGTTACCAATAAGTCCTCGAGACTTATTTTTATTACATTTGGGTCCCTGAGTGCCCCAGGCGCGCGTGGCGCGTGTTTTGCTGGGTTTTTTGCACCAGACCCCCCGGAACTTTGGGTATTTGCACTTTGGTCCCTATGCATAGTACCCCTCTTTTATTTTTGAATAAAATATCAAATCACCTCCAAATCCAACGAAAATTGGATACATGGCTCCTGCCATGGTATAAAAGTTTCGTGGATTTTTGAGGACATTTTTGATTTCGTTTGATATTTTTAAGAAATCAAAAACCTCTATTTTTGTCACTGTCTAGCTTGAAAAATCACAAAAAAATATTAAAACTCAATTAAAAATTCTATAAAAATTATTTACTGTTTGTTTTGCTTAGTTTGATTTTCTAGCCAATTTTGGCTATTTTTCATTACTTAAAATCACTAAAAACTTAAAAACACTAAAAAACCTATAAAATTTCTAGTAAATAAATTAAAAATTCAAAAATAATAAAAGTGGTACCTAAATTTTCCTTGTTTCATCTTCTTTACAGGAAAATTACCTCCAGGCCATTTCGAGGCTCTTACATATTTTATCTAGGGCTTTTTGGCTCGGCTGGACAGTACACACTGTTTGTTTTACTTTTTGATTTTTAGAAAATTAAATAAACATCCGAAAATTCTCAAAAATTCACCAAAAACACCAAAAAATATAAAATACATAAAAACATTTTTTGTTTGAATTTTTGGTTGATTTTTAGTGCCTTAAATAAATTGTTGAAGTGTGCTTTTCTTTGTTTTTCTTATTTTCTCAATCCATCAAAAATCCAAAAAAATATAAAAATATTTAAAAACCACTAAAAATATTTTGTTCTTTTATTTTATTCCTTTTTACTACTTCGTAGGCCTCTCGGCCAACCCGTGCTCCTTGAGTTCGACCCTGGGTGCTATACTAGGTTAATCCAATAGCAGGACCGCTACTTCGTATTTTGATCGATTTCATCTTTATTGAGTGGTTCATTTTTCTTGATTGACATCGTCTGATCGCTTGGGTCGCAACGACATATATTTAGTACCTTATACCCGAGTGTTCAAGACCTGTCATCAGAATGGCGTCATTGCCGGGGAGCACGGCTTAGTAGTTTTTGTTTCTGCTTTGTTTTTGTTTTCGCGGCTCTTCGCGGCTCTTTCAGAGCTCGCAGCTTTTTCGCGGCTTTTGTTTATATTTTCATTTTTGTTTTATTTTGTTTTATTTCCTTTTTCTTTTATTTTTGTTTTTATTATTTTGAGTGTTTATTTTATTTTGTATTTTTGCATATATACCCTCATTTTTATTTCCATTTATTTTCCCTTTTTTTTTTTTGATTATCTGGTTCTGACCACTCTGCTTTTTCTTGCGAGGGCCCGAGGACCGAGGCGGCTGACTTCGAGAAGCCGACGCAACCGTGGGATTCGGAGGCGGTTCCTTTCTTTGCGGAGCCGCAGGAGAGAGTGAGAGAGAGTCGAGTGGGAGAGGATTGTCATTTTTATTTCATTATTAATTGTAATAATACAGGGACTCTCAGGACTTGGACACTTTTGACTTAGCGGGTCTGTTTCGCCGAGCACCGGTGTGCTCGGGGGACCCTTAGGATTTTCGCGGCTTTTTACGCGGTTTTGGTTTTCTTTTATTTTCTTACTGCCTTTTCCGGTGTTTACGCGGTTTTTGCTCGAGCCCCTAGACTTAGGAATTTCTCTTGCTTGTACCGTAATTAGTAGGGTCCCCACACCTAACTGCTTGCCTGTTCCTATAGAACGCTAATTGGACTCACTAATAATCAATTAATAAAAATAACCGACTCATCTCCTTCGTAGCCTACGTGCCGCAACCCGTCCTGTAAAGCGCTTTCTCCTACCCCCAATTTGTCGGACAGAGGAGGGACGGGCCAAGACCGGACCCTTTGGCTTGGAGGTCGGTGACCGGTTAGACGGTTCTTGCGATAGAAATTACTCGTCTAGGACTCGGCTTTCCCGTTACATCATATAGGTAGTTTATTTTCAGTCTTTAAATTCTGCGCGGATCACTTGCATGTAGAGTGCTGGAGACAAGGTACGCATTTCTTACTCAGCATGCATCATTGATTTTATCGCGCATCGGCTTTTTCGTCTTTTCCCCCCTGTTTTGGACTTAATAACCAGGAGAACCGAAAAATTCGTTAGGCCGTTTGTTTTTTGAAAAATATAAAAAGAAAAACTATAAAATTGGGACTGGTTAATACTATTGATCTTAAAATACGCTCAACCTAAAAAATTTTGTCTTGGGGAGAGCAACCCCCTCATTGTATGGTTTGGATGCGCGAGAGAGTGACCCGCACCCTAGGTAGAGCCCTCCGGTGCTAGTCCCGACTGATTACCGACTCTTCCGTGCGGGCCAGTCGATTGGGGTAGCATCGGGTATCCTAACAGGTCACGTAAGCGCTCTGATATTTTGTGTGTTCACTTAATAAAATCGACAAGATAATTTGACCGAACTTTCACGGTCTTCAGCTCGCGTCGCGTTGGTGAACCGGGGGTTTGTTTTGTGATCCTAGTTTCTCCAGATCTCATCCGCCCTACTCGACAGATCAAGATGATGGGTCGACGCTCTCTTAGGCAGCCTCTGGCTGCACCGCTTTCGGGCATGTCCACCCAGTCATCTAGGTTGGCCCGCGAGAGCCAAGACCAGCTCTCCGAGCCCGAGTACGACTCCGTCCTGTTCCCCCTCGACCCCCTTTCTTTCGGACTTGAGAGACATGAGCCCGAGGAGAGATTGATAGATTTGACAGCACCTGAGTTGGGCTCATTTGATTTTGCAGACGTCATGGCCGGAAGTTCTGAGGATCGTTCCTGTACAGAGCACATCGTCATGGATCAGGGAGCGATAAACTCCACCTTGATCGCCTCATTGGAGACAGTTTAGCAGCAGTTACACGATCAGGGAGCATTTATGCTCGACATGAGGAGAGAGATGGAGCAGATGCGAGCAGAGAGAGCAGAGCGAGAGCAGAGGAGAGAGGGACCGAGGATTCCAAATGATGCGGATGCAGCAACCGCAGCAGCAGCGGCAGCCGCCGCGGGAGCGGTCGGAGGACCACCGAGACCGATGCGGGAGTTACACAACCCCGGGTCGACGCTGACGCACCACTGGGTAGTACTTCCAGCGATCGTGGGGGACATCAAGTTCCCCCCGAACACTTTGTAGCTACTCCCCCGCTTCCACGGACTCGCGACAGAGGAGCCCCATCTCCACCTCCAGGAGTTTCTGATGATATGCAGCACTGTCCACGACCGTCAGGTGGACCTGGACACGATCAGGATGATCGCCTTCCCCTTCTCCTTAGATGACAGAGCAGCCACCTGGCTGAAGCATTTGGGGAGGTTTGTTTACACCTGGGAGCAGCTCCGCACCGAGTACTTGAACAAGTACTATCCACTCGGGCGGACGAATGCAGTGAGGGCCCTGATCAGCAACTTCTCCATACTCCCCAACGAGCAATTTCACGAGGCATGGGAGAGGTTCCGAGAGCTCACCGACAGATGCCCGCACCACGACATCTCGAAGCCGAACCTAGTTCAGAGCTTCTTCAGCGGGTTGACACCAGAGCTCCAGGGCCTGGTGAACGCTTCTTGCGGCGGGTCCTACTTTGCCAAGGACCACGACTAGGTTTGGGCCATCTACGAGGAGATGGCCGAGAATTACATGGTGATGTCCCAGACCCGATTGTACACACAGAGACCCCAACAGCAGCCAGGACCCGTGCAGTACCAGCGGATAGCACGGGTCGATGCAGGTCCATCTAGTTCATCCGCAATCGCAGCAGCACAGGCAGAGTCG
The DNA here is from genome assembly GCA_037367405.1 of Ottelia alismoides. Taxonomy (NCBI): domain Eukaryota; kingdom Viridiplantae; phylum Streptophyta; class Magnoliopsida; order Alismatales; family Hydrocharitaceae; genus Ottelia; species Ottelia alismoides. Next base: position 932,193 of record JAZKJV010003126.1, read on the forward strand.
TCCGCTGCGGACATGAGGATCATCAGCGAGAAGTTGGACCGCATAAAGCTGATTGAGAAGAAGCAGTGCCAGAGCATCACACAGATGGAGCAGATGGCACAGACTCTGAGCGACATGAAGACCCTGTTGGACATGCGAGCCCACGGCGAGCCATTATGCAATAAATGTTATTGCAATTCACTCCTTAATCTGAAATAAAGAGTACATAGTTTGCATAATAGGTCCCTTAGTACAATTAGGGTTATGTACCATGGCCATCTTAATGATCATACAGCTGTTGATTCAATTATTGAATCATAGAGGCTGGTGCTTAGATGAATATCTAATGAGTTAGATTGAGGACTCATCAAGCACCGTCAAATGATTATTAAGAGATGATCTCCAGCCTGAGTAGGAGATGGCAATCCTATCTCATTTAGGTTGATATCTGACCGACCTCTTGATGCAGGTCCTCTGCATAGGAATAGAGATTCGGAGGTGTCGGATAAGTTAGGTCAAAGAGTTGACTTAACGAGATCGAGATAACCACAGTCCTATATCGTATGCTGTCACGATACAGGCACACATCCTCTGACCGGAGACAGATGTGTTACTATATGTCTGAGTATGTACATTTGGCAGACCAATAGGTTGATGACCTAATCAAGGTCTATACACCGGCGCGCTGGTGTGCATATAAGGGCATATGAGTAATACGATCTCTCAAAGGGATCATACAGGTTCACTACTGAACCGGAAGACATGAGCTCACTCATGAGATATTGGGAAGAATCAAATTCCGTGCGCACGGTCGTCTCGCTTTGGAAGCTTGACTGAATTTGTTGGTTTGATATATACTTTTGGAAAGTATATGATCAAGACCTAGGTATGATATATGCTTTTGGAAAGTATATGATCGATACCGACTCCCAATGATCGAATGAGAAACTTACTGATAAAACCCTGAAGTAGACAGTGTAAAGTTGATCTAATACTTCTGGTTTAATCTGAGTCTTCCAGTATGCAGGATGTACAGGTATTAGGAATACCTGAGGGTGATGTGATCATAAACGATTGTATAACCATGACGCTTCCATTCCTAGGGAGTGATGAAACGGGTTTGGATTTTAGTGACTCCTCTCAGTAGAGAAGTAATCTGATCTTAGTCCAAATGTTGGATATTGATCTGAATGTGATTCAGATTCAATGAGAAGATTAGATTTACGGTCTTGATTTAATCAAGCATCTATGGGAGGCCCGAGATCTGGATTTTGAGATGTGATCTCAATATCCATGTCACTATACGTGGAACAATACAATCGCCCTGTCCTTATCTCCAAGTATTCACGGAGAAAGCGCATTATCCTTGAAAGAGTTCATGGATAATTCTATTGTTGATATATGTATCCGAGCATTGAGAAAATGGATAATTAAATGTGATTTAATTATCAACATTAATATGAATTTGATTCATATTATAAAGAGAGTTATCTTAGATAATTAAATGTGATTTGATTATCAAAGATGTGAATAATGTGAAAGTGATTCATATTATTTGAACACATGAGATAAAGAGATCCAAGATGATTAAATATAATTTTATTATCAAGGATAAGAATAATGTGGATAGTAATATCCAATTATTCATAATATATTATAAATGTGATTTATAATGTATTAGAGAGAGCTAATTATAATTTATATGTGTTGATTAATTGTTATGTGTATTGGATACACATTGTGTAATTAATTGACAATGTAAATTACATGTTGTTTTGGGTTGTGAATTTGATTCACAATTTTTCTATGGCAAGATTGCAATATTCTCAAATATAATTGTGAATTATTTTTGAAGAATAAAAAGCCAACAAAAGTTGTTGGAAATAAATAGAGGAGATTTTCAAGGAGATATGCAATCTCATGGATTTCCATGAGATTGCTCCCTCCATGGAAAGAGGGGGGGCGGCACATCATTCCCAAAAGGAATGTGTGGCCGTCCACATGGAAAGTGCATGGAGATGAAATCTCCATGCACATTCTCTCCTTATTTATTGAATTGATTTTGGATTAATTTGTATTTGATTTTGTCAAATATATTTTGATCTAAATTTGTTGGTTTTACCAACAACAATCTTAGCCATTGGATTGACATAGATCAATCTCACCCATTGATTTTATATGTCCCATGGATTGAGATCCATGGATCCCAAAACCCTATAAATAGAGAGGCATACCCATGCTCTCTCTTTACACATAATGCTTGAGAAGCATCTCTCTCTCTCTCTCTCTCTTTCTCTCTAGAGGTCAGCCCTCTCTCTCTCCCTCTCATGGCCGTCCACCATGGATGCCATGGAGAGGTTCTCTATCGTCGCGGCATCGTCGTTATGCTGCCCGTTCGTCTGCTCGTGGATCTCCATCTCCTTCGGTGCGCCTCGCTCGTGAAGAAGACGTCGGATCTCGTGTGTCGAGATCAGGAGATCCGTCGCTTGGATCATCAACATGGATTGCGAGAAGCACGCGGTTCATCCCCGCGCTCGCAAGCGTCTCCTCCGTCGGATCGGACTTGAGACAGGAGGTCTCTTCGTTTAGATACTCGATCGCAACCACGCTTCAAGAGGTAACCCTATTACTTGTTTGTGGTTTAGACGTAACGATCCGAGAAGTGTTCTTGGATCATGTGGTTTCGTCGTATGAAAAATTTTTTAAATTCCGCAGCATCGAGCAACTAGTGCGACTAGTCGCTCTTCGTCGTATTCGATACGACGCTCACGCTTCCGTGATGCGCTTGAGGATCTAACCATATCCTTCAAGTGGTATCAGAGCCAGGTTGACGGTTTCGAATATGATTCGGTGACCGATGACGACTTGGGTTTCGTTAAGGTCGCGAAAGTTTTATCGCATTTCATTTTCGCAGATCTGTTTAGTGTAATTTTTCGGCCCTGTTTAAATTGTTTAAACACGAAAATAGCACTTGGATTTTGTTCCTCATTAAATAAGGAAACCATAGGATCTGAGTTTGCGTAAATCGGATTTCGTATGCTCTAGATATGGTAGATTTAATGAACATGTATGCACTGTTGCGGGAACTGTGAATCTGAACGTGATTAAAGTGTTAATTACTGTTTAGACTTGCCTCGAAATGCGTGAAACATCCCTTAGGTTCTGTCCTAAATCAAATTAGCAAACTTTAGAAATTGACTTTGCTTAATTTGGATTTAATATGATTGAGATATGTCAATTTTAGTAAGTAGGGGTCACTGCTGAAATTGCTTTCCTAATCTAGAACCAAGTGATTGTCAATTAGTGAAATTAATTGTTAATTTCGTGAAATAATCTTGAAAAATATTTGTGAAATATTGAAACATGATTATTTGCCTAATTGACTTGGCCCCAACCAATTAGTTGATTAGATTTGATCTAAACCATAATTGGAATTACAATCATCAAACTTTTTGCTTGAATAGGACTTGGGAATTTGCCTAGCAAATTTCCTTAAAATCAAAATTGTTTTGATTACTATATGGTATAATTTCGGTTGAAGAACCGATGATCATCTCAAGTACAAAATAATCAATTTGGCATTATCCTTTCCCGAGGTGGATATGGTGTCTAGTCGGGGATCGCTGGTCAGCGGGTTGCAACGTATGTGGTCCGCCCCACTCCCGTCGGTACTGGCCATGACAGCGGGTAGGGCCGGGATAATGTCCGAGGGATTATGATGTATTTTTCTAATTATTAAAATTCGAATTAATACGTACTTTGAGAATAATATCATATATGTATATTCAAGCATAAAATTTAAGTTCGATTGATTAAATTGGATTGATAATTAATTTAATATGATTAAGTTAATTATATCCAATTGAGAATATTCTAATATGATTAGAGTTAATAATTCCCTTGGAAGAATTAATTACATGAATGTGATTCATAGTAATTAATTAAATTTGAATAAGAGGTGGAGGATCACATAAGTGACATCCATGGTCTCCCGTCAAGGCGAAGGGTTTCCGTCGCCAGGGATTGTATATAGGAGACGCATGTACGTAGTGACAGCTCCTATATACAAGCGCATCTGGATCAGACTCTTTGCTTCTCGAAAGAGTAAGGCCGTATGCGTAGTGACCCCAATATCGGATCCTCATATTATTGGGGCGATATTGGATTGCGCATAGCGAGTTCTATTCCTGTTGACGGTTGTTTCAATTAACGACGGGTCAACATCACCTTAGGGGTGGTGGGCCCGGGTGTTAAAGACCGAATTGGGAAATGCAAGTTGGACTTGCAAGGCGGAATGTGTTCCCGCTTCTCTTCATTGGAGTTGCAGTTTCTCATATTATTGGGATGTAACAAAGATAAAGAGGAGATCCCAGATCTTGCTGAGATATAATGGTAAGTATATCTCTTACATTGAAAGTGATTAAGGGAATGAACTTTCAGTGTCTTTGACAAGGCAAGACAACTTTGATATAAAAACTCCTAAATCAAAGTATAATATGTGTATATATATAAATATATACCCTTATGCAAATTACTTATTTCAGATAATCCTTCATTAAACTCACTCAATGTTATACTCATTAATAACCAGTAGAATATCATGGATTGGACCCTTGATCCAGATATTGTACTTGCGATTGGACACATAATGTATGTGGTTGCAATGTGCAAGATTCCTCATAATAATGAGAAGTGATAAATAAGACAATAGGACTAAAACCCTAGGGTTTGTATGTCTCTATAAGTCTTGATCTTATCGAATGTATTTTTGAAGTGACATGTCGATGATGATCGTAATTATCAAATTAATCCTTATAAAAATCAATAAAGATATTCTGGCATATATATGTGCTCTTGACATTTAATCATGAATGACATGGTTCTCTACATCATGTAGAATGGTAGCTCTATTAGAGATAATGTATTCAAATTGTTTGAATGCCTACCCGAACCGATGCTTCAAAGAGTTTAGATGGATGTAGATGATGAGTGTCATCATTCTACTGTCTATACTCTAGTCATTCATGAAGCTTCATAATATTCATATTATATGAACTTAAATGAAGCTTGTATAAATGTTGAAATACTCTTATATTGAAATTTTTGATTTTGACATAAGAGATCCTTGGTCTTGAGCAAAGGTTGTTTATAGATAAAGGGAGCGCAGTGGAAGCATGGGTTGGACCCAAGTAAGAAGTATAGTCAAAGGGTTGACTGTACTTCTGTGACTTCCATATGACATCCAAAGAGTTGGATGAATGCCAATACTGCAATAAGTTGATGTGTTGATAGTATGACTATCAAGTCTGTCTAGAATCCTCAGAAAAGGACTCGGATGGAGCATCAGTATAATCTACATATAATCATTGATATTGACTTACTTATTTGATGAGATAAAGTCTAATAATTGTATCTCAAATTTTCTAATGACACTTGCAATTGGTTGCATATGTATTAGAAATTTGATCTTAAGGTTTATTGGTCATCCATGTTGAAAATGATGCAAGTGTTGCAACAATTTCCATGAGATCAATAGACTTCATATTTTCAGTGGGAGCCCTTAGTCTTAGAGAATGTCTCTGTGACCTAGATATTAGAATACACTCATTGTTTATTTCTAATTGTTGGATATAAACATGAATTCTGTAATAAATCTATCATAAAGAGTTATGATGGAAATATTTCAGATAGTAATCTAAAATCTAGAGGACTCTATTAAATTAGAAAATTAATGAATGGTTCATTAAGATTTCAAATACTGAAAATTAAACCTATAAAGATCAATAGGAGGATAAAGATCATTTGACAATGATCTGGCATCAAGTTTTGGACATATGTCTATTGATGAGATCAATGGACTAGTAAGACATGAAACTTTAGACTGTCTAAAGATTCAAATCTCACATACTTGTGAATATTGTATTCAAAGTAAAAGATGTCCAATACACCCTTCTTTGGGAAAGATGTAAGATGTTGAGGTATTCAAGATCTCATACATATTGATGTATGTGAATCATCTATATCAGAATAAACATCATGGATATGTGATATCTATTAGTGATTATTTGTGATATGATATTTCTTCTCTTCACTTAGAAAACTTTGAAATGTTCAAAGATTTCACAATTTTGGTTTAGAACCAAAGTTTGAAGGAAGATGAAATGAATTTAATCTAACAAAGGTAGCACGTACCTATTGGATGAATTCAAGAAATACCTTATGGAGATATGAATATCATTCCTATCTCAATCCTCCTAATAAACCTTAACTCAATGGAGTTGTAGGAAGATACAATTGATCATGTGTGACATGATTTAATCAATGATTAATCATAGCATAATTATCTCTTAGTTTCCAGGTATATATATGTGGTAGAGACTGCATTATATATCCTTAATAAGGTTCCATGTGATTAAGCTGGAATCTGGCACTAGAGAGTGCTACTTCATTAGGAAAATAAAGGATGGTATTGGATACCTACTTTATGACCTTGAGATTCTTAAAAGATCTAATCTTTGAGAATATGATTCTTATAGGATGACTCTCTTGAGAATCAAGATGAAAATGAAGTGAAGGAACTCATTTAATCTTGAAAAGATAACGAGGCTCCTGATATTGGAAACTGAAAGGACAATTAAAGATGAAACACTAATACCTCTTCAAATAAGTTTGAGGATGGATTCCATGTGTCAGTTTAAATCTGAAAATGATCGGACTTCATGTGATGAAGCTCCTGAGGATCATGTCATGGAAAGATGGATGTTAGCAATAAAAGTCTAATGTAGACTTCATATACAAGTGTTGTATATGGACCCTCGAGGATCCACCTATATGGGTCAGACCCATTAAGGTGTAAATGGATCTTCAAGAGAAAGAGGGAACCTGATGAGAAGGTATAGACCTTCAAAGCACGGTTCGTAGCCATGAGCTACACACCGAAGAGAAGGCATCGCTTGCGATAAGACTTGCTCTCCAGTAACCTTGCTTTAACCCATCAGAATATTGCTAACTATAGCTACACAACTTGTCTATGACATCTTCATGGTGTGATTCAAGATTGCGTTCCTCTATGAATGCCTCTCTGAGGATATTCATATGAAGTAGCCCCAGGGCTTCATGGTTGAGGAAAGCAAGGTGTGCTAGCTGAAGAACTCCATCTTTGGACTCAAATAAGTTTCTTGTAGTTGGAACATAAGATTTAATGAAATTATAAATGTTATGATTTCAGATAAAATCTTGATGAACCATGTGAAGCTTAGTGGGAGTGCCATTGTGTTCATCGTGCTTAATGTAGATATTATTCTAATCATATAAGAATAAATGATAAGTGTTTTATAATTTGGTTGTTCCATACCTTGAGATACGGTTTCAAGGATACCTCTTAGATCTTAATTCTGAAGTCGTTCAGAAGAAAAGAGAAGAGGGTATTGGGACTGTCGCATTAGTAGTACACCTTGAACTTATTCCATTTTTTTGGAAAATTCCAAGAAAGGCTTCCTTCCCTTAAGATGTGGTAGTGACCTGTCTAAAGGGATAGCACCTCAAAGAGTTGAGGAAGTGGATGCTAGAACTGATTGCACTTGTGCATCAGTTATGAGAAGCTGGGTATATGCTAGATGTGTACAAGAGCCAGATGTCTGCCATGCAGTGGGAGTAGTGAACTGTTACTAATCCTACTCTAAAAATAAAACACTTAGTTGCAGTAATAACAATATCTTCAAAGATGATGAAACTTAGAGATAGTGATCTCAAAGTCTTATCTTCAAAAAGTTTAAGACCTTGTAGATAGTGATCTATGATGGTCTTAACTGTAGATACCTTAGGAGATAGAGATCTCCAGGAATGAAGGTATTCTAATAAGGATTATGGGAATACTGGTTATGATGTAGTGTCAATGACACTATAACTAACAAAATTGAGTATCGGTTGCATGAGATGCAACATTCGCATTGGATGCAAGCACTGTTACTAGGAGATATGCAAGTGCCGTAAAAGGACTTGGTGTAGTCTCTTGGGAACGGAGTGACTGATCAGCTTACCTAGCTATTTTCTAAATAGCCTATGATTGTCACATGAGTGTGGGTTTAAATGATTAGCCCATTAATGGCTCTTTGGGCTAGTGGGAGATTGTTGGACATGCGAGCCCACGGCGAGCCATTATGCAATAAATGTTATTGCAATTCACTCCTTAATCTGAAATAAAGAGTACATAGTTTGCATAATAGGTCCCTTAGTACAATTAGGGTTATGTACCATGGCCATCTTAATGATCATACAACTGTTGATTCAATTATTGAATCATAGAGGCTGGTGCTTAGATGAATATCTAATGAGTTAGATTGAGGACTCATCAAGCACCGTCAAATGATTATTAAGAGATGATCTCCAGCCTGAGTAGGAGATGGCAATCCTATCTCATTTAGGTTGATATCTGACCGACCTCTTGATGCAGGTCCTCTGCATAGGAATAGAGATTCGGAGGTGTCGGATAAGTTAGGTCAAAGAGTTGACTTAACGAGATCGAGATAACCACAGTCCTATATCGTATGCTGTCACGATACAGGCACACATCCTCTGACCGGAGACAGATGTGTTACTATATGTCTGAGTATGTACATTTGGCAGACCAATAGGTTGATGACCTAATCAAGGTCTATACACCGGCGCGCTGGTGTGCATATAAGGGCATATGAGTAATACGATCTCTCAAAGGGATCATACAGGTTCACTACTGAACCGGAAGACATGAGCTCACTCATGAGATATTGGGAAGAATCAAATTCCGTGCGCACGGTCGTCTCGCTTTGGAAGCTTGACTGAATTTGTTGGTTTGATATATACTTTTGGAAAGTATATGATCAAGACCTAGGTATGATATATGCTTTTGGAAAGTATATGATCGATACCGACTCCCAATGATCGAATGAGAAACTTACTGATAAAACCCTGAAGTAGACAGTGTAAAGTTGATCTAATACTTCTGGTTTAATCTGAGTCTTCCAGTATGCAGGATGTACAGGTATTAGGAATACCTGAGGGTGATGTGATCATAAACGATTGTATAACCATGACGCTTCCATTCCTAGGGAGTGATGAAACGGGTTTGGATTTTAGTGACTCCTCTCAGTAGAGAAGTAATCTGATCTTAGTCCAAATGTTGGATATTGATCTGAATGTGATTCAGATTCAATGAGAAGATTAGATTTACGGTCTTGATTTAATCAAGCATCTATGGGAGGCCCGAGATCTGGATTTTGAGATGTGATCTCAATATCCATGTCACTATACGTGGAACAATACAATCGCCCTGTCCTTATCTCCAAGTATTCACGGAGAAAGCGCATTATCCTTGAAAGAGTTCATGGATAATTCTATTGTTGATATATGTATCCGAGCATTGAGAAAATGGATAATTAAATGTGATTTAATTATCAACATTAATATGAATTTGATTCATATTATAAAGAGAGTTATCTTAGATAATTAAATGTGATTTGATTATCAAAGATGTGAATAATGTGAATGTGATTCATATTATTTGAACACATGAGATAAAGAGATCCAAGATGATTAAATATGATTTAATTATCAAGGATAAGAATAATGTGGATAGTAATATCCAATTATTCATAATATATTATAAATGTGATTTATAATGTATTAGAGAGAGCTAATTATAATTTATATGTGTTGATTAATTGTTATGTGTATTGGATACACATTGTGTAATTAATTGACAATGTAAATTACATGTTGTTTTGGGTTGTGAATTTGATTCACAATTTTTCTATGGCAAGATTGAAATATTCTCAAATATAATTGTGAATTATTTTTGAAGAATAAAAAGCCAACAAAAGTTGTTGGAAATAAATAGAGGAGATTTTCAAGGAGATATGCAATCTCATGGATTTCCATGAGATTGCTCCCTCCATGGAAAGAGGGGGGGCGGCACATCATTCCCAAAAGGAATGTGTGGCCGTCCACATGGAAAGTGCATGGAGATGAAATCTCCATGCACATTCTCTCCTTATTTATTGAATTGATTTTGGATTAATTTGTATTTGATTTTGTCAAATATATTTTGATCTAAATTTGTTGGTTTTACCAACAACAATCTTAGCCATTGGATTGACATAAATCAATCTCACCCATTGATTTTATATGTCCCATGGATTGAGATCCATGGATCCCAAAACCCTATAAATAGAGAGGCATACCCATGCTCTCTCTTTACACATAATGCTTGAGAAGCATCTCTCTCTCTCTCTCTCTCTTTCTCTCTAGAGGTCAGCCCTCTCTCTCTCCCTCTCATGGCCGTCCACCATGGATGCCATGGAGAGGTTCTCTATCGTCGCGGCATCGTCGTTATGCTGCCCGTTCGTCTGCTCGTGGATCTCCATCTCCTTCGGTGCGCCTCGCTCGTGAAGAAGACGTCGGATCTCGTGTGTCGAGATCAGGAGATCCGTCGCTTGGATCATCAACATGGATTGCGAGAAGCACGCGGTTCATCCCCGCGCTCGCAAGCGTCTCCTCCGTCGGATCGGACTTGAGACAGGAGGTCTCTTCGTTTAGAGACTCGATCGCAACCACGCTTCAAGAGGTAACCCTATTACTTGTTTGTGGTTTAGACGTAACGATCCGAGAAGTGTTCTTGGATCATGTGGTTTCGTCGTATGAAAAATTTTTTAAATTCCGCTGCATCGAGCAACTAGTGCGACTAGTCGCTCTTCGTCGTATTCGATACGACGCTCACGCTTCCGTGATGCACTTGAGGATCTAACCATATCCTTCAGACCCAGCTCATGTGTCTCCAGGAGGCACAGACGGCTTCACAGCCCCGTCTTCAGTCGCGAGGCGACTCCGGCGGCAGCAGCAGCTCGTCCCGGCGCTCCAGCTCCCTACAGCAGCCTAGACAGGTTCATCTTGTATAGGCGGAGCCGTACCAGCAGCCGCAGTCCACCTACCAGTCCCCATCATCTCCAGACATGCAGATGGTGGTCTACCAACCTGATCAGCCTCTGGCAGTACTCCCGCCAGCCCCCTATGATGCAGAGCCGTTGATGGATGTCAACGGGATTTGGTATGACCGCCCCCAGCCTGGGATCTGATGAGACCATCCCGGATTCAGGTGGGGGAGTGGAGGTACCCAGCCCCAGCAGCAGCCAGCCGGTCAGGGAGGGCAGTACTCCCAGCAGAGAGATCACCAGCCGCAGCAGCAGCCCCCAGCTTATCAGTCACACCAGCCATCATCCTTCATCCCTCGTCCCTATCAGCAGCAAGGACAATCGTGGAGACGTGAGCAGCAGGCTCACCCAGCATACCAGCAGCTTCCCTCTTCCTACCCCACTCAGCAGCACCACCAGCAGTTCCAGCAGCCTCAGCACCAGAGAGGCTACCCGTCGGGTTCCCAGGAGAGCCCCACCTTGGATGACATCGCCCGCCTCCTTACGGATCAGCAGGCCACATTTAGACGGGAGATGGACGAGTTCTGCCAAGAGATGCGGGACCTGGTGAGAGGGAAGGCCGCCATTCCTGCACAGATCGAGCCGAACCCGAACAACCTCAAGAGGAAGTCTGAGCAGGTAGTTTCTACTGAGCATGCCACTCCTAGTGACCCATTTGATGATACATCTTCGGATCTATTTGATGCTGATTTTGTAACACTTAGGAGCGGTAGGACACTAGCAGTCGGCGGCGCCTCGTCTGAGCTACACCACGAGGATACTTCCGGGGCGCCACATAAGGAGGAGGAGAGCGGTACTGAGGCCGCTCCAGATGATGATGGTGGCACCGATGCCAGCAAGGATGCTGATTCCACCGATGGTACTGAGGCTGCCGCTTCACCAGTTCGAGGAGGTGGTACTGACGCCACCAGTTTAGCCGAGCCAGCCCACGGTACTGATGTCGCGAGACGTCCAGCAGCAGAGCCAGCAAGAGGTGGTACTGAGGCCACCAGTGTTCGTTTCGATAGAGATGTTGTCTTTCATCATGTTACTGTATCTCAAAACTTTATTTTGAATAAAGGAAAAGGTTTAGTTTCTTCTGGTCCCATTGTGGTGAGTGATGTATGTGTGGATCCGGCCGTCGAGCCGTCTAGGCCTTTTCCTAGTCCTTCATCTGCGAAGGACCCTGTGATCCCCTTCCCTAGAGCCCTTCAGATGGGGAAGAGGAAGAAAAAAGAAAATGATCCAAAAAAGAGAGAGCAGGAGGAGTTCAGTCAGAGCATGATCGATAGATTCCACACCCAGCTGACCCTCCAGGAGGCTTTGCAGCACATCCCCCTTCTTCAGCGATCTTTGAGAGATAGGACCACAGTCAGGAGAAGGAGGAGGAACCACACTTCAGAGATTCATGTGCTGACGAAAGCCACGTGTTTTGTGATCCAGAACCGTCTGCCAGCCAAGAGGCCAGATTCAGGGGCCCCGTATGTCAGATGCCAGATTAGTTAGCAGAGGTTCGACCGGACCCTATTAGATAGCGGGTCGTCGATCAACCTACTTCCGACAGCCCTTCTCGACCGCTTCGAGTTGGGCACTCTTCGACAGAGCAGGACAATCCTTCAGTTTGCTGTTCGATCTGTCAAGAGGCCGAAGGGGTTGTTACGAGACGTTATCGTCACGATTCAGGGCCTGAAATTCCCTGTGGACTTTGTAGTGTTGGACATGGAGATCCCTGATTCAGTGGCCGATACCCCCATCATCCTCGGTCGTCCGTTCTTGGCCACAGCCAAGGCGGTGACTGATCATGATAGCGGGAAGGTATACTTTCGCGTCGAGGGCGAGAGTATACAAATAGAGACGGTCGAGGACTACAGAGCTAGAGAGAGAGCACGCTCAGAGGCCAGCACCGATTCAGAGCAGTTGATAGACGTAGAGCCAGACATCCACCAGGACTGTGATTTTGTGATCACTGATGACGAGGCAGCATGGGCAGATCCTGCAGCACAGGCCATCCTCTCATTTTCAGATACAGCTGATGCCGAGTTGATAGCAGAGGAGTGTTTGGAGAGCACAGCCCTGGTCCAGGATATTAGAGAGGCAGTAGAGCCAGTCCTTGATCGCAACACGACTTGCAGCGATGGTGGTGCTGAGGCCACCTTGCTTTGCGCTGGTAATGATGCCACCACGGTTGATTCAGATCCCTCGGATTCAGAGTCTGATTGGGCAGATTGCGATGATCAGATGCCAGACTTGAGTCCAACTGAGCCTACAGATGAGGAGGAGGTAGATGCAGAACACATCAGAGACAGCACAGTTGAGCAGCCTTCTCCAGATCCAGTTTGCGAGAGTTCGCTTTCTTTCTCCCAGGCAGATTTGGCAGACTTAGCAGCATTCACTCATTTTCTTCCGCAGCCAGATTTGCCAGCACCCAGCCTTCCAGAGCTGAAGCTGCTCCCTACTTCGCTGAAGTATCGATTCCTTGCGGGCGAGCCGGAGATGTAGAGATGTACCCAGTCATCATCTCCGCCGATTAGACTGGAGAGCAGGAATCCCGTTTGATGGGGGTTCTTGAAAAGAACCGCAAGGCGATCGGATGGAGCGTAGCAGATCTCCATGGGATTAGTCCATCAGTGTGCTCCCACCATATCTATCTCGAGGAGGGGGCGAAGCCGTCGCGTGAGTTCCAGCGGCGACTGAACCCCGACCTGAGAGAGGTCGTGATGAAGGAAATATCAAAATGGTGGGGTGCAGGTTTTATTTATCTCATTTCCGACTCCAAGTGGGTTAGCCCCTTGCATGTGGTGCCCAAAAAGACGGGCATCACGACTGTGATCAGTGAGTCGAGAGAGGAGATCGCTACACGAGTACCCACCTCTTGGAGGGTCTGTGTTGACTACAGGAGACTCAACCAGGCCACCAAGAAGGACCATTTCCCCCTGCCTTTTATTGACCAGATCATTGAGAGACTGGCAGGGAAGAGCCATTATTGCTTCCTGGATGGGTACTCGGGTTACAACCAGGTGGCCATCGCTCCTGAGGATCAGGAGAAGACCACCTTTACCTGTCCCTTCGGCACATATGCTTTTCGATGCATGCCATTTGGGCTATGCAATGCCCCTGCGACTTTTCAGAGGTGCATGCTGTCAATCTTTTCGGACATGGTAGGGGAGTGTTTAGAGGTCTTCATGGACGATTTCTCAGTCTACGGCGACGGATTCGACTCCTGTCTTGATTACCTAGACCGAGTACTCCAGCGATGTATTGAGTACCATTTGGTGCTATCTTGGGAGAAGAGTCACTTCATGGTGACTCAAGGGACGGTTCTTGGCCACATCATCTCCAACAGGGGCATGGAGGTGGATCCGGCCAAGGTTGATGTCATTAGGAAACTCGCACCGCCGTCCAATTTGAGGCAGCTACGGTCATTCTTGGGGCACGTTGGATTTTATAGGAGATTTATACAGGATTTCAGCAGGATTGCCCGGCCGTTGACTGACCTCTTGACGAAAGACACCGAGTTCCTTGTCGATGACAAGTGTCTTTCGTCCTTTGCGACTCTCCAACAGTGTGTTATTGAGGCTCTTGTCCTCCAGCCGCCTGATTGGTCTCTCCCATTCGAGATCATGACAGATGCCTCCGATTTTGCCGTGGGGGCAGTGCTGGGACAGAGGAGGGATGGAGTCCCCTTTGCTATCCACTACGCTAGCCGCACATTGGATTCCGCCCAGTGGAATTACACGGTCACAGAGAAGGAAATGCTAGCCGTAGTGTTTGCCCTGGATAAGTTCAGATCGTATATCATCGGATCTAGAGTGACTTTGTACACAGATCACACCGCCATCAGGTACCTCATGGCAAAGAAGGATGCCAAGGCCAGATTGACTAGATGGATCCTTCTACTCCAGGAGTTCGACATTGAGATCAAGGATAAGCCTGGAGTCAAGAATGTGGTGGCGGATCATCTCTCCCGTTTAGAGCAGCCTGAGGAGACTGAGCAGATTGACCCTATTCGAGATACCTTCCCAGATGAGGCGATCCTTGCTATCGCCTCACTCCCGTGGTACGCCGATATTGTGAACTTTCTCGTTGCTGGGAAAGTCCCACAAGATTGGCCCAGGCAGAGGCTTGAGACCTTCCTTACGAAGGCCAAGTCTTACCACTGGGAGGATCCCATCCTTTACCACGAAGGAGGGGATAGCGTCTGGCGTCGGTGTATTCCTCAGGAGGAACACCATAGCGTCCTCACTTATTGCCACAAGTTTGAGGTAGGAGGACATCATTCTGGGAGGAGAATGACACAGAAAGTGCTCCAATCCGGCTTGTGGTGGCCTACTCTCTTCAAGGACTCAGATGAGTTCGTGAAGAGGTGTACTGACTATTAGAGGATGGGCACTTGTGGACAACGTGATATGATGCCGATGCGGCCCATTCACTTCTGTGAGGTTTTTGACGCATCGGGCATTGATTTCATGGGTTCATTCCCTAAGAGTCAGGGATTTGAGTACATTCTGTTGGCCGTGGACTATGTTAGTCGTTGGGTGGAGGCTATCCCCGCCCGAGCCGCTGATGCGAGGACAGTTTGCAGATTTTTGAGGAAGCATATCATCACGCGGTTCGGGGTTCCACGAGTTCTGATTTCTGATGGGGGATCTCACTTCATCAACGACCAGGTGAAGGCCCTTGCTAGCGAGTTCGGTATAGACCATCGTGTTGCTACACCTTACCATCCACAGACGAATGGTCTAGCCGAGGTGTCGAATAGGGAGATCAAAACTATATTACAGAAAGTCGTCCGCCCTGACCGAAAGGATTGGTCACAGCTTTTGGACTCGGTCTTGTGGGCATATAGGACGTCTTTCAAGACACCTTTGGGCACATCTCCCTTTCGCCTCGTATATGGCAAGCCGTGCCATTTACCTGTTGAGCTGAGGCACAAGTCACTTTGGGCTGTTACAGATATCTTGATGGATCCAGATGGTATGGCAGACCAGAGGAGGGTAGAGTTAGCTGCCCTGGAGGAGCTTCGAGATGCAGCGTTCTCAAACAGCCTACATTATAAGGAAAAAGTGAAGGAGTGGCATGATTCTCATATCAGCCACAAGCATTTTGAGATTGGACAGAGAGTATGGCTGTTTGATGCGAGGCTACCATTATTTCCAGGGAATCTACAAAGCAAATGGAAGGGACCCTACTTGGTCAGAAAGGTACACGACAACGGTAGCATCAATATATCTGAGTTGTCTTCTGAGAGTACCTTTCGAGTGAACGGCCAGCAGCTCAAGCCATTTCTAGATCATGAGCCGCGGGTCGCTGATCTTGCCCCTATACATTTTGTGTGAGATGTGGTCTTTGACTCACATCTAATGCATCTCACGCCGGAGTTTCACTGATCTTCCGCCTTGTATAGATCCAGCTGTCCATATCGCTACATTCTTTAGTCCCACATCCCTTTCTTCATCTTGTGATTATGCCATACTTAGGGTGCACTTTACCCTAAGTATAGGGGGGATGTGAGACCGTTTGGGTATTTCTTTTGTTTCTGCCTACCCCTGTTTTGCTGCCTATACTTAGGGATCTTTCACCCTAAGTATAGGGGGGTAGACCCTGTACATTCTTCACTCAGTTTTCCCTTAGTATACAGCCTGCTATACTTAGGATTATTTAATCCTAAGTATAGCGGGAAGACCCGAGATCCTCTTAACTTTTCACTCATTCTTCTTTGTATATAGCCTTTCTTTTCACTTCCCTATACCTAGCACGAGTTATGTCTTCTTCATCTCTCTTGACTCTGAGGACATCGTTCGAGCTAAGTATAGGGGGGTGTGTATATATTTCATATATACTTTAGCCATAACTCGTACTTTGTGTGGGTGTGTTAATAAATAAAATGTCTAAAAATCACAAAAATTAAAAATTTTCATGTACATAAACTTCTTTTGTTTGCACATAAATAGCTAGGGTACAAATTATTTTTGTAAAAATGATTTCAAAAATCTTTTGTGTAAAGTTTGTGTAAATACTTTCTTATCAAAATTATGTATATAGTACAAAATTTTTCTAAAATGTTTTGAAAAATCAAAAGTTTGCAAAAATCTTGTGTAAATGTGTGTAAATATCTTTTTGCAAAACTTGCACTTCATGTGTCATCCATTCATGATTTCAAAACATTTTTCAAAAATTTTGCATGATTGTAAACTTTGTGTAAATAAGCATCTTTTGTACATATGTATATAGTTTTTCTGGATGATAGTTGACATTTAAACTAGCCTGGAATCAAATTGAGAAATGGAGCTTGACTAAGATCTTAATCTACCTAACTTCTAAGAGGAACCTTATAGGGCTTAGGTTTAAGGCTTTTCAGGTACATGGTGACTTAATTCTTTGAGTCCACTAGGCTATGATCACATGTCATCTCAATGAGCCTAAGTAGAGCACTTAACAACAACACATGACTCATATAGATTATGGCTTTGCTTGGACACCAGCACTATGCACCGAGCTCTCTACGGATGAAGTGGTGAGGAGGCAGTCTTCCTTGACTTGGGGTAGCATATGAGGGTAGTACTTCTAGGCAGAACCTCTCTTCTTCTTTTAGTGAATGAAGTGCGTCTCAACTTGGTCTGGTTGCCATGAGGTCTAACGACGGGAGTTGTGGGTTGCAATAAAGCTTCAAAAGAGGGATAGTCTACTGGCTCAAGAGGAAAACTCCTTGTATATATGCTGCACATGTATATGTTGTACAGATGCACTTGAAAAAAAAATGTGCAAAAAGAAAATAACTCCAAAAAAAGTGGTGGGTCTGATAGAAAATGATAATCCCACCGGAGTATGTATATAGAGTGCAATAAGCAAGGCTTGGTTTCATGTTCCACCTGTTGTAGCTTGCAGCAGGGAGACTTGGCTACACTGGTCAAGCTCCCAAGGGTACTTGGCTACACTGGCCTTGACCCATTCTCTTCTTCCCCCTCTTCATGAGCTGGTTGAACTTGAACTTAGAAGGGAATACCCCGCTCCTCGAGGAAAGAGTGGCCAGATTGAGGTCATAGAGTTACCTTGTTGGGGAGGGTTGTCAAGTTGCCATTTCTGAGGTGGAGAGCTTAGACCTCACATTCACAGGACAAGAAAAGATTCATGGTCTTCAGGGTTTGTGATTGATGACTTGTTCTGATCTGGAGCATCGAGGAGTCTTGGTTATAGATTAGTGGAACTCGGAGGCTGTTGAGTTTTAAGCTTAAGTCCAAATAAGGTTCTGACAAGTTAATAATCCAAAGATCTGATCGAGCTCCATACCCCAATTTAATTAAGGCAAGTTTAATAATCAACCTTGATCCATGTACATCCGCTTTTTCTTTTTCTTTCTTTCTTTTTCACTTCTTTTTCAAATAAGTGTTTGCTAAGGGACTAGCAAAGTGAAGTATAGGGGGGTGATGAATACCCATTCATCACTCTTTATTCTTATATTTTAGCTACAAAAACCTTTGCAAATACATGTAGATATGTGTAAATAGGAATAATTACCAAAAGCATGCATTGTGTAAAAACCTATAATTAGCATGTTTTTGTGCAAAAATAAAAGAATAAAGATTAAAAAGAAAAAGAGGGAAATATTTAGAATAAATATTGAGCAACCTAACCAAAGGGAGGGCTCAGCATGAGCCTGACTGCATAAAAGCCAAAGTAGAGGGAGATAGGGGCTCATGAGTGTAAATATTTATGTAAATAGAATAATTGTATTTTCCTCACCAAAAACATGCTTGTAAATACTTGTATATATTTATAAATATAAAATCAAAAGAAAAATTTAAAAATTAAAAAAAAGAAAACAAAAACACATCTTGTATAGTCACCTTGTACATGGACCACTCCTATGTATTTAACCTTGTAAATAAATAGAATTAATTTCCAAACTTTTTGTAAATAGTCTCTATTATATATTGTAAATAAATAAAATAAAAACAATTAAAACAAGAACAAAATAAAAATAACAAAATTAAAAATACAAAAATACATTGTACATATACCATGTATATAAATGTATATATGTATTTATTTCACTTATGTAAATAAATAATAAAAATAAAATAAAATTACCTTTTTATTCCTTATTTTATTCTATAAATAAATAAAATATAAAATAGGTATAAAATTATACAAATTTAAAAATCAAAAATAAAAAACCCTAATTGTGTACATATACCTATATAGTACATACTATGTATATAGCTTATTTTTATTTCCAAAAATTAATTAAAAATCACTAAAAAATAGAAAAAAATAAAATAAAAATATTTTTTGTTTTGAGTTTTTGCAAAATCGGCCATTTGCTACCTTAATTTTTACCTCCAAAATTTAGCCACGTGGCCTGATTCTATTGGGTCCTGGGGATGCTGACCGCCCGGTCAACTACCCCCCCAGGACCACCTCCCGCGGATCTGGGTCGTGGACCCGATTTCTCGAATTTCTACCCGCTCGACCTGATCACCATTTCACCAAACCCCGGCTCCGTTTTGATCCTCCCACATCCGACATCCTCGCCGGGCATACACCTTGGGATCCGCGCGCATCATCGACCTACCCGAGCCATTCTTAGCCGGACCCCTCCAGCGTACATAAGCGAGCTCCGCCACCTATTTTCATCATCTTTGGCTAAGTTGTTTCCTCCTCCTGTGAGCTCCAGAGCAACCGTGAGAGTGACAGCTCGCGTCTGAGCCTGTCGAAGCGAGGAGAGGGAGCTTCGCCATCGATCCGGCGAGCCCAGCCGCCGCAGCTCCGCCACCAGCGTGAGCTCCGAGCCTCGGAGCGAGACGATCCTTGAGGCGACGACCAGGAGCATCAACAGCTCCTCCCCAGTCTCTCCGACCACCCAGGTACCCATTTAGCTCCGCCTTTTCCTTTAATTTCGGTTTACGCCCA
Source organism: Ottelia alismoides (assembly GCA_037367405.1). NCBI lineage: Eukaryota > Viridiplantae > Streptophyta > Magnoliopsida > Alismatales > Hydrocharitaceae > Ottelia > Ottelia alismoides. The sequence goes on from JAZKJV010003126.1 coordinate 952,025, forward strand.
AATCGCGCCGCCGTCGTATATCTCTGATTCCGACCACTCTGTCACCCCTATCGATCATCGGAATCGACTATCGCCTTTGCCATCTCCCCGTGCACCTTCTCCACCCATTCGCCCAACCCAACTCGCACAGGAGCTGGGAACCGAGCTCCTCCGCCTACCACCTTCACCGGAGCTCGTCGTTCCGACTCAGAAGCCACCTTCGCCTCGCCTAACCAGGTCGAGGTAGTTTGCCCTCGACCCGCGAGTCTTCTGGGTTGCTTTGCAGGTCCAACAAAGGCCATCTGAGGCCTTTCGACGTTCAGACCAGGAGCCTCACCTCCGCCACCCTCGCCGGAGCTCTCCCGAGCTCGGCTGGGCCATCGGAGGGCATCAGTAGTTGTGCACCGCCACGCCGGAGCTTCTCCGATCCTCAGGCGCAGCAGAGGAGGTCGGGAGCGCTTCCACGAGGCCGGCGAGTTTCGCCGGCCGCCTGTTCTTCCTCATCCTCCAGTTGCCGTCAGATCAACCTCACCGCTCCAGATTCTATCCTAGCCGTCCGTTCTTGGAGCCGCAGATAGCGTCCGATCAGAGGAGATCTGATCCCAGCCGTTAGATCGACACGTGGCTCGGCCGTTACCGTTGGATCAGCCCGAGGACCCCAGTGCTGGAGTGCCACCTGCCCTCGACCGCTCGATCATCCACGTGGCGCGTATCCAGCCCATCCGCTTAATAAAGGGTAATTTACCCTTAGGCCCTGTCTTTATTTCTATTTCGTTTTAGTCCTGTAAATATTAAAGTCAGTTGTTTAGTTTTAGGGCTATTTGCATAGTGGACCCTGTGCTTTATTTTATTTGCATTTATACCCCTGCCAGTTGTGGACACGTGCATCGACACGTGATATTTTGGTTTATTTGCAGTAGAGACCCCTGTAGTTCTGGATGTTATTGAATGAATGAAAACTTTTATCTATTTGCATCTATACCCCTGTGCGTGATTTATTTCCACATGTGCGTTATATTTTGGGTGTTTTGCAGATAAGCCCCTGGACTTTTGGTACGTGTTACCAATAAGTCCTCGGGACTTATTTTTATTACATTTGGGTCCCTGAGTGCCCCAGGCACGCGCGTGGCGCGTGTTTTGCTGGGTATTTTGCACCAGACCCCCCAGAACTTTGGGTATTTGCACTTTGGTCCCTGTGCATAGTACCCCCCTTTTATTTTTGAATAAAATATCAAATCACCTCCAAATCCAACGAAAATTGGACACATGGCTCCTGCCATGGTGTAAAATTTTCGTGGATTTTTGAGGACATTTTTGATTTCGTTTGATATTTTTAAGAAATCAAAAACCTCTATTTTTGTCACTGTCTAGCTTGAAAAATCACAAAAAAATATCAAAACTTAATTAAAAATTCTATAAAAATTAATTACTGTTTGTTTTGCTTAGTTTGATTTTCTAGCCAATTTTGGCTATTTTTCATTACTTACAATCATTAAAAACTTAAAAACACTCAAAAACCTATAAAATTTCTAGTAATTAAATTAAAAATCCAAAAATAATAAAAGTGGTACCTAAATTTTCCTTGTTTCATCTTCTTTACAGGAAAATTACCTCCAGCCATTTTGAGGCTCTTAGGTATTTTATCTAGGGCTTTTTGGCTCGGCTGGACAGTACACACTGTTTGTTTCACTTTTTGATTTTTAGAAAATTAAATAAACATCAGAAAATTCTCAAAAATTCACCAAAAATACTAAAAAATATAAAATACATAAAAATATTTTTGTTTGAATTTTTGGTCGATTTTTAGTGCCTTAAATAAATTATTGAAGTGTGCTTTTCTTTGTTTTTCTTATTTTCTCAATCCATTAAAAATCCAAAAAATATAAAAATATTTAAAAACCACTAAAAATACTTTGTTCTTTTATTTTATTCCTTTTTACTACTTCGTAGGCCTCTCGGCCAACCCGTGCTCCTTGAGTTCGACCCTGGGTGCTATACCAGGTTAATCCAATAGCAGGACCGCTACTTCGTATTTTGATCGATTTCATCTTTATTGAGTGGTTCATTTTTCTTGATTGACATCGTCTGATCGCTTGGGTCGCAACGACCTATATTTAGTACCTCATACCCGAGTGTTCAAGACCTGTCATCAACAGCTTCTGCATACAAGCACATATGGATCAGGCTCTTTTCTTCTCAAAAGAGTAAGGTCGTATGTGTAGTGACCCCAATATCGAGTACTCATATTATTGGGGCAAATATTGAATTGTGCAGAGTCAGATGGTGGGCCCTGGTGTTAAAGACCGAATTGGGAGTGCATGTTGGACTTGCAAGGTAGAATGAGTACCCACTCCCTTTTATATGAGTTACAAGTTCTCATATTATTAGGATGTAACAAAGAGTAGAATGGAGTTCCCAGATCTTGCTTGAGATATAATGGTAAGTATATCTCTTACATTGAAATTGGATAAGGGAATGAACTTTCAGTGTTGACAATGCAAAACCATGTTGATATAAAAATTACAAAATTAAAGTAAAATATGTATATATATGTATATATATACAAATTTCTTATTTCAGATAATCATCATTAAATTCACTCATTACTATACTCAATGGTAACCAGTAAAATATCATGGATTGGATCCATGATCAAGATATTGTACTTGCAGTTGGACACATAATGTATCTGGTTGCAATATGAAAGTTTCATCGTAAGAGTGAGGAATGACAATTAAATAGACAATTGGACAATGATCTAGGGTTTGTATATCTCTATAGTCCTGATCTCTCAACGAGTGTGCTTTGGAAGTATCATGTCGAAGATGATCATAATTACCAAGTAATCCTTATAAAATCTAAGATGTTTTGGAAAACATATGTGCTCTCGACATTAAATCATGAATGACATGGATCTCTGCATTATGCAGAATGGTCGCTCGATAAGAGATGATGTACTCAAAATGTTTGAGTACCTGCCTAAACCAAAAGTCTTTAAGAGTAGAGATGGATGTAGATATGATGGTGTCATAATTCTACTATCTATATTCTAGTATTTAAGAAGCTTAATAATATTCCTATTGTATGAATTGAATGAAGCATGTCTAAATGTTGAGGTACTCTCATATTGAAATCTTTTGAATTCAACATAAGAGATCCTTTGTCTTAAGCAATAGTTGTTTATAGATGAAGGGAGCGTAATGGAAGCATGGGTCAGACCTAAGTTAGAAGTCAACTCAAAGAGTTGATTGTACTTCTATAGTTTCAATACATATGACATCCAAAGAGTTGGATGAATGTCGATAATGCAACAAGCTGATGTATTGACAATATGATTATCTAGACTATCTAAGATCCTTAGAGAAGAACTTGGATAGTGCATCGGGATATTATACATCAACATATAATATTTGAAATAGACTTTCTTATTAGATAAGATTAAAGTCTAATAATTGTATCTCATTTTTCTAAAATTACTTGCAATTGGTTGCATATATTTTAGAAGGCTATAAAATTTGATCTTAAGGTTAAATAGTCATCCACATAGATATTGATGAAATTGTTGAAACAATCTCTATTGGATAGATAGACTTCATAAAATATGTGGGAGAGCCCTTAGTCTTAGAGAATCTCTTTATGACCAGAATACACTCATTGTTTATTTCTAAATGTAGGAATAAACATTAATTCTGGAATAGACCTATCATAAAGAGTTATGATAGGTATATTTCAGATAGTAATCTAACTTATGGAGGACTCTACTAAATTAGAAAAATATTGAATGGTTCATTAACATTTCTAGTACTAAAAATTAAACCTTAAAAGATCAATTGGAGGATGCGGATCATTTGACAACGATCTGACATCAAGCCTTGGACATATGTCAATTGATGAGATCAATAGACTAGTAAGATATTGAACTTTATATAGTATGCAGATCCAAAATCTTACATACTTGTGAATATTATATTCAAAAGTAAAAATATCCAATACACCATTCCTTGGGAATGGTGTAAGATGCCAAGGTATTCAAGTCTCATACATATTGCTCTATGTGGATCATTTATATCATAATAAACAATGATGATATGTGATATAATTCGATGATTATTTGTGATCTGAGATTTCTTCCCTTCACCTTAGAAATCTTTGAAATGTTCAAAGATTTGACAATTTCAATTTAGAACCAACGTTTTAAGGAAGATGAAATGAATTTGATCTAACCTATGTAGAAAGTACCTATTAGATGAATTCAAGGAATACCTTATGGAGATATATCCTAACTCACTCCTCCTAATACACCTAAACTCAATAGAGTTGTATGGAGATACAATTGGATCATGTGTGACATGATTTGATCAATGATGAATATTAGCTTAATTACCTCTTAGTTTCCAAGTATATATTTAGTAGAGACTACAATATATAAGGTCAGAGAGTGCTATTTCATTCGGAAAATAAAGTATGTATTGGATATCCACTTTATGACCTTCAGATTCTTAAAAGATTTTATCTCTAAGGATATGATTCTTAGAGGATGACTCTCTTGAGAATCAATATAAAAATGAAGTGAATTAACTCATTTAATCTTGAGAAGATAATGAGTCTCCTGAAATCATAAACTAAAAGGATAATTAAAGATGAAACAATCATACCACTTAAAATTACTTTGAGGACGGATTCCATGAGTCAGTTAAGTCTGACAATGATCTTAACTCATACGTTAAAGCTTCTGAGGATCATGAGAGATTGATGTCGGCAATAAAGTATAAAGTAGACTTGATATACAAATGTAGGAAGCACCGATGTAGCTTTATTCTAGAGCAGAGGGTCCATCGAACCTACATCGCCTCGCTACTCCGGGCTCCTTCGCTTCTTCTTGGACGGTTGGGGACCTTTGCCATTGAAGGTGTATGGATCCTCCACATAACATCTAGACATCGGAGGAGAAAAGGAGGGCTTGTTGGATCCCATCTAAGTCTTTATTTTGTGCTCTTTATTTAATATCTTGAGCACATGAACTCCAAATCTAGTAATTTCAATTTCATTTAAATGATAATTTTGTGCTCTTTAGGATGGCACTATTGTTTCTATGATTTGAGCATAATTTTATATGCTAAATTATACATGATTAATTATGTCACTTGCTCCTCATTATAATGTTGTTCTTAGAACTGTGAAATATATATGTGCTTTAATTGATATAGAAATTAGAACCTTTTTAATATCTCAATAATCTCATTACTTTTAGGGAATATTTGCTTGCATATTTATTATGTTAACATGCATCATCTTGCATATAATCTCACACCATTTTACATTGCAAAAACGCCAAATAAAAACGACATATTTGTCATCATACAATATTGATCATCATTTTATGCATCATGCATTTCCTTGCATTTTGTATCACATTTATTTTTCATAAAATTAAAATAAAAAATCCATTCTCAAGTTGTGTGCATCATTGTTTAACTGAATTGCATCATAATTTGCATCATTCATTCCATGCATTTTATTTGTGCATGTTATGTCTGCCTTCATTTTGTGTTGTGCATAGAGAAGACCTAGATCAAAGAATTTATTTACTCATTATTAATCGCTGAGATCCGATTAATCCGTGAGGAGGCTTGTGTCCTTGTTACCGACTTTGGTACACTTACCAAGTTATAAGTTCTCCACATATTCAAAAGTGCGGTTCTGTATAGATCCAAAATCACCTCTTTTGCTAGGCTGATAAAAATGACTTATTAAGCATGCGATTTTGTGGTTTATCAGATGCTGCCATTGTAGGGACACGACTCATCCTTGTTTATTTATTGGATTTTATTGTATTAATTTGAGTTGATTATTTTCTTTAATGTAGGTTTTCATGTTATGTTTATTTTTACATCATTTTTTTAGATTAATCCTCTTGATATTTATCTAACGTTTTCCTTTTGTGGTAGGGCCCATGAAGATGGATGATGCTCAATCAACTTAGAGGCATGGAGTTTGGGAGCTGTCGCTGTGAGGAGCCGTAGAAGAAACTTGGGAGAAATCAAGGCGCTTAATTAACAAAGCATTTCATTTCATTTTATGTAATAATTGCATTTCAACGGTCCTCGTTCGAGGGCTCGCGTGTGTACATGGACCTGGACTTTTGCATGTGTTGTGTGGAGCTTGTTTCGCCCAAGTCAGGGTGGGGCTTCACTTGAGTGTTCGAACGTAGGCTTAGGCACACGACTCTCTGTGTTTTCCTTATTTCAAATATTTTTTGCTTGATTTGTAGGTTAGGACACACCAATAAGGGTCAAGGAAATTCCCTTCATCTCCTTGATTCATCGAGACACACTTAATATCGATATATTTAGCTAAATTTAAATCAAATTCTTCCCGCTAATAGTATCATGATTAGGTGTGGTTTTATCTACATGCATGCTTAGAGCGTAAAGTAGAAATAAAGTCTTGCACGTGCATGGAGATTATTGGAGGCACTGCAAGTTTCTCTCTCAAGCATGCATCATGGTTTTCACGAATGCATCAGTTTTTCTCGATCTTCACCTAATTTATCATGTAGGTTTTTAGAAGAAATTGGGAATTGTCTCTTAGACGATGAATGCTTGATATGTGATCACATTAAGACAATGATAACCTAAACATAAAGTTGGGATTGTTAATGCAAGTTGACAAAAAAAAAGGAATAAAATGAACCTTGGATTTTGGGAGAGTAATACCCTCATTTTACGTAGCTTGTGATTGATTGTTGAGAGGTGAGGACATATCCCTATGATAGTGCCCAAAACCTATCATTAAGCCATGTGTAATGGACTCTAGTTCTGAATGATCACTAATAAAAATAGAAAACATAAATGACCAATAATCATTGGTCCCCATGTGTGCGTTGGCGAATCAAAAGTTTATGATTTCTTGGTTGAACCTGATTTATGTATTCTACCAAACCCTCTCGTGTGCACTAGACATCTCCGAAGATTCAACCTTTTTGTAAATTCACCCCCAACTCTAACCCTATCTTCAATCCAGGCCCCCCCAATTTAGCTTCATATCCAATACTTACGTTATTTTCATCCTATGTATAGTGGGACCCGATTCAAGTATATTCTTCCCTCTTCTTGTTCCTTTTATACTCAAGTTGTTTTAACCTATATATGGGGGGGCATCTAAGTCAGTTTTGGTAAATAACCTAGTATTTTAACATGATCTATGGCTTCATATCACTTTGTGATATGAGGACATGGAAACAATTATGTATATGGGTTGTATATATTGTATATATACCTTAGCCATAGCTCATATGTTGAAAATTCAGAATTTTTTTGGGGCTAAGGCATAAGTATTTTTTGAACTGATTACCATAAAAATGTTTGTAAATGCTTTGAAAATTTTTCTAACTATACGACATTGTTTTGAAAAATATTTGACAATTATTTGAAAAAAGGGATTTGACTCGTTTTGAAAATCATTTGAAAAATGTTTTGAAAACTGTATATTATGTGACATGGTTTGGAAAATATTTTCAAAAGTCATTTCAAAAATGAGGGAATAACTGATTTGTTTTGTAAATACAATTAACCTTATTCAAAATCCCTTAAAAATCTGAAAAATTAAAATTTTTCTTTGGTGGAAGTTATGATTACTAAGCTTAAGATGAGTAGCTACTTCATAGTGAGGGAACTATGGTCTCCCTTAGCAGTGCGGGTGGTTAAAAGACAATGCACTTGGCTCCATCTTGAAGTAATATTGGTATCCATCTAACGGTCCGTACTTACACCAATACTGGTTGGAAGTGGATGCAGCTATTCATATGAGCATTGGGCCACTCGTTTTTCTCTTAAGAAACCAAAAAAATGCATAAAAATTGCAAAATTCAAAAATAAAAAAATCACTAACTTTGGAGTTGGTTTATCATTGACACATTCACTATAAATCAAGGCTCAAGGATTAAAGGACATTTGATTTTTGAGATCATGAAGGTCTGAGTTAACCAGCCTTAGTCATTAGGGTTTGAGACTTAATAATTCATACCTCCCTAGTTTTAAAGATATGAGTGCTATATTGCACTCTTAATCTCTACCTTCTAAAGAATATGATCAACTATTTTACGAACTTTTTCGATCTATTAATCCAATGAATCAATCACAAATGAAAATGTAGTCGTTGCAAATGAAAGAAGCATTAATAAAAAATAATTAATTCTCAAGAAAAAATTAATAAAAAATAAAATGTAGTAAGAGAAATTATTGTTTAAGTTACCTGTATAGCTATCAAGATCGAACTCAAGGAGGCTACGCAAATCCCGAGAGTTATTCTATGTAATGGAAAATCAATGAAAGAACGAAGAAATCTCTATGCACACTATGCTTGGTTGTTGTGTTTATGAATTATGTATATTTATTAGTTATATATATATATATATATGTTTGGTTTTTTAATTTTTTATTTTTAATTTTGTAAAATATTTTTTTATTTTTTTAATTTTAAAAACAATGAAATAAGTAAAGAAAAATCAAAACACATACACTCAACTCTTTTTTGTATTTTTCAATTACGTCAAAATAACCAAAATATTAGATTAAAATATTTTTAGGGTTTTAAACTTTTTATGATATTTTTGTATTTTTTCCAGAATTATTAGAAATTTTTAAATATTTTAAATAAATCAAAAATAGAAGATAAAGTAAACAGAAAAGAAACTGAATAGTTTTTTTATTTTAAAATTATAATAAGATAAAAAATAGATGAAATATATATATAATGAAAGATATTTTTAACATTATCGTAAATCCATTTTGTTTTTTTTCTGGAATATTAAAAGAATTTTTATGTATTTATAATTTTTTAAGAATTTATGATTTGTATGGTTTTTTGAGGGATAAAATACAAAAATTGGAAAGAATTAAATTTAATAAAAATAAACAGATAAGAAATTTTTTAGAATGTTTTATAATTTTTATGGTTTTTTAATGCAAATAGGACATTTTATGAAGTCTTTGAATTTTTATAATAGTAAAATAATAAAAATGCAATATGCAATTTATGCATGCAAAAATGAATTAACATGGTGCTATATGTATTTTTGTATAATTTTTAGACATGTTTTGATTTTTTTATTAAATTTAGAGATGAAATTAAATGCCGACTCACAGGGACCTCAGTGCAAGTATTTAAACTCTATAGACTAAATAACAACAAATAGTAATTCGGGGTGAAATATGCAAAAATCACAAGAAAACACGCACACGAGCACGTGCACCTCGCTGGACTGGACTTAAATGTGAATACAATATTTGCAAGGTCCAAACAATAACTTAAAACTGCAGATAATATATTGCAAATAACCTAAAAGTCATGTGCTATATACATATTACAATTCGAACATTATTTAAATGCAATTAAAATAAAAATGAAGGGAAAACATGCAAATGTTAAATTAAAGACAAGATGACACGTGTCCTCGTAGGGACTTATTTAAAAATAAATAAAGGCAGCGTCTCAAGCGTAAAAATACCCTTAAATGGCATGCAACGTTGGACAATTCTAATGCACGGAGGCTCTGATTGGATCGTTGATGTTTAATCGTGCTTGAATGGGTAAGATCCAATCTAGAAATAATATATGTGATGTTATAAAGTGGGTAATGGATTAAAGAGATGGAGAATAGACGGGTGAAGGTGTAGGCATGGTCAGAAGTGATTAAAACTAATTGGAATACCTCCGATCGTGCAGATCGATGGTTGAAGATAGAACTCTGATCTGAGTGATTATAATGAAATCAAAGAGAGAGAAAAGTGTTCAATTGAGGATAAACCATCTAATATACCTATGGAATAGAAGAGAGAAAGGAATCTCCTTGATCTGCGATAGGCGACAGAGTGGCGGAACCACACGACATATGTCTCCGATGAGGAATTGGAACTCAGTAGTTGGAGCTCCTCTCACGCTCCTAATCGGAGGACGCCTCCTCTGTCACAGGAGTCGATCCCCTGTCACTCAATCTCGGGTGAAAACAAGACCTAAGTCAGATCAACCTCTCATCGGAAGTAGAGGGGTGAAATTTATATGGTGAAATTCGGCAGATTTTGAAATTCAAAATAGGCGTACATCATGGAGTAATAGGTGGAGATGAGGGGCTAGTGAGTGAGAGGAATGATCTGGCGTAGTGAATAAGGAATAGGGAGAAGTTATGGATCAGAGATGTATGGGAAATTAGGTAAAGAAACGATGGATGCACGGTTAACGGAAGAGGAGGTGCCGGCCAACCATTTGAATCGGGTCTACTAGCACGAGATTGGCTAATCAAAGTACGCCTAGGATTAGGACAAAATAGGGATAATGATAAAATAATGAGAAAAGGTTAAATAAAAAATCAAAAATGAATTTATCAACAAAAAGTAACGTGAAAAAAATGTTAATAATAAATTAAAGTTAATTTTAGTGGTTTTTATTTTATTCAATAATATATTTACATGGCTAAAAAAATACATGGTGTTATTTACAAGTATGTATACGTATTTATACAGGATTTTGATTTTTAATTTATAATTTACATAAATATATACATAATTTGATTTTTTTTATTTACATTATTTTATAATGGTTTTAACGATATCTTTATTTGATTTTTAAGAGTTAGTTTTTTAGGTTGATTAAATAGGTTTAGGTACGGTATATACATAGTGATATATACACACACAATTTATACATGTTTTTATGTTTTTTATTTTTTGATTTTGTGATTTTTATTTGTATATGATATGAGTTAAATACAATAATTACAATTAGGTAAAAAAATCCAATATTTACAAATATGCACAAATAAGTCATTAATTAAAAACTATGCATAGTATACATAGGTATATTATACAATAATACCCAAATTGGCCACATTTCACACCTACACTCTGATTTTTATGAAATTACATCCATTTTAAAGATAACTTACTTTGGAGTACATTGAAAGCGAGTTTGATGAATTTGGAATCCTGGTGGAGCGGATATTGATCTTGGAAGTTTTTACTTTGTGGCTTTTGGAAAGAGATCTTATTTACATGATATATAGATATTTTAATTGCAATTATTTTTTATTATTTATAAAATAAATTTGTGCACACTTTTCAAAAAAAATAATATTTGTTTACAAAAGATTTGATAATAAATTAAAGATTGTGTAATATAGACAATAATGTACAACTACTGAATATATATTTGACAAGTGAATTTTTTGGATTTTTCTGGTTATTAGGCCTTATCTCCTCGTACTTTCTTCCTTGTTCATCAGGTCAAGTCTTGACCTTCATTCGGGTTTTGATTCGGCCTGTATCTATAGCATATATACATTCCTTTATTTTCTTTATTTTTTCTTTTATTTCTTTTTTATTTATTTTAGATTAAAAAAGTGATAAATATACAACATTTATACAATAATTATAGTAAGTAAAAGAAAGAAATTAGTGATATTTACAGGTGTTCTAAACAAGATTTTAAGTTTTAATGAATGAATAAAGGCGATGAAATGTATTTTCATCTTCCCTCTATGCTTTACCTTTGCTAGTCCCTTAGCAAACACTTATTTGACAGAATAAGTAATATAAGAAAAAGAAAAGAATAAAGGAAAAATAAAGAACTTAGACCAATATTGAGTATTAAACTTATCTTCATAAAATTATAGTATGGAGCTCGATCAGACCTTTGGAATATTAGTGTGGCGGAACCATATTGGGAAATGAATTTAAAACCAAACAACCCTCAAGTTCCACAAGACTCCTATTTAAGTAGCCTCAATAGTTAGGCTAGAACAATTCTACATAAACAAATTCTTGTGACTATGAATCTTTACTTGTACGTTGTTGATAAATCTCAGATTTATCATCTTAATTGATCATATTTATCTCCTTTACTCAAGTAAATAACATGATTCATTAACTAATTAACAATAATTGCTAATTTATGTGTTGTATATAATTAACACTAATTATTTTATATTAATATGGTGTATTATTTTATGTATTTATTTCTTTTTAGAAATAAAAAAAATAGAATAAAAATTGTACATAAACAAAATAACATAAAACAAAACAAAAATAAAAAAATAATAATAAGAAAAAGGAAAAAGAAGAAAATGGTTTTATTTTTTATCTATGTACAGATGACCTCTGACCTCTTTGACTTCTACATTAAAGTAGTAGATCTCATTGAGATCTACAACTTTCATGTTTACCATTTTTCCAAATTCAACCTCTACTTATTTTTCTTTGATTTAGCAATTTTCTTTAATTCTGATTAGGCCACGTGGCGCATCCTCAAATGCCCACGTTGCCCGCTCTTATCTAGATACATGTTCCTTCTTGCGTCGTTTGATCACTTTCATCAGATGCAATCATCACCATCATATAGCGCTCTATTTTAGACCATTTGATTATTCTCATCAATTAATCTCAACCTCTCAGCATCACCTTAACCTTAACCATCAGATCTTATGATCAAACGGTTGAGGTTTATCTTCAACCTCCAAACACCTATGCCAAGAGATGTGACCGCTCGTTCCTTGGAAACTTCTACCATTTTTGCAAACCATCTCCAGTTGCCGCCCAACCAATTGCCACCATGAATCTCTACATCTAACTCCCTAGATTCACGCTAACCTCTCATCAATCCTTAAAACTAACTTCCTTATCATTAAGCGGGGGTTGAAACTACCCTGAAAACCTTTAAAACCTCTGTCACCCTTCCTCTTTCAATTCCTCTCTATCAGCCCAAGCTCATCCTATCCGGCCTTTACGGACCTACACCTAGCATTCTCTGACACCGAGTGTAAGTTCAAGGGAATGAACGAACACCACGATGTACTGTAGCTCCGATGAGATCCTTGGCTTCCTTTCCAAGTTACACCCATCACTTGATGCAGTTCGAGCTTGGTTCCAGATCCAGGAACTTCAAGCGATGACCACAAAGCTTTAAGCTTTGCAATTCAGATCAAAGATTCAACTGATTTTACATCTTCTTCAAGCTTACAACTTCAGGTTAGGATTTAGGGTAGTTATGGTGTTAACTTTGAGTATTTATTCTTTAGCTATTAAGCTCTCTTAGACCATCCGAAGAGGTTTTTTATCTATACCTTGGAACATTCATCCACGCATATTATCTCCAGCGATCTATCCATTTCTTCATCATCGTGACCCTATTCCAATGTTTTTCCTATACAGAGATGGTACTCTGTACTGCTTAGTCTACCACAAGCGAGTAGCCCTCCATTCCACGCCATTAGCATCTGAATAATTTCTCCAAAGTATTTCAGATATGGACTAACAGTGCAGGACTGCAAAGGACTTCGTTGATCGGAGTTCGATGTCTAGCTCTGATCTCCCTTATCTTCTCTGGTGAAGCTTCAGCAATAGGGTTCTATATTCATCCTCACACCTTCGTCAAGCTACAGACCTCATCGCTGGTAGGTGATGAAGGGTTGGGGACTTTCATAGAGCTATAGGATGCATGGCGGAGCTTTTCAATCGTCGTTGGAGCACAACCCTACTACCGTCAAGCACGAAGGAGTATAAGAACAGTCGGATTAGCAGATACCGTTGATCTCGCTAAATTGGGCGAGATCGAATGGTCTAATTTGATCCACGTAGCCAGTCCAAATCTACGTTCCAAACCTTAGGCTCGTACACCGAGCCAACCTCTGAACCTCGCGTGGAGCACCAGGATTGAACACATGGTCCCAGCCTGAGTCAGAGCCTGCAATGAGTCACATGGTTCTGCATGTGGAAACTGGAGAAATTGCAGGTTAGACCTTGAATTTTTAAGCAATTAACTATAAGTCCTTCCGTTGTGTAAAGCTTATTTGTTAACCCTTGCAGGTTTTGTTTAATACATTTGAGTCCCTATCAGTCCTTAAATGTAATAAAATTGCAATTTTTTATTGCAATTGTACCCTTGGATTCCTTGTTGAATATTTTAATGACCTGAGGTCCAATTATTGTAATTTTGGTCTCTTTTGATAGATGGTTTGACAATTTATCTTGTTAAAAGCATAAATGATTGATTTTGATTATTAAATTATGCATTAATTATCAATGATCGAAGGTTTGGATTTATTATTGTAATTCAACTATTCTTCATACTCAATTTTATCCTTTCAAGCATGGTTGTCTTTAAAATCCATTTTTGTTAATCATCCAAGTTTCTAGTTGTGAGTATCGTTTAAGTTTTGATCTTTTGTTTGACTTGTGTACACATCTATGTTTGTACTTAATATATAGGCATATAAATTGTTTTAAAATTCTATGTTAACTGAGTGATGTGCATGAGCTCAAAGTAATAAATCTGAAAACTGTTGTCTAAGTTTATTTGTCCTCTAAAGCTAATCATCAAAGTACTCGCATCCTTGTGTTCGGCCCTGGACTTCCCAAGTTAAAATTAAAATTGAGAACCTCGTCATTGAGATTCATCTCAGTTCTATTGGGAAAGCTAGGTGTACGTGCTACAACAGATCTCTCTTAATATATGCATTTAGTGCTTCATCAGATTCATTGTCGACGGAGAAACAATATATTTGGTGATTATTTTTAAGAGATTTTTTTATTTTTTTATTTATTCAGTAATTTTGGTTGTAATTATTTTTGAACTTGTTTCCTTTTGTTGTGTTGTAGTATCTTTCTAAATTAATCTATGTAAATCTCTCTTGAAATTTCTAATAAATTTACATTGTTTCATGATAGGCCTGTTGAGTCGTCTACTTCTAAAGGAATGCGGAGGCAAAGAGCTTGGAGCACTTTGCTAGAGAGCCACGAGGCATACATTTAAGATTGAGAGATTAGTAGTTTACTTCATTTCAATTCTATTGCCATTATAGAGGTTCTTGATTGAGATCTCACATATGTAAACAAAGGCCTCTTAAAATTTTATTCTATTTTATGTGTGGTTGTGTCGAGAGTGGTTCTCTACTTGAGTAACGATTTAGATTCAAGTTACACCAAATAGAAAGATCATAGGTCAATTCTTTGCTTGATCTATTTCGTAACTTAGGACACACTACACAAATCTCATAAGATTTACAATTGCAAAAATCTTAGGAGTTTCATAGACGCACATAACTTATGTTCTACTTAGTTAAATGAAATTGATTTCTTCATCGTTAATAAAACTGCTGCTTAGGTGTGGATTTCTCGATTTGCATTATATAGTTATATTTAAAAATTCAGTTATGCATCCATATGGAGAGCGTTGGGAGGCGTTGTAAGTATCTCTAATGACTGCATGCATCACTGACTTCTATTGCATTATGTTTTCTGATTTCTCCCTCAATTTTCACCAACCTAAGGATTAAAGGAAAAGGGACTCTACGTTAGGCGATGATTGTGGGCACTTAATTCCAAGCGATAAGCTAGTCTCTTAAAATCGGGACTGAATTGATGCAAATTGACCTTAATTAATTGGAATAAAATCAACCTTGTTTCACGCAGTAAAACCCTCATTCGTCTGCAGATACAATTTCTGTGAGAGAGGGATGACAATAGGATAGAGCCATGCCACAAATTTTCATAAGGACTACTGGTTCTCTAAAAATGATTAGTCGCTTCTCAGTGAGGATCTACGGGTAACCGGTAAATGATCCAATTCCTTAGCAGAGTGGATGGTTTAGAGGACACCGTGAAAGGCCTGGTCCTCAAGTAAATAGGCAGCAGTATTTATACGGTCCGACTTACCTCTATACTGGCTGAGAGTGGATGCAACTAGTCATATGAATCGGGACAAATTATTGTGGAATTTAGGTTCCTAACAACTCGTAACTCTTAAAATATTTGTATTGAATCATCAATTAAAATTTAACAAGATAACAAGGCCATTATCTCGGCCTTTAGTATTGAGTTGGTGAATTAATCAGAGTTTGTATTTATTGATCTGTGCAAATTATTCTACACTTTCAAGTACCTAGTTAAATTTAGGTTCTTTTGAAAACAAACCGTGCTCAGTTTCCTTATCTCTTGATTATTTAGATGGATAATTGGTCGGATTTTTGCTCAGACTTTGCGAGCTTATCAATGAACCGCCCAAATATTACATCTTCACAGGTCCACTCCCTTTCTTTTTCTGTACCATCCCATATTCGAAGCAACCCTTGCTTTGAACCGGTGTATCATGATTCACTCTTAGGGAAGGTTACATATATACCAACCCTTTTCCTCCTTCTTTTCTCACCAAGGAAGATCATTGCCTTGGTGAGATCGACATAATTTCATTATCTTCATCTAGATCTCATTCCAATCCTTTGTTTGATGAAGGTATTGAAAGTAGAGATGCCTAAAAATTAAAGGGAATGGGGAGGAAGAAGAGTGAGAAGATCTCGTGCATGCGATATTGGCTAGGTTAGCTGAATCTGAATGAAATCAAGCACTTATGAGAGCACAGCTTGGCCATTTACACCTGGGTATTGATAGACCTATGGATGCAGCTTATAATCCTGGATAGTTTCAGATGAGAAATTGGTTGAGCCCGGTTGATCCTGAAGTAGAATATGTGCTGAAGCCACAATTTCTTTGTTTGCTACCACAATTTCATGGGAATGATCATGAGGAACCTTATGCATTCCTTAGGGACTTTGAGTTGGTATGTTCTAACCTTAGGCATCCTAGTGTTAACCAAGACTACATAAGGCTCAAAGCCCTTCCATTTGCCTTGAAGGATATGGCTGATTATTGGATGACTAACTTGGGGGTAGAAGTCACAACTTTTGCTCAGTTCAAGGATTTATTCTTGATGAGATTTTATCCTTTGAGTAGAACAAATTTTATGCGTTCATGCATCACAAGTTTCTTACAACTTCCTAATGAAGCTTTTTGTGATTCATGGTAGAGATTCAAAGACCTTTTATAAAAATTTCCTTGTCACAGGTTAGAGCCCACCATCCTGATTCAGTCGTATATTGCGGTTTGCACCCTGAAGTACAAGGTTTAGTTAGTGCTGATTGTAGAGGTAGCTATACTTCACGAGGAGCGGACACTGTCTGGAAAGTATTCGAACGAACGTCTGAAACAAGTAGAGCACAGACCCTTAGTAGATCTCAGTTGGAGACCACCAATCCATTCTTATATAGTAAGTAACAAAGACTACAGTAGATCCTTTTGACATTAGTTTAATAGTAGATAAACTTACGGTAGTCGAAAGGATAGATAAACGGATGAATGAATTGGACAATAATTTCTATAAACTACCTAAAAAAAGGTGGAACTTTCCGAGAAGGTATCAAAGACAAAGGTACCTGCCGTGACTGCATCTGCTGCTCCCGTACGTGTTCATCACATCTAGGAGCAACAGATGTAAGGTCTTGTCCATCCATGGGTTGAGGACTAGTCTTTAACCCATCCTTGTCAGCAACAACCACCGCCTGTAGACATTATTACTGAGGAGCCTTCCCAAGTGTGTGAAGTAAATGGTGTGTGGTACACCAATGACCTTGCCAAGCAAGGATGTTTTGGGGACCGATTTTCTTATCCATGTCCCCAGACATTCTATAACACATCATTTACGCATACATCTCTTCCAGTATCAATGAGCTCTGGAGCCAATCCTTATCAAGCATCAAAGCAGCAGCAACATAGCGGTCATCAACAGACATATCAGGCATGCCAACAGAGTCTGCATTTTCAAAATCATACCCAACAACATCATTCTTCACGTTCTTCATACCCTTCTTCATCTTCCCAGAAACAACATTCATCATCAGGTTCAATGGACTTTCAGCGACAGATTTTGGAGCTACGTTCTTACATAAATGAAGTAAAGGATTTGAGGGTTGATCTAAACTGTCTTTCCCGTCTGCATGATGAGCGTAATATTCCATCTACATCCATTCCATCCCAGGTTCAGGCTAATCCCAATAGCCTGAGCAAATCACATCAACATCCTTCTATGGATCAAGTATACTATTCATATTTACACAAATCGCATCATGAGATCTATCCGTTTAATTATGTTCATCATATGTCTCTCAGGAGCGGACAGACCGTAGTCGTACCAGATCGGGCTAAGGATATGGATAAGACCGACTCTAACGTTAAACCTAAAAAGACTTTAGAGGATGTTGAAAAATCAGACATCTTTCCTAGAGCAAGAAGATTAAGGAGGAATACAAGAGCTGAGTAGCACACATCAGATTCAGAGGCTACGAAGGACCTTATACCTTCGGACAGGGAGAATGCACAATCAGTAGACATTCCATGTTCTAAAGTAGATAATCTTGTTGTTTTCTAATTGTAAAAGATTCATGTTTGAAAGACTCGGGTTTTAATGATAATAAGGAACATGTTTTTTCTCAATCCGAGTCATCACTCCATTCTCTACCTATCCCTTTCCCCTATTCTCTTATGGCTGGAAAGTGCATCACTAATAAGATTCAGAAAAACGATCCAGATATGGCACGATTTTGTAGAGATAATATAATGGTAAAAGTGACATTCGATGAGTATATGGCTACATCAAGACACATATTCTTTCGATTGCCACTACTTTTGTATCAAGAACCAGAAATTGCCACAGAAAAAGAGAAATTTAGGTGCACATTATGTGGTGAGTCATATCGATGACAAAGCGTTTTTACGCACTCTCCTAGATAATGGCTCTTCGATCAATTTAATACCCTTGGCCTTATATGAGAAACTGAAATTGGGCCCTTTACGCAAATCTAGAGAAATACTTCAGTTTGCTGATAAATCAATGAAAAAGGCTAAGGGTGAAATCTAGAACGTCATTATCTCTGTTGAGGGACAAAATTATAAGGTGGACTTCATAGTCCTTGAAATGGATATCCCTCATCATTAGTGAGATTGACAAATTATCCTTGGGCAGCCATTCCTTAGAACTGCTGGAGTATCATTTGATTATCAAACATGGATGATGAAGTTCTGTTCTCCTGGCGGAGAAGTGGAATTACACAAGAAGCAAACAAAATGGCAGAGACCTGATTCGGAATCAAGCACAGATTTCTCTTCATTTTCAGAGGCAGACAACAATAGAGTCAACACAGTTGGGATTTGGGCACAAAACCCAACAATATAGAATGAGGAACTCTCATCAGGAGAGGACATTGTTCACCTAGCAGTTATTGATTTGTTAACAGAGTTCTTGACATATGCATCACCCTATTCCCTTGATTACACATAAGTCTCTTTGGAATTGTCTGTTCCCATTCCTTCAGGACAATCAAGGGAAGTAGATGATGAGTTGGACGTGGCTTTGATCGAATTACCATTTATTTTTGGCGATCCCACTCCTTATTATTTGGTACCGTTGGTGGACAATGCTATAGTTAAATCATCTCCACTAAGCAGTGCAGATCCAAATTAAATGGTGGTTCATCCTGATATATTAGATGATTCATCCGTGCCATAGTTGAAACCGCTACCTCCTACACTCAAGTACACTTTCCTTACGGGACCAAAGCATAAGTTTCCTAACATCATTAGTTCTAGTTTTATTGTAGAACAGGAGACTATGTTGTTAGAAGTATTAGAGAAAAATCGTAAGCCTATAGGTTGGATCGTGTCGGATCTCGTGGGTATAAATCCCGCACTCTGTTCACACCATATTTTTATTGTGGAAAATTCTAGGCCTTCCCGTGAGTTTCAAACGAGACTTAACCCAAATCAACGGGAAGTAGTTATGAAAGAAATTGAAAAATGGTGTGGAGCGGGCTTCATTTACCCTATTCTAACTCCATGTGGGTGGCACCTTTGCATGTTGTCCCGAAGAAGTCTAGAATACAGATGGTGACCAATGAAGAAGGAGTTGAGATTGCGACATGAGTACCCATGTCGCGGTGTGTCTGTGTTAATTACAGGCGCCTGAATGCTGCAACCAAGAAAGATCACTTTCATTTACCTTTTATTAATCAAATTCTGGAGAGATTAGCCGGGAAAGAGTTCTTTTGTTTCCTTGATGTGTACTCAGGTTACAATAAAGTAGCAATCGCTCCTGAAGATCAGGAAAAGACCACCTTTACTTGTCCGTTCGGCACATATGCATTCAAGCACATGCCTTTTGGGCTGTGTAATGCCCAGACACTTTTCAATGGTGCATGATCGTAGTATTTGCTGAAATGGTTGGGGATTTCCTTGAGGTCTTCATGGACGATTTTTTGGTTCATGGTGATTCATTTGATTCTTGTTTATCACACCTAGACCGAGTTCTTCCAAGGTGTAGAAAAGTGAATCAAGTGCTCTCCTAGGAAAAGAGTCATTTCATGGTCAAGGAGGGTATTGTGTTAGACATGTTATCTCCAAAAAAGGGATGGAGGTTGAGCCTGCCAAGATGGATGTGATTAAGAAACTTGATCCACCAACCAATATTAAGTCAGTCAGGTCATTTCTAGGGGATGTTGGATTTTATAAAATATTTATTCAAGATTTTTCTAAGATTTCCCGACCACTGACTGAGCTCTTAGGGAAAGACACCGAGTTCTTTGTCTATCACAAGTGTCCGGAGGCCTTTGAGCTTCTTATAAAGAAGATCTTTGACTCGGTAATTCTGCAAGCTCCTGATTGGTCTCTTCCCATTGAAATCATGACCGATGCTTCGAACTTTGCTATAGGAGCTGTTTTGGAGCAGCGGTGAGATCAAATTCCATTTGCTATTAACTATGCTTGCAAAGTTTTGGATCCAGCTCAGAGATATTATAAATGACAAAAAAGAAATGCTTGCAGTAGTTTGGGCATTAGAAAAGTTTAGGTCTATGATTTTATGCTCTAAAGTGTCAGTTTATACAGATCTTTCAGCTTTTACGTATCCCATGGAAAAGAAGGATACGGAGGCACGTCTTCTTAGGTGGATATTATTACTCCAGGAGTTTATTCTGAATATTAAAGATAAACTCACAGTCAAGAACATAGTAGCTGATCATCTTTCGAGGATTGAAATTAAAGATTTGCGTGATTCTGAGCCTATTCGAGAAACTTTTCCTGACAAATCTATTTGTGTTGTAGATTCATTCCCATGGTATGTCAACATGGTAAACTTCCTTGTGTCCAAGCAAGTTCCTCATGGTTGGACTAAAATCAGTATAGACCGACTTAAATCGAATTCGAGGAAATACCATTGGGAGGATCCATTTTTTTCGAAATACCGGATTGTGTCTAGAGAAGGTGTATTCCTTAAGAGGAATATACGAGTGTCCTCGCATATTGTCACTCACTTGAAGCTAGTGGACACCACTCAGTAAAATGAACCGCTAATAAGATCTTGCAATGAGGTTTCTATTAGCCGACCTTATTTAGATATGCAATTGATTTTGTACGGTCGTGCCCTGTCTATCAGAGAATGGGAGGGACTGTTTGTTCTAGAGATGAAATGCCCATGCAGCCTGTAGTTTTTTGTGATGTTTTTTATGCTTGGGGAATATATTTTACGGGTCCTTTCCCTAATAGACAAGGTTTTGAAAATATCTTGTTAGCGGCTGATTACTTATCAAGATGGGTGGAGGTTATTCCAACCTGAACTCCTGATGGAAAGATTGTATTTAAATTTATCGAAGTTCATATTATTTCAAGGTTCGGGGTACCTAAAGTATTGATTTCTGATGGGAGTAGCCATTTTGTGAATGGATTGATGAAATCTTTAGTCAAGGTCTATAAATTTGAGAACAGAATAACTAGTCCTTACCACCCTCAATCAAATGGCATGGCAAAGGTTTCTAATAGGGAAGTGAAGAGCATTCTCCAGAAGTTAGTCCATCGAGATAGGAAGAACTAGTCTCAGTTGTTGGATCAAGTTCTGTGGGCTTACAGAACAACCTACAAGACAACACTTTGTACTTCACTTTTAGGATGATTTACTACAAGCCATGTCATTTTCCTGTTGAGTTAATACATAAATTTGAATAGGCTATAAAAAAGATCAATTGGGGATGTCATTTAGGAAAATTGAGCAGAGACCTTGACCAAAATGAACTAGTGGAAATCCGCGACCGAGCATATGACAACAGCATGATCTATAAAGACAAGGTTAAGAAGTTGCATGACTCACTTATTAAATATAAAAACGTTGTTCCTGGACAAAAGGTATGGTTGTTTAATGCAAAGTTAAGAATTTTTCACGGCAAACTTAAATCAAATTTGACAGGTTCTTTCATTGTTAAGGAAGTGCATGCGAATGGTAGTATAGAAATCTTAGAAATATCAGAGCATGCACCATCCTTTTTGGTTAACAGGCAGTTCTCAAGCATTTTATAGAATCATCAGAAAGGTTAACTTCTGTAGAAATGATCAACTTCATGCCTATTGATGCAGTTCCCAGTCTATCAGAAAAATCATGAGTATCAGGATAGACTTATCATCTCCTAAGATTCATCATCTTGAGATTCAATTAACAGTGATCACTTACTAAGCTTCATATTCTTTATATTTAGGCCTATTTTCAGCCTAAGTATAGGGGGGATCTTATTTAATTTTAATTGCTCCCCTCGGGTCTCCAAGTTTAATTCATATCTTTATACTTAAGCTATTCCTCACCTTATGTATAGGGGGACCTGAATCTATATTTTCCCTAATTGATTCTTTTACTCATTATGCATCTGTGATTATGAATTCAGTTTGTGTATATTCTTTTATACTTAGCAAGAGTTATGGCTTCATTTCACTTCGTGCTATGAGGACATAACAAAAGCTAAGTATAGGGGGGGTCTAACGTATATATTGCATATATACTTTAGCCGTAGCTCTTATTTTAATTTTTTTTCAAAATTATTGGGGTTATGGATATTGTATTACATTGTTGAACTGATTTGTGTAAGAAATATTTTAAATATTTGTGACAGATATATTATTTTCCATGGTTTTCAAAAATGTTTTACATGGTTTGTAAAAATACAACTTGACATGTTTGTAAAATATTTTTTTGAAAATCTACATACTTATGTGACAATGTTTGCATAAAGTATTCAAAATTCTCTTTTCAAAACTAAGGATGTAAATGACTATAATTACTTAACACTCTAACTCAAAAGACCTTCACTATCCTCTAATATGTCTCTTAAGTTTTCGTTAGTGTCTTATTCATGCCTTAGAGGTTGTGATGTTTCTCTGAACCGTCGTGTCATTTTTATTTATAAGGTTGCTTCGCCTTAAAATATTAAAAGGATCTGACATGGAGAAAAATATCGATATAAATTCTGTATTTTGGAAGATTAAGTTGATACGAAGTTCTCTGAAAAGAGTGATGCCAACTAAGGAGGATGATCTTTTGATAGAAGAACTAGATATGGAATGTCCTTTAACTTTTCTCGAGGATGTTCACTTGATGAAAAACCATCTTGCTTGTAAGTTAGGTCATTATTATTCTTCTCATTTTTCTCTTCTAAGAAAAACCCAAAAGTCTATCGAAAATTTCTGGGATCAATTCGTTTTCCCGTGATAATTTAGAATTTTGAGGCTTCCCATGTATATTTGAATATCACTTTCTAGGAAGAATGGCATCATTCTAGAAGGATAAAATTTCATGTTGATGAAGATCTTTCTTATTCCGATTCGAAAGTTTTCTCCATTAGGAAAAAGCAGTTAAAACATGAGGTAGCCTGTGACTATAAACCTCGGAGATTTGATCATGATTTCTAAGGAGCTGAAGTTTGTACTGATATGTTGGGTTTCTTTGTATTGCATCTCTTTGATCTCCTAACAAAGTTACTAGTCTATTTCAATAAAGCTCATAAATTTTGAAAATCTTTTGTAAAAATTGCTAACTTATTAATTGGTGTCTCTTATTAACTTTATCACTATGCACTCAAGGCCTGAGGTGATCTACAACACTTGGTTTAATAAGTCTCTAGACTTCGAGTTATCATGCATTAATCATTAGAGGTCGTAGACTTAAAAATTCACACTCTCCTAGTTGGATGATATGCATGCTATATTCCATGCTTTATCTTCCTTAAAAGAATTTGATACTCACTCACATACACGGTCGCATTTTTGATTGAGATGAGTCGATATATCACTAAAGAAACCAGGATTGGGAGTTTGAGTTTGGACTTGATTCGTATGATGCTCGAGGATGGGATAAAATTAATGATGGCTTCATGAAACCTGAGTGTCAGTTTCTTAGCCAGTATGGGACTTGTTCTCATGCTATCTCTTGATTAAACCTAAATTTCTAGGGTGTGATAACAATAATTAATAAGCTGATCAGTGTGCGCCAATATTTTGGTAGAAGCAGTGGAGCTAGCCAAAAACAAAGAAAGGAATGATAAATGAAAAGCTCTCATCATACAAAGTCAAATTTATATCAAATAGCATCCACAAAAGGCAAGGGCTCCCAACCATTTCTAAAGTATCCATTTGGACCAAAGCTATTTAGGACTATGAGTCAGGCTACACCAAAAAAGGGCTCTGCATCGTAAATGCTACATGTTTGGGTGTAGAAGGTATAATAGATACTCAAAAAATGCACACCCAGGTATATTCCCAAGAAAACAAGTGCAGACGACTCAAATTTCTCTTGACGAACACATTGATTGGCAAGAATCAAAATAAAAATGTGCTGCATTTTAGCACTAGAGAGAATCCTGCTCCAATGAGAGGAAGAGAAAATGAGTACACAATCTTATATCCTCTATAATCTGGCATTCCATATGTCATTTTAAAGTCTAACAAACTAAAGAGAAGGTGGATTGAATCAAGACAATATTTATTCCCTAGAGTTGAGGGTTGGGTCCTTAGGGGAGCTTCCAAGATTGGAATTGTTGGTGATGTTTTGGTTCTACTCTCTTGTTGTAGTCAACACTAAGTCATTTTCCTTATATTTACATATACATTGAGAGTATGATAATTAGAGCAGTTGAAATCTTTTTGATTAAGGATTGGATCATCTCAGAGTTTTAGGATTCTAAAACCTAGTGTCCTAGGTCAAATCAAGCCTTGTAACTCACTTGCACATGTCAGGGATCTTACTACTTAATCTTACCAATCCTTTATTAGCTCGACGGTGAGATTAGTTTAAGTACAGGGAGGTGATAAATCTCAGATTTATCAGCTTAATTGATCATATTTACCTCCTTTACTCAAGGTAATAACATGATTCATTAACTAATTAACACTAATTGCTATGTTATGTGTTGTATATAATTAACACTAATTATTATATATTAATATGGTGTATAATTTTTTATATTTATTTCTTATTAAAAATCAAATAAAAATTTAAATAAAAATTATTCATAAATAAAATAACATAAACAAAACAAAAATAAAAAAAACAAGAAGAAAAAAGAAAAAGAAGAAAATGATTTTATTTGGTTCTTAATAGTATTTAATTTTCATCTATGTACAGATGACCTCTGATCTCTTTGACTTCTACATGAAAGTTGTAGATCTCATTGAGATGTACCACTTTCTTATTTACAACTTTTCCAAATTCAACCTCTATTTATTTTCCTCTGATTTAACAATTTTCCTCAATTCTGATTGGAACACGTGGTGAATCCTGAACTGCCCACGTGGCCCGCTCTTGGCTAGACACCCATTCCTTGTTGCGTCATTTGATCACTTTCATCAGATGCAATCATCACCATCATTTAGCGCTCTACTTTAGCTCCTATTTTAGACTGTTTATCCCTAAACCCTAAACCCTATAGCTCTATGAAAGTCCCCAACCCTTCATCCCCTACCAATGATGAGGTCTGTAGCTTAAAGAAGGTGTGAGGATGAATATAGAACCCTGTTGCTGAAGCTTTACCAGAGAAGAGAGGGGAGATCAGAGATAGACATCGAACTCTGATAAATGAAGTCCTTTGCAGTCTTGCACTGTTAGTCCATATCAGAAATACTTTTGAGAATCTATTCAGATGATTATGGTGTGGAATGGAGGGATACTCGCATGTGGTAAACTAAGCCCTAAGGGATGCCAGCTCCGTAGAGGAAACAACATTGGAATAGGGTGATCACGATGATGAAGAAATGGATAGATCACTAGAGATAATAAGCGTGGATGAATGTTCCAAGGTACAGATAAACAACCTCTTCGGATGGTCTAAGAGAGCTTAATAGATAAAGAATAAGTACTCAAAGTTAACACCATAACTACCCTAAATTCTAACCTGAAGTTGGAAGCTTGAAAAAGATGTAAAATCAGTTAAATCATGCGGTCGTTGCTTGAAGTTCCTGGATCTAAAACAAAGCTTGAACTGCTTCAGGTGATGTCTGCAACTTGGAAAGGAAGCCAAGGATCTCACATGAGCTACAGTTTGTCGTGGCATTCGTTCTTTCCCTTGAACTATCACTCAGGGTCAGAGAATGCTAGGTGTAGGTCAATAAAGGGCGGGTAGGTTGAGCTTGGGATGATGGAGAGGTATTTAAAAAGGAAGGGTGACAGAGGTTTTGAAGGTTTTTAGCTTAGTTTCAACCCACACTTAATGATAAGGGAGTTAGATTTAAGGAATGATGGGAGGTTAGCGTAAATCTAGGGAGTTAGATTTTGAGATTCACGGTGGCAGTTGGAAGGGAGGCAACTGGACATGGTTTGCAAAAATGGTAGATGTTTCCAAGGAACGAGCTATCGCATCTTATGGCATAGGTGTCTGGAGGTTGAAGATAAACCTCAACCATCTAATAATCAGATCAAATGGCTAAGAATAAGGTGATGCTGAGTGGCTGAGATTAACTAATGAGAATAATCAAACGGTCTAAAATATAGCACTAAATGATGGTGACAACTACATCTATGAAAGTGATCAAACGACGCAAGAAGGAACATGTGTCTAGCCAAGAGCGGGCCACGTGGGCGGCTAAGGATGCACCACGTGGCCCAATCGGAATCGAAGAAAATTGCTAAATCAAAGAAAAATAAGTAGAGGTCGAATTTCGAACAGTGGTAAACATGAAAGTTGTCGATCTCAATGAGATCCACAACTTCCATGTAGAAGTCAAAGAGATCAGAGGTCATAAGTACATAGATATAAATTAAATACTATTAAGAACCATATAAAACCATTGTCTTCTTTTTCTTTTTTCTTCTTATTATTTTTTTTATTTTTGTTTTGTTTTATGTTATTTTATTTATGTACAGTTTTTATTATAATTTTTATTTGATTTTTAATAAGAAATAAATACATAAAATAATGCACCATATTAATATATACTAATTAGTGTTAATTATATACAACACATAAAATAACAATTAGTGTTAATTACTTAGTGAATCATGTTATTAACTTGAGTGAAGGAAGTAAATATGATTAATTAAGCTGATAAATCTAAGATTTATCACCTCCCTATACTTATACTAAGCTCGTCCTCGAGCTAATAAAAAATTGGTAAGATTAATTAGTGAGATCCCTGAGGTGTGCAAGTGAGTATACAAGGCTTGATTTGACCTAGAACACTAGGTTTTAGAATCCTAAAATTCTGAGTTGATCCAAGTCTTAATCAAAAGTAATTCAACTCCTCTAATTATAAAATTCGTCATCGAGCTAATAAAGGATTGGTAAGATTAATTCAACTTTCATAGAGCTATAGTGTCTAGGGTTTAGGGACAAACGGTCTAAAATAGGAGTTTAGGGTCGGGGATTTATTATTGCTAGTCAACTATTCTGCATACACAATTTCATCCTTTCAAGCATGACTGTCTTTAAGAACCATTTTTTGTTAATAATCCATGTTTCTAGTTGTGAGTTTCGGTTAAGTTTTGATCTTCTGTCTGTCTTGTGTATGAATCTATGTTTGTACATAATATATATGCATAAAAATTGTTTTAAAATTCTATGTTAACTGTGTGATGTGCATGATCTCAAAGTAAAAAATCTGAAAATTATTATCTAAGTTTATTTATCTTCTAAAGCCAATCATTAAAGTACTCGCATCCTTATGTTCGACCCTGGACTTCCCATGTTATAAATTAAAATCGAGAACCTCATCACTGATATTCATCTCGATTCTGTATGAAAATCTAAGTACATGTGCTACAATGGATCTCTCTTAATATATGCATTTAGTGCTTCATCAGGTGTACATGAGATATAGCTCCTCACCTCAAAAATAGAAAAGAAACAACCTCCCTCAATAAGATAACTATAGTCCCTTGATCTAGCAACTCTCGCATCGAGAAGTGGGGATATTCCCTTCTAAATTCAAGTGCAACCAGCTGAAGAAGAGGAGATTGAGAAAAGAATGGACGGTAGCCAGTGTAGCTACCTATCCATGGATAAATGACCAGTGTAGCCAAGTCATACAACTGGAAGCTTACAATAATTTGACTTTGAAGCTCATTCTTACGTATTGACTATACACTTCGGCAAGCATTTTATTTTCAATCATGCATGTCCACTTTTTTGGAGTTTTTTGCATTTTTTTAATATATACAAGGGTTAAGCATGTACATAAGGAATTTCTCTTCTAAGCCAGTAGACTATCCCTTTTTTGATGCATTATTGTAACTCCACAACATCCTGTCTTCAGACCTCAAGGTTACTAGACCAGGTTGAGATGCACTACCCTCCCTAGAGGAAGATGGATGTTGTCCCTAGTTGTTACACACCCGTGTGCTACCCCAAGCCAAAGGATTCTATGTTGGACATGCGAACCCACGGCGAGCCATTATGCAATAAATGTTATTGCGAATATCATTCCCTGATCTGAAATGAAGAATAAATAATTTGCATAGAGGTCCCTTAGTACAATTAGGGTTATGTACCATGGCCATCTTGATGATCATACAACTGTTGATTCAATTATTGAATCATAGAGGCTGGTGCTTGAATGAATATCTAAAGAGTTAGATTGAGGACTCATCAAGCACTGTCAAATGATTGTTAAGAGATGATCTCCAGCCTGTGTAGGAGATGGCAATCCTTTCTCATTTAGGCCGATATCTAATCGGCCTCTTGATGAAGGTCCTCTGCATAGGAATAGAGATTCGAAGGTGTTAGATAAGTTAGGTCAAAGAGTTGACTTAACGAGATCGAGATAACTGAAGTTCAATGTCGTATGCTGTCATGATATAGGCACACATCCTCTGACCAGAGACATATGTGTTACTATATATCTGAGTATGTACATTTGGAAGACTAATAGGTTGATGACCTAACCAAGGTCTATACACCAGCACACTTGTGTGCATATAAGGGCATATGAGTAATACGATCTCTCAAAGGGATCATACAGGTTCATTACTGAACCAAAAGACATGAGCTCACTCATGAGATGTTGGGAAGATCAAATTAGGTGCATGGCCATCTTGCTTTGGAAGCTTGATTGAATTTGTAGGTTTGATATATACTTTTGGAAAGTATATGATTAACACTTGGGTACCCTGAAGTAGACAATATGAAATTGATCTTATACTTCGGGTTTATTCGGAGTCTTCTAGTATGCAGGATGTACATGTATTGGAAATACCTGAGGGTGATGTGATCATAAATAGTTGTATAACCATGACGCTTCCATTCCTAAGGAATGATGAAACGGGTCTGGATTTTAGTGAGTCCTCTCAGTAATGTAGTAATCTGATCTTAGTCCAAATGTTGGACATTGATCTGAATGTAATTCAAATGCAATGAGAAGATTAGATTTACGGTCTTGATTTAATCAAGCATCTATGGGAGGACTGAGATCTGGATTTGAGATGTGATCTCAATATCCAAGTCACTATACGTGGAACAATACGATTGCCATGTCCTTATCTCCAAGTATTCGTGGTGAAAGCACATTATCCTTGAAAGAGTTCAAGATAATTTCATTGTTGATATAAGTATCCGAGCATTGAGAAAATGGATAATTAAATGTGATTTAATTATCATTATTAATATGAATTAGATTCATATTATAAAGAGAGTTATCTTAGATAATTAAATGTGATTTGATTATCAAAGATGTAAATAATGTGAATGTGAGTCATATTACTTGGGCACAAGAGAAAAGAGATCCAAGATGATTAAATGTCAATTTAATTATCATGGATATGAATAATGTGGTTAGAAATATGCATATTAATCATATATATTATAAATGTGATTTATATATAAGAGAGAGCTATTTATAATTTACATTTGTTAATTAAATGTTGATGTGAATTGGATTCACATTGGATATTAAATTGAAAATATAATTTACATTTTATTTTGGGTTGTAAATGTGATTCACATTTTTCCAATGGCATGATTGCAATTTTCACAAAATAATTATGAATTATTTTTGTTGAATAATTTACAACATGTGTTGTTATAAATCTAGGAGATTTCCATGGAATAATGTAATCTCATGAGATATCATGAGATTACATGAGATTGCCACCAAATCCCATATTATGGAAGGAGGCAATCTTTATTCCAATAATCTCCATGATGGCATGATTTAATTTGAGATTGATTTATATTGATTTATCATATAGATGTAATCTAAATTAAATTAATTATTGTTGGTTTTTACCGACACAAATCGTAGACAATAAAAGAAACACAAATCAATGTATTGGATTTGTGTTGTCCATGGATTGAGATCCGTGTATCCCAAAATATTATAAATGGAGAGGCAACCCCTTTTCTATTCTTTACACAATGAGAAATACAAATCTCTCTCTCTCTCTTATTCTCTATACATGCCCTCTCTCTTCCTCTCTCAAGGCCGTCCACCATGGATGCTCTAGAGATGTTCTCCATCACCGCAGCGTCGTCGCTATGTTGCCCGATCATTTGCTCGTGGATCTCCGTCTCCTTCGGTGTGCCTCGCTCGTGAAGAAGTCTCCGGATCTCGTGTGTTGAGATCAGGAGATTCGCCGCTTGGATCATCAACAAGGATTGCGAGGAGCACGTGTTTCATCAACACGCTCACAAGCGTCTCCTCTGTCGGATCAGACTTGAGACAGGAGGTCTCTTCATTTTTAGACTCGATCGCAACCACACTTCAAGAGGTAATCCTATTACTTGTTTTGATTTAGACGAAACGATCAAAGAAGTGTTCTTGGATCATGTGGTTTCGTCGCATTAAAATTTTTTAAAATTCTGCTGCATAGAAAAACTAGAGCGACTAGTTGTTCCTTGTCGTATTCGATACAATGCTCACGCTTCCATGATGCGCTTGAGGATCTCTCCATATCCTTTCAAGTGGTATCAGAGCCTTAGGTCGAAGGTTTTGGACGACTTGGGTTCGTTAGGGTTGCGAAAGTTTTATCGCATTTCATTGCATCTATGTTTAGTGATTATTTTCGGCCATGTATAAAAAGTTTAAACACAAAATAATATATGTATTTTGTTCACCATTAAATAAGGAAACCATAGGATATGAGTTTACGTAATTTGGATTCCGTTTGCTCGAGATATGGTCGTTTTAGTGAACATGTATCCACTGTTTTGGGGACTGCGAATCTAAACGTTATTAAAGAGTTAATTAATGTTTAGAAACGCCTTGAAATGCTTGCGAACCATGCGGGTTATGTTATAAATCTGATTAGCAAACTTTGGAAACTTACCTTGCTTAATTTGGATTTAAATTGATTGAGATATGCTAATTTTAGTAAGTGAGGGTCACTGCTGGAAATTACTTTCCTAATCAAGAACCATGTGATTGTCAATTAGTCAAATTAATTGTTAATTTCATGAAATAATTATGGAAAATATTTAAGAAATTTTTAATGATGATTATTTCCTTAATTGACATGGCCTCAACCAATAAATTGATTAAATTTTATCTATATCATAATTGGAAACACAATCAACGAACAACTTGCTTGAATATGACTGGGAATTTGTCTAGCAAATTTTCTTATAATAAAAAATGTTTTGATTATTACTATATGGTATAATTTCGGTTGAAGAACCGATGATCATCTCAAGTACATATTGATCTATTTGGCATTATCCTTTTCTGAGGTCGATATGGTGTCTAGTCGGGAAGCATTGGGGTAGCAGATCACACCGGTCGCGGTCCGTCCCACTTTCATCGGTACTGGCCATGACAGCGGGTAGGGACTCTATAATGCCGGAGAAATCAAGATGTATTTTTCTAATTATTAAAATTCAAATTAATACGTACTTTGAGATAATACCATATATATTCAAGTAAAAACAATCAAGTTTGTTGATTTAATTGGATTGGAAATTAATTTAATGTGATTAAGTTAATTATATCCAATTAAAAATACTCTATCATAAATAGATGTGTATTTCCCTTGGATGAATTAATTACATTAATATGATTCATAATAATTAATTTAAATTTGAATTAGAGATGGAGGATCACATAAGTGACATCCAGGATCTCCCGTCAAGGCGAAGGGTTTCCGTCGCCAGGGATTGCATATCGGAGACGCCTGTCCGAAGTGACAGCTCCTGTATGCAAGCGCATCTGGATCGGGCTCTTTGCTTCTCGAAAGAGTAAGGTCATATACGTAGTGACCCTGATATTGGATCCTCATATTATTGGGGCGATATTGGATTGCGTATAGCGAGTACTATTCCTGTTGACGGTTGGTTCAATTAATGACCGGTCAACATCACCTTAGGGGTGGTGGGCCTGGGTGTTAAAGACCTAATTGGGAATGCAAGTTGGACTTGCAAGGCGGAATATGTTCCCGCTTCTTTTTATCGGAGTTGAAGATTCTCACATTATTGGGATGCAACAAAGAAAAGGAAGGAGATCCCAGATCTTGCTTGAGATATAATGGTAAGTATATCTCTTACATTGAAAGTGATTAAGGGAATGAACTTTCAGTGTTGACAAGGCAAGACATCTTTGATATAAAAATTCCTAAATCAAAGTAAAATGTGTGTATATATATTTATATATTTATGCAAATTTCTTATTTCAGATAAATTTTCATTAAACACACTCAATATTATACTCAATAATAACCAGTAAAATATCATGGATTGGATCCATGATTAAGATATTGTACTTGCAGTTGGACACATATTGTATGTGGTTGCAATGTGCAAGTTTCCTCATAATAATGAGGAGTGACAATTAAATAGACAATAGGACTACAACCCTAGGGATTGTATGTCTCTATAATCTTGATCCCTCATTGAATGTACTTCGGAAGTGACATGTCAATGATTATCGTAATTGTCAAATAATCCTTATAAAATCAAAAAAGATGTTCTTGCATACATATGTGCTCTTGACATTTAATCATGAATGGCATGGTTCGCTACATCATGCAGAATGGTGGCTATATAAGAGATGATGTATTCAAATCGTTTGAGTACCCGCCTGAACCTATGTTTTTAAGAGGTAAGATATGTATATATGATGAATGTCATCATTCTGTTGTCTATACTCTGGTCATTCATGAAGCTTCAAACTATTCATATTGTATGAATTGAATGAAGCATGTATAAATGTTGAAATGCTCTTATATTGAAATCTTTTGAATTCAGTATAAGAGATCCTGCATCTCAAGCAATGGTTGTTTATAGATAAAGGGAGTGCAGTGGAAGCATGGGTTAGACCAAAGTAAGAAGGAAAGTCAAAGAGTTGACTGTACTTCTGTGACTTCCATATGACATTCAGAGAGTTGGATGAATGCCAATACTGCAATAAGTTGATGAGTTGATAGTATGACTATCAAATCTATCTAGAATCCTTAGAAAAGGACTCAGATGGTGCATCGGGATAATCTACATTTAATCATTGAAATTGACTTTCTTATTTGATAAGATCAAAGTCTAATAATTTTATGTCATTCTTCTAATAACACTTGCAATTATTTGCATATGTATTAGAAGACTATAATGTTTGATTTTAAGGTTTAATATTCATCCACAAGGATATTGATGCAATTGTTGCAAAAATATCTATTGGATAGATGGATTTGTTAATTTCAGTGGGAGATCCCTTAGTCTTAGGGAATGTCACTATGACCTAGATATTAGAATACACTCACTGTTTATTTCTAGATGTTGGAAATAAACATGAATTCTGTAATAGACCTATCATAAAGAGTTATCATGAAGATATTTCAGTAATCTAAAATCTTGTGGACTCTACTAAATTAGAAAATTAATGAATGGTTCATTAATATTTATAATACTGAAAATTAAACCATTAAAGATCAATAGGAGGATGAAGATCATTTGATAAGGATCTAGCATCAAGTTTTGGACATTTGTCTGTTAATGTGATCAATAGACTGATAAGAGATGAAACTTTAGATTATATAAAGGTTCCAATCTTACATACTTATGAATATTGTATTCAAAAGTAGAAATGTACAATACACCCTTCCTTGGGAATGGTGTAAGATGTTAAGGTATTCAAAATCTCATACATATTGATGTATGTGAATCATCTATATCAGAATAAACATTATGGATATGTGATATCTAATTATGATTATTTGATATATGAGATTTCTTTCCTTCACCTTAGAAAGCTTTGAAATGTTCAAAGATTTCACAATTTTGGTTTTGAACCAAAGTCTGAAGGAAGATGAAATAAATTTGATCTAACCTAGGTAGCTTGTACCAATTAGATGAATTCATGGAATACCTTATAGAGATATAAATATTTTTTTATCTCACTCCTCCTTATAAACCTAAACTCAATAAGAGTTGTAGGGAGATACAATTGGATCATGTGTGACATGATATGATCAATGATGAATATTAACATAATTATCTATTAGTTTCCAAGGTATATATGTAGTAGAGACTACAATATATATCCTTAATAAGGTTACATGCAAGTAATCTGGAATATGGCACTGGAGAGTGCTACTTCATTAGGAAAATAAAGGATTGTATTGGATACCTACTTTATGACCTTGAGATTCTTAAAAGATCTCATCTTTGAGAATATGATTCTTATAGGATGGCTCTCATGAGAATCAAGATGAAAATGAAGTAAAGGAACTCATTTAATCTTGAGATTATAATGAGGCTCCTGGAATCGGAAACTAAAAAGACAATTAAAGATGAAACACTAACACCTCTTCAAATAAGTTTGAAGATGGATTCCATGTGTCAGTTGAATCTGACAATGATCTGACTTCATGTGATGAAGCTTCAGAAGATCATAGAATGGAAAGATGGATGTTAGCAATAATGTCTAAAGTAGACTTCATATACAAATGTTGTATATGGACCCTCGAGGATCCACCTATATGGGTAAGACCCATTAAGGTTTAAATGGATCTTCAAGAGAAAGAGGAAAACTAATGAAAAGGTAGAGACCTTCAAAGCACGGTTCGTGGCCATGAGCAGCACACCAAAGAGAAGACATCTCTTGCTATGAGACTTGCTCTCCAGTGACCTCGCTTTAACCCATCAGAATATTGCTAACCATATCTACACTCAAATAAACTTCTTGTAGTTGGAATATTGGATTTGATGAAAACATAAATGTTATGGTTTCAGATAAAATCTTGATAAACCATGTGAAGCTTAGTGGGAGTGTCATTGTGTTCATCGTGCTAAATGTAGATATCCTAATCATATGTAATGATATAAGTGTTTTATAATATGGTTGTTCCATATCTCGAGATATGATCTCAAGTATGCCTCTTAGATCTAAGTTCTTAAGTTGTTCAGAAGTAAAGAAAAGAGGGTATTGGGACCGTCGCATTAATGGTATACCTTGGACATTTCCATAAAAAAATTCGAAGAAAGGATTCTTTCCCTCAAGATATGGTACTGACCTATCTAAAGGAATAGCACCTCAAAGAGTTGAGGATGTGAATGCTAAAACTGCTTGCCCTTGTGCATTAGTTTTGAGAATCCGAGTGTATGCTAGATGTGTACAGAAACCAGATGTCTGCTATGCAGTGGAAGTAGTAAACAGTTGTTGATCCTATTATGGTGATTAAAGACTTGATTTCAGTAATAACAATATCTTCAAAGATGATGAAACTTAGAGATAGTGATCTCAAAGTCTTATCTTCAAAACTTTAAGACCTTGTAGATAGAGATCTATAAGGGTCTTAACTGTAGATACCTTAGGAGATAGAGATCTCTAGGAATAAGGGTATTTTAATAAGGATTATGGACATACTAGTTATAATAATTATCGAGCTATAGTGTCAAGGACACTATAACAAAATTGAGTATTAGTTGCATAAGATGCAACATTCGCATTGGATGCGAGCACTGTTACTAGGGGATATGCAAGTGTCGTAAAAGGACTTAGCGTAGTCTGTTGGGAACAGAGTGACTGATCAGCTTACCTTGCTATTTTCTAAATAGCCTATGATTGTCACATGAGTGTGGGTTTAAATGATTATCCCATTAATGGCTCTTTGGGCTAGTGGGAGATTGTTGGACATTGATGAATCTCGGATTCTTCACTCTAAATCTCATTTATTATGCTCAAATCCCTCAAAATCAACAACATTTCGGCATATATTCTACATAATTAGCATTCATGCATGTTTTCATAAGAATTGCATTTTATCCATTATTTATGCACAAAATAAGAAGCCAAAAATCCAAGCCAAAAAAAATACCTGTAAATAGCCTAACTTCCCGAATTTTTAACTCATTCATGCTAACTCCGAATGACCAAAAATCACCTCCATTATGTACATTTCACTAACAATAATAAATAAAAAATACAAAAAATCACTAACCCAAATAAGTGGACAAAAAACCCAAACCCTAGTTTCAGGATTTCTGGACTAAAAACCTCATATCTTTCTCATACAGTGTACATTTTAATCCTACTCACTTTTGAACTATATACATTGAATTACCTTCAAAACTAGACCAAGTTCAAGTGAATCGGAGCTCATATGTGAAAGTTGGGTTTTGGGCCTCTTTTGTACATTTTGTATTTTAGCGGTTTTTGACCTATTATTTTATGTACATAACTAACCTATTTTAGTTCTTTTCTTTTTCATTTGTATTCTTTGATGAAAGTTTTCTTAAAATGTGAAAAAATCCAAATCCAAATTAAGCTTGAAATCAAAGAAACAAGTTGAGTCCGAGTCTTCACTAACTACTTGTACAAAATTAGCCTTTTTCTTAGTTTATTTTATTTCATCTTTTTCTTGATTAATAAAAATCCAAAAAAATAGATTAATGTGTAATTATTTATGTTTGATTTTACCATATTTTTTATGTATTTTTATTTGGTTTAAAAATTACATAAAAATTATAAAACCCCAAAATCAAGGTATTCTATGTACATGGGATACCCCAAAAATATCACATTGTGCATTTAATCGATTTTGGTTTTTATGGCTTCATGAAAATTGTAGATCTCATCGAGACGAATAATTTTTGTGAAGACACTTTTTCCATCCGAGGTCGTTTGCTATTTATTTTGCATTTTACAAAATCTTTATTTTTTGAATTTTCTGGTGATAACACGTGGCCTCCCCTGGGGCCACCACGTGTCATCCTTTTTTCTCATTTTTATATTTGTTTTTTAAGAAAAAAGAATAAAAAAATAAAAAATAAAAAATAAAAATGCCCCTCACGTGCAAGGCACGTGCCACCCAAGCACGCGCCAAGCATGTGCGCTCCCTTTGTCCCCTCGCCCACCACGTGGCCCCATTTGGGCCATCCGATCATCGCCCGATCGGACGGCCCAGGGATCGTCTTCCTCTAGGCGCATATTTCCTCTTTTGCTCCGCCACCCCTCCTACGAATCTCGCGCCGATCGCCGCCACACCCCCCGTATCTCGATTCTCCGCCGTGCCACCCCTAATCAAATCCCAGCCGTATCCCCTCACCCCCTTCCAATCTCGTCAACCTCGCATCAAATCCCAATCCCTCCGGTGATCCCCAATCACACCCAATCAACACCCCTGACATACTTCCATAGCCGTTCGCTCTCTCCTCACCTATAAAAGCTTCACCGATGCCCCAGAAGCCTTCATCCGCCGATTGCACAGGACGAAGGTGACCAGTGGTGATAGCTCGATTACCAGCATCCTCGACGAGATCCGAAGCTCCTTGGCTTCGTGGCAGCTACTCCACCACCATAGCTGCTCTGCTCCGGCCGTGCCCGTCGAGGCAATGACATAACATCTCCGTCAACCCATCATCTTCGTCACCAAGGCACCATCTTCCTATGACTCTCCTCTCCGTTCATCAACCCCCTCTGCCACGTGTTCACCCACGACCACCATGTCCTCCAAGCTTCCCGTGAAGCTTTACGCCTCCATCGACAACCTCCAACTTCGCCGACCACCACAAGCTTCCAGCCAACATCGTCGTCAACTTCGACGACCGTCATCTGCTCCGACTAACACAACCTCCAGCAGCTCCACCGAGTCAACGAGCATCTTCTTCGACGCTCCGCCAACGACCATCGCTCCTCCTATCACCCCTGGCCGTGGGTCGGCCAACGCCAGCCGTCCGATCTTCAAGCAACCACTCATTTGAGCCGTTGACGCCTCGCAACACTCAGTCGTTGGATACAATTGCCATCAACGTCCCAGATCTGCTCCAAGCCTAAAGTCCGAACCAGATCCGAGCCAGTAGCCTCGGGCGGCCCGAAGCACGCAGGAAACAAAACGTGGAGGTCTTCTCCCGAACCTCCACCGATCCTGCCTAAGCACGTGGGGAGCAAGTGATACACTGGCAAATTGCAGAGAAGCCCTGGAGGTCCCCCTTATTGCAGATCAGTCCATCCATTCCAAGGGCACGTGGTCCGCATGTGACCCCTTAGAAAATTTGCAGACAGCCCCCTCTCTTAATCGGTAATTAAACGTAGGTCCCTCTTTGCATATTTATTGTATTTATTTAAATGCAGAAGTACCCCTGTCTTTCCCCTTCATTCTAGATATCTAAATTACATTATTTTATTTATTCAAAAATAGCGTGATGTTCCTCATTTAGTTCTCTACACTTAGACATATTGTTGATATTTTTGTGATTGATGGTTAATTAATAATTAATTGTTTTGTGGAAAACTGCATATTTTGCCCATTTTGTTCTTTTAAATTTGTCTTTAATTAACTGTTATTCTAAAAATTCCTGAAAAATCACATATTGTAGAATTAATAGTGCTTGACATTGTGCCCTAAAAGATTTGCATTTGCATGCATAGACTACTCTGTAAAAATCATTTTGCATATTTCAGTGTTGGATTTTTAATAAGTTTTGAAACTAGTATTTTCAAGCTTTAGGATTTTTTTGAGATCAATCACCTAGTAATAGATATTAGAAAATTTTGTTCCTTGAAAATAGTAGGTTTAGTATTTATTATAATTAAATATTGAAATTCATTTTATTTGCACTAAAATTCATAAAAAATCATCTTGCATCCAAAAATTCCAAAAAAATATAGTGCATTCATTTTATCATATTTTGCATCGTGGCCAAGTTTCATATTTTTCGGACATCATTTAAGGATAATTGACATTTTAGTCCCTAAAATAGGCTAAAATTGAATATTGCATCCTTTATTGCATTAAAAATTCCAAAAAAAGACCGCCTCGAAAATCACGCACGAATTTTGATAGACATAATTCTAGGTTGTTCCTTTGCCTCCTTGTGTTCGACCTTGGGACTTGCTCAAGTAAAATAAACATAAAACCACATTGATTAAAATTGACGAATATTTTGTGTGGTTATTTTCTTAACCGATTCTTATTGCAGCCTACAACTAACGACAAATAATCATTATTTTTTACGCATGATCAAATAAATACAACATCTCTTTAACGCGGCGATATCTGGACTCATCACGAACACACGCAAGGCATTATGCAATAAATGTTATTGCAAATATCATTCCCTGATCTGAATTAAAGAATAAATAATTTGCATAATAGGTCTCTTACTACAATTAGGGTTATGTACCATGGCCATCTTGATGATCATACACTTGTAGATTCAATTATTGAATCACAAAGGCTGGTGCTTGGATGGATATCTAAAGAGTTAGATTGAGGACTCATCAAGCACCGTCAAATGATTATTAAGAGATGATCTCCAGCCTGAGTAGGAGATGGCAATCCTTTCTCATTTAGGTTGATATTTAACCGACCTCTTGATGCAGGTCCTCTGCATAGGAATAGAGATTCGAAGGTGTTAGATAACTTAGGTCAAAGTCCTTTGTCGTATGTTGTCATGATATAGGCACACATTCTCTGACTAGAGACATATGTGTTACTATATGTCTGAGTATGTACATTTGGCAGACCAATAGGTTGATGACCTTACCAAGGTCTATACACCGGCACGCTGGTGTGCATATAAGGGCATATGAGTAATACAATCTCTCAAAGGGATCATATTGGGAAGATCAAATTCCGTGCACGGTCATCTCGCTTTGGAAGCTTGACTGAATTTGTAGGTTTGATATATACTTTAGGAAAGTGTATGATCAACACTTGGGTATGATATATGCTTTTAAAAAGTGTATGATCGATACCAACACCCAATGATCAAATGAGACACTTAATGATAAATCCCTGAAGTAGTCAATGTAAAATTGATCTTATACTTCGGGTTTATTCTGAGTCTTCCAGTATGCAGGATGTACAGGTATTGGGAATACCTAAGGGTGATGTGATCATAAATGGTTCTATAACCATGACGCTTCCATTCCTAGGGAGTGATGAAATGGGTCTGGATTTTGGTGACTCCTTTGAGTAGAGAAGTAATCTGATCTTAGTCCAAATGTTGGACATTGATCTGAATGTAATTCAGATGCAATGAGAAGATTAGATTTGCGGTCTTGATTTAAT
The DNA here is from genome assembly GCA_037367405.1 of Ottelia alismoides. Classification (NCBI taxonomy): domain Eukaryota; kingdom Viridiplantae; phylum Streptophyta; class Magnoliopsida; order Alismatales; family Hydrocharitaceae; genus Ottelia; species Ottelia alismoides. Next base: position 992,612 of record JAZKJV010003126.1, read on the forward strand.
CAAGCATCTATGGGAGGCCTGAGATCTGGATTTAAGATGTGATCTCAATATCCAAGTCACTATACGTGGAACAATACGATTGCCATGTCCTTATCTCCAAGTATACGTGGAGAAAGCGCATTATCCTTGAAAGAGTTCAGGATACATTCATTGTTGATATAAGTATCTGAGCATTGAGAAAATAGATAATTAAATGTGATTTAATTATCATGAATAATATGAATTCGATTCATTTTGTAAAGAGAGTTATCTTAGATAATTAAATGTGATTTGATTATCAAAGATGTAAATAAAGTGAATGCGATTCATATTACTTGGGCACAAGAGAAAAGAGAACTAAGATGATTAAATGTCAATCTAATTATCATGGACATGAATAATGTGGATAGAAATATCCATATTAATCATATATATTATAAATGTGATTTATAATATATAAGAGAGAGCTATTTGTAATTTACATTTGTTAATTAAATGTTGATGTGAATTAGATTCACATTGGACATTAAATTGAAAATGTAATTTACATTTTATTTTGGGTTGTGAATGTGATTCACAATTTTCCAATGGTAAGAATGCAATATTCACAAAATAATTATGAATTAATTTTGTTGAATAATTTACAACATGTTTTGTTATAAATCTTGGAGATTTCCATGGAATAATGTAATCTCATGAGATATCATGATATTACATTATATTTTCCACCAAATCCCATATTATGGAAGGAGGCAATCTTCATTCCAATAATCTCCATGATTACTTGATTTAATTTGGAATTGATTTATATTGATTTATCATATAGATGCAATCTAAATTAAATTAATTGTTGTTTGTTTTTTCCAACACAAATCTTAGACAATAAAAGAAACACAAATCAATGTGAGCCATTGGATTTGTGTTGTCCATGGATTGAGATCCTTGGATCCCAAAATATTATAAAAGGAGAGGCAAACCCTTTTCTATTCTTTACACAATGAGAAATACAAATCTCTCTCTCTCTCTTATTCTCTATACATACCCTCTCTCTTCCTCTCTCATGGTCGTCCACAATGGATGCTCTAGAGAGGTTCTCCATCGCCGCATCGTCGTCGTTATGATGCCCGATCATTTGCTCGTGGTTCTCCGTCTCCTTCTGTGTGCCTCGCTCGTGAAGAAGACATCAGATTCGTGTGTCGAGATCAGGAGATTCGCCGCTTGGATCATCAACGAGGAATGCGAGGAGCACGTGTTTCATCAACACGCTGCAAGCGTCTCCTCCGTCGGATTAGACTTGAGACACGAGTCTCTTCGTTTAGAGACTCGATCACAACCACACTTCAAGTGGTAATCCTATTACTTGATTGTGGTTTAGACGAAATGATCCAAGAAGTGTTCTTGGATCATGTGGTTTCATCGCATGATTTTTTTTAAATTCTGCTGCATTGAAAAACTAGAGCGACTACTCGATCCTCGTCGTATTTGATACGGCACTCGTGCTTCCATGATGCACTTGAGGATCTCATCTAATACTACAAATAAAGAATCAACCACAGATAGAAATGTATCATGATCTGGATATGGCTTCAGCAACTGTCCGTTCATGAAAAATGGTTGTGCGTCAGATGACAACCTAGAAACGATAATACTACCGTTGTCTTGCTCATAATGAACGGTCCTGACAATTTGCTTTTCAATTTGCTTATAAACAACTTCAACTTAGCATTAAACAACCAAACTTTTTGATCAGAGGAGAAAGTCTTCCTTCTAATGTGTCTATCATGCCAACGCTTGACATTCTCCTTATACATGAGTGAGTTATCGTATGCAAAATCTAGAAATTCCGTTAATTTATTCATATTCAACTTCATATTCTTTCTTGCTTTCTCATAATCGTGATTACATACATGGAGTGCCCATAATGATTTGAAATTAATTCTACTAGAATGTGGTAAGGATTTCCATACACGAATATGTAGGGAGACATGCCCAATGGTGACTTGTACGCTGTCGAATAAGCCCAAAGAACTGAGTCAAACATCTAAGACCAGCTTTTCCTATATGGATGTACAAGTTTTTGCAGTATAATCTTGATCTCCCTATTTGAAATCCTAGCCAAGACATTAGGCTGTCGATGGCAAGGAGACACAACCATGTGCTCAATGGTGTACTCATTCACAATCTTCTTGACTTCTCTATTATTTAAATGGCTTCCCTCGTCTTAAATAAGTTTCTTGGAAATCAGGAACTATGCAATAATACGGTCCTTGAGAAAGGAACACACCATACGACTATCAGCAGCTCGGGTGGGGATTTCCTCCACCCATCGACTAACATAATCCATGGGAAGCAGGATGTATTGAAGTCCCTTACTGGCAGGAAATGGGCTCATGAAGTCTATGCCCAAAGAATCAAAAACATTAGAAATTTGTATATACCTTAGGAGCATGGTATCTTTGGAACCAATAGCTCTTCCCATCTTCTGACAATCAGTCCAACCTCGAACATATTCTGTAGCATCCTTAAATAATGTTGGCTACCATTGGCCGCTTTGTAAAATCTTTGTCGTCGTGCGCTTCCTTGAATGATGCCCACCAGACTCAAGTTTGTGACAATGCTCAAGTACACTGGTGTATTCCTCCTGAGGAATGCATCTTGTCCAGATACAATCCGTACCCTAATGAAATAGGTACGGATCCTCCCCATGATAAAAATGTATCTCAGGGAGAAATTTGTCTACCTTATGCTTCAGCCAATCATGTGGAACTTTTGGAGACAAGATAGTTTACAATATCATCATATCATGGGAGTGAGTCCATACAAAATGATCTCATCTAGAAAAGGTCTCTAAAATATGAATCATGCTCTGCTCAGAAGTCTCTGCATCTGTAATGAGGGAAAGGTGATCTGCCATAACATTTTTCACTCTAGGTTTATCTCGTATCTCTAAATCAAACTCCTAGAGAAGAAGGATCCATCTGATAAGGCGTGGTTTGACATCCTTCTTTTTCCTATAAGTATTTTATGGTAGTGTGATCCATGTACAAAATAACATGTGAACCATGTCTAATCCAAATACAACTGCTAATATCTCCTTCTATGACTGTATAATTACGTTGTGCCTCATTCAGAGTCTTGATAGCATAGTGTATAGAAAATGGTATCTCATCCGTTGTCTATCCTAAAATAGCACCAACTACAAAATCTGACGTGTCTATCATGATCTAAAAGGGAAGAGACCAATCAGTTGGTTCTAGGACATGGACATTAATAAACATGTCTTTCATTTGATGAAATGCATGGAGGACTTTCTCATCACCAACAAACTCACTCTCCTTGTACAAAAGCTCAGTCAAAGGTCTAGCGATCTTGCTAAAGTCCTTAATGAATTTCCTTTAGAATCCAACGTGTCCAAAAATGACCTCAATTGCGTCAAATTCTGCAGTCGCTTTAATTTGGATATCACATCGATCATAGCCAGGTCAACCTCCATACCGTGTTTGGAGATGATGTGGCCCAATACAATCCCATTTATCACCATAAAGTGACTCTTTTCCCGCAAGAGCACTAGGTTTACCTCAAGGCAATGTTGAAGGACTCGGTCTAAAAGATCATGATATGTGTCAAAACTATCCTCGTAGATCGAGAAATCATCCATGAAGTAGAAAATTACTCACCATCTTGGCAAAAATGACCAACATACACCTTTGGAATGTAGCGGGGGCATCCATCTAAAGGCGTAAGTGCCAAACAGACAAGTGAAAATAGTTTTCTCCTGATCCTCAGGAACGATAGCAACCTAGTTATACCGTGAGTACCCATCCAAGAAACAAAAGAACTCTTTCTCTGCCAACCTCTATATAATCTAATCAATAAAAGGCAGTGTAAAAAGATCCTTCTTGGTAGCTGAATTCAAGCACCTGTAATCTACAAAGGCTTGCCATGAAGTAGGTATTCAAGTTGGAACCTCTTTACCACGATCATTCTTTACGATAATAATCCCGGATTTCTTCAGGACCACATATAAAGGACGGACCAACTTGGAATCCGAAATAGGATAAATAAAGCCAACATCAAACCATTTCCTGATCTCTTTCATAACCACCTCCCTTAGATTCGGATTTAGATGGCATTGACACTCATGGGAGGGTTTACAGTAATCCTCGAAGTAGATATGATGCGAGCACAAGCTGGACTAATCCAGCGGAGATCCGAAATATTCCATACAATGGCCTTGCGGTTTCTCTCAAGAATCTCTAGCACGCAAGATTCTTGTTCATTGATCAACTGCAAGTTGAGGATGATAAGAAACATTTGGGGGGGTACAAGGAAGGCATACTTCAACATTTATGGTAAAGCCTTGAGCTGAGGTGGGGTCTGAATCATCTCTGCGACGACCTCCATCACTTCACTAGTAGAAGGTATACGATATGTACTCTGTGTACTATCCACCATAGCTACTTGATGAATACGCATTTCATCATCTTTATTCATTTGATTTAGCTTAAAATCCCTTATAAGACATCTGTATATATTACTAAATCCATATTCTTACTAACCTACATATGTATGTAAATGTTGTACATTTGTTACTATTTGAACCCAAAATAAATAAATAAATAAATAAAGGAAAAATAAAGAAATAAAAGGTTATATATATGCAATAGATACATGCTGATCCGAACCCCGAGAGAAGGACAAGACTTGACCTGATCGAGCAGGAATAAAGTAGGGGGAGATATGGTCTTTAATAAGAAAAAATATTTTGTAAATAATTTTAATTTATTTTGTGTATATTTTTATAAAACTTACTCTATTTTATTTGTCCATAAATTGACCTAAAATTAATTTTTTTTATCAGAAATTGTAAATATTCCAAATAATAAAAATACTTGTAAAATAAAATCATGTACAAAATATAAGTAACACACTCCGTAAAAGCTGTAAAGTGATAATTGAAAGGCCAAACCGGCTCCATACGAACTCGAATTGAATCGAACTCACTTTCATCATATTCTAATATAAATTATCTTTAAAATGGTCGTGGTATCATAGTTTTGGGAGTTACGGTGTGAAAGACAGTTTTCTAAGGTGGTTTTTGCAAATTCACCATAAATTTATCGTTTATATTTATCCATATTTATTTTAATAAATAATGTTGTAAATAATTTTAAATATTTTTTAAAATATAAAAAATAAAAATTTTAAAAGATAAAATAACATAATCCTTATTCATCTATGTCTACAATATACCATATGTATATATTATATGTATACATATTAATTTATTTAAATCACCCTCACTAAAAAAATATAATAAACATTTAATTTTTAAATTAATAAACTGATGAAAATGGTTTATTTATTTAATTAGTTGTGTAAATAATATACCATATGTATATAATTCAAATAATTCCTTAATTAACCACTATTAAGAGGGCTCTTTAAATTATTGACATTTATTAATATAATGAAAATCAATTTTAAATGAATTTATTTATTTATTTAATTCACCCATGAATCACTTTCCTTTCTCTCTCTCCCCATTAATTCATTTTTTTGAATTTTATTTTTTTCTATTTATTTGGCTCCTCCTCCCTCATTTTTCATTATTCGATCTTTTGGTGAGAGGAGCCTAATCTCACGAGCATTCTTCTTGTAGAAAGGTGCCCAGCCTCGAAACCGTCCGGTGAAAGCAAAGCAATCTTCGTCGAGGTCATTATGGCATTAATCTGATCCCAATTCGTTAGATCCAATCCATCTCATATATTTTAATTAGATAATTTTACGATTAATATTATTTTTCAATTTCATTATCAATTTTAGATTTTTATTCATAATTGCTTATATTGTTCATCACGATTCGATCAACCTTCAATTCCCGATCTCATGCCATTTTTCTAAATCTCATCGCTTAATGTTCTACCTCACACGATATCTCACCTACGACCATGTACGGTGGTCGGAGACCCAGTTCTCGTCCATTACAATCATCAGAACTGTCTCCATTCACCTAATCCATTTTGAATTTTTCTTTCAGACCAAGCCGTTATGCTCGAGTCGGTCTTCTTATTTTATTGCAGATACAAGAATTCCAAAAAAAAGGAAAAATTCCTCTGCTGTCAAAAAATACAAAATAATAATAATAATAATAATAATAATAATAATAATATTTTGCCTCCTCCTGGAGCTCGACATCGTAGGAGCTCCTCCTCCACCGTCCGCCTTATCCGCCAACAGAAGCCCCACCCTCCATCACTTGGGGGCATGTGTTACCCCTAATCTCCAGCTCCCAGATCTCCCTTCCACCGCAACACAGAGCTCCTCTGCTTGGAGCTCGTCGTCCTCCCTCAAGCACAACCACCGACCGCCCAACATGCTCACTACACTTCTCCCGCATGAAGGACTTCAATCGCAGCCACCCACGACTTCTCCATTACCACCAAGCCCTATTGTCGATCACTTGCACAGGAACCATTGTAGCCTGAGCGCTGAGCCCTCGTCCGCCATCGCCATCTCCTATGCCCTGAGAACCTTGCACCTATGTCGATCGCTAGCCATCCACAGAATGAGACCCTTCAATGATGCCATACCTCCTCCGCTGGTTGGAGCAACCGACGTCGCCCTCTACCTCAATTTGCCGATAGCCAGACCATCCGCCGCCACTCTTTAGGCAAGGGGTAGCGCCACCATTTCCCCTTGTGTCTTTGAAATGAAGAATTGAGATGCTCAAACCCTAGAATAAAATATTTAGGCAACTATCAATCAAGATCTTGACATTCATTACATGGTAAATCACCCTCCGCCAGAGCCTATCACGTGCAGGAACATTTTCGTCGGCAATTGTAACTTTTCCCTTGCAATTTTATTTCATGATATTTATTTATACTAAAACTTTGAATAATTACATTTTAGTCCAGTATTTACAGACTTTAAATTGCATGCGTTTTTCATTGAAATATTTACTATCTGTGTTCAATAAATTCATCAAAAATCAAGTTATGCTATTGTCGTGTGCCTCTTCATAGTGTAATTTTCTCTGTGCATTTTATTATCAACTATTATTAAAAAAATCAAAGACATTGCATTTTTTACTGTTTGTAGTAAAAAATCATAAAAATTCAAATATTACATCAAAAATTCTTTAATAATTAGAATTATTTTATCTTTTTGTATTTTTTTCTATGCAAATTTTACATGTTAATATTTTTAAAACCCAAAATAACTACAAAAATCTAAAAATCTTATAAAAATCACACAAAATTGTAGAAATTTCAAAAAATTGTGATTCACTTCTTGTTTGTAGATAATTCATCATAGTTTTTAGAAAAATAAATCCAGTAATTTTTAAATTTATTTGATATATTTTAACTGTAAAATACTCCTGCTTGTTCACTATTTAGCATTATTTTGAATTTCCTATCTTTATAAAATCTATAAAAATACTCCTTCTTGTAAAATATTTGAAAAATTACGAAAAATATTATAAAAAGTATAAGATATAAAATCATTTTATTTTAAGCTTTTTGATCATTTTAAATGTATTTTAAAAGTCTAAAAAGTTGCATTTATTTCTTATATAAATTTGCTTTGAATAATTATTTAATTTAACAAAAAAATTGCAAAACTAAGAACCAATAAAAAAAAGAAAAATAGGAAAAATAAGAAAAAAAAGATAAACATTCACAAAAACCAAGATAGTTAGCATTTAAATTCCCTCTTTCTTTTAATTGATTTTTCAATTATTAGATTAACCCTCGGGATTTGTAGCCTCTCTGAGTTTGATCATGTTGCTATATATGTAAAATAAATAGCAAAATTCCCTTTCTACATTTTTGTAATTATTTTAGTTTGAATATCAATTTTTATGTTGAGGGATTCTTTATGTTGCAATGACATCACATTTATTTTCATAAATAAAAACCCGAAGATCTTATCCCAACAAAATGGTGCCCATACCGAAGAAGGCACGCCGAGGGTAGATAGGTTTCTCTTTTAGCCTACTATTCTATGTTGTGAATTTCTGTTTATATTTTTTTCATTATCATTGTGTTTATTGAAAATAATTTTTTCTCTTTCCTGCTCATATTTTTAATACTTGTGTCTCGTACACATTCTTTCTATCTTTTTTTCTTCCGAGGGCCCGACGAGCTAGAGCGGTTTTCTTAGGAGTGCCAGTGCACTCTAGTTAAGCGGAGGCAACATGGCTCTTCTCCAAGCCATAAGAGAGCGTCAAAGGAGGAAAAGAAGATTCTAAGAAGACCATCATTTGGATCATTAGACTTAAATTATTGTATCATTTTAGTCACTAAAATCTCTTGTAAAAGGACATTCATTTATTGTGGGGTCTGTTTCGCCTAGTGTCGATGCACGTTGGGGACCTCATCGATTTTGTTTTCATGGCCTTCTTTGTATTTGTTTTCACGTGGATTTATGTGCATGAGCCGTTAGTGATTTCTTTAAATAACTTGCTTGAGCCAGGTGAATGATTAGGTCGAAGAATCCTAAATAGTAATTTCTGCGCCTAAAGAATAGAGTGTAATTGGACTTAGTTTAATTTAACTGGATCTTGCCCTCTATTAGAAGCTACTGCAAGGATGGTTCACATGCATCATTTAGATTAGTTTTATTTTCTGCATTTAAATTTTTCATAGATAACCTTGCATGTAAAGTGTTGTCGACAAGGTACACATCTCTTAACTCTTGCATGCTTCATTGTATTTAGTCGTGCATTGGCTTTTCCAATTTCCTACATGTTTTTCTTACATAATTCAAAAAGGAAATTGGACACTCTATAGGCGTTTTATTGAAAATATTCAAAAAAGGAAAATAAAAAATAAAAAATGGGGACTGCTAATAACACTTGACCTCAAAATCGAACATTACAAATTCATCATTGTTTTGGGGAGACCAACCCTCTCATTGTATTCGCATTTAATTGCTTGCGTACACAATAAGGTTAGTGCCAAAATCCCATATGCCTTCCTAAGTGTATGTACAACTTTGTGCTCCTCACCTAACTCTAAAACATACAAGATTAAAAGATCGCACTTTTGTGATCCTCACCGTGTTGAGTAGGTGAATTGAGGGGTGGTGTTTGTCTTGTGTTTGTGATTGTTTTTGTGCATACTTGATTCTTCCGCGCATTTACACCTTTCTCTTTGCATAGCTTGAGTTTACTATCATGTTCTCTCGATCCCCGCCTTTTGTTGCAGAGATGGCCGACTGAAGTGATTTTTATACAAAATTCGTGGATCCCTTGAACCCTCCAATAAATTGATTAGATTTTATCTATATCATAATTGGAACCACAATCAACGAACAACTTGCTTGAATAGGACTGGGAATTTATCTAGTTAATTTCCTTATAATAAAAAATGTTTTGATTATTACTATACGGTATAATTTTGGTTGAAGAACCGATGATCTTCTCAAGTACATATTGATCTATTTGGCATTATCCTTTTCTGAGGTGTATATGGTGTCTAGTCGGGAAGCATTGGGGTAGCGAGGCGCACCGGTTGCGGTCCGTCCCACTTTCGTCGGTACTGGCCATGACATCGGGTAGGGACTCAATAATGCCGGAGAAATCAAGATGTATTTTTCTAATTATTAAAATTTGAATTAATACGTACTTCGAGATAATACCATATATATTCAAGTAAAATAATCAAGTTTGTTTATTGAATTGGATTGAAAATTAATTTAATGTGATTAAGTTATTTATATCCAATTAAAAACACTCTATTATAAATATATGTGTATTTCCCGTGGAAGAATTAATTATATGAATATGATTCATAATAATTAATTAAAATTTGAATAAGAGATGGAGGATCACATAAGTGACATCCATGGTCTCCTTTCAAGGCGATGGGTTTCCGTCGCTCGGGATTGCATATAGGAGATGCCTGTCTGAAGTGACAGCTCCTGTATGCAAGCGCATTTGGATCGGGCTCTTTGCTTCTTGAAAGAGTAAGGCCGTATATGTATTGACCCTGATATTGGATCCTCGTATTATTAAGGCGATATTGGATTGCACATAGCGAGTACTATTCCTGTTGACGGTTGGTTCAATCAATGACGGGTCAACATCACCTTAGGGGTGGTGGGCCCGGGTGTTAAACACCTAATTGGTAATGCAAGTTGGACTTGCATTTTCTTTTTATCAGAGTTGCAGATTCTCATATTATTGGGATGTAACAAAGATAAGGAAGGACATCCCAGATCTTGCTTGAGATATAATGGTTAGTATATCTCTTACATTGGAAGTGATTAAGGGAATGAACTTTCAGTATTGACAAGGCAAGACAACTTTGATATAAAAATTCCTAAATCAAAGTAAAATATTTGTATATATATTTATATATTTATGCAAATTTCTTATTTCAGATAAATTTTCATTAAACCCACTCAATACTATACTCAATAACCAGTAAAATATCATGGATTGGATCCATGATTAAGATATTGTACTTGCAGTTGGACACATATTGTATGTGGTTGCAATGTGCGAGTTTCCTCATAATAATGAGGAGTGACAATTAAATAGACAATAGGACTACAACCCTAGGGATTGTATATCTCTATAATTTTGATCCTTCATTGAATGTACTTCAGAAGTGACATGTCAATGATGATCGTAATGGTCAAATAATCCTTATAAAATCTAAAAAGATGTTCTATCATACATATGCGCTCTTGACATTTAATCATGAATGGCATGGTTCGCTGCATTATGCAGAATGGTGGCTCTATAAGAGATGATGTGTTCAAATCATTTGAGTACCCGCCTGAACTTAAGTTATTAAGAGTTAAGATATGTATATATGATGAATGTCATCATTCTACTGTCTATACTCTGGTCATTCATGAAGCTTCAAAATATTCATATTGTATGAATTGAATGAAGCATGTATAAATGTTGAAATGCTCTTATTGAAATCTTTTGAATTCAGCATAAGAGATCCTTCATCTCAAGCAATGGTTGTTTATAGATAAAGGGTGTGCAGTGGAAGCATGGGTTAGACCCAAGTAAGAAGGAAAGTCAAAGAGTTGACTGTACTTCTGTGACTTCCATATGACATCCAGAGAGTTGGATGAATGCCGATACTGCAACAAGTTAATGAGTTGATAGTATGACTCTCAAATATATCTAGAATCCTTAGAAAAGGACTTAGATGGTGCATCGGGATAATCTATATTTAATCATTGAAATTGACTTTCTTATTTGATAAGATCAAAGTCTAATAATTTTGTGTCATTCTTCTAATAACACTTGCAATTAGATGCATATGTATTAGAAGACTATAATATTTGATTTTAAGGTTTAATAGTCATCCACAAGGATATTTATGCAATTGTTGCAAAAATATCTATTAGATAGATGGATTTGTTAATTTCAGTGGGAGATCCCTTAGTCTTAGAGAATGTCTCTATGACCTAGATATTAGAATACACTCGTTGTTTATTTCTAGATGTTGGAAATAAACATGAATTCTGTAATAGACCTATCATAAAGAGTTATGATGGAGATATTTCAGATAGTAATCTAAAATCTTGTGGACTCTACTAAATTAGAAAATTAATGAATGGTTCATTAAGATTTCTAATACTGAACATTAAACCATTAAAGATCAATAGGAGGATGAAGATCATTTGATAATGATCTAGAATCATGTTTTGGATATTTGTCTGTTGATGTGATCAATAGACTAATAAGAGATGAAACTTTAGATTGTATAAAGGTTCAAATCTTACATACTTATGAATAGTGTATTCAAAAGTAGAAATGTACAATACACCCTTCCTTGGGAATGGTGTAAGATGTCAAGGTATTCAAAATCTCATACATAATGATGTATGTGAATCATCTATATCAGAATAAACACTATGGATATGGGATATCTATTGATGATTATTTGAGATATGAGATTTCTTTCCTTCACCTTAGAAAGCTTTGAAATGTTCAAAGATTTCACAATTTTGGTTTTGAACCAAAGTCTAAAGGAAGATGAAATAAATTTGATCTAACCTAGGTAGCTTGTACCAATTAGATGAATTCATGGAATACCTTATAGAGATGTGAATATTATGTTTATCTCACTCCTCCTTATAAACCTAAACTCAATAAGAGTTGTAGGGAGATACAATTGGATCATGTGTGACATGATATGATCAATGATGAATATTACCATAACTATCTATTAGTTTCTGAGGTATATATGTAGTAGAAACTACAATATATATCCTTAATAAGGTTCCATGCAAGTAATCTGGAATCTGGAACTGGAGAGTGCTACTTCATTAGGAAAATAAAGGATTGTATTGGATACCTACTTTATGACCTTGAAATTCTTAAAAGATCTCATCTTTGAGAATATGATTCTTATAGGATGGCTCTCATGAGAATCAAGATGAAAATGAAGTAAAGGAACTCATTTAATCTTGAGATTATAATGAGGCTCCAGGAATCGAAAACTAAAAAGACAATTAAAGATGAAACACTAACACTTCTTCAAATAAGTTTGAAGATGGATTCCATGTGCCAGTTGAATCTGACAATGATCTGACTTCATGTTATTAAGCTTCAGAAGATCATAGCATGGAAAGATGGATGTTAGCAATAAAGTCTAAAGTAGACTTCATATACAAATGTTGTATATGGACCCTCGAGGATCCACCTTTATGGGTAAGACCCATTAAGGTTTAAATGGATCTTCAAGAGAAAGAGGAAACTTGATGAAAAGGTAGACCTTCAAAGCACGGTTCGTGGCAATGAGATGCACACCGAAGATAAGACATCCCTTGCTATGAGACTTGCTCTCCAATGACCTTGCTAAAACCCATCAGAATATTGCTAACCATATCTACACTCAAATAAACTTCTTGTAGTTGGAATATTGGATTTGATGAAATCATAAATGTTATGGTTTCCCATAAAATCTTGATAAACCATATGAAGCTTAGTGGGAGTGCCATTGTGTTCATCGTGCTAAATGTAGATATCCTAATCATTTGGAATTAAGTGTTTTATAATATGGTTGTTCCATACCTCGAGATATGATCTCAAGTATACCTCCAAGATCTTAGTTCTGAAGTTGATCAGAAGCAATGAAAATAGGGTATTGGGACCGTTGCATTAATGGTATACCTTGGACATTTCCATAAGAAATTCCAAGAAAGGATTCTTTCCCTCAAGATATGGTACTGACCTATCTAAAGGAATAGCACCTCAAAGAGTTGAGGATGTGAATGCTAAAACTGCTTGCCATTGTGCATCAGTTTCGAGAATCCGAGTGTATGCTAGATGTGTACAGAAACCAGATGTCTGTTATGCAGTGGGAGTAGTAAAAAGTTGTTGATCCTACTATGGTGATTAAACACTTGATTGCAGTAATAACAATATCTTCAAAGATGATGAAACTTAGAGATAGTGATCTCAAAGTCTTATCTTCAAAAGTTTAAGACCTTGTAGATAGAGATCGATAAGGGTCTTAACTGTAGATACCTTGGGAGATAGTGATCTCTAGGAATAAAGGTATTTGAATAAGGATTATGGACATAATAGTTATAATAATTATCGAGCTATAGTGTCAAGGACACTATAACAAAATTGAGTATTGGTTGCATAAGATGCAACATTCGCATTGGATGCGAGCACTGTTACTAGGGGATATGCAAGTGCCGCAAAAGGACTTGGCGTAGTCTCCTGGGAACAGAGTGACTGATTAGCTCACCTAGATATTTTCAAAATAGTCTATGATTGTCACATGAGTGTGGGTTTAAATGATTAGCCCATTAATGGCTCTTTGGGCTAGTGGGAGATTGTTGGACATTGATGAATCTCGGATTCTTCACTCTAAATCTCATTTATTAAGCTCAAATACCTTAAAATCAACAGCATTTCGGCATATTTTCTACATAATTAGCATTCATGCATGTTTTCGTAAGAATTGCATTTTATGCACTATTTATGCAAAAATTAAGAAGCCAAAAATCTAAGCCAAAAATGAGCTGTAAATAGCCTAACTTCCCGAATTTTCAACTCATTCATGCTAACTATGAATGACCCAAAACCACCTCCACTATGTACATATCACTAACAAGTATAAATAAAAAAATACAAAAAAATACTAACCCAAATAAGTGGACAAAAAACCCAAATCCTAGTTTCAGGATTTCCGGACTAAAAACCTCTTATCTTCCTCATCCAGTGTACATTTTAATCCTACTCACTTTTGAACTAATATACATTGAATTACCTTCAAAATAAGACCAAGTTCAAGTGAATCGGAGCTCATATGTGAAAGTTGGGTATTGGGCCTCTTTTGTACATTTTGTATTTTAGCGGTTTTTGACCTATTATTTTATGTACATAAATAACCTATTTTAGTTCTTTTCTTTTTCATTTGTATTCTTTGATGAATTTTTTCTTAAAATGTGCAAAAATCCAAATCCAAATTGAGCTTGAAATCAAAGAAACAAGTTGAGTCCGAGTCTTCACTAACAACTTGTACAAAATTAGTCTTTTCTTTGTTTATTTTATTTCATATTTTTCTTAATTAATAAAAATCCAACAAAATTAGATTAATGTGTAATTATTTATATTTGATTTTACCATATTTTTTTCCGTATTTTTACGTGGTTTAAAAATAAATAAAAATTATAAAATCCCAAAATCATGGTATTCTATGTACATGGGATACCCCAAAAATATCACTTTGTGCATTTGATCGACTTTGGTTTTGACGTATTCATGAAAGTTGTAGATCTCATCGAGACGAATAATTTTCGTGAAGACACGTTTTCGATCGGAGGTTGTTTGCTATTTATTTTACATTTTACAAAATCTTTATTTTTTGAATTTGCTGGTGTTGACACGTGGCCGCCCCTGGGGCCACCACGTGTCATCCTTTTTTCGCATTTTTATATTTGTTTTTTTAAAAAAATAATAAAAAATAAAAAATAAAAATGCCCCTACACGTGCAAGGCACGTGCCACCCATGCACGCGCTAAGCACATGCGCTCCCTTTATCCCCTCGTCCGCCACATAGCCCCATCTAGGCCATCCGATCATCGCCCGATCGGACGGCCTGGGGATTGTCTTCCTCCAGGCGCATATTTCCTCTTTAGCTCCGCCGCCCCTCCCGCGAATCTCGCGCCGATCGCCGCCATGCCCCCTTTATCTTGATTCTCCGCCGTGCCACCCCTAATCAAATCCTGACCGTATCCCCTGACCCCCTTCCGATCTCGTCATCCTCCCATCAAATCCCAATCCCTCCAGTGATCCCCAATCACGCCCAATCAACACCCCCGACATCCTTCCATAGCCGTTCGCTCGCTCCTCACCTATAAAAGCTTCACCGACGCCCCAGAAGCCTTCATCCACCAATTACACAAGATGAAGGTGACCGGTGGTGACAGCCCAATTACTAGCATCCTCGACGAGATCCGAAGCTCCTTGGCTTCATGGCAGCTCCTCTGCCACCATAGCTGCTCTACTCCGACCATGCCCGTTGAGCCAACGACATGACATCTTCGTCAACCCATCATCTTTGACACCAACGCACCATCTTCCTACGACTCTCCTCTCCGTTCATCAACCCCCTCTACCGTTTGTTCACCCACGACCACTGTGTCCTCCAAGCCTCCCATGAAGCTTCACGCCTCCATCGACAACCTCCGACTTCGCCGACCACCGCAAGCTTCCAACCAACACCGTCGTCAACCTCGACGACCGTCACCTACTCCAACTAACGCAACCTCCAACAGCTCTACCGACTCAACGTGCATCTTCTTCGATGCTCCTCCATCGACCACCGCTCCTCCGACGACCCCTGGCCGTGTATCGGCCAACGACAGCCGTCCGATCTTCAAGCAACCACTCATCTGAGCCGTTGACGCCTCGCAACGCTCAGTTGTTGGATACAATTGCCATCAACGTCCTAGATCTGCTCCAAGCCTAAAGTCCGAACCAGATCCGAGCCAGTAGCCTCGGGTGGCCCGAAGCACGCAGGAAACGAAACGTGGAGGTCTTCTCCCGAACCTCCACTGAGCCTGCCTAAGCACATGGGGAGCACGTGATAGACGGGCAAATTGCAGAGAAGCCCCGGAGGTCCCCGTTATTGCATATCAGTCCATCCATTCAAAGGGCACATGCTCCACACGTGACCCCTTTGAAAATTTGTAGACAACCCCCTCTCTGAATCGGTAATTAAACGTAGGTCCTTCTCTACATATTTATTGTATTTATTTAATTGCAGAAGTACCCCTGTCTTTCCCCTTCATTTTGGATATCTAAATTACATTATTTTATTTATCCAAAAATAACATGATGTTCCTCATTTAATTCTCTACACTTTGACATATTTTAGATATTTTTGTGATTGATGGTTAATTAATAATTAATTATTTTGTGGAAAACTGCATATTTTGCCTATTTTGTGCTTTTAAATTTGTCTTTAATTAACCGTTAATCTAAAAATTCCCAAAAAATTCATATATTGTAGAATTAATTGTGCTTGACATTGTGCCCAAAAAGATTTGCATTTGCATGCATATATTGCTCTGTAATAATCATTTTGCATATTTCAATGTTTGATTTTTAATAGGTTTTGAAACTAGTATTTTCAAGGTTTAGGATTTTTTTGAGATCAATCACCTAGTGATAGATCTTAGAAAATTTTGCTCCTTGAAAATAGTTAGGTTTAATATTTATTATAATTAAATATTGAAATTCATTTTATTTGCATTCAAAAATTCATAAAGAATCATCTTGCATCCAAAAATTCCAAAAATAATATAGTGCATTCATTTCATCATATTTTGCATTGTGGCCAAGTTTCAAATCTTTCGAACATCGTTTGAGCATAATTGACATTTTAGTCCCTAAAATAGGCTAAAATTGCATATTACATCTTTTATTGCATTAAAAATTCCAAAAAAAACCGTCTCGAAAACCGCGCATGAATTTTGATAGACATAATTCCAGGTTGTTCCTTTGCCTCTTTGTGTTCGACCTTGGGACTTGGCCAAGTAAAATAAACATAAAACCGCATTGATTAAAATTGATGAATATTTTGTGTGGTTATTTTCTTGACTAATTCTGATTGCTGCCTACAACGAAGGACAAATAATCATTATTTTTACGCACGAAAAAATAAATACAACATCTCTTTAACGCGGCGATATCCAGACTCGTCAGACATGCGAGCCCATGGCGAGCCATTATGCAATAAATGTTATTGCGAATATCATTCCTTGATCTGAAATGAAGAACAAATAATTGCATAATAGGTCCCTTAGTACAATTAGGGTTATGTACCATGACCATCTTGATGATCATACAGCTGTAGATTCAATTATTGAATCACAGAGGCTGGTGCTTGGATGAATATCTAAAGAGTTAGATAGAGGACTCATCAAGCACTGTCAAATGATTGTTAAGAGATGATCTCCATCCTGAGTAGGAGATGGCAATCCTTTCTTATTTAGGCCGATATCTAACCGACCTCTTGATGCAGGTCCTCTGCATAGGAATAGAGATTCAGAGGTGTTAGATAAGTTAGGTCAAAGAGTTGACTTAACGATATCGAGATAACCAAAGTCCTATATCGTATGCTGTCATGATATAGGCACACATTCTCAGACCAGAGACATATGTGTTACTATATGTTTGAGTATGTAAATTTGGCAGACCAATAGGTTGATGACCTAACAAAGGTCTATACATCGGCACACTGTGTGCATATAAGGGCATATGAGTAATACGATCTCTCAAAGGGATCATACAAGTTCACTACTGAACCGGAAGACATGAGCTCACTCATGAGATGTTGGGAAGATCAAATTCTGTGCACGGTCGTCTCGCTTTGGAAGCTTGACTGAATTTGTAGGTTTGATATAAACTTTAAGAAAGTATATGATCAACACTTGGGTATTATATATGCTTTTGGAATGTATATGATCGATACCAACTCCCAATGATCGCATGAGAAACTTAATGATAAATCCCTGAAGTAGACAATATAAAATTGATCTTCGGGTTTATTATGAGTCTTCCGGTATGTAGGATGTACAGGTATTGGGAATACCTGAGGGTGATGTGATCATAAATGGTTGTATAACCATGACGCTTCCATTCCTAGGGAGTGATGAAACGGGTCTGGATTTTAGTAACTCCTCTTAGTAGAGAAGTAATCGGATCTTAATCCAAATGTTGGACATTGATCTGAATGTAATTCTGATGCAATGAGAAGATTAGATATGCGGTCTTGATTTAATCAAGCATCTATGGGAGGCCTGAGATCTGGATTTGAGATGTGATCTCAATATCCAAGTCACTATACATGGAACAATACGATTGCCCTGTCCTTATCTCCAAGTATTCGTGGAGAAAGAGCATTATCCTTAAAAGAGTTCAGGATAATTTCATTGTTGATGTAAGTATTCGAGCATTGAGAAAATGGATAATTAAATGTGATTTGACTATCATGAATAATATGAATTCGATTCATATTATAAAGAGAGTTATCTTAGATAATTAAATGTGATTTGATTATCAAAGATGTAAATAATGTGGATGTGATTTACATTACTTGGG
The DNA here is from genome assembly GCA_037367405.1 of Ottelia alismoides. NCBI lineage: Eukaryota > Viridiplantae > Streptophyta > Magnoliopsida > Alismatales > Hydrocharitaceae > Ottelia > Ottelia alismoides. The sequence goes on from JAZKJV010003126.1 coordinate 1,011,195, forward strand.
AACAAGAGAAAAGAGATCCAAGATGATTAAATGTCAATCTAATTATCATGGATATGAATAATGTGGATAGAAATATCCATATTAATCATATATATTATAAATGTGATTTATAATATATAAGAGAGAGAGATATTTGTAATGTACATTTGTTAATTAAATGTTGATGTGAATTGGATTCACAATGGACATAAAATTGAAAATGTAATTTACATTTTATTTTGGGCTGTGAATGTGATTCATAATTTTACAATGGCAAGAATGCAATATTCACAAAATAATTATGAATTAATTTTGTTGAATAATTTACAACATGTGTTGTTAAAAGTCTTGGAGATTTCCATGGAATAATGTAATCTCATGAGATATCATGAGATTACATGAGATTGCCACCAAATCCCATATTATGAAAGGAGGCAATCTTCATTCCAATAATCTCCATGATTGCTTGATTTAATTTGGAATTGATTTGTGTTGATTTATCATATAGATGCAATCTAAATTAAATTAATTGTTGTTGGTTTTTATCAACACAAATCTTAGACAATAAAAGAAACACAAATAAATGTGAGCCATTGGATTTGTGTTGTCCATGGATTGAGATCCATGGATCCCAAAATATTATAAAAGGAGAGGCAACCCCTTTTCTATTCTTTACACAATGAGAAATACAAATCTCTCTCTCTCTTATTCTCTATACATACCCTCTCTCTTGCTCTCTCATGGTCGTCCACCATGGATGCTCTAGAGAGGTTCTCCATCACCGCAGTGTCGTCGTTATGCTGCCCGACGTTTGCTCGTGATTCTCTGTCTCCTTCTGTGCACCTCGCTCGTGAAGAAGACGTTGGATCTTGTGTGTCGAGATCAGGAGATTTGCCGCTTGGATCATCAACAAGGAATGCGAGGAGCACGTGTTTCATCAACACACTGCAAGCGTCTCCTCCGTCGGATAATACTTGAGACAGGAGGTCTCTTCGTTTAGAGGGTCGATCACAACCACACATCAAGAGGTAATCCTATTACTTGTTTGTTGTTTAGACGAAACGATCCAAGGGTTTCGTCGCATGTTTTTTTTTTAATTCTGCTGCATAGAAAAATTAGAGCGACTAGTCGTTCCTCATTGTATTCGATACGACACTCACGCTTCCATGATGCGCTTGCGGATCTCATCTAATACTACATATAAAGAATCAACAAAGAATAGAAATGTATCATGATCTAGATATGGATTCAGCAACTGTCCGTTCATGAAAAATGGTTGTGCGTCAGATGACAACCTAGAAACGATAATACTACCGTTGTCATGCACAGCTCTCACAATGAACGACCGTGGCCATTTTCTTTTCAATTTGCCTAGAAACAACTTCAACTTAGCATTAAACAACCAAACTTTCTAATCTGGGGAGAAAGGCTTCCTTCTAATCTGTCTATCATGCCAAGGCTTGACATTCTCCTTATACATTAGTGAGTTGTCGTATGCAAAATCTCGGAATTCCATCAATTTATTCATATTCAACTTCATATTCTTTCATGCTTTCTCATGTTCCTGATTACATACACGGAGTACCCATAATGATTTGGGAATTAATTCTACTAGAATGTGGTAAGGATTTCCATACACGAATATGTAGGGAGACATGCCCAATGGTGACGTGTACGCTATCGAATAAGTCCAAAGAACTGAGTCAAACATCTAAGACCAGTTCTTCATATATGGACGTACAAGTTTTTGCAGTATAATCTTGATCTCCCTATTTGAAATCCTAGCGAAGACATTAGTCTGTCAGTGGCAAGGAGACACAACCCTGTCCTCAATGGTGTACTCATTCACAATCTTCTTGACTTCTCTATTATTGAAATGGCTTCCCCCGTATTAAATAAGTATCTTGGAAATCATGAACTACGCAATAATACGGTCCTTGAGAAAGGAAACCACCATACGACTATCAGCGGCTCGGGTGGGGATATCCTCCACCCATCGACTAACATAATCCATAGGAAGCATGATGTATTGAAATCCCTGACTGGCAAGAAATGGGCTCATGAAGTCTATGCCCAAAGAATAAAAAACATCAAAAAATTGTATATACCTAAGGAGCATGTATCTTCGGAACCAATAGCTCTTCCCATCTTCTGACAATCGGTACAGAGACGAACATATTCTGTAGCATCCTTAAATAATGTTGGCTACCATTGGCCGCTTTGTAAAATCTTTGTCGCCGTGCGCTTCCTTGAATGATGCCCACCAGACTCAAGTTGTGACAGTGCTCAAGTACACTGGTGTATTCCTCCTGAGGAATGCACCTTGTCCAGATACAATCCGTACCCTCATGAAATAGGTACGGATCCTCCCATTGATAAAAATGTATCTCAGGCAGAAATTTGTCTACCTTATGCTTCAGCCAATCATGTGGAACTTTTGGAGACAAGATAGTTTACAATATCATCATATCATGGGAGTGAGTCCACAGACAAAATGATCTCATCTGGAAAAGGTCTCTGAAATATGAATCATGCTCTGCTCAGAAGTCTCTGCATCTGTAATGCGGGAAAGGTGATTTGCCATAACATTTTTCACTCTAGGTTTATCTTTTATCTCTAAATCAAACTCATAGAGAAGTAGGATCCATCTGATAAGGCGTGGTTGGATATCCTTCTTTTTCCTATAAGTATTTTATGGCAGTGTGATACATGAACAAAATAACATGTGAACTAAGGAGATAAGATCTGAACTTCTCTAATCCAAACACAACTGCTAACATCTCCTTCTCTATGACTTTATAATTACGTTGTGCCTCATTCAGGGTCTCAATAGCATAGTGTATAGAAAATGGTATCTCATTCGTTCACTATCCTAAAATAGCTCCAACTACAAAATCTGATGCGTCTATCATGATCTTAAAGGGAAGAGACCAATCAGTTGGTTATAGGACATGGACATTAATAAACATGTCTTTCAATTGATGAAATGCAAGGAGGACTTTGTCATCACCAACAAACTCACTCTCCTTGCACAAAAGCCCAGTCAAAGGTCTAGAGATCTTGCTAAAGTCCTTAATGAATTTCCTTTGTAATCCAACGTGTCTAGAAATGACCTCATTTGTGTTAAATTCTGCAGTGGCTTTAATTTGGATATCACATCGATCCTAGCTAGGTCAACCTCCATATCGTGTTTGGAGATGATGTGGCCCAATACAATCCCATTCGTCACCATAAAGTGACTCTTCTCCCGTGAGAGCACTAGCTTTACCTCACGACAATGTTGAAGTACTCGGTCTAAAAGAGCATGATATGTGTCAAAACTATACTCGTATATCGAGAAATCATCCATGAAGTAGAAAACTACTAACCATCTCGGCAAAAAAGACCAACATATACCTTTGGAATGTAGCGGGGGCATCCATCTAAAGGCGTAAGTGCCAAACAGACAAGTGAAAATAGTTTTCTCCTGATCCTCAGGAACGATAGGAACCTAGTTATACCGTGAGTACCCATCCAAGAAACAAAAGAACTCTTTCTCTGCCAACCTCTCTATAATCTAATCAATAAAAGGCAATGTAAAAAGATCCTTCTTGGTAGCTGAATTCAAGCACCTGTAATCTACACAGACATGCCATGAAGTAGGTATTCGAGTTGGAACCTCTTTACCACAATCATTCTTTACGATAATAATCCCGGATTTTCTTCAGGACCACATATAAAGGACGGACCAAATTGGAATCCAAAATAGGATAAATAAAGCCAACATCACACCATTTCCTGATCTCTTTCATAACAACCTCCTTTAGATTCGGATTTAGACGGTGTTGACACTCATGGGAGGGTTTACAGTCATCCTCGAAGTAGATATGATGCGAGCACAAAGCTGGACTAATCCAACGGACATCCAAAATATTCCATCCAATGGCCTTGCGGTTTCTCTCAAGAATCTCTAGCACGCGAGATTCTTGTTCATTGATCAACTGCAAGTTAAGGATGATAAGAAACATTGGGGGGGGGGGGGGTACAAGGAAGGCATACTTCAACATTTATGGTAAAGCCTTGAGCTGAGGTGGGGTCTGAATCGGCTCTGTGACGACCTCTATCACTTCATTAGTAGAAGGTATACGATATGTACTCTGTGTACTATCCACCATAGCTACTTGATGAATATGCATTTCATCATCTTTATTCATTTGATTTAGCTTAAAATCCCTTATAAAACATCTGTATATATTACTAAATCCATATTCTTACTAACCTACATATATATGTAAATGCTATACATTTATTACTATTTTAACCCAAAATAACTAAATAAATAAATAAATAAATAAAGGAAAAATAAAGAAATAAAAGGTTATATATATGTAATAGATACATGCTGACCCGAACCCTGAGAGAAGGTCAAGACTTGACCTGATCGAGCAAGAATAAAGTAGGGGAGATATGGTCTTTAATAAGAAAAAATATTTTGTAAATAATTTTCATTTATTTTGTGTATATTTTTATAAAACTTACTCTATTTTATTTGTCCATAAATTGACCTCAAATTAAATTTTTTATCAGAAATTGTAAATAAAATCTTTTCCAAATAATAAAAATACTTGTAAAATAAAATCATGTACAAAATATAAGTAACACACTCAGAAAAAGCTGTAAAGTGATAATTGAAAGGCCAATCTGGATCCATACGAACTCGAATTGAATCAAACTCACTTTCATCATATTCTAAATTAAGTTATCTTTAAAATGGTGGTGGTATCATAATTTTGGGAGTTACGGTTTGAAAGACAGTTTTCTGAGTTGGTTTTTGCAAATTCATCATTAATTTATCGTTCATATTTATCCATATTTATTTTAATAAATAATGTTGTAAATAATTTTAAATATAAAAAAAATTTTAAAAAATAAAATAACACAATTTCCTTATTTATCTATGTCTACAATGTACCATATGTATATATTATATGTATACAATTAATTTCCTTAAATCACCCTCACTAAAAAAATATAATAAACATTTAATTTTTAAATTAATAAACTGATGAAAATGGTTTATTCATTTAATTAGTTGTGTAAATAATATACCATATGTATATAATTCAATTAATTCCTTAATTAACCACCAATAAGAGGGCTCTTTAAATTATTGACATTTACTAATATAACAAAAATCAATTTTAAATGAACTAATTTAATTATTTAATTCACCCATGAATCACTTTCCTTTCTCTACCTCCCCATTAATTCATTTTTTTTGAATTTTATTTTTTTTCTATTTATTTGGCTCCTCCTCCCTCATTTCTTATTAATCAATCTTTTGGTGAGAGGAGCCTAATCTCCACGAGCATTCTTCTTGTAGAAAGGTGCCCAGCCTCGAAGCCGTCTGGTGAAAGCGAGGCAATCTTCGTCGAGGCCATTATGGCATTAATCTGATCCCATATGGTTAGATCCAATCCATCTCCTGTATTTTAATTAGGTAATTTTACGGTCAATCTTATTTTTCTATTTCATTATCAATTTTAGGTTTTAATTCGTAATTACTTATATTGTTCATCACGATTCGATCAACCTTCGATTCCCGATCACATGCCATTTTTCTAAATCACATCGCTTAATGTTCTACCTCACACGATATCTCACCTCCGACCATGTACGATGGTCGGAGACCCAATTCTTGTCCATCACAATCATCAGAACTGTCTCCATTCACCTAATCCATTTTGATTTTTTCGTTCAGGCCAAGCCGTTATGCTTGAGTCGGTCTTCTTATTTTATTGCAGATACAAGGATTCCAAAAAAAGGAAAAAATTATGTTGCTGTAAAAAAAATACAAAATAATACTAATAATAATAATAATAATAATAATAATAATAATAATAATAATAATAATAATAATAATAATAATTTTTGGCCTCTGACTGGAGCTTGACGTCGTAGGAGCTCCTCCTCTACCGTCTGCCTAATCCGCCAATAGAAGCCCCACCCTCCATCACTTGGGGGCATGTGTCACCCCTAATCTCCAGCTCCCAGATCTCCCTTCCACCGCAACACAGAGCTCCTCTGCTTGGAGCTCGTCGTCCTACCTCATGCACAACCATCGACCGCCCAACATGCTCACTGCACTGCTCCCGCCTGAGGGACTTCAACCGCAGCCACCCACGACTCCTCCATCACCACCGAGCCCCATTGTCGATCGCTTGCACAAGAACCATTGTAGCATGAGCGTTGAGCCCTCATCTGCCATCGCCATCTCCTATGCCCTGAGAACCTTGCACCTCTGTCGATCGCTAGCCATCCACAAAATGAGACCCTTCAATGATGCCATATCTCCTCCGCCGGTTGGAGCAACCGACGTCGCCCTCTACCTCAATTTGTCGATCGCCATACCATCCGCCGCCACTCTTTGGGCAAGGGGTGGCGCCACCCTTTCCCCTTGTTGGTTTAAAATGAGGAATTGAGATGCTCAAACCTTAGAATAAAATATTTGGGCAACTATCAATCAAGATCCTGACATTCAGTATATGGTAAATCACCCCCCGCCAGAGCCTATCACGTGCAGGAACATTTTCGTGGGTAATTGCAACTTTTCCCTTACAATTTTATTTCATGATATTTATTTATACTAAAACTTTGAATAATTACATTTAGTCCAGTATTTCCAGACTTTAAATTGCATGCGTTTATCATTGAAATAATTACTATATGTGTTCAATAAATTCATCAAAAATCAAGTTATGCTATTGTTGTGTGCCTCTTCATAGTGTCATTTTCTCTTTGCATTTTATTATCAGCTAATATTAAAAAATCAAAGACATTGCATTTTTTACTATTTGTAGTTAAAAAATCATAAAAATTCAAATATTACGTCAAAAATTGTTTAAGAATTAGAATTGTTTTATTGTTTTGTTTTTTATTTTCTATGCAATTTTCACATGTTAATATTTTTAAAACCCAAAATAACTGCAAAACTAAAAATCTTACAAAAATCAAAGAAAATTGTAGAAACTTCAAAAAATTGTGACTCAACTTCCTGTTTGTAGATAATTCGTCATAGCTTCTAGAAAAATAAATCCAGTAATTTTTAAATTTATTTGATATTTTTAACTGTAAAATACTCCTACTTCTTCACTATTTAGCATTATTTTGAATTTCCTATTTTTATAAAATCTATAAAAATACTCCCGCTTGTAAAATATTTGAAAAATAACGAAAAATATTATAAAAAGTATATAAGATACAAAATCATTTTATTTTGAACTTTTTGATCATTTTAAATGTATTTTAAAAGTCCAAAAAGTTGCATTTAATTCTTATATAAATTTGCTTTGAAAAGTTATTTAAAAAACTAAAAATTTGTAAAACTAAGAACAAATAAAAACCAAAAATATAAGAAAAATAGAAAAAAAATAAGAAAATAATAAAAAAGATAAAACTTTCACAAAAACCAATATAGTTAGCATTTAAGTTCCCTCTTTCTTTTAACTGATTTTTCAATTATTAGATTAACCATCGGGATTTGTTGCCTCTCTGAGTTCGATCATGTTGCTATATATGTAAAATAAATAGCAAAATCCTCTTTCTATATTTTTGTAATTATTTTAGTTTGAGTATCAATTTTTTTGTTGAGGGATTCTTTGGGTTGCAATGACATCACATTTATTTTCATAAATAAAAACCCGAAGATCTTGTCCCAACAAAATGGTGCCCTTCCCGAAGAAGGCACGTCGAGGGTATATACGTTTCTCTTTTAACCTACTATTCTATGTTGTGAATTTCTGTTTATATTTTTTACATTTTTTCATTATCATTGTGTTTATTGAAAATCATTTTTTTCTCTTTCTTGTTCATATTTTTAGTACTTGTGTCTCGTACACATTCTTTCTATCCTTTTTTCTTTCGAGGGCTCGACGAGCTAGAGCGGTTTTCTGAAGAGCGCCAGTGCACTCTAGTTAAGTGGAGGCAGCATGACTCTTCTCCAAGCCGTAAGAGAGTGTCAAAGGAGGAAAAGAAGATTCTAAGAAGACCATCATTTGGAGAATTAGACTTAAATTATTTTATCATTTTAGTCACTAAATCTCTTATAAAAGGACATTCATTTATTGTGGGGTATGTTTCGCCTAGTGCCGGTGCACGTTGGGTACCACATCGATTTTGTTTTCATGGCCTTCTTTTTATTTGTTTTCATGTGGATTTATGTTCATGAGCCGTTAGTGATTTCTTTAAATAACTTGCTTGAGCCAGGTAATTGATTAGGTCCAAAAATCCTAAATAGGAATTTCTGCACCTATAGAATAGAGCGTAATTGGACTTAATCTAATTTAACTGGTTCTTGCCCGCTAATAGAAGCTACTGCAAGGATGGTTCACATGCATCATTTAGATTACTTTTATTTTCTGTATTTAAATTTTGCATAGATAACCTTGCATGTAAAGTGATGGCGATAAGGTACACATCTTTTAACTATTGCATGCTTCATTGTATTTAATCGTGCATTGGCTTTTCCAATTTCCAACATGGTTTTTTCTTACATAATTCAAAAAGGAAATTAGACACTCTGTAGGTGTTTTATTGAAAATATTCAAAAAAAGGAAAATAAAAAATAAAAAAATGGGGACTGCTAATACCACTTGACCTCAAAATCGAACGTTACAAATTCATCATTGTTTTGGGGAGACCAACCCTCTCATTGTATTCGCATTTAATTGCTTGCGTACACACTAAGGTTAGTTCCAAAATCCCATAACCCTTCCTAAGTATGTACAACTTTGAGCTCCTCACCTAACTCTAAAACATAAAAGATAGAAAGACCGCACTTTTGTGATCCTCACCGTGTTGAGTAGGTGAATAGAGGGATTGTGTTTGTCTCGTGTTTGTGATTGTTTATGTGCATACGCGATTCTTATGCACATTTGCACCTTTCTCTTTGCATAGCTTGAGTTTACTATCACGTTCTCTCGATCCCCGCCTTTTGTTGCAGAGATGGCCAACTGAAGTGATTTTTATAAAAAATTCGTGGATCCCTTGAACCCTCCAACTAGACCACCTTCCTTTTTTTTTCGGAAGTCTTTCCTCTTACTTTTTATACATACTCACCTCAGCCTCAGTTTCATAACTCTGATTTTTACCCACCTCCACCTTCACATTTTCCACCTTTATATCCACTCGAGACTAATCTATTGGAGTCACCTCTCATGGACACCACACTTGAGTACATGGCCCAATTATTGGAGCAAATGAATCAATAAAATGGAGATCTTACTAGTTTGAATAAGAGCCAGAATGCTGCTTCACTATTTGAGGATATGGATTCACTTGGGATATTCATGAGATCTTGCAATGACCCAAAATACAAATAATGTGAAATAATAAAAAATCTAGAAAGAATTCGGGAGACACATTATTGATTCATTTTGTGAGGAGAGGGACCAAATGACCGATCATTTACCCACAAATCCATTCACGCCCCACCATTGACTATGTAGATGCTACTATACAGACTTTTCTTGGCTATTGATAAGCTCGTATCTGATTGCGGTTAAGAAATGTGTTGTCAGTGTAGAGATCTGAATTAATCAAATAAAAGTCGGTTAAAATAGGAGAGAGAAGGAGAGGGTGAAGTGGATTAATTGGTTTCTCTCTTATTTAAGCCTTCCACTATTTTATTTATCCAGGTAAGTGTGCCTGGGTCGAACACAAGGAAACAGAATGCTCAAACTACGATTTTCGAGATAAGGAATAAATCCCAACAAATCCTCTTTTAAACTTGATTTTACAATGAAAGAAATGGCGAACAAATTCGGTTTAAAACAAACTCCAGAAGACAAAAATCAAAACTGCACAAGAAAGCGACAAAAAATTCGGGAAAATACTCGAAAAATCCTTTAGGTAGCTATCAAGCTACCCTAGAAAATTCACGGGAAAATGAGAAGAATTCGAGGTTCAAATGACCCTTACAAGCCAAGGGCCTAACTACAAGAAAAGTATTTTGTTTCTGTTACAAAACAGTCCCTGGAAGGACTAAAATGCACACAAAATATGTTCTATTACAATTAGGTCCCCGCAGAGGGACCTAATTGCAATATCTGGAAATGTTGAAGGCGCGATTTAATTCAGAATCTTGGCTGGACTTATGATGTAAATCTAACACCGTTTCGCAGCTGATGGCCCAGATTAGAAGCGGGCATGCAATCTGGACCGTGCATTCACGCCACGTGTCGACAACCTGTAGTATTTTGTTGTTCTAACGGTTCATGGACTCGGTTTCTCGGCTGACGATGTGGCATCCTTCTCTAAATTATCACCGACGAACAAAGAAGATCTGTGTCCTCCGGCAGGGCCAAAGGGGTAACTCCTTCACCCCTCGAGCTCACCCGCGGGTGAGCTAGGTTGGAGTTAATCACGGTTAGCAGGAAATAACTGATGAAGATGGTTAATTCAGCCTTGATCCTAGAGTTTCTAGGTTGTTAAGTCCTCGTTGGATTTGATTTGCTGATGATTACGAGATCCAATATGTTGATCTTTGCTCCAAATGAAAGAAGATCCTGCAAGAAATAGAGAAATATGCTTGATTTACAAAGAAATCGGTTCAATTATGATGATTTTGCAAGATCAAAACATGTTTCCAGATTTAATATTGCACGACGTGTGAAAGGCAACTAAGAAGATGATCGTTTGGGGTTTGTTTTCGATTGGAGTTAGAACACAAAGTCGATAGAGCGTCTAAGATGAATGATTACACTCGCTTATTACAAACTTAACTCAACTAATAAAACCACAAGCATCGAGAACGAAATGTTGAAAGTGGATGAATGACGTACCTGGGAATTGGAAGTTTATGACTTCCAGGTCGTAGATCAACAGGGCGTCCTCCCGGAGCTCTACACAGCTCAAAGCGGCGATGCAAGGTTGAGGAACACCTTGGAACGACTCCTCCGACGATCCTCTTCCACGCGGGGCTGCTTCGAGATGCTGTCACCACCTTAGAAGGCCGGTACGAGGCTTGGAAGAGAGATGGGTCGGCTAATGAAAAGTGGTTCAGAATCAGTTGGAAGAAGTTAGTTGGATCTCGCCTACTTCTTGGCTATTTATTGTTGATTTGCTTGGGCTCCAAGGCTAATCCAAGGATGGGCGAGTAGGAGGGTTGTTAGGAGAATAGGATGGAGAGTTTGGATCGATTAAAGTGATTGTGGATTGCGCGAGAAAATTGGTGAAGAGGAGGCATTGGAACAAAGTTCCAATGACTTGGGTTCTTGAAGAAGAACCAGGTGCTGACACGTGTCAGCACCTGTGTAGCCAAATGATTAAATAGCTTATAAATTATATAATAATTATAAAATCACGTTATTTTAAAAAGGTTTAAAAACAAGAAATGTAAATAATTAAATTGTCTAAATTATAGTATAATTACTTTTTATAAATAATAAATATTATTCGAAATATAACTATTATATTAATAAATAGGTATAAATAATAGGTTTGGATTTTTAGTTAAATAAATAGATAATTAAATATTAATTTTGTATTTTCTTAATTATTAGAATAATAAATAAAGGCTATGTGAATTTTTAGGGATTTTAATAAATTAATTTAGATATATTAATAAATACAGGTATAAATTATATAGTTCAATTTCATCTATAAATTAGTGTTTTTGATTTAATTAAAATAATAAATAAGCTCCAAAACTTCTGAAATAAATCAAAATTAAATTACAAGATCATGAAAATAATTAGAAATTATGAAATTAATAAAATTATAAAAATTGTGTTCTGAATAATATAAATAGCCCAGAAACCGTGTTGTCATTAGGTCCCAAAACCGACATTTTGCAAACAGACTCTGATTTTAGTTAAATCACCTTCATTAATTAGAAAATATTGTTTTTGAACTTTATATGTGAGTAGAGTGAAATTGGAATTCGTATGAAGGAGTTATGATGTTCGGAAGTTGAGATTTTGGTAATTTAAAAGTAGGATTTCTTGGCATTCATACAGGATAATATTTTAACTTATTTTCTATTTTTATATAAATTTTTAGAAATAATTAGGAAAAGAGTTTCGTGAAAAATATGTTTATATGAATTAATTAAAAATAAATGAAGAATTGGTATTTATTAGATAAATAATGAATAATGTGTGGAATGTTATTTAAATATTTTTATGGTTTTCTTCGCTTATCTCCCCTACTTGTTGTTTTGTCTACCAATCCATACTGACTTTGTTTCGGAGGTTAGGTTATATAAATATATCTTTCAGCTATATTTATATTATCTGAGTCATATTTTACATATATACATATCTATAATCTGCCTTCTATTCTTTTCTTTATTTTTTTATTCTATATTTATTTACATGTTTTTGATGCTTAAAAGAGTATTTTTATTTATGAATGAGATTTTTTATAAAATATGGAAATTAATGAATATTTACATGTATTTGTTAAGGGTTTTAAGACAAAATACGACAGAAACGCTAATGAATCATGTATTCATCAACCCCCTATATTTAAACTTTACTAGTCCCTTAGCAAACACTTATTTGAAAAGTAAGTGAAAAAGAAAGAAAGTTAGAATGAATTTGTTTTCCTAAACCAATTCATGAGAACAGGCAAAGGACAGAGCTCGATCAGGCCTGAAACAAGCATTTTGTCGGAGCCTTAACTAGGATTAGGATTTTATTCTCAATAGTCCTCAAGTTCCACAAATCCTTATTCAAGGTCACCTCACCAGCTAGCTTAGACTCACTTATTCATATCGCAAACTCTATCAACCTGGAAGTCAATTTGTACAGTGTGTGAATTTATTTAGCTCTTTCTGCTTAAAGAATCAAAGAAACCGTCCATCCCGGCTGTACACTTCCATTGATTCCTTATCCAGCTACTATTTCCTCAGGGAGGGAGTTATTCCCTTCTGAGGTCAGTTCACGCTATGTCCATAATCGAATATAGGGTTAAAGTAGAATAATGAGAAAAGAAGTGGAGTGCGACCAGTGTAGACGCATCTCCTTTTGAAGCTCAACCGGTGTAGCTAAGTCTCCACTAAGATGTGCAGGTATTTTTTGTGGAAGCTTGGACCATTGTTGTCATATTTGTATTGGGTGGCTTCTTCTTTGATTTGGCTTTGTAATTTGCTTGCATTGCATTCATCTCTTTGTGCCTTGACAGATATAGCATATTTTGTTCCGTCCTTTTTTTGAGGTCTTAGAAAAAATTGTGTGAGCATATCCTTCCCTCATCCAAAGCGACTATCGCAACGCCAATCTCTCCCGTCTTTAGACGTCAATGTTGCAAAGACAAGGATAGAAACGCACTACCAAGATGTACTGCCCATCGTAACTCCATGCAAGTCGAGCTAAGTGTAGAGTGCATGTGTCCAAGATTGGTTCACCGGTGCAGAGTTGTACGGATGACACCAAGTGGTCTACTTAAGCACATATGAGTTGTTTTCCCAAATATGGTCTAATGGAACCCAAAGATTTTAAGTCTCAAGACCTGAAGAGTCTAAATTCCAGATCCTAACTAGGCTCCTTACAATGAAAGTTAAAGGCCATGATCAAGCTCCATCCTTTAGACTAGTCTGAATCCTTAGTTCTAGAAATCAAACTTATTCTGAAAAATGCAAATGCAAATGCAACCATATTTTTGTGAAGTGTATTTTTTTGAATTTTACTCATTTTTATGGATTTTCTGATTTTTATTAACAAGTATTTATAAAATTTTTACAAGATATATTTTATTCGAATTAAATATCTAGTGTATTTTACAGATTTTAGATACATAGAATTTTACAAGGACTAAATGATTTTTACACAGATTTTGAATAAATAGAATTTTAAATAAGTATTCAAGAGATTTAAATACATATTTTAATTTAAGAATTTTAATTACAGATTTTAAACATATTTTACTTATTTACATGGATTTTATAAGTAATAGATAAATAGATAGATGGATTTTGAATTAACGCTCACCCACTTTTTATGGATTTTATAGATATATAAATTACATAAAATTACGAGTTATGGACAAAAGTATATATACAATATATACGCACCCCTCTATACTTAGCTTGTGCTATGTCCTCATAGCGTCAAAAGAGAAAAAGAGGACATGACTCGTGCTAAGTAAAAGTGGGCGAAAAAGAATAAAAGAATACAAGTCAGTCAACCCCCCCATACTTACGATCAGGTCATTGTAAGTATAACGGAAGGGCAAAAATGAGGTGACTGAGTGAAAAGAATATATAACGAAGGAATAAAAGGAATAAAGAGAACGAGATCATCAAAATCACTTGGTCCCCCCCCCACATACTTAGGATAAGGCATCCTAAGTATAGAATAGAGTGTAGCCAAAATTTGGGGACCAGTGATTTGTAAAAAAGAAAGGATAAACAAAAGTAACAGAACAAAATAGAAAATGCTAATCAACAAACAATCAATCTCCCCTATACTTAGGATCTGGTATCCTAAGCATAGAAGGCGAGCAAAAATGGGGACGATTGTGGTCTACGAAGAATATACAAGTGTTGTGGATCTCCAAAAATTGAATGGCTCAAAAGTCTTTGTACATGATGAGATAAAGTGAAAGAATTAGATAACTTCAATACGAGCCAGATGATCAGTAGTCTCTACGAAATGCTTCAGCATCTGCCTGTTAACCACGAACGGCTCTGCACAAGGTGACACATCTGATATAGCTATGATTCCATTGCCGTGCACTTTTTTGACTATGTAAGGTCCTTCCCACTTACTTTTCAATTTGCTAGGAAAAATTCTCAATCTTACATTGAACAACCAGACAAACTGCCCAGGGACAAAGATCTTGTTCCGAATATGTCTATCGTGTTATTTCTTCACTTTGTCCTTATAAATGAGAGTGTTCTCGTATGTCTGCTCTACTAGCTCATCCAGATCTAACTTTCTCTTAACTCCTGCTTTCTGTGCATCAAGTGAAATTTCTCGAATAGCCCATTCAGATTTATGCATGATCTCTACAGGCAAATGGCATGGCTTCCCATAAACCAGTCTGGATGGTGAAGTACCTAAGGGAGTTTATATGCAGTACGATATACCCAAAGAACCTGATCTAGAAGCTGTGACCAATTCTTCCTACCCGATCATACTAATTTCTGCAAGATTGATTTCACCTCCCTATTTGAGACTTCAACCATCCCGTTCGTCTATGGGTGGTAAAGAGAAGCAACTCTGTGATCAATGATGTATTGCTTCACTAGCTTTTTGACCTCCTTATTAATGAAATGGCTACCCCCATCTGAAGTAAGAATACGTGGAATCCCGAACCATGAAATAATGTGTTCCCTTAGGAACTTGCAAACTATCTTTCTGTCTGCGATTTGTGCAGGTATAGCCTCCACCCATCTACTAACATAATCTACAGCGAAAAGAATGTACTCATAGCCGTTGCTGGTAGGGAATGGTCCCATGAAATCTATGCCCCATGCATCACAAATCTCGCAAATAATAACAGGCCGCATAGGCATTGCATCTCTAGCACTGACTGTCCATACTGCTCTCTGACAATCCGGGCAACTCTTCACAAATGTGCAGGCATCTCTAGTAAGAGTCAACCACAATAATCTGTTCTGAAGTACTTTCTGCATTGTTCTCTTCCCTGAGTGATGTCCCCCTGCCTCTAAGGAATGTCACAGAGCGAGGACACTATTATATTCTTCCTGAGGAATACAATCCGGTCCTTCACGAAAAAGAATCAGATCCTCCCAATGGTAGGATCGTGCCTTGGAAACTAGTCTGTCAACTCGATTCTTTAGACAACCCTGAGATATTTTCTGTGTGACCAGAAAATTCACAATATCTGCATACCATGGAAGCTTGGTAACTACAAAGATGCTCTCGTCTGGAAATCTCTCTGCAATCTCTAGTGTGTACTCATATGAAGGTTGCTCTATTTGTAATCGGGAGAGGTGATCAGCTACCACATTCTTTACCCCAAGTTTGTCTCTGATATCCAAATCGAATTCATGAAGTAAGAGAATTCATCTAAGAAGGCGTGCCTTGGCATCCTGTTTATCCATCAAAAACCGGATAGTTGAATGATCTGTATAGATCGTGATTTTGGAGCCAAGAAGATAAGATCTGAATTTATCTAAAGCGAACACTACTGCCAACATCTCCTTTTCTGTCACTGTTTAAATACGTTGAGCATCATCTAAGGTTATGTTGGCATAGTGGATAGCAACAGGAAGTCCATTGCTCCTCTATCCTAATACAACCTCAGCCGCAAAATCTGAAGCATCCGTTATGATCTCGAAGGGTAGAGACCAATCAGGTGGCTGTAGGACAAGAGCACTGATAATCATTTCCTTTAATGTGAGGAAGGCATTAAGACATTTGTCAACTAATAAGAACTTGATGTCTTTGCCTATGAATTCAGTTAACGGTCGAACAATCTTGGAGAAATCCTGGATGAACCGTCTATAAAAGCCGACATGCCCCAGAAATGACCGTAACTGCTTAATGTTGGATGGTGGTTCGAGGCGCTTGATGACATCCACCTTGGCAGGGTCAACCTCCATGCCTCAACACGATCCCGTGTGTAACCATAAAATGGCTCTTTTCCCAAGAAAGAACAAGATCTACCTCACAACATTTCTGAAGAACCTGGTCTAAGTGCGTTAAACAATCATCAAAGGACTCACCATAGACCGAAAAATCATCTATAAAGTCCTCTAGAAAATCACCGACCGTGTCTGAAAAAATAACAAGCATACACCTCTGGAAAGTATTAGGGGTGTTGCACAATCCAAAGGGCATCTGTCTAAAGGCATACATGTCAAACGAACATGTGAAGGTGGTTTTCTCCTTGTCTTCAGGAGCAATGGTTACCTGGTTGTATCCAGCGTAATCGTTAAGGAAACATAAGTATTCCTTCCCTGCCAACATTTCTATGACCTGGTCTATAAAAGGCAAAGGGAAGTGATCCTTCTTCGTCGCAGCGTTCAGTTTCCTGTAATCAACGCACACCCACCACGATGTGGTTACTCTCTTTAGAATCTCCTCTCCACTCTCATTCTTTATCATCTAAATTCCCAACTTCTTTTGAGACAACATGTAATGGGTAACCTGTTCAGAGATGGATATGGGATAAATGAACCATGCATCGCACCATTTCGTAATCGCTTTCTTGACAACCTCTCATAAAATCGGATTCAGCCTACGCTGAAATTCTCTGGAAGGTTTGCTATCATGATCGAGATATATATGATGAGAACACAAAGCAGGATTGATCCCACGAAGATCGGATACGGTCCATCCAATAGCCTTGCAGTTTATTTCAAGAACATCCATTAGACGAGATTCTTGTTCTTCGATCAAAGATGAGCTGATAATGACTGAAAACTGTCGATGTGGACCCGCAAGGAAAGCATACTTCATATTTGGTGGCAATATCTTCAGCTCTGGTATGGTAGACTCTGGCTCTGCTAAAACCTCATCTATATGTATATTAGGATCTGTATTGGTAGTGGAATTATCTGCGGTCTGGTTATCCACCATCTCAATATGCTCTAGAGTCAGACTACAGAAGATGTCTAAAACATCATCTGACTCGCTACTATGCTCATCCTCAGAATGGCTAGAGGAAAACAAATCAGCTAAATGAAACTCCATCTCTAGATCATCTGAAGTGGAGGAATCGTGTAAAGACTTTGAATCTGAAAGATCTGCAATAAACTCCTCAGAAGTCTGATCCCTCTTCTTCTTATCATCCATACTGAAATATAAGGTACCTTCGGAAGAACTGCCAACTGTAGTCTCGAACCCTTCCTCTGCTAGGAAATCTTGGGTCTCTACTCGATACCTCTTAAGGTCGTGAAAGAGAACCTCATCCATGTAATCACAAGTGGGTAAAGAACTCAAGAAATCAGAAGATGCATCACTGTATGTGTTTGAATCTCTCACCATCTCTATATGTACCTTCTCGCCCTCGGCGTGAAAAGATACCTTCCCAGTATCATAATCGAAGAGAGCCTTCCCGGTCTCTAAGATAGGCCTCCCAAGAATGATTGAGGTAAGGTGCAACTGTGTAGGGCAATCCATGTCTAGGACAGTAAAGTCCACTGGTTGCAGGCCCTGCACGGTTACGATAACGTTGTTTAATATGCCCCTAGGTCTCTTTACGGATCTATCAACAAAATAAAGTATTGCGCGGGATTTGTAAAGAGGACCTAACTCGAGCTTTTCGAGTAAAGAAGATGGTATCAAATTGATCAAGGAACCGTTATCTAATAGAGTGAGATCGAATTCGGCATTTGCGATCTCGCATCTGACATAATGTGCTCATGAATCCTTCTTCTTAGGTGACTTATTTTGAATGGCACAACATGTAGCCTTGGTCAAAACATGTTTCTCTATATGTGATCTCTTTTTCCTATGCATGGTGCATCAATTTTTCAACTGATTCTTGAGCGTAGGAAAATGATCCAAGGCATCGTGAAGTGGGATCTTCAAAAAGATGTGATCTTTCAATAGTCTTTCAGTCTCTCGAGTCACAACATTCTTTTTGTTATTTTCCTTTCCTCTTCCAAACAAAGCATCAGGAAAAGGAACAATATCATGAATGAGAAAATCAGACTTTTTATTGATTTCAAAATCATCTTGTACATCGTGAGTTTCAGAATTATGTACAAAACTCGCTAAAATAGGGGAAGAAACATTTTTATCGGGAGTATATGCAAGGTCTGGCATGATATCATCGTCTGACTTGCCGGTATCCATGTCAATAGTTTCGGCATCGCTCCCTTCTCTCTGATCTTCATGGTTGTCCTTATCCTCATGAAAGTTCTCCTCCTCAGCTTCAGAATGTGGCTGCTCATGGATTTGCTCTCGCTCCTTATCAAGTGCCCTCTCCTCTACTCCATCAGACGCTTTAGATAAAAATTCAGGAAAAGAGATCGTACCTGTAGTGTTGTCTACCTGATATGGATGCCTCCTCTTGTTATACGGATTCATCTGAGGCTGGGCTGGGAGAGTGGTCTTTGGTGCAGTTAACTCATTCAGACGACGGTTAACCTACTCCATATCTGTTTTGTGTGCAATTTTCAGCATACTCAACATATCCATGATTTGATTTAAAGCTTGGGCCTGTGAAGTCATCTCAGGATGCGGTGACCCTGGCTTTTTACTCAGGATGCGGTGACCCTGGCTTTTTACTCTCTCTTGCCCTGGAAGGATCTCTGCGGTGCAAAGGAAGGCTGCTGCTGTTGCTGATAGTGATAAGGTTGTAAATGGTTAGCAGGATACTGATAAGAATGTAGTCTCTGATAAGCGTGCTGGTGATACTGGTGCTGCATGAAGTGTTGTCAGTGCTGGAAGTGTGGACGTCCATGCTGCAGTTGACTTTACTGTTGCTGCTGCTGATGGGGTATACTGGGTTGCTGGATCGGAGTATACCAAATCCCATTGATCTCAAGTGTGGCTTAAGGCTCAACATCCATATCTACAACACTAATGATCTGATCGGGATTGGCATGAGACTGATTCTCATGCCAATCAATTTGCGGTGTCTCAGGCTCGCTCTAAACAAAATGTATCTGTTGGGTGGGTGGAGCGGGTAAAGTCCTCCGTACAGGTTGTGCATTCAAAGAAGATTGGGCCTGCTGGTATTGAAGTTGAAGCTCTGAAACCTTCTTTGTGAGATCACTCAGCTGCTGAGGTAGAGATGAGAGTTTCTCCAACTCTCACAGCGGATGTGTGTCTTGAACTTGTTTCTAAATCACATCTACCAACGTTAATTTCTTGCTAATGAAGCACATGTTGGTGTTGGATTCAGACTTTGAAATATTAGCCACCTTATGATGTTCTCGGTGATGTGGTGGTAGAGGGGCCTTCTGGAATGCCCGAGTAGAGTCAACGACTCTCGAATTTTCCGCCATCCCTTCGAAGATGGACCAGACTGTCTCGGCATCCTTATTCAAATAACTGCTGCCACATGCGGTACTCACTAGCCCCTGAATGTCCGGTTGTAGTCCTCCAAAATAATTCTGCACTAGCACCTTCATCGGTATCTCATGATGGGGGCATCTCTCTGTAAGATCCTTGAATCTATCCCATGCCTCATGGAATGACTTATTCGGAAGCTTTGTGAAGTTGGAGATCTGACTCCTCATCGTGTTCGTTCTCCCCAAAGGAAATACTTACGCAGCAATGTGTACTTTAAATCGTCAAACATAAGACTTCCCTTCCTAGATGGCTCAACCAGTAAAGTGCCTTATCTGCTAAGGCGAAGGGAAAGGCTTTGAGGTGAACTGCCACCTGTGTAACTCCTGGATAAGTAGATGTACCACAAATCATCTCGAACTGCTGCAGAAAGGTAAACAACTCCTCTGTATTATTCCTGAAGAACTTGGGAAGCATTGAGGTGAACGACGACCTAAACTCGTATTGCCCTTGATTCGGTTGTAGCTGAATCCAATGATGGAGCGTTCTCATGTCTGGGTCATACTCATCTTGTAAAGTAGCGGGAACCACTACAGGCGGTAAAGGGTTCCCGAATCCTGCTCGCAGCGCGGCTATCTCAACCCGCAACTCATTCTGAGTTCTAAATTGTTCTTGAAGCTGCAAGTTCATCTGCTGTAAAGTGTCGAGAATTCCTATCGTGATATATGCATCTGAATCTGGTCATACATCATGGTGATCCTCAGATGCTGGCCTCTCCTCTGCTGGTCCTTTGCCACAAGACATGTGTTTCATATCTGCTGGGAAAGAAAACTTCTTGTAAGAACTCAACGAAAAATCAGCTAGAGACATCGATGATGTATTAAGGTAAGGGTCTGCCTCAATAGAATGGTCGGGAGGCGAGGGAGTCTGGGTCTGACTCTCCTCGAGATCAAATCAAACCAACTCGGGAAGAGGGTCATCCTGAGCTTGTGAAAACGTACAACAGACGATGGACAGTCAAGGGCTCACAAAGTATGAGCAGAAAAGTTGTCGAGTCGTCATCTTCGATGTCAAGAGATTTATCGGGAGAACACGATTTATGATTAAAGAAAGATGGGAACTGCATAAAAGTCGCGGTAACTCACGCCCCGCAAGCAAACGCAAAGCAAACCCCCATTTTCACCAACACAACCTGATGATAACCGTAAGAGTTCGGTCCTTTATCTTGTCAATTTTAGGGTTGTATTAGCAAACAAGTATAATATCGGTTAACGTGAGCTGATAGGTGCCCGATGTTTCCCCGAAACACTGTCTTGAGTCATTACAGAAAACCACTTGCTCTTAGCCAGTATGGGGGTAAGTACGGACCGTTTCCGGCTACCCGTGTTACTTGAGGATGGAGCCTTATGCAGTGTCCTCTAAACCCCCCACTCTGCTAAGTAAACCCGGACCGTTTCTGGCTACCCGAGCGTACCCACTGAAAAGCGGTGATTAGGTGTATAAACTAAGTAGTATTTCATGAGAAATACGGGTTTTTGGTTATATCCTTACAGGTCGTCGCTCAGTCGCGTACTCTAAGAAGAAATGTGTGGGGATTACTCTCCCAAATCAAGTGAATCTTACGTTTATTTTAGATCAGATATCTTAGCAGTCCCAATTTTATTTTTGGGTTATATATATATTGGGTTTTTTCAGACAAACGTCTAACGAGTATTTTTAATTTTTTTTATAAATCATAAAATCATGCACATAGGCTATGAGTCTGAAGACTAGCTATGAAAGCGCACTTAGATAGAACAAAAACTCCTTATCAAGCACCTAGCCTTGAAAAAAGCCGCGGAAAACCGACGATGTGAGAAAAACCGCGATGGATGCCTTGATGCCCCAAATGAACGACACTTAGCGAATCAGACTCTGAGAAAGAAAATGGGAGGGGAGGTACAAGTCGGGATGCCCTTATTGGGCCGCTTTCTAGGAAAACAAAAACACGGGCAAGTGCCCTTTTCTTTTTTTACAAGATTAAAAGAAAAGAAATACAACACGAGTCCTAAGTAATCTTGCCCTCAGCAATCGAGAACTTCGATATCTGCACTTTTAACTATTTTACGGCTTTCGAGAAAGCTGGTTGAACTTGCAAGCCCTGCATGAATTATTTAAGAAGCAAAAATACACAAAAAAACCGTACACAAAATTTTAAAAGACACGAAAAACCGAAAAATCGAAAAAAAACCGTAAATCGAAAACCGAATGAAAATTTGTAAAATCAAGAATAATAGAGGAAATTTCGGTTCAAAAACCGCTGTAAAAACAATGCTTCCCCAGCGACGGTGCCATTTTGATAAGCTCGGATCCGATTGCGGTTAAGAAATGTGTTGTCGATGTAGAGAACCATAAAGAGATCCAAATTAATCAAACAAAAGTTGGTTAAAATAGGAGAAAGGGAGAGAGAGAGAGAGAGAAGGTGAAGTGGATTAATCAGCTTCTCTCCTATTTAAGCCTTACACTATTTTATTTATCCAGGTAAGTGTCCCTGGGTCAAACACAAGGAAGCAAATATGCTCAAACTACGGTTTTCGAGAAAGGGATAAATCCCAACAAATCATCTTTTATTCTTGATTTTACAATGAAAGAAATGGCGAACAAATTTGGTTTAAAACAAACTCCAGAAGACAAGAATCAAAACTACACAAGAAAGCGACGAAAAATTCCGGAAAAATACTCAAAAAATCCTTTAGGTAGTTATCAAGCTACCCAAGGAAATTCGCGGGAAAATGAGAAGAATTCAAGGTTCAAATGACCCTTACAAGCCAAGGGCCTTACTACAAAAAAGTATTTTGTTTCTATTACAAAACAGTCCCCAGAAGGAATAAAATGCAAAAGAAATATGTTTTATTAAAATTACGTCCCGCGTAGGGACCTAATTGCAATATCTGGAAATATTGGAGGTGGATTTAATTTAGAATCTCAGTTGGAATTATGATGCAAATCTTCCACTGTTTCACAGTGGATGGCTCTGATTAGAAGCGGGCGTGCGATCTGGACCGTGCATTCACGCCACGTGTCGACAACATGTAGCATTTGGGTTGTTCTAACAGTTCTTGGACTCAGGTGCTCGGTTGACGATGTGGCGTCCTTCTCTGAATTGCCACCGACGAACGAAGAAGATCTGGGGCCTCCGGCGGGGCCAGAGGGGTCACTCCTTCACCCCTCGAGCTTGCCCGTGGGTGAGCTTGGTTGGAGTTGATCACGGTCAGCAGGAAATGGCTGATGAAGATGGTTAATTCAGCCTTGATCTTGGAGCTGCTAGGTTGTTAAGTCCTCTTTGGATTTGATTTACTGATGATTATGAGATCCAATTGTGTTGATCTTTGCTCCAAATGAAAGAAGATCCTACAAGAAATAGAGATATATTGATCGATTTCATTGATCGATTTGCAAAGAAATCGGTCAAATGATGATGATTTTGCAAGATCAAAACATGTTTCCAGATTTAATATCGCACGGCATGTGAAAGGCAATGAAGAAGATTATCACTTAGGGTTTGTTTCGATTGGAGTTGGAACGCAAAGTCGATAGAGCGTCTAAGATGAATGATTACACTCGCTAATTACACACTTAACTCAACTAATCAAAGCACGAGGATCGAGAAGGAAATGTTGAAAGTGGATGAATGACATATCTAGGAATTAGAAGTTTATGACTTCCAGGTCGTAGCTCGACAGGGCATCCTCCTGGAGCTCTACGCAGCTCGAAGCGGCGATGCAAGGTAGACAAACACCTTGGAACAACTCCTCTGACGATCCTCTTCCACGCGGGGCTGCTTCGAGACACTATCACCACCTCAGAAGGCCGGTACGAGGCCTGGAAGAGATATGGGTCGGCTAATTAACAGTGGTTCAGAATCAGTTGGAAGAAGTTAGTTGTATCTCGCCAACTTCATGGCTATTTATAGTTGATTTGCTTGGGCTCCAAGGCTAATCCAAGGATGGACGAGTAGGAGGGTTGTTAGGAGAATAGCATGGAGGGTTTGGATCGATTGAAGTGATTGTGGATTGCACGGGAAAATTGGTGAAGAGGAGGCGTTGGAACAAAGTTCCAACGATCTGGGTTCTTGAAGAAGATCCAGGTGCTGAAACGTGTCAGCACCTGTTTAGCCAGAAGATTAAATAGCTTATAAATATATAATAATTATCAAATCATGTTATTTTAAATAGGTATAAACAGATGAAATGTAAATAATTAAATTATCTAAATTATAGTATAATTATTTTTTATAAATAATAAATATTATTCGAAATATAATTATTATATTAATAAATGAGGTTGGGAAAGCTGCACCGGCGGGTGGAGCTAACTAGCTGCACCCGGCCATTTTTTTCATTAGTTTTTTGTGTTTTTGAAATGAAACCTAGGGGATTTAAATCACCATATATCACCACGATATCATACCAATTTCAACTAAATTCGACAAGTCTATCATCTCCATCAAGGCTATGACATTTTAACAGTTTCAGAATTATTGAAATTGACCATATCTAAATGGGCATGCTAGGAGTGTTTGTTTTGCATGAAATTTGAAACACATATTCTTGTCAATAAACTAAGTAAATTTCCATAAGTTTTTTTCAAAAAAAAATAAAAAACCAATAAGAAAAATGGACGGGTGAGCTAGTTAGCTGCACCCGCCGGTGCATACTCCCTTTTCCCTTAATAAATAGGTATAAATAATAGGTTTTCGATTTTTAATTCAATATTTAGATAATTAAAGATTAATTTTGTATTTTCTTAATTTTTAGAATAACAAATAAACGTTATTTGAATTTTTAGGGATTTTAAAAAATTAATTTATATATATTAATAAATACAGGTATAAATTATACAGTTCAATTTCATCTATAAATTAGTTTTGATTTAATTAAAATAATAAATAAGCTCCAACAATTATGAAATAAATCAAGATTAAATTACAAGATCATGAAAATAATTAGAAATTGTGAAATTAATACAATTATAAATAATGTGTTCTAAATAAAGTAAATAGCCCAGAAAACCCGTTGTCATTAGGTCCCGAAATCGACTTTTTACAAACCAACTCCGATTTTAGTGAAATCACTTCATTAATTAGAGAATATTATTTTATGAATTTTAAAGGTGAGTAGAGTGAAATCGGAGTTCGTATGAAGGAGTTTTTATGTTCTGAAGTTGAGATATTGTCAATTTAAAAGTAGGATTTCTTGGCATATATACAGGATAATATTTTAACTTATTTTTTTTATTTTTATATACATTTTTAGAAATAATTTGGAAAAGAGTTTGGTGAAAAGTATGTTTATATGAATTAATTAAAAAATAAATGAATAATTGGTATTTATTAGATAAATAATGAATAATGTGCAGAATGTTATTTACATATTTATATTATTTTCTTCCCTTATCTCCCCCTACTTGTTGTTTTGTCGACCAATCCATATTGACTTGGTCTCGGGGGCTAGGTTATATAAATATATCTTTTAGCTATATTTATATTATCTGAGTCATATTGTACATATATACATATCTACAATCTGCCTTCTTTTCTTTTCTTTATTTTTTTATTCTTTATTTATTTACATATTTTTTTTCTTAAAAGTGTATTTTTATTTGATGAATGATATTTTTATAAAATGAGGAATTAATGAATATTTACATGTATTTGTTAAAGGGTTTTATGACAAAATGCGATAGAAAAGGAAATGAATCATGGATTCATCGGCTATCCTTGTGTAGATGATGATTCTAATATCCTCCCTTGTATGGAGGAGATCAAAAAATTCAAAAAAATGTTGACTAAATCCGAAGTGGTGCCCACTATCCTTGTGTAGATGATGATTCTAATCTCCTCCCTTGTATGGAGGAGATCCAAAAATTCAAAAAAAATGTTGACTAAATCCGAAGTGGTGGCCACTATTCATGAGATCATTTGAGCCCCACTTCACCACGCTAGGACCCATTTATCTGCTCCTCGATACAAGAAGAGAAAGAGAAGGAGCAGATCCAAGAGATATGTTTTGACCATGTCCATTGCCCACACCATGACACACTGCATTTCTACGAAAAGGAACACTATCGCACTTCTTGTGAGTTGCACCATCTCTTATCATACATGTGACAACACTTTCCTTGATGACAACACATCATTTAGTATAATACCCTACTCATTGGTACAATCTATGCATTTAAGGCATCGCAAGAAAACGAGGATGACCATTCTGTTTGCTGATGGATCTATCACGAGGCTGAAGGGTAATCTAGAAAACATCGTCATCCACATTCAGGGCATGAGATTCACCACAAAATTCGTTGCATTGCTCATGGAGACCTCCACTCTCGTGGAGCGTTCTCCAATCAACCTGGGACAACCCTTTCTCACCTCTACAAGTGCCGTTATAGACTATGGGTCTGGAGAGATTCACTTTTATTCTGATATCGGGAGCAATTTGTTGATCACTACACCTACTCTTAACTAGAGACCCGCATCCCACGAGAGTATGCCCGTGTTAGCCAACCCCGAGGACTATGACCTATCTGCAGATATCAGAGAGGTTTACTTTACGACTGATGATAAGATCCGAGAATTCCTCTCCAAGGAGGAAGGCTCGAAAATCGTAGACCTCGGAGTTTCCTCCTCCTGTTATTGGTGATGCATTGATGACATCCATGGGATTTACATGATTGACACATCTAAGCAGAGGGAAGATTTAGATGAGACTTTGAGTATGAATTTGATTTGATTACATTCATAGATGAATTTGGGCCTTTTGATTAGGATAATGATCTAGTAGAAACCTCGCAGGATGAACTTGATCTTACTTCTTCTAATGATGAGTTCAACCCTTTTTAATTTGACCTAGTTGAGACACCCAAGGCTGAACAAGATCACACTACTTCCACCAACTAGTTCGTGCCCTTCTGCTTTGAGACCACAGAGGATCTTCACTAGGTCGATCCTAATAGGTTGGTTTCTGAGGACCTCGATATCGACCTACACCTTGTCAAATATATCCCTCAGTAATCTTGCAAGAAGGTATGCTTTATACCTTCTTGACCTTTGTATATCATCTTTTGTATATTCGCCTTCGTTTACCTCCGTACATCTCCCGTATCACTCCTCCACCCCATTTTTGTGTGTGCCTAACTTAGGACATACTTTGCCCTAAGTATGGGGGGGGGGGAGTGGACGAGTCGAGTGTTCTTTCTTTTTTCCGTTTCATCACTCTTGCCATTGCCTATACTTAGGGCTCTTTCACCCTAAGTATAGGGGCAATGATACGTACATTCATCCCTCCTTTATTTCTTGTCTTTTTATTCATTTTAGTGATCCTCTCTACTGTCCTCCCTCCTGTTCATATCATTGTCTATAGTTAGAGATATCATACCCTAAGTATAAGGGGAGATAGACCGAGTTGTGATTTGTTCATTCCCACCCTTAACCCTCCCTACTTTATGTATAGTCTGGCATACTTAAGATTAGTTGATCCTATGTATAGAGGGGATGGTGGACTTCTCTTTCATCCCTTCATTCCTTCGTTCATTATTCCTTTCACTTTTCTATACTTAGCTTGAGTTATGTCTTCCTTTGCAGCTCTTTGGTCACTATGAGGACATAATTTGAGCTATATATAGTGGGTGTCGTATATATTGTATATATACTTTAGACATAATTCGTACTTATAAAATTGTTATTATTATCGGGGATATGTATATAAATGCATAAAATCCACATGTCTATATAGACTTTTGTCACCTTCCGTCTTAATAAAGAAACACAAAATACTAAAAATTAAAATAAAACAAAAACAAAAATGGATTTTTACTCAGCAGATCCTATAAACTTTTCCAAATACCTCTATAACCTTTGAAACAACCTAATTCCTCCCTCAACTCGTAAACATTCTATCCCTCACTCCACATACCCTGTGGTTAACCCACATCTATTTACTCATTAAAACTAATCGGATTCCGTTAAGTTCTTTTTCATTATACCTATTTTGTTTATCAAATTTACATTTGATGCCACTCCCCCTTACCCTCCTTCTCGTCTCCCTTTCCCCACCCACCTCCTCCACCTCCACTGCCCTTGCCCCTCCTCTTCCAAGTTTGTCACCCCCGCCCTCCTCCTTTGCGACCTGTGCCTCCTCCTCTAGGCTGCCCACACCCTCCTCCTCCAGGCCACCCTCGCCCTCCCCCTCCCCTTATGGGAAGCTCTATCATGATCAACCGATTTCTGTTAAACGAAGAACAATACCTACCGTAAAAAATCTCAAAGTCGTATGCCCGTTAATCATGAAAAGCCCATGGATACATTGAGGAGGTTGATCGCCAATACAAAAAGCAAGTCCAATGTGATTGGACGTACAGAGATGTTTAGCAGGCCATGCGTTCACTGCAGCCATTCCGAGTTTCACTGGTTCTTATGCGAATCTAAACATGCCTGGAGTTTGTCGTAGCCACACCTCCACATCTCAAGGAGCGGTATTATCGCCTTTACTGGCATCAATGGACGAATGCATCGACAAATCTTCATTTATATGCCATTTGTAGCCTCTGTCTTTTGTTAAGAAAACTCGAGCATCATCTTCATACAATAATGAAGTTGCGTTTAATCTCCCATTTGGGGCCCAACCCCTCCCCCTCCACTACCTCCTCTGCCCTCCACCGCCTCTGCCTCCTCCCCTTGTTGCTCCGCCGCCACGCCCTCCATCGCCTCCTCCTCCTCTTGTTATTTCTCCACCCCTACTCCCTTTCTCCCCCGCCACACCCCCTGCGCCCTCCCCCTCGACATCCTCCAGCAATCAATATATATCAGCAATAAATACTTGATTAATCATTTCAAGAGTTCTTTCATAAAAAATTTAAAAATCATTTTCTTGATCGGAAGACATGGTTTATCTGTGAAAATAAAAAAAAATTATGATTTGGTGGATGGATGGAGATCTTGTGAAGAGAGAGAAAAAAAGAGAGGAAGAAAAAGAACCCAAATGGAGGAATAACAAAATGAAGAGGAAGAAGTATATAAGGAGGTGGAAGATCTACATTCTAATGCACATGTAGTTAGATTAACCCATGTTATTGACTCAAGTTAAAGTAGAAGTAACGACAGGGTCAGTGGGATAAGACGGATCAAGATTACATGGTTGAGGGAGGAATTAGGTTGTTTCAAAGGTTGTAGAAGTAATTAGAAAAGTTTTTAGGGTCCGTCAAGTAAAAATCCCAAACAAAATAATAAATAAAAAATCCTTTTATATAAAAAAATTTGTATCCGTGTTTGAACTTGTATATATTTTACTAATTCTTTTTCTCTTAAAAAACTAATTAAAAATTCTCTCTAAAAAATTCCCTTTGTATATATTTCTTGCATTTGCATGTACTTTTTTTAGGATAATATTGATATTTAAACTAAGTCCGTAATAAAATTGAAGAATGGAGCTTAGTTGGACCTTAATACACTTAATTTTAGAGGAACTTTAAAAGAAATGGAATTAAAACTTTTCAGGTCCTAGCGACTTAATTCTTTGAGTCCATAAAATCATGTTCACATGTCGCCTTGATTACTTTAAGTAGAATATTTAACAACATACGCATGATTCTTCTAGACCACGGCTTATCTTGGACAAGCACTCTACACGTAGCTCTTCATGGAGGAGGTAGTAAGGAGGCAGAATATTTTGGCTTGGGGTAGTACATCGGTATGTAACAACAAGTGGGAATATCCATCTTCATTTAGGGAGGGTAGTGCATCTCAACCTGCTCTAGTAGTATTGACATCTAAAGTCAGGATGATGTGGGGTTGCAATAATGCTTCAAAAGAGGGATAGTCTACTAGCTCAAGAGGAGAAACTCCTTATGTACATGTTACACCTTGTATATATTAAGAAAATCTCCAAAAGTGGACAGGCCTGATTGATAAGTAAAATGCCTGCCGGAGTGGATATACAAGTATAAAAAAAACAAGAGCTTCAAAGTCAATTTTTTGTAACCTTGCAGTTGGATGACTTGACTACACTGGTCACGCATCCAAGGATAGGTAGCTACACTGGTTAACATGCATTCTCTTCTCCATCTCCTATTCTTGGGCTAGTTGTAATTGAACACAGAAGGGAATATCCTGCTCCTCGAGGAAAGAGTTGCTAGACCGGGGGACTAGAGTTACCTTGTTTATAGAGGTTGTGCTTTGCTACTTTCGAGATGGGGAGCTATATTTCACTTACACCATACAAGTAAAGATTCACAGTCATAAAAATTTGTGTATGTAGACTTGTTCTGACCTGACTGTTGAGCAGACCTGAATAGGAGTCGTGTTGAACATGAAGGCTGTTAGGTTTTAAATTCATTTCCCATTAAGATTCCGCCGCACTAATAATCGAAAGGTGTTACAGAGCTCTATACCCCAACTTTATGAAAGTAAGTTAATACTCAATATTGTCCCAATTTATTTATTTTTCCTTTCTTTTTCTTTTATTCACTTATTCTTTCTAGTAAGTGTTTGCTAAGGGACTAGTAAATGTAAAGCATAGGAAGGTGATGAATATGCATTTCATCATCTTTATTCATTTATTTTTGCATAAAATCCTATATAAAGCACATGTATATATTACTAAATCCATATTCTTACTAACCTACATCTGTAAGTAATATTGTGCATTTATTACTTTTTTAACCTAAATAAATAAATAAATAAGGAAAAATAAAGAAAATAAAGATTGTATATATACAATAGATACATGCTGACCCGAACCTCGAGAGAAGGTCAAGACTTGACATGATCGACCAGGAATAAAGTAGGGGGAGATAGTGTCTTTAATTGGAAAGTCCAAAAAATTTGTAAATACTTTTCATTTATTCTATATATTTGTATAAAACTTACACTATTTTATTTGTCCATAAATTGACCACAAATAAAATAATTTTCTTAACAGAAATTGTAAATAAAAATGTTTCCTAATAAATAAAATTACTTGTAAAATAAAATCATGTATAAAATAAAAGTAACCACACTGAGAAAAAGTCATAAAGTGATAATCGAAAGGCCAATTCCGGTTACATGTGAACTTGAATTGACTCAAATCACTTCCATCATATTCTAAATTAAATTATCTTTAAAATGGTAGTAATTTCATAATTTTTGGAGTTATAGTTTGAAAGACGGTTTTTTGGGGTTGTTCTCACTATTTTACCATTTATTTATTGTATATATTTTATCCATATTTATTTTCATACATGATGTATTTGTAAATAATTATAACCATTTTTTAAAATAAAAATAAAAATATTAAAACATAAAACAACATAATTTTCTTATTTAACTATGTGTATAATGTACCATGTGTATATATTATATGTATATAATTAATTTCCTTAAATAACCATCACTGAAAAATTAAATAATTAACATTTATTTTGTAAATTAATAAAGTGATGAAAATGGTTTTATTTATTTCATTATTTATGTAAATAATATACCATATGTATATAATTCAATTAATTCCCTAATTAACCACCATTAAGATGGATCTTTAAATTATTGACAACTATTATTACAAAAATAATTTTAAGTTAAGTAATTTATTTAATTATTTCACCCACTAATCACATTCCTTTCTCTCCCTCCCCATTAATTCATTTTTTTGAATTTTTATCTTTTTCTATTTATTTGGCTCCTCCCTCATTTCTCCTTGATCGATCTTTTGGTGAGAGGATCCTAATCTCCAAGCGTATTCTTGTTGTAGAAAGGTGCCCAGCCTCCGAGCCATCCGGTGAGAGTGAGGAGATCTTCGTCGAGGCCATTGCGGTGTTATTCCAATCCCAATTGGTTAGATCCGATCCATTTCCTATATTTTAATTAGGTAGTTTTAGGATTAATCTTGGTTTTCAATTTAGTTCTCAATTTTAGATTTTAATTCGTAATTGCCTATCATTATTCATCGTAATTCAATTCGCCATCGATTGTCGATTTCACACCATTTTCCTAATTCTCATCGCTTCGCATTCTACATCTCACGATCTCTCACCTCTAGCCATGTACGGTGGTCGGAGACCCGGTTCCCGCCTGTCACAATCATCAGAACCATCTCCATTCACCTAATCTGTGTTTAAATTTTTCTTTCATATCGAACCATCATGCTCAAGCCAGTCTTTTTATTTTATTGCAGGTACATGAATTTCAAAAAAAATTGAAAAAAGATTCATCTGCTATCAAAAAAACAAAAAAATAAAAAAAATAATATTTTTTGGCCTCCGCCTGGAGCTCGACGCCGCAGGAGCTCCTCCTCCACCGTCTGTCAGATCCGTCTGCAGAAGCACCACCCTCCATTGCATGGGGGTGTGTGTCACTCTTAATCTCCAACCACTAGATCTCCCTTCCACCACAGCACAGAGCTCCTATGCCTGGAGCTCGTCATCCTCCCTCGAGCACAACCACTGACCTCCCAACCCACTCATCGCTTGTCTCCTGCATGAAGGACTTCAACCGCAGCCACCCACGACGCGTCCATCATCACCGAGCGCCATTGTCGATTACCGGCATAAGAACCATTGCAGCTTGAGCATTGAGCCCTCATCCACCATCGCCATCTCCTCCCCCACAAGAACCGTGCACCTCCGTCGATCGCTAGCCATCCGCGGAGCGAGACCCTTCACCGACGCCCGACCTCTTCCGTCGCTTGGAGTAAATGACGTATCCCTTGACCATGATCTGCCGACCACTAGACCATCTGCTCGCCACCCTTGCTTGGATGAGAATGCAAGGGGCGACGTCCCCCTTTCCCCTTGTGGCTTTGAAATGCAGAATAGAGATTCTCAAACCCTAGAATAAAATAGTTGGGCAACTATCAATGAAGCCCATGATATTTATTTATATTGCAAAATCACCCCCATCACAGCCTATCACTTGTAGGTACATTTTCGTTTGTATAGTGCAATTTTTCCCATGCTATTTTATTTCATGTTGTTTATTTATACTCAAACATTGAATAATTAGATTTTAGTCATGTATTTCTAGACATTAAATTGCATTCTTTTATCACTGAAATAATTATTATATGTATTCAATCGCCACAAATCAAGTTAAGCTTTTATTAAAAAATAAAAAAACATTGCAATTTTTACTATTTGTAATTAAAAATTCATAAAAAACAAATTTTATATAAAAAAATCTAAAAAATAGAATAGTTTTATTTTTGTTTATTTTATTTTCTGTGCAAATTGCACACATTAATTATTTTTAAAACCCAAAAAATTGCAAAAATATAAAAAACTTAAAAAAATAACAGAAATTTCTAAATATTATGATTCTACTTCTTATTTGTAGATAATTCATCATAGTTTTTAGGAAAAATAAATCAAGTAATTTTAGATTTATTTGATATTTTCAAAATGTAAAATACTCAAGCTTGTTCACTATTTAGCATTATTTTGAGTTTCTGATTTTATAAAATCTATAAAAACTTGAAAAATATTTGAAAAAACACCAAAAATATTATAAAAAGTATAAAACACAAAAACTATTTATTATGACTTTTTGATCATTTTTAATATATTTGAAACAAAAAGTTGTGTTTCTTTATTGTATAAATTTGCTTTGAAAATTTAATTTTTTTGAAAATTAAAAATTTACAAAGCTAAAAGCCAATATAATATCAAAAAAATAAAAATATAAAAACAAAAAAACAAAATTGTAAAAAGATAAAACTTTCACAAAAACCAAGATAGTTGGCGTTTGAGTTCCCTCTCTCTTTTAATTTATTTTTCAATTATTAGAATAACCCTCAGGATTTGTAGCCTCCATGAGTTTGATCCTGTTGCTATACAGGTAAAATAAATAGCAAAATTCTCTTGGTACGTTTTTGTAATTAATTTAGGTTGAGAATCAAATAATTTTTTTGTTGAGGGATTCTTTAGATTGCAACGACATGACATTTATTTTCATAAATAAAAACGTGAAGATATCGTCGAACACTACTATTGGCTAAGCAAGAAAAACCTCAAAAAGATCTGCAACGAATGTTCTCTGCTCAGAAATGAACAGCTCATCAGGATGTTCTGTGATCCCATCAACAAAGGTCATAGATATCTCAGCGATAATATTAGAAAGATGTCTCTCATCAGTGCATAGCTCATAAAAATCAAAAAGTGGCTCAGATATCTCAGCGAAAGGCATATCAACAATACTCTTAGAATGATGTGTCAACAGAATATCAGAACGCACCTCCACTTTATCAGATTGATCCTCAGAAATTAGCTCAAATTGCCCTTCAACAAAAACTCAAAAGGATCAATAAGGTAACACATGTTGACTATGCTTTCCAGAAGGTCCTTCTGAGAAAGGAACTCCTAGGTATCTATGAAATCAATAAAAAGATTCGTCTCTCTGAACTCGGCAAGAAATCACAGTCCTCAAGATCTGGTGTTACTATCTATCTATCATCTGATGTTGTTGGTGGCGGTGATGGTCTAGGATCGGCGATCGACTCAATTTTCACCTTGTCACTCTAAGAGTGAAAGATGATCTCTTCAGTACCGTAATCAACTATCGCTTCGACTATTCGAAGGAATGGTCGTCCTAGTATGGTCGGGGTATGGAGTAATGGTTCAGATGTGTCCATATCCATGACAACAAAATCAATAGGGAATATCATTCCTTGCACCGTTATAATAACGTCCTCTAAAATGCCCCTCGGCCTCTTGATCGATCTATCGGCCTGAATCATCATTCTGTTCGATCTAATAGTCTTAACCAAAACTCAATGAGTAGAGAGGATGGCATGAGTTTAATGGAGGATCTGCTATCCAGAAGAGTGCGATCAAATTATTGATAAAAAATATGGCAACAGATGTGAGATGCTCCCTTGGCTTTCTTTTTTGGGCGGGATGTTGATGATGGCATGCGTTGTGGCCGTGGTCAAGATGTGCAATTCTTTCTTATTTTGTATGTTCTACCTTTTCTGGTGCTTTTTAGTACATGCATCTTTCATTCCTTCTTTCACCACGGGCATGTACTCCATAGCCTTTAGGTGTAGCATCTCTAAAAAGAAGTTCCGTAAAATCTCAACTATTCCAGGATCAGATAGGGTTGTTTTTTGTTTTTGGATTTTCTTCTTTTACTCAAGGCAAAAGAAAATGGCACAGAATTTGAGAAAACATTCAAATGCTCAATTCTCTTATTCAAAACAAAATCCTCATATACAATAGGACAACCAGAATTAACCTGTATAGTGTTGTCCAAAACATGGGAAGGAAAAATAAAATCTAAAACAAGACGGGATGTTGTTGGTGATGAAGAAGAAGAATCCACGAGTGGTGTCTTCTCCCACGCTGACGGTGATCTGCATCTAGATGTGAAGGTAAAGATGATGACGGTGAAGATGAAGATGGTCAAACTCCATTTTCAGGTGCTACTACACTAGGTCTTGGAAATGTTTGGAAGGTGAAGCTCTCTTAGAATATGTCTCTATCAATCCCAACAGCTGTGAAGGCGGCTGCAATCTCCTACTGCTCCGAAGTTGAATGGCATCAGATAACCACGTAAAATCAAGGGTTGTACCTATCTTGGGTGTGGATGGATCATGATCTACCTGCTCCTTATGTCTGAAGTTGTTGAGATTGGCTTCGACATGTGCGAGGATCATTATCTTTATGGTAGTCCGGTCATCAAGCCTATGAGTAAAAGATCATTCATATTCTTCATTAGCACTACCAACTGATTAAATGTTGGATTCACCAAAGGTACCTCAGGGTGCTTAACGACGGGATGTTACCGAGACTAGTAGTGAGGAGGCTGCTTGTATCCATACTGTTGGTAATGAAGAGGAGGGGGAAAATATGCATATTGTTGTTGATGGTAAGGTTGTTGAAAGTATGCAGATTGTATCTACTGTTGGCCATGTCTCCAGTTCTAGAAGTGATGTGGAGACTGATACTGAGGCTGGAACTGCTAGTGTTGGTACTGCTACTGCCTGCCACCCTAAAACTGGTGGGTGGGTCTCTAACCTTGCTGGAAACCCAATTGGCCCTGCCCTGAAGGATGGGGTTGGTTGCACTATCGGTCGAATCATATACCATACACCTTCTGAATTATAGGTGGAGAGGAAACAGTTGCTCATGAATGTGTGAGCCTTCTTGTTGGTACGTGACAATCTGTTTGTGAATGTTGTGGAACCTGGAGAGGAGTTTGAACGTAATAAATGTGTTGAACTATGGATGGTCCATCGGTGCTCTACTAGGTGGAAGTGGAATAAGCATGCTCTCGTGTAGAAGTGTTGGATGTTGCACTCGCGCTCTGGTATGCGCTGATCATACTCACAAGAAGCTCTAGATGCTTCGTTATCTCATCTGGCTTACCTACTTTCTTTGTCCTCTGTTCGATCACCTGGAGATTCTCAAGCTCCCTGGATCGTTTCTCAATTATATCTACTTTGGATAGGTGATTCCCAATGATGGTCAGATCATAACTGTCCACCCTATCCACTTCATATGATGTTGTCATGTTGATAGCCTTGTGAGGTGATGCAGTAGTAGACGAAGGTGTAGGATATTTCTGGAATGCACGTGAAGAAGAAAGAGATGTAGAACTCTCTTCCATCTCCTCAAAAATCTGACAGGGCATCCTCGTCCTTGTTAAAGTGACTACCCCAACAAGAGGCATCTACCAGCTTCTGATTCTCATGACATAAACCCCTAAAGAATTTTTGCACTATGCATGTCTTTAGATTATCGTGATGGGGGCGCTTCTTTGTTTAATCTTTAAATCTTTCCCACGCCTCATGAAAAGTCTCATGGGACATTTGGGAGAAGGTATCTATCAATGATTGCCTTTGGTTGAGGCATCCAACTGGGTAATATTTATTTAGAAAAACAGACCTCAAATTTTCCCATGTAGTGACAAATTTTCCTAAATGATTTACCCAATAAAGGGCCTTGTCCATCAAGCTTAAAGGAAAATGACGCCATCTTCACTACCTCTAACGGGATTTTAGGGTAATGGATAGTTCTCCAGATGCGATTGAATTGTTGGAGGTGTATATAAGGTTCTTCATTAATGTGTCCATGGAATATGGGGAGCAATGGTAAAATAGTTGGCTTAAGCTCGAAATGCCCACGAATCGCAATAATTTGGATCCATATATTTGTATGTCCTGCTCTTGGATTATAGGATTCTTTAAGTGAGAGCTTATGTACTAGTTCCACAGGCTCTTCTCCCCCACCTCCTCCTTGGTTTCTATCCTCCTCTCTCCTATCTTGCCTCAGTTTGAGAATCATACATCTCAATGCACTTGAAAGTCAGCATGTTCTATTAACTGAGCCTGAATGGACCGAATGGAGACTAACATGGTAGTGTTGATCTCAGACTGTTCAGCCATGGAATCTTTTCCCCTAGTTGGCATCAAGTGCATTGTTTCGGTTTCTACAAATCTAAACTGCACTGGATTAGTCTTCAGGAATGATGGAGTCCCAAATGATTGTCCAAGATTATAGTCAATCATGAATAGTGGCTTATGGATGAGGTAAAAGGTGAAGCGGAGAAAGAGGAATACTCGAGATGTGAGTCTTCCCGAGTACAAGACGATCGATTTGGAGTGTGAAATGAGTTCCAAAGTCCGAACTAGAAATGATCCAAACAGACATCTTCGATATGAAGAGGCGAGATGCGAGAACACGAAAGTCAAACTAGAAGAGAATGTGTAGAAGGTATGAAGGGTGCAAACGGATCACTAACACTAATAATCACACACGATACAAATAACCTATTCACCAACTCGACACAAGTGAAGACCATAAGAGTTCATTATTTTATCTTTTCAAGTTTATTTGGTGATAAATGCAATCTTTAAAAGAGTTAGTGAGTTGTTAAGTACATATATTTCCCTAAAGACTGGCCTGAATACCTACGACTAGTTTCATCTGCTTTCAGTCAGTATGGATGTAAGTACAGACCATAAAAACGGCTACCCGTTACTTAAGGATGGAGCCTTACACATTATCCTTTAAACCTCCAGCTCTATTAAAGAAAAAATGGACCATTTGTTGCCTACCTGCATTCCCTTACTGAGAAGTAGCTAATCATTTTTATAGAATCAGTACTCTAAATGAAAATCATGGCTTGGCTCTGTCCTAGTGTTCGTCTCTCACTCACTCTGCAAGTAAATTCAAACAATGAGGGGGTTTCTCTGCCCAAAACAATTGTGATTGTCCCAACATTTAATTTAAGGTTCGAGTTTTCTTTAGCAATCCTGATTTTACAAAGTTATCACTTTTTTTGGATTTTGTTCAATAAATTGCCTATCGAGTTTCCAATTTCCTTTTTAACTTATGTTTTTGAAAACAAGGAAGGAAGTCAGAAATGTCAATGTGTGACGAAATTCAATGATGCATGATGGAGTTTAAGAGAAGCATATCTTGTCACCATCACTCTACATGCAGGGTGATCCGTGCAGAATTTAAATACAGAAAATTGTGCAACCTAAATTATGCATGTGAACCGTCCTAGCAATAACTTCTATTAGGCAGCCAAGAACATGTTAATTTGAATAACTCCAAATTACATTCTACTCTATAGGTGCATAAATTCTTGTTTAGTGCTTTTGACCTAATTAATTTACCTAACTCAAGAAAGTTAGTAAAAGCATAATGGCTCAAGCACATAAAACCACGTAAAACAAAGAAAAAGAAGGAGATGAAAACAAAACCAGTGAGGTCCCCCAAGTACACCGGCACTAGGCGAAACAGACCTCGCACACAAGGTATATAAGGTCCTTTTACAGAAGTTTGAATGAATAAGAGGCTAAAATATATCTTTGTTAAATGCTCCAAAGTATTGGTCTCCTTCAAGTCTTCTTCTCGTCCTCCTATGCTCTCCTACGGCTCGGTAAAGAATCAAGCCGCCTCTGCTTTGGTTGGGTGCGCCAGTGCTCCTAAGAATGTCTCCCTCGCTCGTCGCGCCCTCGCAAGAAAGAGGAAATACAAGAATGTGTAAAAAATATAAAAAATCATATGCATAGAAAATATCAAAAAATCATAAAACATCTTTCTGGAAAAATAAAAATTTATATTTATGTGTGTATAGTTAATACATTTTTTATTTGATTTTAAATTTTAAAATCCAAAAACATCTGCATTTATTCCTATTTATTATTTTACATGTTTTTGACTTATTTGAAAGATTTAAACATTCGAAAAAATTATAGAAAAAATCTTAAAACAATCAGAAAAATATTAGAAACCTAAAAATAGTTTTCTTTGAATTTTCTGTTTATTTTTAATATATCCTAAAAATCTAAATAGTTGCCTCTTCATTTCTTTTGTATTTATATTATTTATTCTTATTTTATTATATTCTCAAAAAAATAAAAAAAATTATTTGTAAAATTAAAAATCATAAAAATATTATAAAAATAGAAAATCAAATAAAAATATAAAATAAAATCCTCATGAAATAGAAAAAAAAGTAAAAGTACAAAAATCAAGAGTAGTGTTCATAGAATTCCCTTTTTCTTTTCATTGATTTTTCATTGAATTGAATAACCCTCAGGATTTTTGTAGCCTCCCTAAGTTCGATAATGTACACTATACAGGAAAAAAAATAGCACTCATAGTTCTTGTGCTTACATTCTTTTTCTCACTTGTTGGATTGAGTTGTGAATAAAAAAATATAAATAATTTTTGTTTGACGCTTATTTAGATTGTGACGACCACAATTTACTTGTGAATAATTCCATTGATTTAAAACTCGAAAATTTAGCGATCAACAAAATGGCACCGTTGCTGGGGAGGCACGACGAGAGTAGCTAGGTTTTTCTCTTGACATGTTATTACGGGTTGTAGATACATGTTTTTCTCTTCTAATTTTGTCTACATTTTTTCTTTTATTTCATTGTTTATATTGTTGCTACATTTTCTTTGTCTATATTTTAGTCATTTATTTCATTATTAATTTTGTCAATATTTTTTTATATATTTTTATATTGTTTTGTCTCTCATATTTTCATAATTGTGGTTCGTACGTATTCTTGTGTTTACTCTTTCTCGTGAGGGCCCGACGAGCGAGGGAGGCATTCTTAGGAAAATCGACAGACCCAAGTGAAGCGGAGGTGACTCGTTTATTCATCGAGTTGTGGGAGGGTGTAGGATGAGGAGTGGAATATTTGGGAGACGTGGATTTTTTAGGGCTTATTGCACGTATACTTTTTTATTTTATTTAGCAATATTATTCATTCATTGTTCTTGTAAAAAATCGTAAGTATTTATTTGTCAATTGCCTTTTTTTCTAAAAGGCCAATATATATCTTGTGTGTGCGGGGTCTGTTTCACCAAGTGTCGGTGCACTTGGGAGGACCTCATCGATTTTGTTTTCATCACCTTGTTTATATTTGTTTTCTCGCGATTTTATGTGCTTGAGATCTTAGTGATAAGTTTTATTATCTTTCTTGAGCCAGGTAATTAATTAGGTTCAAAGCACCTAAACAAGAATTTCTGCACGTATAGAGTAGAGCGTAGCATAGACATAGTGAAATTAATATGTTCTTGCCTTCTAATAAAAGTTATTGCTAGGACAGTTCTCGTGCATCATTTAGGTTAGTTTATTTTCAGTCTTTCATTTGATGTATGAATCACTTTGCATGAAAAGTGCTGGCGACAAGGTACGCATCCTCTATCTCCTTCATGCATCATTAATTTTCTCGTGCATCAAGTTTCCCGATTTCCTTCTCCATTTTCAATCACATAAGATCAAAAGGAATTGGAAAATTCATTAGATTGATTTATTTGGAAAAGCTAAAAAAAGTGTTAATAATTATTAAAATAGGTACTGATAAAGAAAACTCGACCCTAAAACTAAATGTACGGAGAAACCATCACTGGTTTGGGAAGAGTAACCCCCTCATTGTTTGCAAGTTCTTACCTCCACACTGAGTGGCTGAGGACTTAGCCGTAAGGATAGAGCCCAAATCCCTAGACTTGTACCTCAAGTACTTGTACAACACTTTTCGATGTATGGTTGCAACTATAAGCACTTGCCTCTGACCATAGAAAATCATTTTGGTGTGATAATCCTCTTGTCTCCCTTCAGGATGGATATTAAACCTGGCAACCCTAGGAGATGGTACCACTGTTCAGGGAGGTATGAGTATGCACGCTAGGAGACATCAGCGACTCAACCTATGTTCTTGGTAGTAAGTATGTCATTATACATTCGCTAAACATAAAATTGGAAAGATAAAAGACTGAACTCTTACAGCCTCCGCTTGTGTCAAATTAGTGAATCGGGGGTTGGTATCATGTTTGATTGTTAGTGTAAATATCCTTTCGCATCCTTCATGACTTCTTTCTCATTTTCTTCTTGTGTTGACGTTTGTATTCTCGGATCTTTCCTTTTGATATAGAAGATGTCGGATTAGAGCATTTCTTGTTCAGACTTTGTGAACTCATTTCACACTTCGATTCGGTCGTCTTCTAATCATGAAGACTCACCTCCTGAATATTCCTCTTTCTCCACTTCACCATTCACCTCATCGATTAATCCATTGTTCAAGATTGACTCTAATCTTGAACTATCATTTGAGACTCCAAACCAGTGCCATGTACATTTGTAGAAAACGAGACATGCACTTGATGCCACCGAAAGTCAAATGTTCCATGGCTGAGCAGAGCGAGATAAACAATACAATGTTAGCCTCCATAAAGGCCATTCAGGCATCGTTAACAGGCTGACATCCATGAGGGCCGGAGATACATGATCTTTGAGCTGAGGATTAACAGACAAAAGAGGAGAGAGGAGAATGGAAACCCTAGAGGAGGTGGGAATTGGGGAGGATAAGATCCACTTGTTGAGCTAGTGGCTAAGCATACCCTTAAGGATGCCTATAATCCAAGGGCAGGACAGACAAACACATGGATTAGGATCCCTTCTCTTCATGGATATTTTGAACTTAAGACCACAATTTTACCACTCAACCAAATATTCCATGGAAACATCAATGAAGAACCATATGTACACCTCCAATAGTTTGATCGCATTTGTGGAACAATACACTACTCGAATATTACTTTAATAGTAGTGAAGATGTCAGCCTTCTGATTCAGTATCATGGACAAGGCATTATATTGACATAACCACTCGGGAAGGGTTGTCACAACTTGGGAAGAGTTGAGGTCTACTTTCTTAAAAAAGTATTGTCCACTTGGACATCTCAATCAAATGCGATCTTTGATTGCCAACTTCTCCCAAATGTCCCATGATCTTATTCACGAGGTGTGGGAAAGATTCAAATACTTGACAGAGAAGTGCCTCCATCACGACATTCCAAAGATGATCCTTATGGAGAACGTCTTTGGGGGTTTGAGCATTGAGAACTAGAAGCTGGTGGATGCCGCTTGTGGGGGATCCCACTTCAACAAGGACGAGGATGTCCTTTATGAGTTTTTTGAGGAGATGGTTGAGTGATCTACATCTCTTTCTTCTTCGCGTGCCTTTCAGAAGCATCTTGTACCTTCTCCTGCTATACCCCATAAGTCTGTCAATAAGACGACATCACATGATGTGGATAGAGTGGACAGTTCAGATCTGACCATTATAGGCAATCACCTATTCAAAGTTGACATAATCTAAGGAGCTCGAGAAACTTCAAGTAACCGAATAGAGGACAAAGAACATGGATAAGCTCGTTGAGATTACGAAGCATTTGGATCTTCTTGTCAGAACAATCAGTGCATGTAAGAGTGAGAGTGCAACATTTGATAGTTCTACTCGTGAGCGGACTTCGCCAACTTCCGCATTGCATAGTACCGAAGGACCATCTGCAATTCAACACATTTACTATGTGCAAACTTCTGACCATGTCTAGTAGTAGTCACAACAGATTATACCATACTAGTAGGAGCCCGAGTACATTCCTGAGCTGCACTCTCCATGTCCACCTCTCATTCACGAGGTGAAAGACATTTGATTCGATCAAGAGTGCAACTAGGCTCGTATGTCATGGAAAGGTCAGCTGGGTTCCCAGCAAAGTCAGCGGCCTGCCCACCATTTTCAGGGAGGGAGACCACAACC
Organism: Ottelia alismoides; assembly: GCA_037367405.1. NCBI lineage: Eukaryota > Viridiplantae > Streptophyta > Magnoliopsida > Alismatales > Hydrocharitaceae > Ottelia > Ottelia alismoides. The sequence goes on from JAZKJV010003126.1 coordinate 1,054,164, forward strand.
CCAACACTAGCAGTTACAATATCACTTCTCTTCTCCACCAGACTTCCAGAGCTGGAGACATGGACAACAGTAGATGCAGTCTAAATATTTTACCCAGCATTACTACCAGCAATAGTCTGCATCATACGTACTGTTTTCACATCCTCCCCTCCTAATTATCAACATTTGTAGTCGTATGGATTCCAACAACCTCCTCATTACCAGTCTCAATGATAGCTTGTCATTGAGCACCCTGAGACACCTTTTGTGAATCTCGCACTTGATCATCTTGCCCTATTGATGAAGAATGTGAATGACCTTACTCAGAGGCTCGACGACCTGACTACCACGAAGACCCTGATTCCAGCACTAGTCGAAGTCAATCCCAACAACTACAAACGCAAGGAAAAGGTAGCCCATAATCCATCTACACCTCAGATAGGTTTGAACCTTAATTTTACAGGTTTATCTAATGCCATTCATCTCAAGAGCGGTAGGATATTGCAATTGCCTTTAAAACTGTTGGGATTAGTAGATCATGCCATTGGGAGAGCTTCACCGACTTCATCATCTTCTCTACCAGTAGAGCATCAATTCTGTGTAGTAGAGCTAGATCTTGAAGTTTCACCATCTTCTTTTTCATCACCACCACCATCACCTTCTTTGTTCAGGAAACACCAAAAAGACAAAAAAGAGAGATGTAGTTCACAATTTTCCATGAAGGAGCACACAATCATCGCGGAATCTCCTTCTACACTAGTAGATGCATCCCATCCTGTTTTTCAGTTTATTTTCTTCTACTCTTGTTTTGGTTGAAACTATACAGACTGAATCTGATCACCCAGTTGTAAATGATGCATCTATTTTGAATAAAGGAATTGAGCAGTTTGATGTTTCTCATAATTCTTTTCCATTCTCATCTACATTAAATAAAACAAGAAAAATCCAAAAATAAAAAGAACATGATTTGATCCTATAGAGGTAGAGATCTTGCAGAACATATTTTTAGCAATGCCACTCCTTAAGGCCATGGAGTACATGCCTACTATCAAAAAGGGAATAAAAGAAGTATGTACTCAAAAACATCAACCCAAGAAAAATATACAAAATAAGACAAAGAAGCATATCTTGACCATGGACACAGTTCATGCCATTAGCAACCTCCTGCCCAAAAAGAAATAAAAGGGAGTACCTTACATCTGTTACTACATCTTTGATCAAGAGTTTAATCGTACTCTTCTCGATAGCATATCCTCCATTAATATCATGCCATCCTCGCTACTCACTGATTTTGGGTTTGGTCCTCTTAGATCCACCAGGATGATCCTTCAGTTTCTTGATAGATCGGTCAAGAGACCGAGAGGCATATTAGAGGACAATATTGTAACGGCACAAGGACTGAGATTCCCACTTCATTTTTTATGTTAAGGATGGATAACTATGCACCGTTACTCCATACGCCGATCATATTTGGTCGATCGTTCCTTCAAACAGCCAGAATGATAGTTTATTATGGTAGTGATAAGGTGAAAATTGAGACGATCCCCGATCCTTGGCCATCACAACCACCGACAACAACAGATGAGAGAGAGATAGTTACACCAGATAATGAAGACTGTGATTTTCTTGCCGAGTTTCGAGAGATAGATCTATTTCTGATTTTCGGACACTCATGAGTTCCTTTCCTAGAAGAACCTTCTAGAAAACACAGTCACCTTGAGTTCCCTTGTTGATCATTCCGAGTCATTTCCTGATGGGCAGTTTGAGCTATATTTTGAGGATCATTCTGAGATATCGGAGGTACATTCTTAGATTGATGAGACACATTCCTTTTCTAAGATTACTGATGAGATACCTCCTACTAAGATTTCTGATATTGTAGATGAGGAAGATGAATAACCTAATGAGCCATTCCTTTTTTAGCAGAGATCATTCGTTGTAGATATTTCTACGATTTTACCTGTTGAGTCCCTAGTAGCAATAGTGGACAGTACACACAGTGCACATCAGGTACCTTCTACCAGTGCAGTTATATAGGTTATCACAGAGATGATTCAGACCCCGCCTGATCTCAAGGCTTTACCCTCAACATCAAAGTATGCCTTCCTTGCGATACCCCCCCAAATGTTTCTGATTATCCTCAGCTCGCAGTTGACCGACGAACAAGAATCTCGTGTGCTAGAGGTTCTTGAGAGAAAACACAAGGCTATTGGATGGAATACTTCATATCTTTGTTGGATTAGACCAACTTTGTGCTTACATCATATCAACTTAGAGGATGACAAAAAACCCTACCGTGAATGTCAGTGTTGTATCAATCCAAACCTCCAGAATGTGGTCATGAAAGAGATCACAAAATGGTGTAATGCAGGATTTATTTATCCCATATCGGATTCCAAGTGGGTCAGTCCTTTACATGTGGTCCCGAAGAAATCTGACATTACAATCATAAAGAATAATCGTGGTGAGGAGATTCCCAGCCCTGTATCTACTTCATGGCATGTCTGTGTAGATTACCAGCACCTAAATTCAGCAACCAGGAAAGATCATTTTCCACTACCCTTTATTGATCAGATTATTGAGAGGTTGGTAGGGAAAGAGTTCTTTTGTTTCTTGGATGGGTACTCGGGGTATAACCATGTTGAGATTGCTCCTAAGGATGAGGAAAAACCTACTTTTACTTGTCCATTTGGCACATATGCCTTTAGATGGATGCCCTTTGGATTGTGTATTGCCCTCTCTACATTCAAAAGGTGTATGTTGGTCGTGTTTGCCTATATGGTAGGTAGTTTTCTAGAGGTCTTCATGGATGATTTATCAATTTACGGGGATAGCTTTGATACATGTCTTACTCATTTACAACGAGTGCTTCAATGTTGCTTTGAGATAAACCAAGTGCTCTCTTGGGAGAAGAGTCACTTTATGGTGACAAGTGGGATTGTATTGGGCTACATCATCTCCAAACATGGTATGGAGGTCGACCGACTAAGATTAATGTGATCTCCAAACTGGAGCCACCACAGAATTTGAATCAATGAAGGTCATTTCTTGGACATGTTGGATTTCATAGGTGATCCGATAAGGACTTCAGCAAGATCGCCAGAAATTTAACTTAGCTTCTGTGCAAGGAGGGTGAGTTTATCATATATGAGAAAGTCCTATTGAATTTTACCAAATGAAAGACATCGTTACTAGTACTCCTGTCCTACAACCACCTTATTGGTATCTTCTGTTTGAGATCATGACAACCATATCAGATTTTGTAGTTGCAAATGTTCAAGGGAAGAGAAAGGATGGGATACTGTTTGCTATAAACTATGCTAGCAAGAATCTGGATGGAGCACAATGTACTTATACAGTCATGGAGAAGGAGACGTTAGCAGTGGTGTCTGCATTGGAGAAGTTTAGATCTTACCATTTTGGTTCACATTTTCTTATATACACAGATTACACTACCATATGGTACCTAAAGACAAAGACGGATTCCAATCCACGTCTTATCAAATGGAACCTTCTTCTCCAGGAGTTTGATTTAGAGTTCAAGAAAAACCTGTAGTAAAGAATGATGTGGCAGATTACCTTTCCCCGATCACAGATGTAGAGTCTTCTAAGCAGACCATTCTTCCCTTATCAAAGAGCTTTCCATATGAGACCATTTTGTCTGTGGACTCACTCCCATGGTATTCTGATATCGTTAACTATCTTGTATCCAAGAATGTTCCACAAGATTGGCCAAAGCACAAGGTAGATAGATTCTTATCAGATATACATTTTTACTAATGGGAGGATCTATACATGTTTCATGAGGGTGCATATTGTATCTGGAGAAGGTGCATTCCTCAAGAGGAATACACCAGCGTACTTGAGCTTTGTCACAAATTACAGCCTAGTGGGCATCATTTGGGGAAGGGCACAACAATGAAGGTTTTACAGAGCGGCCTATGGTGGCCAACTTTATTTAAGGATGATATAGAGTATGTTCGAGGTAGTACTGACTATCCGAAGATGGGAGGTACCGTTGCTTCAAAAGATACCATTCCCCTGAGATATTTGCAGATTTCAGATGTTTTTGATGCTTGGGGCATAGACTTCATGGGCCCATTTCTTGTCAGTCATGATTTTCACTACATCATGCTTGTTGTCTATTATGTTAGTCGTTGGTGAAGGCTATACCCACCTGAGTTGTTGATAGTCGTACTATTTATTCCTTTTTCAAGGACCACATTATTGTGTGGTACAGGATTCCCAAGATACTCATTTCAGATGGGGGAAGCCATTTCATTAACAGAGAAGACAAGAAGCTTGTGAAGAAGTACGCCAATGACCATAGAGTTGCGTCGCCTTATCCCCCATAGGCTAACGGCTTGGCTGAGATTTCAAATAGGGAGATAAAGACGAGTAGAAAATTGTATGTCCAGATGGGAAGAACTGGTCCTAGATGCTTGACTTGGTTCTATGGGTTTATCGGGCATCGCATAAGTATCCATTGGGTATGTCTCTATACAGATTGGTGTATGGAAAGCCTTGTCACTTGCTAGTTGAATTAATTCACAATCATTATGGGCACTTCATATATGCAATTTGGATTATGAGAAAGCAGGACAGAGCAGGAAGTTAGATATGAAAAGATTGTTGGAATCCCGATATTTTGTGTACGACAACTCACTCATGTAAAATGAGAAAGCCAAGTATTGGCATGACAAACACATTAAAAGAAAGACTTTTTCCCTCGATTAGAAAGTTTGGTTGTTTGGTGCTAAATTGAAGTTGTTTCCTAGTAAATTAAAAAGCAAATGGTCAGGACCATTCATTTTGAGTGTTGTGTGTGACAATGGTAGTATTGTCATCTATAGACTTTCATCTGACGTGCAACCATTTGTTGTGAACGGATAGTTTCTAAAGCCATATCTAGATCATGACACATTCCAATCGGTAGTTGATTCCATATATGTGGTATCTGACAATGACTTTTTGAAATCTTCAGCATCTGATACATGAACTTATTTCTCTTGTATATATCCTTTTGTTTCATTCTTTCTTCTTACATTTTTATCGTTCACCACTTTTCCATGTGTGTGTGCGTGATATACTTAGGATGTACTCTATCGTAAGTATAGGGGAGGTGAATGATTTGAGTTTTTCCATTTTTTGTTCTATTTCATCACTCATGTTGTTGCTTATACTTAGGGATCCTTTACTCTAAGTATAGGGGGAGTGATGTTGTTGATTCCATCTCTTTCGTGTTTTTATTTTCATTTATTTCTCATGTTCTCTCACTTGTCCTTTAGCTTGTTTATATTCTTTTTATATACTTAGGGATCTTTTACACTATGTATAGGGGAGTAAGAGTCGAGTCATTGAGTTAGTTCTTTCTTTCCCTCAGTTTTCCACGTCTGTACAGTCTTAAATACCTAGACTTACTTGATCCTAAGTATAGGGGAGATCACTGACTTCTATTCTTTTCATGTATTCTTTGAGTCGTTGTTGTATAAGATTCTTTTCGCGTTTCTATACATAACATGAGTTATGTTTTCCTTTGTAGCTCTTTGGTCACTATGAGGACATAGTTCGAGCTAATTATAGAGGGATGTTGTATATATTGTATATATACTTTGGCCATAAATTGTATTTTTATTACTAATATGGCTATTACTTTAAAAAATGATTTGAAAAATGATTTATAAAATAATTTGCAAAAATCTTTTGTAAAATAATTTGTAAAAAATATTTTGTAAAATATTTTGTAAAAACCTTTGTAGAATTATTTTTAAAGTGTTTGTAAAAATGTTTGTAAAACTATATCTGTACAAATCTTTGCAAAATTATATGTAAAAATGTCTTGTCTGTAAAAGGTTTATAAATTACTATATGTATCAAAATTATGTATACTGTATAAAATGTTTTTAAATTTTTTTAAAGCAAAATGTTTGCAAAAACCTATTTGTATAATTGTTTGTAAAATGATTTGTAAACAAATTTGAAAAATAGTTTGCAAAAACATTTGCAAAACCTTTGAAAAATATTTTAAAAAATGTTTGTAAAATCTTTGGCAAAATGTTTTGAAAAGGTTCATAATTTTTGTTAAATTATTTTGTTGCATGGGATATAGATTATGGGATGTAAATATATTTGTAAAATCCACTTGTGTATAAAAACCGTAATAACTAATCCTACGGTAAATAAAATTCTTTTATAAAACTTTTATCTAAAATTTGTGGATAAAATCCTCTTGCAAAATCTTGTATAAAATTTTTATAATCCTTGTGTGTATAGTTGTATATATTTATCGTATATAAATTCAATTTACTAACCCTTTTCATTCTTTTTAAAAAATATTGTGTTCAAAATCTATAAAAATTTGCAAAATTCTTTGTAAACTTTTTTTAAATATTATTCTTTTATTTCTTATAAAAATTATTTTGTATGTATTTATTGCATTTGTATGTCCATTTTTCAGAGTGGTAGTGACACTTAAACTAGTCTGGAATAAAGTCAAAGAATGGAGCTTAGTTAGACCTTAATCCACTTAATTTCAAAGGAATTGTATAGGAAATGGAATTGAGATTCTTCTGTTCAATAGACTTAATTCCTTTAGAATGAAAAGACTTAGTTCAGTGTTATCTTGACTACCTAAGTAGAATACTTTGGAGCACACACATTATTCTCGTTGATAATGACCTATCTTGCACACCTGCACTAAGACTTTGCTCACCTCAGTTGAAGTGATAGAGGGATGGATTTGCCAGCATGAGACACAAGCCAATGGAAACATCAGAAGTCACACATTTGTGGCCATTGTAGCCCAACCTGGCCCAGTAGCTATGAGGTATAACGATAGAATGTGGTGGGTTGCAATAAAACTTCAAAAGAGCGATAGTCTATGGGCTCAAGAGGAAAAACTCATTATGTACATGTTGCACCTTTGTTTAAAAAAATTGCAAAATAAAAAACTCCAAAAAAATTGATAGGCCAGACTGAAAATAAAATGCCTGTTGGAGTATGTATATAAATGTATAGTCAATAAGCAAGCTTGAGCTTCAAAGTTAGATATTTGTGAGCTTGTAGTTGGATGACTTGGCTACACTGGCCAGGCATCCTAGGATAGGTAGCTACACTAGCTACCATCCATTCTTATCTCCACCTCCTCTTCTTGTGCTCGTTGCAATTGAACTTAGAATGGAATACCTCGCATCTCGAGTAAAGAGTTTTGGATTGGAGAATTAGGGTCACCATGTTGGAGAAGACTGACTTTTACCGCTTTAGCCAAGGAGAGCTACATATCACTTACACTATATAAGAAAGATTCATAGTCATAAGGGTTTGCGTATGAGTTGATTTATTCTGACCTACCTATCAAGGAGACTTGAGCAAGAGTTGTGTGGTTTCTAAAGGCTGATGAGTGTCAAGTTCTTTTCCCACTAAGGTTCCGCCCAAACTAATAATCCAAAGGTCTGACCAAATTCCGTGCTTTGATTTTATGAAGATAAGTTTAATATTCAATATTGTTCTAAGTTTTTTATATTTCCTTCATTCTTTTGCTTTTTCTTTTAGTCACTTATTCTTTAAATAAGTGTTTGATAAGGGACTAGCAAAGGTAAAGTCTAGGGGGATGATGAATGCATTTCATCATCTTCATTCATTTATTTTCGCTTAAAAATCATTATAAAACACCTGTAAATATCAATAAATCCATTCTTTTACCAACTCTAATTCTTGTGTAAATATTGTATATTTATCACTATTTTAAACTAAAATAAATAATAATGAAATAAAAGGAAAATAAAGAAAATAAAGACTTTATATATATATATGCAATAGATACAAGATGACTTTGACCCAAAAGGAGGTCAAGACTTGACTGATCGAGAAGGAAACAAGTAGGTGGAGATAAGGTCAAAATATCAAAATTTTTAGAAAATCAATTATTTCTAGTATATATTAATCACATGTACACTATTGTATATAATACACATTATTTTCATTAATTTATTCATACCCAAATTCAACTCAAACACTTTCTTCATGAAAATTGTACATAAAAATCTTTTGTAAATAATAAAAATAAATCGAAAGAATAAACAGTGTATATTGTGTAAATTACAACATTATGAAAAATCCACAAAGTTCAACTTGTAATATCAATATTTTCTCCACAAAACTCAAAATTCATCAAACTCACTTTCATTGTAATCCAAATTAAATAATCCTTAAAGATGGTTTCATAAAAATCATAATTAAGGTGTGAAATGGGGCTATTTGGGGTGCTATTGTATATATTACATATATATACTATGTGCATTATTTATTTCTTTATTTATTTATTTATTTATTTTATTATACATATTGGTAAATATAATATTTTCAACTAATTTTAAATATATATTGGACTTATATAAAATACAAATAAAAATAACAAAAACAATAATTAACAAAAATAAAATCATGTAAATATTGTGTAGGTGTCACTATGTAAATATTTTACATATACCTATTTATTTAACCTAATAAGTCAGTTCCTAAAGATCTAACAAAAGTATCACTAAAACACTTATAAAATATTGTATATTAATAAATTATTATATTATGTATATATTTGTATAAATAATTAACTAAAAATCGAAGCCTTGTGTATATAGGTATACATACCTATAAGTAACATACTTTATTTTTTTACACTTGTATACACCTTATTTAATCATTTACAAATAACCTAAATTAACTACAATTATTCCCTATCTTTTCATTTTAATACTATTTAATTAGTTAAATTCATTTTTGTTTTTTAAACTAATTTATTTAACATTTCTTTTGACTTTTGTCATTTTCCTTATTTTGTCCTATCCCCGCACGCCCTGATTGGTCGGCACAGGTTTGTTGACCTAGGTCAACTACTTAGTCCACGCATGTCGTTCTACCTTTCTTGCCGCCAACTCTCCATCTCCTAATTTTCCCTCGTGCTATGATCACATACCGACCCCGATTCCTTCTTAAAAACTTCATCCCTAACCAACACCAACTTCGTCAGCTCTTCAGATCCACTTCTCATGCCACGAGTTGCTTATATTTAAAATTCAAAAAAAATGGCAGAGCCATTGCTATAAATACATACCCTCCACCTCCAATTAACTTAAGATATGATTTTCCTTGATTTTTTTCTCGAGATAGATCATAGGAGAGGAGAAGAAGTGGCAACTCTTCATTCCCCTCAATTGGGAGTGCAAGGAATCCTTGAATTTCGTGATCGAGAGAGAACTGAAAACTTAGCCCCTCAACCTCACTTACTTATAGATAGAAGGGAAGAAAGCCAGAAGCCGAAGGCGAATGTATTCTATTTGAAAGTCTAGTTGTGGAGGCCTTTATCCCAGCATCCCGGAATCAAGCTCGGATTGTTCCCCTTGGCGGCTGCGGAAGAAAGCCTTGCGTGAACTATTTGTTCTATTAGAGGTGCTTCACGCTACCCGAATCTTTCTCGTCGGTGTACTTCACCGCCTCGCTTCACCTCTCCGCCCATCGCAACAGTTCAAGGTGCTTCATTTTCATTTAACTCCCTAAGTAGCTATAGGTTTCATTTCTTCGATTTTATTTCTCTGATTTTAAGTTTAATTCTTTTATTCAGTCAGATCAGACCGTCATCTTCACCCTCCGATCCGCACGATTGGAGGGGTTCTGATCATCTTTATCGACCTCCGACCTCACCATCACACTCACCACGAACTTCTCCATCTCCTATAAAATCTAACCCCCTCCAGATGACCTTAGATCAGGAGATAAGCCTCTTCTCCTATCACCATCACCAGAGGCCTTCAATCCCTCACTATTTCCTTGTGTTTTATCACCAGTAACATTATCGGAGATCCGCTTACAAGCAAGCATTTTATTACAGGGACCAAAAATGCATTTGGGAGCAAGATCTGACATCTGGAGGTCCACTTGCAACTCAAGTACATAGACCTGTAGATCTCAAATTGAGCATCGTCAAACTCTATAGTTACATCCAATCGACGTCGAACCATCATAGAAGCAAGATTAGACCTTTGAAAGGAATGTGAGCGAAGATTGAGAAAGAGATTGCTAATTGAAACTCATCCAACAACACATTCATCGCAATTCTTCCAGACGCTCTTACATCCGCCCGATCAAGAACATCCACCCAGTTTTCATCACTAACATCCGTTTCCCCCCAATTCAGAGACATTGATTGAGCTTCCAGATCATATCACGACCATTCAAGAATTTAGCGTCTCAACCATCAGAGCTCAATGCATCACAACCGTCTAAGGCACCACATGTATTAAGAGTACATTTGCACTCCTACCACTACTATTATTAGTTTTGCAAGTAAGTCCTAGAGGGACATGTCTATGTATGTAATCCATTAAACATTTGCATTTTATCCCCTACTATTTATTTTATTTGCTTTGCAATCCTGTTTGAATTGAGAGCATGCCTAGCACGTGACTGTGTGGAAAACTTGCAATTAAAAGTTTGCATTTTATTAATTATTGATTAGTCCCTGAAAATATTTATTTACCTTTATGTTAAATCCAACGCACCTCACGTGCATTGGCATGGATATTTTGGACAAATTACAAGTTTAATCCTGCATTTTGTTTTTGTGTTAACATTTTGTCCATAAACTATAAATAATTACATAAATACCCCTGTAAACCTGCACTTATTTTGCATGCTAAAAATCAAATAAAAATAACAAACATTTTTGAAAAATATGCAAAAATCAAGTTAGATTTCTATCAGGCATTTATTTTTATTTTGCATTTTCATTATTTTTATTATTTTTAAAAATTCAAATAACATAAAATTTCCCTATTGCATTCAAAATCACTAAAAAATACAAATTTTTTTGAAAAAACTCTAAAAAAATCTTAATTAGTTTTTTCAATCCTTTTATTTTTTATATAATTTTAAAATTTTTGTTCCTCATAAAAATAAAAAATTCATAAAACATTAAAAAGCATAACAAATTCATAAAAATTCGTAGGAAATTCCAAAAAAATCATAAAACACCTTTTTGGAAAATATAAAAATTTATCTTTATGTATGTATAATTTATTTGTTTTTAACTAGATTTGCTATTTTAAAATCCAAAAATATTCGTATTTATTCCTATTTACCATTTTACCAATTATATTTATTTAAAATATCAAAATTTGAAAAAATGCTAGAAAAAATCACAATAAACATCTGAAAACTGTCATAAACCAAAAAAAAATTTTCTTTGAATTTTTTATTTATTTTGCCTTGGATATACAAATAAAAGAGCTGGTAAAGAAAAGGAAGGTTCCTAAGATCACTACAACTAGGTGGTGGAATCTTCTGCTGATGCAATCAAGCTTCAGGGAGAAGGTTTTAGAAGACTTATCTTGGGATTGTAGTGGTAGTGCAAACGAGATATGGGAGGCAGTAGCATATTGTATACGAAAGGTAGCCAAAGAGATGCTTGGCGAGTCAAAAGGAGGAGCTCCAGGTCAAAAGGAGGCTTGGTGGTGGAGTGAAGGGGTGCAAGAGAAGCTAATCTACTTTAAAGCTATGTCTAAGGATAGAACAGAGGAAACCGTCACATACTATAAAATAGCGAAGAAGGAAGCAAAGAAGGCTGTAAGCGAAGCTAAGTCAAAAGCTTATGAAGTTTTGTATAAAAATCTCAACTCCAAGGAGGGCCAGAAGGATATATTCAGGTTGGCCAAAGCAAGAGAAAGAAAGACCAAAGACCTTTCTCAAGTGAGATGCATTAAGGACGAGGAAGGTCACGTGCTTGTTACTCAGAAGGATATAGAGACTAGATGGGAGCAGTACTTCCATAAACTTTTCAATGGAGAAGGAAATATAGAGATCACTTTGGGTGATCTAGCTAGTAGTGAAAGTTACTTGAATCGTGCATGCTATAGACGAATAGAAAGAAAAGAAGTAGAGGAGGCTTTGATGGTTATGAGACCTGGGAAAGGTGTTGGACCGGATGACATCCCTGTAGAAGTATGGAAAGTTTTAGGTGAGCGTGGTTTGACTTGGCTTACGAACCTATTCAATGTTATTTGGCGAAGCAAGAAAATGCCTGAAGATTGGAGGAGGAGTATCGTGGTGCCTCTTTATAAGAACAAAGGAGACATTCAAAATTGTTCAAATTACATAGGTATAAAGCTGATGAGTCACACTATGAAAATTTGGGAACGTGTGATCGAAAGAAGGTTGAGGCAAGTTTCCCGAGTAAAAGAAAACCAATTCGGATTCATGCCAGGTCGCTCAACTATTGAAGCCATCTATTTGCTGAGGAGAACAATGGAGATAGAGCAAAAAGGAAGAATCTCCATATGATCTTTATTGATTTGGAGAAGGCTTATGATTCCATCCCATGAGAGATACTGTGGAGAGTTTTGGAGAAGAAACAAGTACCTGTCCTATACATTAATCTCATAAAGGATATGTATGATAGGGCTTTATCTTGTGTATGGACCCCGACGGGGAAGACTGACTATTTTGATATCAACATTGGTTTACATCAAGGTTCACCTTTGAGTCCATTTCTTTTTTACTTTGATTATGGATGAGTTGACAAGTCACATTCAGGATGAGTTACCTTGTGTATGTTATTTACTGATGATATTGTGTTGATTGATGAGACTAAAGATGGAGTAAATGAGAAGATTGAGGTTTGGAGACATGCATTGGAGACTAAAGGTTTTTGTATAAGTAGGGCTAAGACCGAATATATGGAATGCACCTTTGATGGAAGCAATGGTGAAGGAATCTAGGTAAAGATTGGTGACGATAACATTCAGAAGAGAGATTCTTTTAGATATCTGGGATCTATTTTGCAACATGATGGGGAAATTGATGGAGATGTTACTAATAGAAAAAATGCAGGCTGGCTAAAGTGGAGAGGAGCCTCCACTGTTCTCTGTGATAAGATAATTCCTTTAAAAATTAAAGGAAAGTTTTACAAAGCAGTTGTGAGACTTGCTATACTTTATGGTTCTGAATGTTGGCCTCTGAACCATAGACATGTGTAGAGAATGGTTGTAGCAGAAATGAAAATGCTAAGATGCATGTGTGGACATACACGTAAAGATCAGATTCGGAATGATGCAATCAGAAAGAAAGTTGGTGTAGCTCCGATCGAGGATAAGATGCGAGAAAACCGCTTAAGATGGTTTGGTCATTTGCAAAGAAGGTCAACTGATGCACCGGTTAGGAGATGCGAGTGTTGGGATGTTGAGCCGGCTAAGAGAGGGCGAGGATGGCCTAAGAAGTGTTGGAAAGAGACTATATGAAGGGATCTTAGTTTTTTGGATATAAGTCTGAGATTGACCCAAGATAGATCTGAATGGAGGCGAAGAATCCATGTAGCCGACCCTACTTAATTGTGGGAAATGCTTTGTTGTTGTTGTTATTTGCCTATATTCTAAAAATCTATTAATTAGCCTCTTCCTTTCTTTTGTTATCATTTTATTTATTGTTATTTTATTTTATTTAAAAAAATCATTCGTAAATTTAAATATCATAAAAATTACAAATCAGAAAACCAAATAAAAATAGAAAATTAAAATTATGTTAAAAAACCAAAATAATCAAAAGTACAAAAACCAAGAGTAGTGTTCATAGAATTCCTTTTTCTTTTCAAAATTTTTTCGTTGAATAAACTAACACTCAAGATGTTTGTGGCCTCCCTAAGATCGCTCCTTTATGCCATAAAGGTAAATAAATAGCCCTCATAGTTCTTGTGCTTACATTATTTTTCTTGCATATTGGCTAGAGCTACGAATAAAAAATATAAATAATTTGTGTTCGATGCTTTTTTTGGATTATGACGACCATAATTTACTTATAAATAATTCCATTAATTTAAAACCTGAGAATTTGGCAATCAACAATGACTTGCCACATACTCATCAAATGGCACTTTCACCAAAATGTTATCTTTAAAAACATGTCATTTCAGGATCATCTTTTTTTTAAAAATATTTGAAAATGAGATTTACTAGCATTAGAGAATAGGGGAAATGGATTGAACAAGCAGAAGAATGCGAAGAATCTGTATCATAAATAGAAACATGTGTTTTATTTCCAGAAACAAAGTTCTTCACAAATGAATATTCAACAAATAACTTGGAACTTGAAATACAATTACATATTAAAGGTTGCGGAATGTCTGCTGAAGGTACATTCTTCTTAACTTATTGCGCAATGTTCTCTTTAGACTTTAAATCTTCTCTATGTTGCAGTAATGCTCTCGTACTCCTTCTCTTCCTTCTCATAGATGTCTCTACCTGATGCTGAAGGTGACACTGGAATAGCATGACCCCGTTGTCTTATAAAGTCTCCTAAAGGTGAGCTTCAGAAAATGTCCTATCCAATCCCTTGCCCAATCAGGCGTGACCATGTTCCTCCTTCTCCTGAGTGACATATGATTAATATAATCAAAATAAGAATCTCACACTCAGATTTATGTGAATTTGAGTAATATACCTAATCATATGTCTACTGCTGTTGAGTCTTGTTCATGCTATTGAGGTTAGCCTGAACCTGGGAGGAAATGCATGTAGAAGGGGCAGGCTACTCATCGTGCAAATGGGACTAGCAGTTGAGGTCAACTCGCAAATCCTATATCTCAATCTGATAAGAACGTAACTCCTCAAGTATTTGTTGCTAAATTTCTATGGAACCAGATGATGATGGTTGCTACTATGAAGATGGATGAGAAGAATGTGAAGGTTGGCCCTGATGGCCTCGATACCGCTGTTTATGGGAATGATGTTGCACTAGTAGGCCCTATCGGCCCTGCTGGTACGTCTACTGATGGATGTACAGCCGCTGCTGCCTTGGTTCATGAGAGTGAAAGGCTTCAGTGCTCTGTTATGCTGGAAGAGGTGTAGGGATAAATGATGTGTTATAAAAAGTTGGGGGACGCTGGTAAAAGAAACGATCCCCTGATGTCCCATGCCGAACAGGGTCATGTGAATACCACACACCACTTACCTCCCACACATGGGAAGGCTCCTCAGTAACTGTCTCTACATATGGTGGTTGCTACTGAAAGGAATGGGTAGAAGTTTGGTCCTCCACCCACAGTTGTGGTGTTCCTGACATCAGTTTCTCCTGAATGTTATGAATACGATACACGCAGGCAACAAATGTAGTCATGGTAGATATCTTTATCTTAGATACCTTCTCTGACTGCTCTACTATCTCCTTCTACAAAATGGATAAGTTTTTTTCTAACCCATCCATCCTCCGATCGATCCTCTACACGAATGTTAACTTATCTGTTATAATACCCATGTCAGAAGGATCCGATGTACCCCTCGCTCCCCTTCTAAGTTAAGAGTGATAAGGGGGCATCTGTCCGAGCTATATTCATGATCTATGCTGGGACCGTCTCAGCCATCCTCTCGAACACCTTCTAGATGGTGTCTGCTTCTTGTGAAGTGTAGGTGCCTCCACAAACAGAACTTACTAAACCATGCACTCAGGGTTTAGACCACAATAAACTTACAAAACCAGGACAGTAGTCTCTAGTCCATGACAAGTTGACTTCTGCAATATATCTTTGAATCTCTATAATGTATCAAAGAATGCTTCATTTGGAACTTGGAAGAAACTTGTGACGCGTGAACACATCAAATTTGTTCTACTCAAAGGGTAGAACTTCTTCAAAAAGAGATCCTTGAATTGTACATATGTAGTTACAACTACCCTCAATTTCTTCATCCAATAATCAACCATATATTTCAAGGAAAGAGGAAGGACTTCAAGTCTGATCTAGTTTTGGCTAACCCTAGATGTCTAAGGTTTGTACAAACCAACTCAAAGTCCCTTACGAATGCATACAGTTCTCATGTGTATTTTTGTGAAAATAAGGCAACATGTTAAGGAACCACTACTTTAACTTATATTCTACCTCAGGCTCTACTGGACTCAACCAATTCGTCATTTGATATTGTCTAGGGTTATATGTCACATCCATAGGGGATCTAATCCTAAATTTTACTGGCCAATCTACACACTCTATAGATCTGCATTCCACTTAGAGGTTTCTAACCTGGCTTGTAACATTTGCATTGGAACCCCATGCTCTTCCTTCTCTCCATTCTGTTTCTTCAAAGGCATCATGAAAGAGTCTTCTAAACCTTTATTAAAAGAGGATTTGCGTGAGATCTTGATGAAGACAATGAAATCAAGTCAATCTAACCAAGGCAATGATCTTCCTCAATGAGAATAGAAGAAATTAAAGGATTGGTAGGGATGCAACCACTCCCTAAGAATGAATCACGATATTACGGATCGAAATAAGAGCTATTTCAAATCCGAGAAGGTTTAGGAGAAGAAGGTGGTTGGATGTTGGAAGACGTGATATTTGAACGGTTCAGGGAAAGGACCGTAAATTCCGAACAAACTCCGACCAACTATCCATCTTTGATTTCCAAACGAATACAAGATATGAGCACACTCAATTAAAAAAGAAACTAGTACTACAATGCTTGTAAATGTGCAGAATGAACTTATACAATACAATGTTATCAAACCCCTTAGAATAGATTCACCAATTCAACATGTTAAAGCCATAAGAGTTCAACCTATTTTATCTTGTCAATTTTAATTGGCAATTCAAGCAATCTTGTACAACAACACAAGGAGTCTCCTACTATACCCAATTAAGGTCCAATAAGCCCTCAATCAATGGAGTGATCCTCCTGGGATGCCCGGTTCAATATCAAACCCCAAAAGGAACTTATAATACAGATAACCAAAATATATTTCTAAGGTCTAAGGCAACCACTTGCAGCTCCCAAAATCTGGAAAAGTTGGACATAGAGATTTAGGGTGGAAGTCCAGGATTTTGGGATCTGAGAAGAAGCACCAGCATAAGGAGATTGCACTCGTCTGTAGAGACCTCCTTACTCACGGCCAGTGCCAATCACCCTGCCCGTTAGAATGTCCTGATCTATCTGGGGGTAAGTACCAACATATAAGGAGGGTTCTACTACCTGTAATAAAGGTTGATTTTATTTCAAATTATTTGAAGTCAACTTGCATAATTCAGTCCCCATTTTTAAGATTTGGTTATCACTTAATTAAGGTGACTATAAACATAATCTCCTAACGTATAATCCTATTTTCGTTTATCCTTAGGATGGAAAAAATCGAGGGAGAAGATGGAAAATGGAATGTAGGCAGAAATCAATGATGCATGCAGTCAATCAAGAATATTTACAGTGATTCTTAGCACTCTCCATGTGGATGCTAGACTGAATTTGTAAAATTTATTTTATATGATGCAAGTTGAGGAAAAAGTTGTACCTAACAAAAGTTCTATTAGCGATGAAGAATATCAATTAATTTGACTAGATGAACCGTATCTTGTATGCATCTCAACGAATCTCTAAAGATTTTAGTGCACTTATGAGAGGTAATTGTATGTACGTAGTTACGATATAGATCAAGCAAAAGGGACTTAAGATATATTTGTTTGATTCACGATGCCTGAACCTAAATCACTAGTTAAGTCGAGAATCACTCTCAACACAACCACACAATTGAAGAATGAATGAATGGCCTTTTTTTACATTAGCGAGAACTTAATCGAGAACCACTGTAAATAGGGAAATTAATTACAATAATAACTGAAATACAAATTGCAACAACACATAATATTATTTAATTAGATTAAAATTTCTCCTAATATAATTTTCTTGTGGTCTCTACAGCTGAACCTCCAAGCATCTCGCCTCTGCAATCCTCCATGCTTCGGTGGCTTCATGGTCTCTACCACGAAAACAATGATAGTGTCAGAAAATTCTTAGAAGAAATTAAGTTAATTAAATAGCTACAAACACGGAGATATTCAAGATAATATAATAGAAATTACACAATATAAGAAGTTAGCCTAAAATGCTATGAAAATCACTAAAAATTATAGGTAACTCGAAACAAAACAAATAATATGTCGTGTCCCCAACAATGTCACCATTTGTTGAATCGTCAATTGGCTAATATAACATGAACACATTGTAGCACTTGCTAATCAACAATCAACAAAACTGAGAGAATATATCTGTAAAGAGTTCTCAGCTTAAATTTATACGTAGACAAGTCCAAATGTCAATCCAAATGCAACAAACATAATGCATGCAATTTTTTAAACATTTTTATGCATTTAATTTATATGGTGAATAACAATTCAATGCAATCACAGAGTAGATACAAATTTCACAAATATTCTCTTGATTAAATGAATTAGTTATTTGAGAAAACAATTAATAAATTAATAAAAATGTGATAAAGAAAGCAATTCAACGTCAATACAAATTAATTTTGAATTAATAAAATGGCTAAATAGACAAAATAACCATTATGAAATTTAATGCATGAATTATAAATTAAATCAAAAAATAAATTGCACTAAAATAAAGAGCATGAAATTATCTTTCTAACGACATCAATTTCATTAAAATTGGGATAAAAGGTCTACAAGTTATTGATCTAAAACAACAAGGGATGGAAAAAATAATTTATTTAATTACAAACAATTCCAAATTAGACTAAAATACAATTAAAAAATCCGATAGAGGTTACTTGAAATTTCACAAGGCGGAACTTATTTATTAATTTGGATAATCCTCACACTGCTCTACAAAGTACCCAATAGCATGTGTTTTGCACATGTATCGCGTTTGGTGTTAGGCTCGGTGACTTCAACAAGCTTGGACCCACGTGGCGCTATGTGATGGTTCGGTAACTCTGAGGCTACGACTTGAAATGTTGCTTCGAATAACAAAACATGGAGGACTGAGGACCGTCAGATCAGATCAAGGAGATATAATCGAACTATAATTCTGCATTAGCGACTGGGCGAAGCTCCAGTGAGAGCATGATCCTTGTCCCTTCATTGTTTGGCACTCCTAATGACCGAGGAAGATTCCTCAGCCCTTCATGAGTTTTTCGATGAGGAAATCAAGGGCTAAGGAACCTTGAAGCTTCGTGGCGATGCAACTCAATCAGAGATAAAAATGGGAGACTGGAAGAAGATGAAGATCTACAATCAGTGAAGGGTAGTAGACCTTGCAACCTACATAAAACCAAAACCCAAGCAAATGCGGACTACTACGATATCAAAGGGAGTGAAATGGAGGTCTTCCAGGAGGCGGGGGATCGAGCCCTAATGGATCTTCTTCTCCATGCAGAAAAGGGAGATGAACGTGTTGATTAATGTCATGGAGAAGAGGAATGGTTACACAAAAAGAAACATGAGGATTAGTGACAGGTGGCGAATTGTTTCGAGTATTTAGAATATGGATTAGTGAATCAACATGGAAGAAATAATATGGCAAAAATAGAGCAAAATTAAGATAGAAGATTTTACCTTGAGTGAAAATGAAAAAGATGATGGATCTAGGCATCTACAAGGCTTAAGGAGTAGCTTGAAGGCTCTCTGAATCATCGCAGATCTCCAGTGCCTATTGGGATTTCTCAAGCCAAAGGTTATTGGGAAAAACCATATGCACATCACGGAATCATGAAGATCGCCTCATATGCAATCACGAGCGACTAGTCATACTCGGGGTAACGTAATTTAAAAAGATGAAACCACATGTTTCGAGAACACTTCTTAAAACATTTCATCAAGATCACAAGTTCAAGGAATACCTCTTGAAGCATGGTTGTGATCGCTAATCTCTAAACTAAGATATTCTCTTGTCTCAAGTCCAATTTGAAGTAGATTGCACTTGCGGACGTGAGGATGATTTGTATGCTTCCTATAGTCAAAGTTGATGATTCGAGCAACGAATATCTTGTTTTTCTCTCATGAAATCCGATGTCACCTCACGAGCGAGGTGCACCGACGAAGACGGAGATCCACAAGGAGACGATCTGGAAGCATAACCGTGATGCGGCGGATGCGAGAATCTTTGGGTAAATAATATGGACGACCATATTATTGAGAGAGAGAGAGTGCATGGTGTATATTGCATAAAATAAAATACTAGGGCTACCTCTCCTTTTATTCTAAATTGGATGTCCATGTATCTTAATCAATGTGCTCGCAAATCTAATGGCTTAGATTGATTTATGCTTTCAATAAATGGCCATGATCTTATTGTGTTTTAATAACCAACAACAAATTTTGTTGGCTATAAATGAAATTAAGTGTATTGAAATCAATCAATATTTTTAATTCAAATCACACCAATAAAGATGTAATTAATTGGAAGAGAGAGACCCCTCATTCCATATAAGGTTGAGATATTATTTTCCAACAATAATTCCATGTATGCAATAACTTTTATTGCATAATTATATACTAAAATGATTTCAAATTATTTTGTGATAATTTCAATCATATTATTGAAAGAATGACAATCATATTCACATATCCAAAACAAAATGTAATTGGAATTACAATTGTCCAAATTAAATCTAATTCACAGGACTATTATTTTTTAAATGCAAATGACAATTATCTCTCTCTAATATATTATAAGTCACATTTATAATATCCCTAATTAATGGGGATAGTACTATCCACATTATTCATACCCATGATAATTAAATCACATTTAATTATCTCGGATGCCCATTCTCAGATGTACAAATAATATGAATCTCAATCACATTACTCATAATAATTAAATCACATTTAATTTTCAATTTTGCTCAATGCTCAGATACTTTATCGATAATGATACTATTCTCAAACTCTTTCAAGTATAATACAATTTCTCCATAGATACTTGGAGATAAGGACATGACGATTGTATGTTCCATGCATAGTGACTTGGATATTGATATCAAGGGGAACTCCCAAAGATGTTTGATTAAATCAAACTATGAATGTAGTCTTCCTTTTGCATCTGAATCGCATGTAGATCAATATCCAACATTTAGATTAAGATCATAACACTAGACAATTGAGAGGAGTCACTAAAATCCAAATCTATTTCATCACTCCCTCTGAATGGAAGAGTCATGGTTATACAATCATTCACGATTACATCAACCTGGAGTATTCCCAATGCCCACACATCATGCATACTTGAAGACCTAGAATAAACCCAAAGATTTAGATCAATTTTATCATATCTTCTTTAGGGTTTTATCATTAAGTTTCTCATTTGATCATTGGGTGTTGGTATTTATCATATACTTTTCCAAAGCATATATCACATAGGTATTGATCATATACTTTCCAAAATATATATCATTCCTACAAATTCAGACAAGTTTCAAAAGCGAGAAGACCATGCACAAAATTTGAGCCTCATATCTCATGAGTACGTTCAGTAAATGAACATGTATGATCCCTTTGAGAGATCGTATTACTCATATGCTCTAGTATGCACACTAGGTGTATAGACCTTGATTAGATCATCAACGTATTGGTCTACCAAATGTACTTACTCAAACATATAGTAACACATATGTCTTCGATCAAAGGTTGCGTGCCTATTTCGTGACAGTATACGGCATAGGTCATGGTTATCTCAACCTCCTTAAGTCAACTCTTTGACCAAACTTATCTAATGCCTCCTAATCTCTATTCCTATGCAGAGGAACTGTATTAAGAGGCCCGTTAGGTATCAACCTTTAGAGAAAAGATTCTCATCTCCTTCTCAAGCTAGAGATCCTCTCTTAACAATCACTTGATGGTGTTTGATGAGTCCTCAATCAAACTCTTTAGATATCATCCATGCACCATCCTCTATGATTCAACATTTGAATCAACCGTTGTATGATCATTAAGATGTCCATGGTACATAATCCTAATTGTAATAAGGGTCTTATTATGCAAATTAATTATTCTTCATTTCAAATCAAGGAATGAAATTTGCAATAACATTTTTTGCACAAAGGCACACCGTTGGCTCGCATGTCCAACAATCTCTCACTAGACCAAAGAGCCATTAATTTACTAATATCTTAAACTAGCACTCATGTTCTAATCATAAGCTATTTAGAAAAATAAATTGGTAAGATGATCAGTCACTCTTTTCCCGAGAGACCATGCCATATCCTTTTATGGTACTTGCATATCCCCTAGTAATAGTGCTACCATCCAATGCGAATGTTACATCTTATGTAGCCAGTGTTCGGTCTTGTTAAAGCAATTATTGTATCTTTAACACTATAATTTAATAATCATTATAACTAGTATATAATTTCAATTATCCTTATCAAAATGACCTTATTCCCGGAAATCTCTATCTCCTAAGACTAAGACGTAGTCTTAAGTCTTATAAGGCCGCTGCAGTTACGACATTTTAGATCACTATCTATAAGGTCTTAAATTTTTTGATGATAAGACTTTGAGATCACTAACTCAAAAAAAATGTTACATCTTTAAAGTTGTTTTTAGTACTACAAACAAGTGCTTTATCTCCAAAGTAGGATTAGTAAAAGTTTACTACTCGCACTGCATGATAGACATCTAGCTTTTGTACACATCTAGCATGCACCAGGCTTCTCATAACTAATGCACAAGGGCAAGCAGTTTTAGCATTCACTTTCTCGACTCTTTGAGGTGTTATCCCTTCAGATAAGTCGGTATTGTATCTTAAGGGAAGGAAGCCTTCCTTGGTATCTTCCAAAAAATGGAACATGTCTAAGGAGTACCACTAATGTAATGATCCTAATACCCTCTTTTATTTGCTTATGAACAACTTTAGAACAAAGATCTAAGAGGTATCCTTGAGATCTTTTATCTCAAGGTATGGAACAACCATATTATAAAACACTTATTATCATCCTTATATTATTTCAAATGGTTAGGATATTATCCACATTTAGCACGATGAACACAATGGCACTCACACTAAGCTTCACACGATTAATCAAGATTTTGTATGAAATCATAACATTTATCATTTCATCAAATATGATGTTCGAACTATTAGAAGCTTATTTGAGTCCATAGATGGAGTTCCTTAGCTTGCACACCTTGCATTCCTCATCCATGAAGCCATGGGCTACTTCATATGAATATCCTTGGAGAGGTATTCATAAAGGGATGCAATCTTGACTTTGTTGGACATGCGAGCCCACGGCGAGCCATTATGCAATAAATGTTATTGCAATTCACTCCTTGATCTGAAATAAAGAGTATAGAATTTGCATAATAGGTCCCTTAGTACAATTAGGGTTATGTACCATGGCCATCTTAATGATCATACAGCTGTTGATTCAATTATTGAATCATAGAGGCTGGTGCTTAGATGAATATCTAATGAGTTAGATTGAGGACTCGTCAAGCACCGTCAAATGATTATTAAGAGATGATCTCCAGCCTGAGTAGGAGATGGCAATCCTATCTCAGTTAGGCTGATATCTGACCGACCTCTTGATGCAGGTCCTCTGCATAGGAATAGAGATTCGGAGGTGTCAGATTAGTTAGGTCAAAGAGTTGACTTAACGAGATCGAGATAACCAAAGTCCTATATCGTATGCTGTCACGATACAGGCACACATCCTCTGACCGGAGACAGATGTGTTACTATATGTTTGAGTATGTACATTTGGCAGACCAATAGGTTGATGACCTAATCAAGGTCTATACACCGGTGCGCTGGTGTGCATATAAGGGCATATGAGTAATACGATCTCTCAAAGGGATCATACAGGTTCACTACTGAACCGGAAGACATGAGCTCACTCATGAGATATTTGGAAGAATC
This sequence comes from Ottelia alismoides, assembly GCA_037367405.1. Lineage (NCBI taxonomy): Eukaryota > Viridiplantae > Streptophyta > Magnoliopsida > Alismatales > Hydrocharitaceae > Ottelia > Ottelia alismoides. The sequence goes on from JAZKJV010003126.1 coordinate 1,077,824, forward strand.
AAATTCCATGCGCATGGTCGTCTCGCTTTAGAAGCTTGACTGAATTTGTAGGTTTGATGTATACTTTTGGAAAGTATATAATCAAGACCTAGGTATGATATATGCTTTTGGAAAGTATATGATCGATACCGACTTTCAATGATCGAATGAGAAACTTACTGATAGAACCCTGAAGTAGGCAGTGTAAAGTTGATCTAATACTTCGGGTTTAATCTGAGTCTTCCAGTATGCAGGATGTACAGGTGTTGGGAATACCTGAGGGTGATGTGATCATAAACGATTGTATAACCATGACGCTTCCATTCCTAGGGAGTGATGAAACGGGTCTGGATTTTAGTGACTCCTCTCAGTAGAGAAGTAATCTGATCTTAGTCCAAATGTTGGACATTGATCTGAATGTGATTCAGATTCAATGAGAAGATTAGATTTGCGGTCTTGATTTAATCAAGCATCTATGGGAGGCCCGAGATCTGGATTTGAGATGTGATCTCAATATCCATGTCACTATACGTGGAACAATACAATCGCCCTGTCCTTATCTCCAAGTATTCGCGGAGAAAGCGCATTATCCTTGAAAGAGTTCATGGATAATTCTATTGTTGATATATGTATCCGAGCATTGAGAAAATGGATAATTAAATGTGATTTAATTATCATGAGTAATATGAATTTGATTCATATTATAAGGAGAATTATCTTAGATAATTAAATGTGATTTAATTATCAAAAGATGTAAATAATGTGAATGTGATTCATATTATTTGAGAACATGAGAATAAGTTATCCAATATAATTAAATATGATTTAATTATTATGGATAAGAATAATGTGGATAGTAATATCCAATTATTCATAATATATTATAAATGTGATTTATAATGTATTAGAGAGAGCTAATTATAATTTATATGTGTTGATTAATTATTATGTGTATTAGATACACATTGTGTAATTAATTGACAATGTAAATTATATGTTGTTTTGGGTTGTGAATGTGATTCACAATATTCCAATGTCAAGATTGCAATATTCCCAAAATTAATTGAGAATTATTTTTGGTGAAAATTGTTGGGAAAATAAGTAGAGAGAAATATTAGGAGATATGCAATCCCATGTAATCCATGGGATTGCCCTCCCCATATGGAAGAGGGGGGGCGGCACCAATTCCAATTAGGAGTTGGTGGCCGTCCACCTCTCCTAATGGGGAAGGAGGCTCCCAATTGATTTCTCACTCCTTATTTGATTGGTTTAATTTGGTATTAATATATACTTGATTTATCAAATATATTTAATCAAAATTAAATCACAAGTTGTTGGCTTTTACCAACAACAATCTTGACCATTGGATTATCATAAATCAATCTCAACCATTGATTTTATGAGACACATGGATTGAGATCCATGGATCCCAAAACCCTATAAATAGAGAGGCATACCCATGCTCTCTCTTTACACATAATGCTTGAGAAGCATCTCTCTCTCTCTCTCTTTCTCTCTAGAGGTCAGCCCTCTCTCTCCCTCTCATGGCCGTCCACCATGAATGCCATGAAGAGGATCTCCATCGCCGCGACATCGTCGTTATGCTGCCCGTTCTTCTGCTCGTGGATCTCCGTCCCCTTCGGTGCGCCTCGCTCGTGAAGAAGACGTCGGATCTCGTGTGTCGAGATCAGGAGATCCGCCGCTTGGATCATCAACATGGATTGTGAGAAGCACACGGTTCATCCCCGCGCTCGCAAGCGTCTCCTCCGTCGGATCGGACTTGAGACAGGAGGTCTCTTCGTTTAGAGACTCGATCGCAACCACGCTTCAAGAGGTAATCCTATTACTTGTTTGTGGTTTAGACGAAACGATCCGAGAAGTGTTCTTGGATCATGTGGTTTCGTCGTATAAAATTTTTTTAAATTCCGCTGCATCGAGCAACTAGTGCGACTAGTCGCTCCACGTCGTATTCGATGCGACGTTCACGCTTCCGTGATGCGCTTGAGGATCTAACCATATCCTTCAAGTGGTATCAGAGCCTTAGGTCGACGGTTTCGAATATGATTCGGTGACCGAGGACGACTTGGGTTTCGTTAAGGTCGCGAAAGTTTTATCGCATTTCATTTTCGCAGATCTGTTTAGTGTAATTTTTCGGCCATGTTTAAATTGTTTAAACACGAAAATATCACTTTGATTTTGTTCTCCATTAGATAAGGAAACCATAGGATCTGAGTTTGCGTAAATCGGATTTCGTATGCTCTAGATATGGTAGATTTGATGAACATGTATCCACTGTTACGGGAACTGCGAATCTTAACGTAATTAAAGAGTTAATTACTGTTTAGAGACGCCTCGAAATGCGTGCAAATCACATTGGTTTCTGTTCTAAATCAAATTAGCAAACTTTAGAAATTTACTTTGCTTAATTTGGATTTAATATGATTGAGATATGCCAATTTTAGTAAGTAGGGGTCACTGCTGAAATTGCTTTCCTAATCTAGAACCAAGTGATTGTTAATTAGTGAAATTAATTGTTAATTTCGTGAAATAATCTTGAAAAATATTTGTGAAATATTGAAACATGATTATTTGCCTAATTGACTTGGCCCCAACCAATTAGTTGATTAGATTTGATCTAAACCATAATTGGAATTACAATCATCAAACTTCTTGCTTGAATAGGACTTGGGAATTTGCCTAGCAAATTTCCTTATAATCAAAATTGTTTTGATTACTATATGGTATAATTTCGGTTGAAAAACCGATGATCATCTCAAGTACAAATTAATCAATTTGGCATTATCCTTTCCCGAGGTGGATATGGTGTCTAGTCGGGGATCGCTGGGGTAGCGGGTTGCAACGTATGCGGTCCGTCCCACTCCCGCCGGTACTGGCCATGACAACGGGTAGGGCCGGGATAATGTCCGAGGGATTAAGATGTATTTTTCTAATTATTAAAATACGAATTAATACGTACTTTGAGAATAATACCATATATATATTCAAGCATAAAATTAAGTTTGATTGATTGAATTGGATTGATAATTAATTTAATATGATTGAGTTAATTATGTCCAATTAAAATACTCTAATATGATTGGAGTTAAGAATTCCCTTGGAAGAATTAATTATATGAATGCGATTCATAATAATTAATTAAATTTGAATAAGAGATGGAGGATCACATAAGTGACATCCATGGTCTCCCGTCAAGGCGAAGGGTTTCGTCGCCAGATATTATATGTGGGAGACGCCTGTCCGAAGTGACAGCTCCTGCATATGATCCATTTGGATCGGGCTCGTCGCTTCTCGAAAGAGTAAGGACGTATGCGTAGTGACCCCAATATCGGGTCCTCATATTATTGGGGCGATATTGGATTGCGCATAGCGAGTTGTATTCCTGTTGACGGTTGGTTCAATTAATGACGGGTCAACATCACCTTAGGGGTGGTGGGCCCGGGTATTAAAGACCGAATTGGGAGATGCAAGTTGGACTTGCAAGGCGGAATGTGTTCCCGCTTCTTTTTATCTGAGTTGTAGGTTCTCATATTATTGGGATGCAACAAAGATAAGGAAGGAGATCCCAGATCTTGCTTGAGATATAATGGTAAGTATATCTCTTACATTGAAAGTAATTAAGGGAATGAGCTTTCATTGTTGACATAGCAAGACAACTTTGATATAAAAAAAAAAATTCCTAAATCAAAGTAAATTATATATTTATATAAGTTTATGCAAATTTCTTATTTCAGATAATCCTTCATTAAACCCACTCAATTCTATACTCAATGATAACCAGTAAAATATCATGGATAGACCCTTGATCCAGATATTGTACTTGCAGTTGGACACATAATGTATGTGGTTGCAATATGCAAGTTTCCTCATAATAATGAGGATTGACAATTAAATAGATAATAGGACTTCAAACCTAGGGTTTGGATGTTTCTATGATCTTGATATCATCAAATGTACTTTGGAAGTGACATGTTGATGAAGATCGCAATTGTCAAATTAATCCTTATAAAAACAATAAAGATATTCTGGCATACATATGTGCTCTCAACATTCAATCATGAATGACATGGTTCTCTGCATCATGCAGAATGGTGGCTCTATAAGAGATGATGTATTCAGATTGTTTGAATGCCTACCTGAACCTATGTTTTAAGAGTTTAGATGGATGTAGATGATGAGTGTCATCATTCTACTGTCTATACTCTAGTCATTCATGAAGCTTCATAATATTCATATTGTATGAACTTAATGAAGTTTGTATAAATGTTGAAATACTCTTATATTGAAATTTTTGATTTTAACATAAGAAGTCCTTAGTCTTAAGCAATGGTTGCTTATAGATAAAGGGAGCGCAGTGGAAGCATGGGTTGGACCCAAGTAAGAAATATAGTCAAAAGGTTGACTGTATTTCTGTAACTTCCATATAACATTCAAAGAGTTGGATGAATGCCAATGCTGCAATAAGTTGATGTGTTGATAGTATGACTATCAAGTCTGTCTAGAATCCTCAGAAAAGGACTCGGATGGAGCATCAGTATAATCTACATATAATCATTGAAATTGACTTACTTATTTGATAAGGTAAAGTCTAAATAATTGTATCTCAATCTTCTAATAACACTTGCAATTGGTTGCATATGTATTAGAATATTAGAAATTTGATCTTAAGGTTTATTGATCATCCATGTTGAAAGTGATGCAAGTGTTGCAACAGTTTCCATGAGATCAATAGACTTCATATTTTCAGTGGGAGCCCTTAGTCTTAGAGAATGTCTCTATGACCAAGATATTAGAATACACATATTGTTTATTTCTAATTGTTGGATATAAACATGAATTCTGTAATAAATCTATCATAAATAGTTATGATGGAAATATTTCAGATAGTAATCTAAAATCTAGTGGACTCTATTAAATTAGAAAATTATTGAATGGTTCATTAAGATTTCTAATACTAAAAATTAAACCTTTAAAAGATCAATAGGAGGATAAAGATCATTTGACAATGATCTGGCATCAAATTTTGGACATATGTCTGTTGATGAAATCAATGGACTGGTAAGACATGAAACTTTAGATTGTCTAAAGATTCAAATCTCACATACTTGTGAATATTGTATTCAAAGTAAAATGTCTAATACATCCTTCCTTGGGAAAGGTGTAAGATGCCTAGGTATTAAGGATCTCATACATATTGATGTATGCAGATCATCTATATCATAGTAAACATTATGGATATGTGATATCTGTCAATGATTATGTATGATATGAGATCTCTTCTCTTCACCTAAGAAACCTTTGAAATGTTCAAAGATTTCACAATTTTGGTTTAGAACCAAAGTTTGATGGAAGATGAAATGAATTTGATCTAATCAAGGTAGCATGTACCTATTAGATAAATTCAAGAAATACCTTATGGAGATATGAATATCATTTCCTATCTCAATCCTCCTAATGAATCTTAACTAATGGAGTTGTAGGGAGATACAATTGATCATGTGTGACATGATTTAATCAATGATTAATCCTAGCATAATTATCTCTTAAGTTTCCAAGATATATATGTAGTAGAGACTGCATTATATACTTAATAAGGTTCCATGTGATTAAGTTGGAATCTAGCACTAGAGAGTGCTACTTCATTAGGAAAATAAAGGATGGTATTGTATACCTACTTTATGACCTTGAGATTCTTAAAGGATCTCTTCTCTGAGAATGTGATTCTTAGAGGATGACTCTCTTAAGAATCAAGATAAAAATGAAGTAAAGGAACTCATTTAATCTTAAGAAGATAATGAGGCTCCTAAAATTGGAAACTAAAAGGACAAAGATGAAACACTAATACCTCTTCAAATAAGTTTGAGGATGGATTCCATGTGTCAGAGAAATCTGACAATGATCGGATTTCATGTGATGAAATTCCTGAGGATCATAACATGGAAAGATGGATGTTAGCAATAAAGGTCTAATGTAGACTTCATATACAAGTGTTGTATATGGACCCTCGAGGATCCACCTATATGGGCCAGACCCATTAAGTTGTAAATGGATCTTCAAGAGAAAGAGGGAACCTGATGAGAAGGTATAGACCTTCAAAGCACGGTTCGTAGCCATGAGCTACACACCGAAGAGAAGACATCGCTTGCGATGAGACTTGCTCTCCAGTGACCTTGCTTTAACCCATCAGAATATTGCTAACTATAGCTACACAACTTGACTATGACATCTTCATGATGTGAGTCAAGATTGCATTCCTCTATGAATACCTCTCTGAGGATATTCATATGAACTAGCCCCAAGGCTTTGTGGTTGAGGAAAGCAAGGTGTGCAAGCTAAAGAACTCCATCTTTGGACTCAAATAAGCTTCTTGTAGTTGCAACATAAGATTTGATGAAATTATAAATGTTATGATTTCAGATAAAATCTTGATGAACCATGTGAAGCTTAGTGGGAGTGCCATTGTGTTCATCGTGCTAAATGTAGATATTATTCTAATCATTTGGAATGATATAAGGATAATAATAAGTGTTTTAAAATTTGGTTGTTCCATACCTAGAGATACGATCTCAAAGGATACCTCTTAGATCTTAATTCTGAAGTTGTTCAGAATCAAGGAAAAGAGGGTATTGGAACCGTCACATTAGTAGTACACCTTGGACTTATTCCATTTTCTGGAAAAATTCCAAGAAAGGCTTCCTTCCCTTAAGATGTGGTAGTGACCTGTCTAAAGGGATAGCACCTCAAAGAGTTGAGGAAGTGAATGCTAGAACTGCTTGCACTTGTGCATCAGTTATGAGAAACTAAGTGTATGCTAAATGTGTACAAGGGCCAGATGTCTACCATGCAGTAGGAGTAGTAAACTGTTACTAATTCTACTATGGAGATAAAACACTTGATCGCAGTAATATCAATATCTTCAAAAATGATGAAACTTAGAGATAGTGATCTCAAAGTCTTATCTTCAAAGGTTTAAGACCTTGTAGATAGTGATCTATAAGGGTCTTAACTATAGATACCTTAGGAGATAGAGATCTCCAGGAATGAAGGTATTCTAATAAGGATTATGGAAATACTGGTTATGATAATTAATAAGATGTAGTGTCAAGGACACTATAACCAACAAAATTGAGTATTGGTTGCATGAGACGCAACATTCGCATTAAATGTGAGCACTGTTACTGGGGATATGCAAGTACCGTAAAAGGACTTGGCGTAGTCTTTTGGGAACGGAGTGACTGATCAACTTACCTAGCTATTTTCTAAATAGCCTATGATTGTCACATGAGTGTGGGTTTAAATGATTAGCCCATTAATGGCTCTTTGGGCTAGTGGGAGATTGTTGGACATGCGAGCCCACGGCGAGCCATTATGCAATAAATGTTATTGCAATTCACTCCTTGATCTGAAATAAAGAGTATAGAATTTGCATAATAGGTCCCTTAGTACAATTAGGGTTATGTACCATGGCCATCTTAATGATCATACAGTTGTTGATTCAATTATTGAATCATAGAGGCTGGTGCTTAGATGAATATCTAATGAGTTAGATTGAGGACTCGTCAAGCACCGTCAAATGATTATTAAGAGATGATCTCCAGCCTGAGTAGGAGATGGCAATCCTATCTCAGTTAGGCTGATATCTGACCGACCTCTTGATGCAGGTCCTCTGCATAGGAATAGAGATTCGGAGGTGTCAGATTAGTTAGGTCAAAGAGTTGACTTAACGAGATCGAGATAACCAAAGTCCTATATCGTATGCTGTCACGATACAGGCACACATCCTCTGACCGGAGACAGATGTGTTACTATATGTTTGAGTATGTACATTTGGCAGACCAATAGGTTGATGACCTAATCAAGGTCTATACGCCGGCGCGCTGGTGTGCATATAAGGGCATATGAGTAATACGATCTCTCAAAGGGATCATACAGGTTCACTACTGAACCGGAAGACATGAGCTCACTCATGAGATATTTGGAAGAATCAAATTCCATGCGCATGGTCGTCTCGCTTTAGAAGCTTGACTGAATTTGTAGGTTTGATGTATACTTTTGGAAAGTATATAATCAAGACCTAGGTATGATATATGCTTTTGGAAAGTATATGATCGATACCGACTTTCAATGATCGAATGAGAAACTTACTGATAGAACCCTGAAGTAGGCAGTGTAAAGTTGATCTAATACTTCGGGTTTAATCTGAGTCTTCCAGTATGCAGGATGTACAGGTGTTGGGAATACCTGAGGGTGATGTGATCATAAACGATTGTATAACCATGACGCTTCCATTCCTAGGGAGTGATGAAACGGGTCTGGATTTTAGTGACTCCTCTCAGTAGAGAAGTAATCTGATCTTAGTCCAAATGTTGGACATTGATCTGAATGTGATTCAGATTCAATGAGAAGATTAGATTTGCGGTCTTGATTTAATCAAGCATCTATGGGAGGCCCGAGATCTGGATTTGAGATGTGATCTCAATATCCATGTCACTATACGTGGAACAATACAATCGCCCTGTCCTTATCTCCAAGTATTCGCGGAGAAAGCGCATTATCCTTGAAAGAGTTCATGGATAATTCTATTGTTGATATATGTATCCGAGCATTGAGAAAATGGATAATTAAATGTGATTTAATTATCATGAGTAATATGAATTTGATTCATATTATAAGGAGAATTATCTTAGATAATTAAATGTGATTTAATTATCAAAAGATGTAAATAATGTGAATGTGATTCATATTATTTGAGAACATGAGAATAAGTTATCCAATATAATTAAATATGATTTAATTATTATGGATAAGAATAATGTGGATAGTAATATCCAATTATTCATAATATATTATAAATGTGATTTATAATGTATTAGAGAGAGCTAATTATAATTTATATGTGTTGATTAATTATTATGTGTATTAGATACACATTGTGTAATTAATTGACAATGTAAATTATATGTTGTTTTGGGTTGTGAATGTGATTCACAATATTCCAATGTCAAGATTGCAATATTCCCAAAATTAATTGAGAATTATTTTTGGTGAAAATTGTTGGGAAAATAAGTAGAGAGAAATATTAGGAGATATGCAATCCCATGTAATCCATGGGATTGCCCTCCCCATATGGAAGAGGGGGGGCGGCACCAATTCCAATTAGGAGTTGGTGGCCGTCCACCTCTCCTAATGGGGAAGGAGGCTCCCAATTGATTTCTCACTCCTTATTTGATTGGTTTAATTTGGTATTAATATATACTTGATTTATCAAATATATTTAATCAAAATTAAATCACAAGTTGTTGGCTTTTACCAACAACAATCTTGACCATTGGATTATCATAAATCAATCTCAACCATTGATTTTATGAGACACATGGATTGAGATCCATGGATCCCAAAACCCTATAAATAGAGAGGCATACCCATGCTCTCTCTTTACACATAATGCTTGAGAAGCATCTCTCTCTCTCTCTCTCTTTCTCTCTAGAGGTCAGCCCTCTCTCTCCCTCTCATGGCCGTCCACCATGGATGCCATGAAGAGGATCTCCATCGCCGCGGCATCGTCGTTATGCTGCCCGTTCTTCTGCTCGTGGATCTCCGTCCCCTTCGGTGCGCCTCGCTCGTGAAGAAGACGTCGGATCTCGTGTGTCGAGATCAGGAGATCCGCCGCTTGGATCATCAACATGGATTGCGAGAAGCACGCGGTTCATCCCCGCGCTCGCAAGCGTCTCCTCCGTCGGATCGGACTTGAGACAGGAGGTCTCTTCGTTTAGAGACTCGATCGCAACCACGCTTCAAGAGGTAATCCTATTACTTGTTTGTGGTTTAGACGAAACGATCCGAGAAGTGTTCTTGGATCATGTGGTTTCGTCGTATAAAATTTTTTTAAATTCCGCTGCATCGAGCAACTAGTGCGACTAGTCACTCCACGTCGTATTCGATGCGACGTTCACGCTTCCGTGATGCGCCTTGAGGATCTAACCATATCCTTCAGACTTCCATATTGCAGATGTCATAGTAAAGTTGTGTAGCTGTAGTTAGCAATATTCTGATGGTTTTAAGCATGGTCAGAGAAAATAAAGTCTCACCACAAGTGATGTCTTCTCTTTGTGTGTATCTTGTGGATACGATCCTTGCTTTGAAGGTCTCTACCTTCTAATTATATTCCCTCTTTCTCTTGAAGACCCATTTACACCTAACAGGTTTAACCATTATAGGTGGATCCTCGAGAGTCCATATACAACATTTATATATGAAGTCTATGTTAGACTATATTGCTAACATCCATCTCTCCATGTCATGATCCTTAGAAGCTTCATCATATGAAGTCAAACATTATTAGACATAATTGACACATGAAATCCATACCCTTTAGGTGGTCTCACCATCCTCAAACTAATTTGAAGAGATACGAGTGTTGCATCTTTAATTGTCCTTTTAATGTCTGACTCCATGAACTTCATTACCCTTTTAGGATTCATCGAGTTCCTTTACTTCATTTTCGTATTGATTCTCAAGAAAGCCGTCATCTAAGAATCATATCCTTAGAGATGGAATAATTTAAGAATCTCAAGGTCATAAACGATAGGTATCCAATTCCATCCTTTATTTTCTTAACGAAGTAGCACTCTCTGTGTCTAGATTCCAACATTATTGCTTTCACAATATGGTTATGAATAAAGTACCTAAATCCTCAAGTGTCTAGCACTATGCTAGGTTCCAAATCATGGCTTATGAGGGTTTTCGAGTTTAGATTTTCATGGAATCTTATTAAGGATATATATTGTATTTTCTACTACACCTATGCCTGGAAACTAAGAGGTAATTATGATAAGAGTCATTATTGATTAAACCATGTCACACATGATCCAATTGTATCTCCCAACAACTCTATTGAGTTAAGGAGTATTAGGGGGAGTGATATAGGAATGATAATCCTATCATCATAAGGTATTCCTTGAATATCTAATAAGTACTTACTACCTAGGTTAGATCAAATTCATTTCATCTTCCTTCAGCTTTGGTTCTAAATCAAAAGGTGAAATATTAGAACATTTCAAAGGTTTCTAAGGTGAAAAAAATAAATCTCATATCACAAATAATCATCGAATGATATCGCATATCATTGATGTTTTTTATGATATAGATGATTGAAGAATCTGCATTTCATCATCTTTATTCATTTATCTTATCTTAAAATACCTTATAAAACACATGTAAATATCACTAATTTCATTCTTTTACTAGCTCTGACTTTTATGTAAATATTATATATTTATCACTCTTTTAACCTAAAATAAATAAATAAAGATACAAATGAAAAATAAAGAAAATAAAAGATTGTATATATGTAATAGATACATGCCAATCATACCTCGAGAGAAGGTCAAGACTTGACATGATCGACAAGGAAGAAAGTAGAGGGGGATAAGGCCTAATTACCAGAAAAATCCAGAAAACTAACTTGTCACCTATATATATTCATAACCTGTACACTATTGGCTATATTACACATTGTTTCATTATTTTATTCATTACCAAATTCTTTGTAAATAACCAATATTTTCTTCTTGAAATTTGTCAATAAAATTCTTTTGAAAATAATAAAAATAATTTCAATAAAAACTTGTATATTATGTAAATAACAACACTCACCAAAACCCACAATGTACAAACTTGCAAGATCAATATCTATTCCACCCAAACTCCAAATTCATCAAATTCACTTTCATTGTACTTCAAATTAAATTATCTTAAAAATGAAGGTGATTTCATAAAAAATCAGAGTTAAGGTGTTAAATGTGGTCAATTTGGGTATTATTGTATAAAATACCTATATACAATATGTATTTAATTTTTTTATGCATAATTGTAAATATTGTATTGTACTCATATAAAATACAAATAAAAAAAATCACAAAATCAACAAAAATTAAATCAAGTATATATTGTATATATATCACCATGTATATATTGTACATATGCCTATTTAATTAACCTAATAAATTAACTCTTAAAAATTAATTAAAAATATCATTCTGCACGATCTGAGGAATTCCGATCATTATCGACCCCTCTCGACTACGCCAACACGTCAACCATCTCATTCTCCATCTCTTCCACCATTTGAACACCTTTAAATTCTTCCAGATCTGAGGCCTGGTCTGACCTCACCTCACAGGAGATCCCCATCCATCCACTATCATCCACATTCTTGACATAACTTTTTGGCCAGAGGATACCTCCGAGAACGAGCTTCAATTTGCAGATCTCAAAATGCGATAGCATCACTGGAGATAGACCCGGGGGGTTCACCTGTAGCTGAACCTTCTTCAACCCCTAAATCCACTACTGAATATCTTTGAGCTATGTTCCCCACCGTGATAGAGGAGATTCTCAGGATGCTACATCACCAGTCAGAAGTTCATTAAGGCAGATAACAATTGAGATTTGCTTGATCGAAGTTCGCCGGAGTACAAGCACTTCACATTTCGTCCAGAGCTGCTCAATGCCCTCCAATCAGTAACACCTCCTCAAGAATTTATGGTGGTCATCCAAAAAGTCCCAATCTGAAGGATATAGTTAGATCCTCAAGCGCATCACAGAAGCGTGAGCAACGTATCGAATACGACGAGGAACGACTAATCGCACTAGTTGTTCTATGCAACGGAATTTAAAAAATTTTCATGCGACGAAACCACATGATCCAAGAACACTTCTCATATCATTTCCTCTAAACCACTAACAAGTAAAAGGATTACCTCTTGAAGAGTGGTTGCGATCGAATCTATAAACGAAGAGACCTCCTGTCTCATGTCCGATCCAACGGAGGAGACGCTTGCGAGCGCGGGAATGAATCGCATGTTTCTCGCAATCTATGTTGATGATCAAAGTGGCAGATCTCCTGATCTCGACACACGAGATCCGATGCCTTCTTCACGAGGGAGGTGCACCGAAGGAGACGGAGATCCACGAACAAACGATCGGGCAACATAACGACGACGCTGCGGCGATGGAGACTCTCTCTAGGGCATCCATGGTGGATGGCCATGAGAGGAAGAGAGAGGGATGAACTGTAGAGAGAAAGAGAGAGAGAGATGTGCTTCAATAGCATAGCCCTTGAGAGCATGGTATGCCTCTCTATTTATAGGGTTTTGGGATCCATGGATCTCAATCCATGGGACATATAAAATCAATGGATGAGATTGATTTATGTCTGATCCAATGGTCATGATTGTTGTTGGTAAAAACCAACAGCTAATAATATAATTTAAATCAAATATATTTGACACATCAAATATAATGCAATCCTAAATTAGATCAAGCAATTAAGGAGAGATTAGCATGAAGATCACTCCCCATAAGGAAAGAGGGGGACAGCTACCACATTCCTTGTGGGAATGTGTAGCCGTCCACCATCTCCTTATGGTGGAGGCAATCTCATGAAATATCATGAGATTGCATATCTCCATGGATTTCTCCCATAATCTCCAACAACTTTTGTTGTGATTTATTCTTCAAAAATCATTCATAATTAATTTTGAGAATATTGCAATCTTGCCATTGGAAAATAATGAATCACATTCACAACCCAAAACAAAATATAATTTGCATTTTCAATTAATTACACAATGTGTATCCAATACACATCAGTAATTAATTAACAAATATTAATTATAATTATCTCTCTCTAATACATTATAAATCACATTTATAATATATTATGAATAATATGGATACTGCTATCCACATTATTCATATCCATGATAATTGAATCACATTTAATCATCTTGGATCTCTATTCTCACGTGCACAAATAATATGAATCACATTCACATTATTCACATCTTTGATAATAAAATCATATTTAATTATCTAAGATAACTCTCCTTATAATATGTATCAAATTCATATTATTCATGATAATTATATCACATTTAATTATCCATTTTCTCAATGCTCAGATACATATATCAACAATAGAATTATCCATGAACTCTTTCAAGGATAATGCGCTTTCTCCGCGGATACTTGGAGATAAGGATATGGAGATTGTATTGTTCCACGTATAGCGACTTGGACATTGAGATCACATCTCAAATCCAGATCTCGGGCCCCCCATAGATGCTTGATTAAATCAAGACTGCAAATCTAATCTTCTCATTGAATCTGAATCACATTTAGATCAATGCCGAATATTTGGACTAAGATCAGATTACTTCTCTATTGAGAGGAGTCACTAAAATCCAGACCCGTTTCATCACTCCCTAGGAATAGAAGCATCATGGTTATACAATCGTTTATGATCACATCACCCTCAGGTATTCCCAATACATGTACATCCTGCATACTGGAAGACCCAGAATACTCCTGAAGTATAAGATCAATTTTACACTGCCTACTTCATGGTTTTATCATTAGGTTTCTCATTCGATCATTGGGAGTCGGTATAGAACGTATACTTTCCAAAAGAATATATCATACCCATGTCTTGATCACATACTTTCCAAAAGTATATATATCAAACCTACAAATTCTGTCAAGCTTCCAAAGCGAGACGACCGTGCACGGAATTTGATTCTTCCCAATATCTCATGAGTGAGCTCATGTCTTCTAGTTCAGTAATGAACCTGTATGATCCCTTTGAGAAATCGTATTACTCATATGCCCTTATATGCAAACCAGCGCGCTGGTGTATAGACCTTGATTAGGTCATCAACCTATTGGTTTGCCAAATGTACACACTCAGACATATAGTAATACATCTGTCTCCAGTCAGAGGATGCGTGCCTATATCATGAAAACATACGACATAGGACTTTGGTTATCTCGATCTCGTTAAGTCAACTCTTTGACCTAACTTATCTAACACCTCCGAATCTCTATTCCTATGTAGAGGACCTGCATCAAGAGGTCAATTAGATATCAGCCTTTAGAGAAAGGATTGCCATCTCCTTCTCAGGCTGGAGATCATTTCTTAATAATCATTTGACGGTGCTCGATGAGTCCTCAATGTAACTCTTTAGATATTCATCCAAGCACCAGCCTCTATGATTCAATACTTGAATCAACAGTTGTATGATCATCAAGATGTCCATGGTACACATCCCTAATTGTACTAAGGGACCTATTATGCAAATGATTTATTCTTCATTTTAGATTAGGGAATGATATTCACAATAACATTATTGCATAATGGCTCGCAGTGGGATCGCATGTCCAACAATCTCCCACTAGCCCAAAGAGGCATTAATGGACTAATCATTTAAACCCACACTCATGTGACAATCATAGGCTATTTAGAAAATTAGGTAAGCTGATCAGTCACTCTGTTCCCAAAAGACTATGCCAAGTCCTTTTACGGCACTTGCATATCCCCTAGTAATAGTGCTCGCATCCAATGCGAATGTTGCATCTTATGCAACCAATACTCAATTTTGTTATAGTGTCTTTGACACTATAGCTCGATAATTATTATAACCAGTATGCCAATAATCCTTATCAGAATACCTTTATTCCTAGAGATCTCTATGTCCTAAGGTATCTACAGTTAAGACCCTTATAGATCACTATCTACAAGGTCTTAAACTTTTGAAGATAAGACTTTGAGATCACTATCTCTAAGTTTCATCATCTTTGAAAATATTGTTATTACTGCAATCAAGTGTTTTATCTCATAGTATGATTAGTAACAGATTACTACTCCCACTGCATGGCAGACATCTAGCTCTTTTGCACATCTAGCATACACTCAACTTCTCGTAACTAATGCACAAGTGCAAGCAGTTCTAGCATTCACTTCCTCAACTCTCTGAGTTGCTATCCCTTTAGATAGGTCACTACCATATCTTAAGGGAAGGAAGCCTTTCTTGGAATTTTCCAGAAAATGGAACAAGTCCAAGGTGTACTACTAATGTGACGGTCCCAATACTCTCTTCTCTTTACTTGTGAACGACTTCAGAACTAAGATCTAAGAGGTATCCTTGAGATCATATCTCTAGGTATGGAATGACCAAATTATAAAACACTTATTATTATCCTTATATTATTCTAAATTATTAGAATATTATCTACATTTAGCACGATGAACACAATTACACTCCCACTAAGCTTCACATGGTTCATCAATATTTTATCTGAAATCATAACATTTATAATTTCATCAAATCTTATGTTCCAACTACAAGAAGCTTATTTGAGTCCAAAGATGGAGTTCTTTAGCTTGCACACCTTGCTTCCTCAACCATGAAGCCCTGGGGTTACTTTATGTGAATATCCTCAGAGAGGTATTCATAGAGAAATGCAATCTTGACTCACATCATGAAGATGTCATAGTCAAGTTGTGTAGCTATAGTTAGAAATATTCTGATGGGTTAAAGCAAGGTCACTGGAGAGCAAGTCTTATCGCAAGCGATGTCTTCTCTTCGGTGTGTAGCTCATGGCTACGAACCGTGCTTTGAAGGTCTCTACCTTCTCATCAGGTCCCATCATCCTCTTGAAGATCCATTTACACCATAATGGGTCTTACCCATATAGTTGGATCCTCGAGGGTCTACATACGACATTTATATATGAAGTCTACTTTAGAATTTATTGCTAAGATCCATCTTTCCATGATATGATCTTCAGAAGCATCATCACATGAAGTTAGATCATTGTCAGATTCAACTGACACATGGAATCCATACTCAAGATTATTTGAAGAGGTATTAATGTTTCATCTTTAATTGTCTATTTAATTTCCGATTTCAAGAGCCGCATTATCTTCTCAAGATTAAATGTGTTCCTTTACTTCATTTTCATCTTGATTCTTAAGAGAGTCATCCTCTAAGAATCATATTCTCAGAGATGAGATCCTTTAAGAATCTCAAGGTCCTAAAGTAGGTATCCAATACCATCCTTTATTTTCCTAATGAAGTAGCACTCTCTGGTGCTAGATTCCAGCTTAATTACATGGAACCTTATTAAGGATATATAATGTAGTCTCTACCACACATATATACCTGGAAACTAAGAGATAATTATGCTAAGATTAATTATTTATTAAATCATGTCACACATGATCAATTGTATCTCCCTACAACTCTATTGAGTTAAGGTTCATTAGGAGGATTGAGATAGGAATGATATTCACATCTCCATAAGGTATTACTTAAACTCATCTAATAGGTACAAATTACCTTGGTTTGATCAAATTCATTTCATCTTCCTTCAATCTTTGGTTCTAAACCAAAATTAAGAAATCTTTGAACATTTCAAAGGTTTCTTAGGTGAAGAGAAGAAATTTCATATCATACATAATCATCAATAGATATGACATATCCATATAGTTTACTATGATAGAGATAATTCACATACATCAATATGTATGAGATCCCGAATACCTTGACATCTTCCACCTTTCCCAAAGAAAGGTGTATTGGACATTTTTCTTTGAATACAATATTCATAAGTATGCAAGTTTTTGAAAGTTTAGACATTCTAAAGTTTCATCTCTTACTTGTCTATTTATCTCATCAACAGACATATGTCCAAAACATGATGCCAGATCATTGTCAAAGGATCTTTATCCTCCTATTGATCTTTAAAGGTTTAATTTTCAGTATTAGAAATCTTAATGAACCATTCATTAATTTTCTAATTTAGCGGAGTCCACTAGATGTTAGATTACTATCAGAAATATATCCATCATAACTCTCTATGATATGTTTATTCCAGAATTCATGTTTATTTCCAACCTTTAGAATTAAACTATGAGTGTATTCTAATATCCAGGTCACAGAGACATTCTCTAAGACTAAGGGCTCCCACTGAAAATATGAAGTCTATTGATTCAATGTAAATTGTTGCAACAATTGCATCACTTCCAACATGGATGACCATTAAACCTTAAGATCAAATTTCTAATATTCTACTACATATGCAACCAATTGCAAGTGTCATTAGAAGATTGAGATACAATTATTAGACTTTATCTTATCAAATAAGTAAGACAATACCAATGATTATATGTAGATTAATCTGATGTACTATCTGGTTCCTTCTCTAAGGATTCTAGATAGATTTGATAGTCATACTTTCAACACATCAACTTATTGTAGTACTGGCTTTCATCCAACTGTTTGGATGTCATATGGAAGTCACAGAAGTACAGTCAACTCTTTGACTATACTTCTTACTTGGGTCCAACCCATGCTTTCACTGCGCTCCCTTTATCTATAATCAACCATTGCTCAAGACAAAGGATCTCTTATGTTAAAATAAAAAATTTCAATATAAAAGTATTTCAACATTTATACATGTTTCATTCAATTCATACAATATGAATATTATGAAGCTTCATAAATGACTAGAGTATTAGATAGTAGAATGATGACACTCATCGTATCTACATCGATTTAAACTCTTAAAACTTAGGTTCAGGTAGGTACTCAAACAATTTGAATACATCATCTCCTATAGAGCCACCATTCTATATAATGTAGAGAACTATGTCATTCATTATTATATATCGAGAGCGCATATGTAGGCCAGAACATCTTCTTAGATTTTATAAGGATTATTTGTTAATTACGATCATTATCGACATGTCACTTCAAAAGTACATTCGATGAGATTAAGACTTACAGAGACATACAAACCCTAGGATTTTAGTCCTATTGTCTATTTAATTATCATTCCTCATTATTACGCGGAAACTTGCACATTGTAACCACATACATTATGTGTTCAATTGTAAGTACAATATCTGGATCATGGGTCCAATCCATGATATTCTACTCGTTATTACTGAGTATAACATTGAGTGGGATTAAAGATGTATTATCTAAAATAAGAAATTTGCATAAACATATATGAATTTATAATTTAGTTTGATTTAGGAATTTTGATATCAAAGTTGTCTTGCCATGTCAACAATGAAAGTTCATTCCCTTAATCACTTTTAATGCAAGAGATATACTTAGCATTATATCTCAAGCAAGATCTAGGATCTCCTTCCTTATCTTTGTTACATCCCAATAATATGAGAACCTGTAACTAGGATAAAAAGAAGCGGGAACACATTCCGCCTTGCAAGTCCAAATTGCATCTCCCAATTCGGTCTTTAACACCCGGGCCCACAACCCCAAAGGTGATGTTGACCCGTCATTAATTGAACCAACCGTCAACAGGAATACAACTCGCTATGCACAATCCAATAACACCCCAATAATATGAGGACCCGATATTGGGGTCACTATGCATACGTCCGTACTCTTTAGAGAAGAGACTAGCCCGATCCAAATGGATCGTATGGAGGAGTTGTCACTTCGGACATGCGTCTCCTGCATACAATATCTGGCGATGGAACCCTTCGACTTGACAAGAGACCATAAATGCACTTATGTGATCCTCTGCCTCATATTCAAATTTCAATTAATTATCATGAATCATATTCACATAATTAATTCTTCCAAGGGAAATACACATCTATTCATAATAGAGTGTTTATAATTTGGATATAATTAACTTAATCATATTAAATTAATTATCAATCCAATTCAATCAACAAACTTGATTTTTCTTGAATATATGGTATTATCTCAAAATACGTATTAATTCGAATTTTAATAATTAGAAAAATACATCATGATCTCTCAGGCATCATTCATTACCTACCCGCTGTCATGGCCAGTACCGGCGGGAGTGGGACGGACCGCATCCAGTGCAACCCGCTACCCCAGCGATCCCCGACTAGACACCATATCCGCCTCGGGAGAAATAATGTCGAGTCAATCAATTTGTACTTGAGATGATCATCAGTTCTTCAACCGAAATTATACCATATAGTAATAATCAAAACATTTTTTATTATAAGGAAATTTGCTAGACAAATTCCCAATCCTATTCAAGCAAGGAGTTTGATGATTATGTTTTCAATTATGATCTAGATTAAATCTAATCAATTTATTGGTTGAGGTCAAGTCAATTAAGGAAATAATCATCATTCAATATTTCTCAAATATTTTCCATAATTATTTCATGAAATTAACAATTAATTTCACTAATTGACAATCACAGGGTTCTTGATTAGGACTGTAATTTCAGCAGGGAATCCTACTTACTAAAATTAACATATCTCAATCAATTTAAATCCAAATTAGACAAAATCAATTTTCAAAGATTGCTAATTTGATTTAAGACAGAACCTAAGTGATATTTCATGCATTCTGAGGCGGATCAAAACAGTAATCAACTCATTAATCATGTTAAGATTCGCAGTTCCCGCAACAGTGAACACATGTTTATTAAAACAACCATATCTCAAGCAAACGAAATCCAACTTACGTAAACTCAGATCCTATGATTTCCTTATTTAATGGGGAACAAAATCCAAGTTTTATTTTCTTGTTTAAATAATTTAAACAGGGCCGAAAATAATCACTAAAGAGAGATGCGAAAATGAAATGCGATAAAACTTTCGCAACCCTAACGAACCCAAGTCGTCCTAGGTTTACGGATCGTATCCAAAACCTTCGACCTAAGGCTCTGATACCACTTGAAGAATATGATTAGATCCTCAAGCACATCACGGAAGCGTGAGCGACGTATCGAATACGATGAGGAACGACTAGTCGCACTAGTTGTTCTATGCAGCGGAATTTAGAAAATTTTCATGCGACGAAACCACATGAGCCAAGAACACTTCTTGGATCATTTTGTCTAAACCACAAACAAGTAATAGGATTACCTCTTGAAGCGTGGTTGCGATCGAATCTCTAAATGAAGAGACCTCTTATCTCAAGTCCGATCCGACGGAGGAGACGCTTGCGAGCGCAGGGATGAATTGAGTGTTTCTCGCAATCCATGTTGATGATCCAAGCGGCGAATATCCTGATCTCGACACACGAGATCTGACGTCTTCTTCATGAGCGAGGTGCACCGAAGGAGATGGAGATCCATGAGCAAACGATCGGGCAGCATAACGACGACGCTGCGGCGATGGAGACTCTCTCTAGGGTATCCATGGTGGACGGCCATGTGGGGAAGAGAGAGGACTGACGTGTAGAGAGAAAGAGAGTGTGCTTCAATAGCATAGCTCCTGAGAGCATGGTATGCCTCTCTATTTATAGAGTTTTGGGATCCATGTATTTGATTCCATGGGACATATAAAATCAATGGATGAGATTGATTTATGTCTAATCCAATGGTCAAGATTGTCATTGGTAAAAACCAACAACTAATAATCTAATTTAAATCAAATATATTTGACACACCATATATAATTCAATCCTAAATTAGATCAAGCAATTAAGGAGAGATTAACATGGAGATCACTCCCCATAAGGAAAGGGGGGGACGGCTACCACATTCCTTGTGGGAATGTGTAGCCGTCCACCATCTCCTTATGGTGGAGGCAATCTCATGCAATATCATGAGATTGCATATCTCCATGGATTTCTCCCATAATCTCGAACAACTTTTGTTGTGATTTATTCTTCAAAAATAATTCATAATTAATTTTGAGAATATTGCAGTCTTACCATTGGAAAATTGCGAATCACATTCACAACCCAAAGCAAAATATGATTTACAATTTCAATTAATTACACAATGTGTATCCAATACACATCAATAATTAATTAAAAATATAAATTATAATTAGCTCTCTCTAATACATTATAAGTCATATTTATAATATATTATGAATAATATGGATAGTGCTATCCACATTATTCACATCCATGATAATTAAATCACATTTAATCATCTTGTATCTCAATTCTCACGTGCACAAATAATATGAATCACATTCACATTATTCACATCTTTGATAATAAAATCATATTCAATTATCTAATATAACTCTCCTTATAATATGAATCAAATTCATATTATTCATGATAATTAAATCACATTTAATTATCCATTTTCTCAATGCTCATATACATATATCAACAATAGAATTATCCATGAACTCTTTCAAGGATAATACGCTTTCTCCGCGGATACTTGGAGATAAGGAAAGGGCGATTATATTGTTCCACATATAGTGACTTGGACATTGAGATCACATCTCAAATCCAGATCTCGAGCCTCCCATAGATGCTTGATTAAATCAAGACCGCAAATCTAATCTTCTCATTGAATCTGAATCACATTCAGATCAATGTCCAATATTTGGGCTAAGATCAGATTACTTCTCTACTGAGAGGAGTCACTAAAATTCAGACCCGTTTCATCACTCCCTAGGAATGGAAGCATCATGGTTTTACAATTTTTTATGATCACATCACCCTCAGGTATTCCCAATACATGTACATCTTGTATACTGGAAGGCTCAGAATAAACCTGAAGTATAAGATCAATTTTACACTGTCTACTTCAGAGTTTTATCATTAAGTTTCTCGTTCGATCATTGGGAGTCAGTATAGGTCGTACACTTTCCAAAAGCATATATCATACCTAGGTCGTGATCACACACTTCCCAAAGGTATATATCAAACCTACAAATTCAGTAAAGCTTCCAAAGCGAGACGACCGTGCACAGAATTTGATTCTTCCCAATATCTCATGAGTGAGATCTTGTCTTCCGGTTCAGTAATGAACCTGTATGATCCCTTTGAGAGATCGTATTACTCATATGCGCTTATATGCACACCGGCGTGCCGGTGTCTAGACCTTGATTAGGTCATCAACCTATTGGTCTGCCAAATGTACATACTCAAACATATTGTAACACATCTGTCTCAGGTCAGAGGTTGCGTGCCTATATCATGACAGCATACGACATAGGACTTTGGTTATCTCGATCTTGTTAAGTCAACTCTTTGACCTAGCTTATGTAACACCTCCGAATCTCTATTCCTATGCAGAGGACCTACATCAAGACGCCAGTTAGATATCATCCTTTAGAGAAAGGATTGCCATCTCCTTCTCAGGCTAGAGATCATCTCTTAATAATCATTCGACGGTGCTCGATGAGTCCTCATTCTAACTCTTTAGATATTCATCCAAGCACCAGCCTCTTTGATTTAATACTTGAATCAACAGTTGTATGATCATCAAGATGGCCATGGTACATAACCCTAATTGTACTAAGGGACCTATTATGCAAATTATTTATTCTTTATTTCAGATCAGGGAAAGATATTCGCGATAACATTTATTGCATAATGGCTTGCCGTGGGCTCGCAAGGACACATTCCATCTTGTCTTCATTTGAACACTTGCACCTTATATCCTGACTTTTAAATTATTTGCATTTCAATCCTGTTTGAACTACAACACGTGCTTGGTCCATGAATTATGAAAAATTACAGTAAAAATATTGTATTTTTGAGATATTGTGTGGATCCTAAAACTATTTGAATTACATTCGAGTCCAATCCAGTGAGGCACACATGTCAGTGCTCTTGTTTTATTGGGATATTTGCAATTTCTCCCGTGACTTTTATTTCTGTTATTATTCACCCTGCAAAGTTCAAAAATTTGTGCTTTAGTCAATGCAAGTCTGCATTTGTCTTGCATATTAAGAATCAAATAAAAATATCAAAATCCCTTAAAAATATTCCACAGAAATTCATATAGGCTCCCATTACGTATATCTTGCATCTATAAATTACATTTCAAATTTTTCATTATTTATAAAAATTCAAAAATAGCATAAAAATGTCCTATTTGCGTTAAAAATCAATAAAATTTAAAAAATATTTTCAAATATTCTAAAAAAGATCCTACTTGTTTATTTTGATTGATTTTAATTTCTTTCCAATTTTTTCATTTTTATTCTCCATGAAATCATTAAAAAACTTTAAAAAATAAAAAAATTCATATAAATTCATTTAAAAATAAAGGAAAATCATAAAAACACTCTATGGAAAAATGAAAAATTATCTTCCATTCTTTTTCTATTTCATTAATTTTTACCTTATTTGTCATTTTAATCATCCAAAAAATCCATTTCATTTCTCTTTATTTTATTCCATATTTATGATTTAATGAAATGCTTTGAAAATTGTGAAAATTCTAGAAAATAAAAAAAGGTAAAATAAATTATCAGAAACCTAAAAATAATTTTACTTTAATTTTCTACTTGTATTTGACATAATAAAAAATATAAAAAATATGGTTGAATGGTTGTTTTAAGTTTTCTTTAATTATCTAATTGTTTTAAAAAATAAATAGATATCTTTCACAAAATAAAAAATTAAAAAAATAAAATCAGAAAACCAAATAAAAAAAATATAAAATTAAAAATAAAATTACAAAAAATCCGAAATCCAAAAAAACACTACTTTCAAGCATAGTGTGCATTGAAATTCCTTCATTGATTATCATTGCATAGAAAAACCCTTGAATTTTTGTAGCCTCCCTGAGTTCGATCCTTTTAGCTATACATGTAAATTAAATAGCAAACTCTCTTGTTATATTTTCTTTATTGATTTTTTTTCTTGAGATTTAAACAAAATTTTTGTTGAGGGATTATTTGGGTTGCAACAACATTACACATTAATTTCAATTTTTTAAAACCTTGATTTCTTTGCTCAACAAAATGGTGTCGTTGTCGGGGAAGTACGACGAGGGTAGTTAGATTTTTCTTTTGACCTGCTATTCTGGGTTGTTTATAATTGTTTTTTCTTCCTAGTTCCATGTCTATATTTTCTTGTATTCATTTCATTGTTCATATTCACTTCATTCATTTCCATTCATTTTTGCCCATATTTATATAGTTGTGTCTCTTACACATTGTTGGATTTCCTCTTTCTTGCGAGGGTCCAACAAGCGAGGGCGACATTCATAGCAGCGCCGACGCACCCAAGCGAAGCGGAGGTGGTCAGATTCTTCATTGAGCCGCATGAGAGCGCAGGAGGAGGAGAAGAAGATTTGAAGTAGACAATTTTTTTGGAGCGTTTGACATAGATAGATTTTAGCATTTTATTCATTCAAAAACTCTTGTAAAAGGACATTGTATACCTTGTTTCTGTGGGGTCTGTTTCGATAAGTGTCGATGCACTTGGAGGACCTCACTGGTTTTGTTTTCATCACCTTCTTTTTCGTTGTTTCACGCGATTTTATGTGCTTGAGCCCTTGGTCATATTCTTTATTAACTTGCTTGAACTAGGTAAGTAATTAGGTTCAAAGACCTAAACGAGAATTTCACACCTATAGAATAGAGCATAATTTTGACTTAGTCAAATTAATTTATTCTTTCTTGCTAATTGAAATTATTGCTTGGATGATTCTCATGCATCATATAGGGTATTTAATTTTCTATATTTAAATTCTGCACGGATCACCCTACATGTAGAGTGATGGCGATAAGGTACGCATCTATTATCCTCTACATGCATTAGCGAATTTCATCACACATTAGCATTTCTAACTTCCTTCCTTGTTTTCACTCACATAATCTAAAAATGAAATTGGAACTTCGCTAGTCGATTTGTTAAAAAAACCATAAAAAGTTATAACTTTATAAACCAGGACTGCTAAAGAAAACTCGACCATAAAACTAAACATAAGGAAAATCATAATTATTTTGGGGAGAGTAACCCCTCATTATTTCAATTTACTTGCAGAGTGAGTGAGAGTTGAACACTAGAATATAGCCAAGCTCTAGATTTTCATTTAGACTATTGATTCTAACTAAACAATTAGGTACTTATCAGTGAAGGAACATCGGTAGCCATTTTATGTACCATATTTCCCTAGCAAAGTAGGTGGTTTAAAGGACATTGTGTAAGGTTCTGTCCTTAAGTAAGGGGTAGTTGTTTTATGGTTCGTACTTACATCCATATTGGAAGAAAGTGGATGCAACTAGTCATAAGAATTCGACCCAATCTTTAGGAAAACTTCCGACACCTAACAGCTCGCTATCTCTTGTACACGATTACATTTATCACCAATTAAAATTGAAAAGATAAAAAAGAACGAACTCTTGTAGTCTTCACTTGTGTCAGTTGGTAAATTGGAGGTTTGTATTGTATCTGATTGCTAGTGCTAAAGATCCTTCCGCTCCCTTTGTGCCTTCTACTCATTCTCTTCCTATTTTACTTTCGTGTTATCGCATCTCGCCTCTTCATATCGAAGATGTCGGTTTCATTTCTAGTTCGAACTCAACGGACTCATTCCACACTCCAAACTGGATGTCTTATACTCAGAGACACTCATTCCCGAGTATTCCTCTTTCTCCACTTTAACCTTCACCTCATCAATCAATCCATTGTTCAAGATTGACTCAATATTGAACTATCATTTGGGACTCCATCATTCTTGAAGACTAATCTAGTGCAATTTACACATGCAGAAACCAAAACAGTGCACTTGATGCCACCTAAGGGAAAAGGTGCCACGGTTGAGCAGTCTGTGATCAATAGTACCGTGTTAGCCTCCATTTAATTCAATCAAGCTCAGTTGACAGAACAAGCTGACTTTCAAGCGGCATCGAAAGATATGATTCTCGATCTGAGGCAAGACAAGAGAGAGGAGGACATAAACCATGATGGGAATGAGGGGGGGATCATGTAGAGATAATAGCTAAACTCTCACTAAGAGAATCCTATAATCTAGGAGCATGACAGACAAATACATGGATTCAAATTCCTGTGATTCATGGGTATTTCGAGCTTAATCACACTATTTTCTAATTACTCCCCATATTCCACGGAAATATCAATGATGACTCATACGTACACCTCTAGCAATTCGATCGCATCTGCAACACGGTCCATTACCATAACATCCTGTGAGAGGTATTGAAGATGACAACATTTCCGTTCAGCGTGATGAATAAGGCCCTTTATTAGGTAAATCATTTAGGAAAAGTTGTTACTATTGCTTTTATAGGAAAATATTATCCACTTGGACGCATCAACCAAATGAGATCGCTGATAGCAAACTTCTCCCAAATGTCCCACGAGCCTATTCACGAGGTGTGGAAAAGATTTAAAGATTTAATGGAGAAATGCACCCATCACGATATTCCAAAGGCAAGCCTTTTGTAAAACTTATTTTGGGGCTTGATTCATGAGAACCAAAAGTTGGTAGATAACGCTTGGGGGTGAAGTCATTTCAATAAGTACGAGGATGTCCTCTACTAGATATTTGAGGAGATGGCAGAGAGCTCTCTAGCTCTTTCTTCTTCACGTGCATTCCAGAAGCATCTCATCAGCTCTCTTCCCTCTCCTCACTTGGATATCAACATAATGGCATTACATGAAGTGCATAGGGTGGACAGTTCTGATCTGACCATCATAGGAAATCACCTATCCAAATTAGATATAATTTAAAAATGATCCAAGGAGTTGGAGAAGCTCCAAGTGATCAAACAAAGGACAAAGAACCTAGATAAGATGGATGAGATAACGAAGCATCTAGAGCTTCTTGTGAGTACGATCAGCGCATGCCAGAGTGCAACTACAACAACCGACACTTCTACCACTTCCACCTATAAGAGTACCAGAGGACCAACCTCAGTTCAACACATTTACTACGTGCAAACCCCTGATTAGGTCCATCAACATTCTCACCTACCGTACCAACAAGAAGGTCCATACATTCTTGAGCAGCGG
Source organism: Ottelia alismoides (assembly GCA_037367405.1). Taxonomy (NCBI): domain Eukaryota; kingdom Viridiplantae; phylum Streptophyta; class Magnoliopsida; order Alismatales; family Hydrocharitaceae; genus Ottelia; species Ottelia alismoides. The sequence continues at coordinate 1,105,375 of JAZKJV010003126.1, forward strand.
TATCCACATACACATATCATTCAGGAGGTGAATGGTATCTAGTTCGACCGAGAGCGCAACCAGCCCTGTCCGATAGAGCAGGGCTAGTTGGGTTATCAGCAAGGTCAGAGACCCACCCACCAGTTTCAGTTAGGCAGATCGCAGTAGTACCAACAGCCTCCTCACTACTAGTCTCAGCGACAGCCTGTCCTTGAGCATCCCAAGGCACCTTCAGAGAATCTAGAACTCGAACATTTAACATTGTTGATGAAGAACATGAATGATCCTACTCAGAGGCTTGATGACCTTACCACCAAAAAGACACTGATCCAAGCATAGGTCGAAGCCAATCCCAACAACTGTAGACGCAAGTAAAAGGTAGCCTGTGATCAATCCACAACTGAGATATGTATGAACCTTGATTTTACTTGTTTATCTGAAACCGTTCATCTCAGGAGTGGTAGGAGATTGCAACTGCCTTCATAGCCATTGGGATTGGGAGATCATGCCTGAGATAGAGCTTCACCTTCCATATCATCTTCTTCACAATCAGTGTAGAGAACCAGCGTAGTAGCACCCAAGCATGGAGTTTCACCATATTCTTCTTCACCACCCCCACATTAACCTTCACCAGTCAGGTGCATTTCACTGTTAGCAAAGAGGGAGAATAAACCAGTCGTGGATTCTTCTTCTATACCAGCAACAACAACTGGTCCTATTTTTGATTTTCTTTCCTCTACCCCTATTTTGGATAACATTGTACAGACTGATTATGGTTTTCCTATTGTCCATGAGTATTCTATTTTTAATAGTCATTTGAATGTTTCTTCTGATTCTGTGCCAATTCCTTCTGTATTAAATAAAATAAAGAAAATCCAAAAATTAAAAACAACCCTATCTGATCGTGGAGAAGTGGATATCTTAATGAATAACTTTTTAGAGATGCCACTCCTTAAGGCCATGAAGTACATGCCTGCCATGAGAAAAAGGAATAAAGAAGCATGTACTCAAAAGCATCATACCAAGCAGAACAGATGAAAGAAGATAGAAAAATAAATCTTGACCATGGCCATTGTTCATGCCATCAGCAACCTCCTGTCCGAAAAGAAAGATAATGGAGCACCTCACATTCATTGCCATATTTTTTATTAAGAATTTGATCGTACTCTTCTCAATAGGAGTTACTCCATTAATCTCATGTCATCCTCTCTACTCACTGAGTTTGGGTTAGGACCTATTAGATCGACCATGATTATCCTTTAATTTACTGATAGATCGATCAAGAGGCTGAGAGGCATTTTAGAGGATGTTATTGTAATGGTGCATGGAATGAAATTCCCTGTTGATTTTGTTATCATGGATATGGACATACCTGCACCGTTACTCCATACCTCAACCATACTAGGTCGACCGTTCCTATGAACAACCGAAGCGGTAGTTGATTACGGTATTGGAGAGATCATCTTTCACTCTCAGAGTGACAAGGTGAAAATTGAGATGATCCCCAATACTAGGCCTTCATCGCCACCAACAATAGTAGATAATAGAGTGCCAGTTAGACCAAATCCTGAGGACTATGATTTTCTTGATGATTTTAGAGAGACAAATCTTTTTACTGATTTCATATATACCAAGGAGTTCCTTTCCCACAAGGACCTTCTGGAAAGCACAATCGACTTGAGTTCCCTTGTTGATCCGTCTGAGTTGTTTGTCAATGGACAGTTTGAGCTAATTCTTGAGGATCGGTTTCAGAGATTGTAGGTACATTCGTATATTCCTTTGATACATAATTCTAATATTGTTGTCAATACACCTCCCGCTGAGATATCTGAGCCACTTGCTGATTTTTTTGAGATATGCACTGATGAGAGACACCTTTCTGAGATTATTATTGAGATATCTGATCTCTTAGTTAATAAGATTACAATTATTTCTGAACATCCTGATGAGCCGATCCTTTTTTAGAAGAGATCATTAATTGTAGATCTTTATGAGGTTTTACTTGATGAACCAACAGTAGCCATGGTGGATAGTTCACAGAATACATATCATATGCCTTCTACCAGTGTAGTTATAGAGTTGACACATAGCCAATTCAGATCCCACCTGAGATCAAGGCTTTACCATCAATGTTGAAGTATGCCTTCCTTGTGGGTCCCCTGTAAATGTTTCCAGTAATCCTCACCTCACATTTAACTAATGAACAAGATTCTCGCATGATAGAGGTTCTTAAGAAAAATCGCAAGGCCATTGGCGGATGATTGTAAACCCTCCCATGAGTGTCAACAATGTCTATATACGAATCTAAGGGAGGTTGTCATAAAAGAGATCAGGAAATGGAGTGATGATGGCTTTATTTATCCCATTTCATATTCCAAGTGGGTCAATCCTCGAAATGTGATCAAGAAGAATTCTAGGATTACAATCGTGAAGAATGATTGTGGTGAGGAGATTCTATCCATGTACCTACTTCATGGCGTGTCTATGTAGAATACCGATGCCTAAATTCAGCTACCAAGAAATATTACTTTCCACTACCATTTATTGATCAGATTATTTAGAGGTTGGCATGGAAAGAGTTCTTTTATTTCATGGATGGGTACTCAAGGTATAACCAGGTTACTATCGCTCCTGAGGATTAGGATAAAATTACTTTCACTTGTTCGATTGGCAACTACTCTTTTAGATGGATGCCCTTTGGATTGTGTAACGCCCCCGCTACATACGAAATGTATATGTTGGTCATTTTTGCCGACATGGTGGGTGGTTTTCTAGAGGTCTTCACAGAGGATTTCTCGGTCTACGGGGATAATTTTGACACGTGTCTTGCTCATTTAGACCGAGTCCTTCAACGTTGCTGTGAGGTAAACCTAGTGCTCTCATGGGAGAAGAGTCACTTTATGTTGACTAATGGGATTATATTGGGCCATATCATCTCCGCACATGGTATGGTGGTTGATGCATCTATGATCGATGTGATATCCAAGCTAGAGCCACCATAGAATTTGAAGCAGTTGAGGTCATTTCTGGGACATGTTGGATTCTATAGGAGATTTATTAAGGACTTCATCAAGATCGCCAGACCTTCGACTGAGATTATATGCAAGGAGAGTGAGTTTGTTGTTGATGTGATAGTCCTCCTTGCATTTCATCAGATGATTACTAGTGCTCCTATCCTACATCCACTTGACTGGTCTCTCCCATTTGAGATCATGACGGATGCGTCATATTTTATAGTTGGAGATGTTTTAGGGAAGAAAAGGGATGGGTTACCATTTTCTATACACTATGCTAGCAAGACTCTAGATGCGTCACAGTGTAATTATACAGGCACGAAGAAGGAGATGTTAGCAGTTGTGTTTGAAATAGAGAAGTTCAGATCTTACTTCCTTGGTTCGCATATTATTGTGTACACGGATCACACTGCCATACAATACTTACAAGCAAAGAAGGATGCCAAACTGTGCCTTATCATATGGATCCTTATTCTTCTGGAGTTTGATTTAGAGATTCAAGATAAACCTGGAGTGAAAAATATTATGGTAGATCAACCTTTCTCGCATTATAGATGCAGAGACTTCTGAGCAGAGTATGGTCCCTATTTCTGAGACCTTTCCAGATGAGACCAATTTTTCTATTGACTCACTCCCATGGTATGATGATATTGTGAACTTGCTTATCTCCATGAAAGTTGAGATTGGATGAAGCACAAGGTAGACAGATTTCTGTCTGAGATACATTTTTACTAATGGGAGGATCCAAACATTTTTTCTGAGGGTGTGGATTGTATTTAGAGAAGCTGCATTCCTCAAGAGGAATACACCAACATACTTTAGCTTTGTCACAAATTAGAGTCTAGTGGGAATCATTCGAGGAAGTGCATGACATCAAAGATTTTACAAAGTGGCCTATTGTGGCCAACATTATTTAAGGATGCTACAGCGTATGTTCGAGGTTGTACTAACTGTCAGAAGATGGAGGAACCGTTGGTTCCAAAGATACTATGCCCTTGAGATATATACTGATTTCAGAAGTTTTTGATGCTTGGGGCATAGACTTCATGGGCCCATTAGCTGTCAGTTGGGGATTTTAGTACATCCTGCTTGCTGTGGATTATGTTAGTTGATGGGTGGAGGCTTTAACCTCCCGAGTTGCTGATAGTCATACATTGTGTTCCTTTCTCAAGGACCATATTATTATAGGATATGATATTCCCAAGATACTCATTTCAGATGGGGAAAGACATTTCATTAATAGAGAAGCCAAGAACCTTGTGAAGGAGTTTGTCATTAAGCACAGAGTAGCGTCTCCTTACAACCCACAAACTAATGGCTTGGCTAAAATTTCAAATTGGGAGATAAAGATTATATTGCAAAAACTTGTACCTCCAGATAGGAATAATTGTTCCCAAATGCTAGACTCGGTTCTATGGGCTTATCAGATGGAGTACAAGTCTCCATTGGGTATGTCTCCCTACAGATTGGTGTATGGAAATCCTTGCCACCTGCCAGTAGAATTAATTCACAAATCATTATGAATACTCCGTGTATGCAATTTGGATTATGAGAAGGCAAGAAAGAATGAGAATTTGGATCTGAATAAATTGTTGGAATTCCGAGGATTTTTGCTTACAACAACTCACTCATGTACAAGGAGACAGTGAAGCATTGGCATGAGAGTCACATTAGAAGGATGATTTTATCCCCTAATTAAAATGTATGGTTGTTTGCAAATTGAAGTTTTTTCCAGGCATATTGAAAAGCAAATGGTCAGTACCATTCATTGTGAGAGTTGTGTAAGACAATGGTAGTAATGTCATATCTGGATTGTCATCTGATGCACAACCAATTATTGTTAAAGGATAGTTGTTGAAGCCGTATCTAGATCATGATACATTCTTATCCATGGTTGATTCTATATTTGTAGTATCAGACGATGACTTTTTGACATATTCTACGCCTGATACATGAGCTGACTATCTCTTGTACACATCTTTTCGTTTTGTTCCTGATGACTGAATTTTTCATAGGGTCTAGATGTCTCACAAGGCGAGAGATCCAGTCGCTGAGTCGACCACTCCAAAATACCCAGATCAATCAACAATTAACCCACAATAATATATGCAATGAATATCCGAAAATGTGGAGTTAAAATTTATTATAACTCTACATGCAAGTGTGTATAGGTGTAAGCGCAAGTAGAGGTCGAACACTAGGAGGTGAAAGGTTGTATGGTGAAAATTATTGTGCAATTATTCAATTCAATGATCATGTCCAATTCTTATTGTTTTTGTTGGTTTTTAATTTTATAATTTTATATATTTTTTTATTATTTTTTTATTTTGTTTTTATACATTTTATTTTGTTTTATAATTGATATATTTTTTTCTTTTTATATTTTTAATTATATAATATATATATGCATACATAGATATATATAAAGATATATATATATAAGAAGAGAGAGAGGAGTAATATAAGGTTAAATATTTATATAAATACTCAATATATATATTACATATAATATTTTTTTGGGTTTTTATATTTTTGTATTTTATTAAGTTAATTTTTTATGGAATTTTTTTAATTTTTTTGTTATTTGTATTTTTAATTCCAAAAATGACCCTAATATAGGACTAATTAAATAGACCGAAACTAATTTGGGTTTAAAAATATAAAATAATTCCCAAAATTACCCAAATTAATTTTAATACATTAATAATATATACATAATTATAAAATTAGAAAACATATTTTTGGGATTTTTTATGGGTTTTTCTAATTTTTTGTTGGATTTTGGAGCTTTATGATTTTTTTATTTTTCTTTTTCTTGTTTTTAGGGTTTTTCAATTTCTGGACTCAATATATATATATATATACACACACTATATATAATTTTTTTGTAAATTTTCAAAAGCATTTTAAAATTTTTTTTGTATTTTCTAATTTAAACAGTACAAAAAGGGCTGCTTTTTCATTTTTAATAATTAGGAAAAATGCAAAAAATGTAAAATAAAATATGGGCGTGAAAGAACACTACACGAAGCATCTATCCTAATTTTCCTGAATTTTTAAGGGCAGCATAGGTATTTTTTATAAATTGATAAAGGATAGAAAAATTACACAGCCTGGCAGGGGCATTTTTACAAATAAAATAAATACCAGGGGCATCAGTGCAAAAACACCAACAGAATAAATATTTATTTTAATTTTTGAGACTAATTTACAATTTACAAAACGCGCGAGGGTGTACATGTAAATTTCACGTGCCTCACGTGGGACTGCACGTGAGGCGCGGAGGGACCAAAATGCAAATTATAGAACTACAGGGGTCCTTTAGCAAAAAATAAAATTATTTTATAACGTAAAAACTTATTTACAGACTTAGATATTAAATACAACAAAAAGCGGGGGTGTATGTGAAAATTACACCCTCAGGCGCACGGTCCAACGGCTGGGCATTCTTCACTTGACACGCGTCGCCCCCTCCTCGCCCGATGATGCTTCGCCGATGAAGGGCTGAGATTAGATCAGCTGAGCTGATCTGACGATCGTAACTTCACTTCATCGGATGGCTGGCTTCTGATCTAGGCTGGGGCCACGATTGGACGGTGGAGAAGAAGGCACGAAGAACAGGGAAGAACTCCCTCTTCCCCGACCTTCGATCCGGTGTTGTAGTCACGTCCGACGCTCCCTTGGGTTGCTGAAGGTTCACAAAGCGTCCTGGGTCCTTGCTCTGTCGACTGGAGCGCTCAGGGGAGCCGGAGGCTCACCGGAGTGGTCCAGCGAGGTCGATGAAGGATGAGTCTCCCAGGTACATGCAGAAGAATCAAAATTAACCCCAACAGGGGTCCTTTGGCTACCCAGCACCTGCAAGAAAGCTCAGGGCACAAAGACAAGGGGTTGGGGGTCTTATTTGGGTCAAATGAGCGAAGGGGGGCACGGGGCGGCGATCTCCGGCGAAGTGCGGAGGAAGAGATCGGATCTCCAGATCTGATGAAGGTCTGGGTGAATGAAAATGCCTGGGGCATAGGGAAATGGAAGGGGAACAGAATGAAGGTGGACGTGGGTCAGGAAACAGCGGGGGTACTGTGAATGGGTTAACCGTAGCGTAGCTCCGGCGAACTACGGGTAACCAAATCTACGCTAATTCTAACAACTAAACACTAATTAAAATGCAGAAATGAAATGCAGGAATAAAATCTACCTAAGAAATGTAAAATGCGCAGCTCTTATACCTGGAAAACTCCAAGGAGCAGGACGACTGTCGGAGCGCCGCCGTGGGCGCATCTCCTTCCTCCGCGAGCTTCCACAACCATCAGGGGACCTCCAGCTGTCACCTGGATGCACGCTTGGACGATGGTTGGGGCTCTAGGGATAGGGAAATGGCCAAAAGGCTCGGAGGAGGGAGATGGAGTTATTTATAAACATGAGGGGGCGCCCTTATTGATTATCTAATAGGTGGCGGTACAAGCTATGTACAAACGAATAAAATGTGTGGCGAGGATCATGATGTTTCTGGGAGAAAATTCTGTGAAGGGATCGAAGGTGATGGAGCTCTGAGTCGAGCGGGAAAAATGTAAGAATCTCGGGAAGTGGACAGTTCTGACGGGAGTCAGAGGCGTAGGGGGAGTTGACCGGAGGTAAACATTCCCTGGCCTCTGATTGGTCCACGTCGACCAGATATTGACCTATTTATTACACGTAATAAATGAATTAATTAGATTTTTCTTATTAAATAAAAAATGTTTATTAAATAATGTAGTAGTTATCTATGATTTTTATTTAATTTTTTGATGAATTTTATTATGGGTTTATTTTAATTATGTATTTATAAGTGTATTTACATGTATTTATTTTTATTTTGTTTACTTTTATTTTATTATTTTTTTTTCTTATTTTATAAAATTATAACTTATTTTTGTGAGTATAAATATATTTCTATTCAATTTTTACAATTTTATTTACATATAGGTATATGTATATGGAGGTATACTTATAGATATTTTACCTATATATTATATATACTTTATTTATTTAATGTATTTTATTTGTTTTTATTTTGGATTTGTATTTTTAAGATAATAGATGTAATATTTACATTATTATAAAAATATAGATGAATAAAGAATAAAAGAATAAAATCCCTTTTTATTTATATACATATAGATAGCATAGGTATTTTGTCTATGTATTGCATAAACTTATTTTATTTTACAAATTCTTTTTGGTTTTATTCTAATTTCCATATGTACATGTATTGTATACATTATTTACAAAATTCTAAAAATATCAATTTATAAAAATAATAAATAATGAATAGAATGAATATTTTAATCAGTACTATATATAATGAGGGCCAAAAACCTAACTTTCACAGATGAACTCCAAAAAATATGAAACCAAGTTTATTAAATAGTTCTTGGAAAGCTATATACAATTAAAGGTGAGTTTGGGTGATTTGGAGTTTTTATTTGCAAGATATGGGTCTGTGAAGTTGAGATTTTGGCTTTTTATTCTATGTATAAAATGTACACTGTGTATTATTTTTACATAAACTCAATTTTGTATTTTTATTTACATTATTAACTTTCATGTACAAAGTTTGTTTATTTGATGAATGAATAATTATATACAAAATAGGTGTAAAAAATGCATAAATAAATGAATAAATAAATGAGGTATTTATTGTACTGTTGGCCCTTATCTCCCCCTACTTTATTCCTTGTTGACCAATTCCATGCTGGCCTTGGTCTCGGGGTTCGGGTCATAAAATATTTGCAATATTTTATTCCTTTTTCTTTTCTTTTCTTTATTCTATAATTTTGGCATTAAAAACCTTATTTTATGTATACTTAATACAATAAAGAATGAATGCTATATTGTACAAATTGAGGCGATTTACATGCATTTGCTGGGGTTTTTAAGGCCAAAATGATAGAATAAAGGTGATGAAATGGATATTCATCAGTTCCTTCTTCTACTATTTTTATCTTTCACCTCTTTTCCATGTGTGTGCTATACTTAGGTTGTACTCTATCCCAAGTATTGTAGAGGTGAATGATTTGAATTGTTCATATGCGTCCTATTTCATCACTCTTGTTATTGCTTATACTTAGGGATCCTTTACCCCAAGTACAGGGGGAGTGATGTTGTTCATATCATCTTTTTCGTGTTTTTGCTTTTTTATTTCTTATGATCTCTCACTTGTCCTTAAACATGATGATATTCTTTTTCTATACTTAGGGATATTTTACCCTAAGTATAGGGTAGGATGAGTCGAGTTGTCGAGTTTAATCATTCTCTTCCTCGGTGTTTCATGTTTGTATTGTCTTCTACACTTAGGATTATTTGATCCTAAGTATAGGGGGATCACCGACTTCTATTCTTTTCATCTGTTCTTTGAGTCGTTGTCGTCTCGGTTTCTTTTCACTTTTCTATACTTAGCACGAGTTATGTCTTCCATTGTAGCTCTTATATCGCTATTAGGACATAGTTCGAGCTAAGTATAGGGTGTGTCGTATATATTATATGTATACTTTAGGCTTAACTTGTACTTTTATTAAAATAACTATAAAAATATATTATTTGTAAAAATGTTTATAAAATTATTTTTTGTATCAAAACTAGGTATATTATACAAAATGTTTGTAAAACTCTTTTGTAAAAGGGATACAAATTATGGGACGTATATATATTTGTAAAATCCACGTGTATAAAACCCTTAATATTCTATCCTCTTGTAAATAAATTTCTTTATTGTATATAAACTCTTTTATATAGCTTGTATATAGAACTTGTATATAAAAACTTGTATCTAAATCTTATTTATAAAATCCTCTACGAAAATTTAGTATAAATCTTATATAATTCTTGTATATGCATGCATATACTCAGTTTACTAACATTGTTCTTTCTTTCAAAAAAATGCTTAAAATCATAAAAATCAGCAAAACTCTATGAAAACTTTTTTAAAAAGATTTACGTTTTTCTTTCTTTCAAAAAAATGTTTTGTATATATTTCTTGCATTTGCATGTGCAATTTTCAGAATAGTGCTGGCATTTAAACTGGTCTGGAATAAAGTTGATGAATGGAGCTTGATTAATATATTAATCCACCTAATTTCAGAGGAACCTTATAAGAACTAGTATTAAGACTTTTTAGGTCCTAGCAACTTAATTCTTTGAGTCCAAAAGACTATTTTCACATGTCATCTTTATTGGTCTATGTAGAATATTTCACGACATACGTGTGATTCTTCCAGATAGTGGATTACCTTGGAGAATCACTCTACATGTAGCTCTTCATGGATGAGGTAGTGAGGGGAGGAATCCTTTGGATTGGGGTAGCACACGGGTGTGTAACAACTAGTGTAAACATCCGTCTTCATCTAGGGAGGCTAGTGCATCTCAAACAGGTCTAGTAGAATTGAGGTCTAATGAGAGGATGTTGTGCAGTTGCAATAATGCTTCAAAAGAGGGATAGTATACTGGCCTAAGAGGAAAACTCCTTATGTACATGTTGCACCCTTGTATATATTTGAAAAATGTAAAATCAAAAACTCCAAAAAAGTGGACAGGCTTGATTGAAAATAAAAATCCTGCTGGAGTGTATAGTCAATAAGCAAGTATGAGCTTCAATGTTAAATTATTGTGATTTTGTAGCCAGATGACTTGGCTACACTGGTCATGCATCCAAAGATAGGTATCTACACTGGCTACAATCCAATCTTTCCTACATCTCCCCTTCTCGAGCCGGTTGCACTTCAACTTAAATATCCCCTATCCTCGATGAAAGAGCTTCTAGACCGAGGACTAGAGTTACCATGTTGAGGGCTATTTCTTTGCCATTTTCTGAGGTGGGGAGCTATATTTCACTTACACCATACAAGTAAAGATTCATAGTCATAAGAATTTGTGTATGTAGACTTGTTTTGACCTGGATGTTGAGGTGACTTGAATAGGAGTCTTGTCAAACTCGAGGGCTATTAGGTTTTACATCCATCTTCCAATAAGGTTCCACCACACTAATAATCCAAAGGTCAGACCGAGCTCCATACTACAATATTATGAAGTTAAGTTTAATACTCAATATTGTTCTAAGTTCTTTATTTTTCCTTTATTCTTTTCTTTTATTTTATTCACTTATTCTATCAAATAAGTTTTTGCTAAGGGACTAGCGAAGGTAAAGCATTGGGGGATAATGAATATGCATTTCATCATCTTTATTCATTTATTTTTGCAAGAAATCCCTTATAAGATACCTGTAAATATCACTAATTTCATTTTTTAATAACACTAACTTTTGTGTAAATATTGTATATTTATCAATCTTTTAACCTAAAATAATGAAATAAAATAAGAAATAAAGAAAATAAAATACAGTTTAAATGAAATAGATACATGCTAATCATACCCCAAGAGAAGGTCAATACTTGACATGATCGACAATGATGAAAGTAGGGGAGATAAGGCCTAATTACCATAAAAATCTAGAAAATCAACTTGTTACTTGTATAGATTGATAACCTATACACTATTATTTATATTATACATTCTTTCATTATTTTATTCGTTACCAAATTATTTGTAAATAACCATTATTTCATCTTGAAATTGTGAATAAAAACTTGTAAATATTGTGTAAATAACAACACTCTCCAAAAGCCACAAAGTACAAACTTGCAAGACCAATATCTAATCCACACAAACTCCAAATTCATCAAATTCACTTTCATTGTATTCCAAATTAAATTATCTTTAAAATGGTGGTGATTTCATAAAAATCAGAGTTAAGATATGAAATGAGGACAATTGGGATATTATTGTATAAAATACCTACACACATATATTATTATTTAATTATTTTCTTGTGCATAATTGTAAATATCGTATTGTACTCATATAAAATACAATTAAAAATCACAAAATCAACAAATGAACAAAAATAAAATCATGTATATATTGTATATGTATCACCATGTATATACTGTACTTATACCTATTTAATTAACGTAATAAATTAACTCCTAAAATTCAAATAAATATATCAATAAATTTCTTGTAAAATATTATAAATAAATAAAATATTAAATTATGTATATATTTGTATATATAATTAATAAAAAATCAGAACCTTGTATATATAGGAATACATACCAATAAATAACAACTTGTATTTATTTTATCCCTTGTATATACATTTTTAATTATAAAAATAACTAAAATAACTTAAATTTATTCTAAACATTTTTTATTTACATTATGTAATTACATAAATTCATTTTTTTAAATTCATTTATTTAGCTTTTATTTGATGTTTTATCATTTTCCCTATTTTGGATGTATTCCACGTGCGCACTAGTTGGCCAAACCCGGGTCCGTTGACCCGGTCAACTTCTCAGTCATTGCCAATCACCCGTTGATCTTGCGAACCATTGTTCTTCTCAGATTTTTTTCCATGTGTCTTCCACTAACTATTCCTGCTCCTACTCCATTAGCGTTGCTCATTCAATCCTCTCACTCGCCGACCTAACCGTCCCTCTATCCTCGCCTTGATTTGTGTGGAAATTGAAATTAAACTTGTACCGAACTTCATCTTATAAATAATAATCTACCACCTCCGATGAGGTTTTAATCCGATTTTAACCCAAGATTATCCACGATCGAGTGATAGGGATTGTGCTCCTATGACAACGGAGCAGATCTCCGATCTGTAGAGTGAGTTTGGTGCTTAGATTCATGATTCAACCACGTCACCGAGGTGATTCCTTCTCTCTTCTATTCTGTCGGTATCTTAGATGGTTTACCTTCAATTCAGCATTCATTTTTCGCTTAGATTTCATCCTAATCACTTAGATCAGAGTTCCATTTTCATCCTCCGATCTGCACGATCAGAGGAGTTCCGATCATTATCGACCCATCCCGACTATGCCATCCATATCCGAGGCCCCGTCTCCTCTTCGACCACACCTCACTAGAAACCACATCCATCCAGTATCGTCCATATTATTAACCAAACTAATTGGCCGGAGCATACCTCCTCACATGTGTTTCAATTTATAGGTCTTAAAGCACGATAACAACACTGGAGCTAGACATGGGGAGGTCACCTGCAGCTGAACCTTCTTCAACCTCTAGATCCATGCGTGAATATCTTCGAGCTCCATTGTTCCCACTAGTGATAGAGGAGGCTCTCAATAAGTTGCATCACTAGTCAGAAGTTGATTAAGGCGGAGATCGATTGAGATTTGGATGATCAAACTTTGCTATAGTACAGACGCTTCACATTTCATCCAGAGCCGCTCAATGCCCTCCGCTCAAGAACACCTCCTCCAGAATTGATCGTGGCCATCTAAGAAGCTCCAATCCTCAGTCACGAGATTGAAGTTCCAGATCTGATCGACACCCTTCAGTCCATATTCAATCTCCACCATCTGATCGAAGCCACAACACCATCCAACCGTCCTTAGTGCAACATCATTTAAGGGTACAATTACATCTACACCCTTGTCTTTTTTAATTTTTAAATAAGTCCCTGCGAGGACACATGTTGTATTGTCTTTATTTGAATAATTGCACTTTATATCCTGCACTTTAAATTATTTGCATTTGGTCTCACTTAAACTGCAGTGCATGCTTGGCACGTGAGTTGTGAAAAATTGCAATAAAAATACCGTAACTTTGAGTTATTGTTTGGACCTTGATACTATTTGATTAACATTCATGTCCAATCCAGCGAGTCGCATATGTCCGTACGTGTGTTTTACTGGGATATTTGCACATTTCACTTGCAACTTTTATTTCTATTATTTTTCACTCTGCATACATAAAATATTTTTTTTAATCCTTATAAGTTTGCATTTGTCTTAAATATTAAAAATCAAATAAAAAAAATCAAAACTCCTTAAAAATTCGTAAAAATTCATATAGGCTCCTGTTACATAGTCTTACCTTTATAAATTGCATTTTGCATTTTCATTATTTTGTTATTTATAAAAATTAAAATAGCATAAAAATGTCAAGTTAGCATTAAAAAATCAATAAAAATATAAAAAACTTTTCAAAAAATCTAAAAAATCATGCATGTATATTTTGATATATTTTAATTTCTATCCAATTTTTTGCATTTTATTCTCCACAAAACTTAGAAGGGAATACCTCGCTCCTCGAGGAAAGAGATACTAGACCGAGGAATTAGAGTTACCTTGTTAGAGGAGGCTTTTATTTGCCATTTCGGATATCGAGAGCTATATTTCACATACACTGTGCAAGTAATATTCATGGTCATAAGGAATTTGCATATGAGGATTTGTTCTGACCTGACTGTTGTGGCGTCTTGAATAGAAGACTTGCGGAACTTGAAGGCTGTTAGGTCTTAAATTCAGATCCCAATAAGGTTCTACCACACAATTAATCCAAAGGTTGAGTCAAGCTCCATTTTCACCTTTTGCTCATGACCTTGGTATGGAACCCAATGCCAATTCACTTTTGCATTTCATTTTAGTTGCTCGGGGACGAGCAAGGTTTAAGTATAAGGGGTTGATGAATTTGTGATTCATCACTCTAAAAGTTTAAAATAGAGTTTTGTCCCTGAGTAATTAGCTGCATATTTCCACTTATATTGCATAGTTAGCATTCATGCATACATAAATAATATATGCATTTTAGCATTCATATTTGCATTAAATAAGAAGCCCAATTCACTTGTAAAAACCATATGTAAATACCATATTTCTGTATATTTTATACTAACTACAAATCCAATAAATTAAACTCTATTGTATATATCTTACTAACACTAATAAAGGAAAAATATCAAAGAAATACTAACTTGTAAAATTGACCAATAATACTCAAATCCAAGTTTGAGAATAAGAACCTTCAAATGCGTATATCTCTCTCATAAAGTGTCTGATTTAGGTCTACTCAATTTTTAAAGTAATATACATTCAAAGACCTTCAAAATGAGACAAATTTCATTAAAATTGGAGATCGTATGCAAAACTTGGGTTTTGGGCCCTTATTGTATATTGTACATATTGACCTTTTTGCCGTTCTTTTTAACTTTTTATTATTATTATAAATCCAAAAAAATAGATTAATTTGTAAATATTCCTTTCATATTTTCTCTATTTTTATTTTAATTTTTCTATTATTTAAAAATGACAAAAAATTAACAAAAGATAAAATGCGGTATTTTATATCTATAAGGTACCAACCTAAAAAAATTTTGTACATATGACTTCTTTTGAATTTTGACCCTTCACAAAAGTTGTATATCTCGTCGAGACGAGCAACTTTTATGTTGACCACTATTTGATTTACAACATTTTGTTATTTATTTTTATTTTATTTACATTTATTTTTTGTTTTTTTAGGTGTGACACATGGCAGCTCCTGGAGTCGCCACATATCACCCTATTTTACTATTAATATTTTATTTATTTTGTATTTTATTTATTTTATTTATTATTATTTATTTTAATTAATCATTTTTATTTATTTATTTTCTTTTATTTATTTTCCCTTCATTATTTAGTAGCCTACTTATTTTAATTTACTTATTATATATTTTATTTTATTTCTCTCTTTTTTACTTATTATTTACTTGTTCCCTACTCCAAGTCACCTCCTCCTCCACCACTCCATGTTCTCCACTTCTCTTCTAACTTCCTCCTCTTCCTATTTTTATTCTCTCCATATCACCCATTTTCACATCATCCACCATTTCGAGAGAAGTGAGGTCGAGCCCCTTTAACCTTCAGGTGACAGCTGTAGGAGATGAGTTGAGCGAAGACAACCTCAAGGCGAAATTCGATGGTCTGCACTACCGTCACGAGCTTCACATCGCTCGTTGAGATTCGGAGCACCCGCCATCTCCTTGATGCGACGATAGGAGCCACGAATCGTAGCTCCACCCTCTAGCGAAATTCCAGGTAATTTCTCTATCTGTACTTTCTATATTATTTTATCCAACATTTTTTTCCATTGTTATTTTACATCGTATCACCATAAATCAATCGCAATAACCGCTATCATCATCACAAACCACTCCATTAATACACCATCATTACCATCTCATTCTCCTCTTTTTCATTCCATTTCAACATTTTTTCCTATTAAAAAATTTTACAAAAAAATTTTAAAAAAAGAGACAGGCAGTCGCACCGCCTCCTGCTGAACAGCACCGATGTCTCCAGGTCGCGCCGCCTCGTGCTGAATAGCGCTGAAACCTCCGCCAGCGCGCCACCCGCCCGCGGTTGCGCCCTTCACTTATTCAGCCCCACGCCCGTGACCTTCCTCCGCATGACTGACAACTGCCCGTGCTCCACCCAGGTCACCCCCTGTCCACCATACGTCGCCCCCTACTCCTGGCCGTGCGTACCCCTGCGTCGCCCTTCAACCACTGCCCGTCACGTGCAACGAGCCCGCATCCGTGCGTCGACCGCCATTTCTTCCCTCGTCCGCCCCTTTGCGGCCGCAGCTCAATATGACATAGGTCTTGGTTATCTCAATCTCATTATGTCAACTCTTTGACCTAACTTATCTAACACCTCTGAATATCTATTCCTATAGAGAGGGCTGCATCAAGAGGTTTGTTAGGTATCGGCCTTTAGAGAACAGATTGGCATCTCCTTCTCAGGATGGAGATCCTCTATTAGAAATCAATTGACAGTGCTTGATAGGTCCTCAATCTAACTCTTTAGATATCATTCAAGCACTAGCCTTTATGATTCATCATTTTAATCAATAGTTGTATGATAATTAAGATGGATATGGTACATAACCCTAATTGTACTAAGGGACCTATTATGCAAATTAATTATTCTTTATATCAGATCAAGGAATGAATATTTCAATAACATTTGTTGCAAAATGGCTCACCATGGGCTTGCATGTCCAACACAAGAAACTCCAGACAATGGTCTGCAACTTGGCTTACTTGCCAAGGATCTCGCCTAAGAACTCATTCGTCGTCGCTTGATATATTACTACTCTCTATCATAAATAAGCTTTATGTCTAGCGGATTCTCTCAACAATGCTGGATAAGGTTACGTGCGGTGGAGGGGAAGGTTTTGAAGATGAAGGAAGTTGCTGGTGGTCGGTAAATGTTGTGGTTTCAACCACCTCTTATCGACAAGGCGGTTAACATTAGATAGGGATGTAGGGTTGGCGTGAAAGAGGGATGTTATGTGAAGTGTTTTGTGAAGGATGTTGGGTAGGAGGTTATCAGATATGGTTGAAAGAAAGTGATGAAGAGCGGAGGTTCGAATAGTCACGACTCTTGGGAAGGAGTAACTGAAAGTTGAATGCGATCCAGGCACCATTGGATCATGTGATCCAACGACCCAAAATTGGGCATGGATGAAGGGTTTGGATCATATATGATGACAGGATCAAACACCCTGGAATGAGGTAAGTGTGGAATGATTGGGGCCATCTGATCTGGATGATCATACCTTCAAGGAGGAAAACGAGTGGCAAAAGGAGACCGGGCCAGTGGTGCAATATGAAGGCACCATGTGGCCCCATTAGAATTAAGATAATTAGTAAAATAATGTAAAATAAAGAATAAATAATTAGAGTCAAAATTAGAAAAAATGATGAACATGAAAGTTGTATATCTACAACTTCATATGGAAGTCAAAGAGAGAGAAAGTCATCTATACAATGCAAATATTTTTACAAGTAATTTAAAGGAATAAACTACTTATTTTAACTGTTTTAATATTTTTTAGAATTTTTATTTTATACATTATGTAAACTAATGTTTTACTATATTAATATAATTTTATTGGGTTTTTAATAAATATTAAACACATAAAATATTGGCACAATAATAGTGATATTAATACATAATAGTTATAGATAATTATTCACAACAAATAGTTAGTTAATTAGTGTTAGTTGTTATTGATTTTTATTGGTTTTCTTAAGCTAGAGGGATAATATAAATGAATATGTAGATGAATATGGGATTCATCAATATCCCATCTTCAATTATAAATGGGTAAGTCGGTTACTTGTTGTTCCCAAGAAATCAGGGATCACACATAACAAATGATAGGAGATAGGATATACAGAACAAAATACCTATTTCTTGGCATGTATGTGTGGATTACAGATGCCTGAACCTATCAACCAAGGAAGATCATTTCTCTTTGCGCTTCGTTGAGCAGATGGTTTAAAGACTAGAGGCAAAGGAATATTTCTATTTCTTGGATGGGATCTGTCTAGGTATAATCCGGTTGCAATCGTCGTAGAAGATCAAGAGAAGACCACCTTCAAATGTCCATTTGGGACGTATACATTTGCACACATGTCGTCCGGACTATGTAATGTCACCGCTACATTTCAGAGGTGTATGTTGGCCGTATTTGTAGACATGGTGGGAAGTTTCCTTGAGGTCTTCATGGACAACTTCTCAGTCTACAGAGATAACTTTGATCAATGTATGAACTATATAGACCGAGTACTTCAATGATGCTATGAAGTCAATCCCGTGCTCTTATGGGAGAAGAGTCACTTTATGGTGATTGAGATAATTGTGTTAGGTTATGTCATCTCCAAGGGAGGCATGGAGGTCGACACGGCCAAGGTGGAAGTTATCTCAAAACTCGAGACACCTACTTCAATGAAACAAGTTCGGTCATTCCTGGAGCATGTCCATTTTTATCGATGGTACATCAATGATGTCAGCAAGATTGCCCGATGATTGATAAAGCTTCTTGGTAAGGACACAAAATTCATTGTTGATGATAGAGTGCTCCAAGCCTTTCAAAAGCTCAAAGAAATAATCACTCAAGCTCCCAACCTACCGCCACCAGATTGGTCTCTTCCATTTGAGATCATGACAAATGCTTTTGATTATGCCATTGGGGTTGTATTAGGACAATGATAAGATGGATGGCCATTTGCTATTCATTACTCTAGCAGAACTCTAGATGAAGCTCAGAGGATTTACACAGTGACAGGAAAAGAGCAGATAGCCGCAATCTTTTCTTTGGAAAAATTCAAATTGCATCATTTTGATTCCAATGTGATTGCGTACACTGATCATTCTTTCATCTTATACTTACAGAGTAAGAAGGATGTAAAGTCATGCCTACTTATTTGGATCCTTCTACTCGAGGAGTTTGACCTTGAGATTCAAGACAAACCTGAGTCAAAAATGTTTTGAAAAATCATCTTTCCACAAAAAAAGAGATTGAGACTCCTGAGAAGGAACTGATCCCAATAACAGAAACTTTCTCAGATGAAGCCATTCTGTCAGTCACCTTACTCCCTTGATACACCAATATCGTTAACTACCTTGTCTATGGTGGAGTTCCTTGAGATTGACCAAAGCTGAAAGTGGACAAATTTATGTCTGATATACAGTTTTACTAGTGGGAGATGTTGGACACACAGGCCCACGACGAGCCATTATGCAATAAATGTTATTGAAAATATCATTCCCTGATCTGAAATGATGAATAACTAATTTTCATTATAGGTCCCTTAGTAGAATTAGGGTTATGTACCATGGCCATCTTAATGATCATACAAATGTCGATTCAATTATTAAATCATAGAGGTTGGTGCTTGGATGAATATGTAAAGAGTTAGATTTAGGACTCATCAAGTACCGTCAAAATATTATTAAGAGATGATCTCCATCCTAAGAAGGAGATGGAAACCCTTTCTCTGAAGGCTGATATCTAACCGGCCTCTTGATGTAGGTCCTCTTCATAGGAATAAAGATTCGGAAGTGTTAGATAAGTTAGGGTTTAGGGAAAAATCAAATTCCGTGCACGGTCGACTCGCTTTGGAAGCTTGACTGAATTTGTAGGTTTGATATATGCTTTTGGAAAGTATATGATATATGCTTTTCGAAAGTAAAAACCCTAAAGTAGACAGTGCAAAATTGATCTAATACTTCGGGTTTATTCTGGGTCTTCCAGTATGCAAGATATACAGGTACTAGGAAAACCTGAGGGTGATGTGATCATAAACGATTGTATAACCATGATGCTCAGGTCTGGATTTTAGTGACTTCTCTCATAGAGAAGTAATCTGATCTTAGTCCAAAAGTTGGACCTCGAACTGAATGTGATTCAGATGTAATGAGAAGATTAGATCTACGCCTTTGATAAAATGAAGCATCTATGTGAGGTCCGCAAGATCTGGATTTGAGATTTGATCTCAATATCCAAGTCACTATAAGTGGAACAATACAATCGCCCTGTCCTTATCTTCAAGTATTCGCGGAGAAAGCGCGTTATCCTTGAAAGAGTTCATGGATAATATAATTTTTGATATATGTTTCCGAGCACTAAGAAAATGGATAATTAAGTGTGATTTAATTATCATGAATAATATGAATTTCATTCATATTACATGGAGAGTTACCTAAGATAATTAAATGTGATTTGATTATCAAAGATGTAAATAATGTGAATGTCATTCATATTATTTGGGCACATGAGAATAGAGACCCAAGATGACTAAATGTGATTTAATTTTCATGGATATTGAGTAATATGTATAGCACTATCCATATTAATCACATATATTAAAAATGTAATTTATAATATATAAGAGAGTGCTATTTGTAACTTACTTTTGTTAATTAAATGTTGATGTCAATTGGATTCACATCTGACAATTAATTGAAAACGTAATTTACATTTTATTTTGGGTTTTGAATGTGATTCACAATTTTCTAATGTCAAGATTGCAATATTCACAAAATAATTATGAATTATTTTTGTACAATATTTTACAACAAGCGTAGTTGTAATTCATGGAGATTTCCATGGAATAATGTAATCGCGCAAGATTACATGAGATTGCCACTAACTCCCATAGTATGGAAGGATGCAATCTTCATTCTATAATCTCCACGCTTGATTGATTTTACTTGAGATTAATTTGTATTGATTTTTCAATATATATCTAATCCAAAATAAATTAATTATTGTTGTATTTTTACAATAAAATCTTGTCCATTGAAAGAAATACAAATCAATCTCATCCATTGGATTTGTGTGGACATGGATTGGGATCCATGGTCTCTCAAAATACAATATAAGAAGAGGCATACCTTTGTCTTCAAAGTTATAACAAACAAAACAACAACCTCTCTCTCTCATTCTCTACACGTCCTCTCTCTCTCTCTCTCATTGTGGTCGTCCACCATTGAAGCCCTAGAGAGAGTCTCCATCACCGCAGCATCGTCGTTATGCTGCCGGATTATTTGCTTGTGGATCTCCGTCTCCTTTAGCATGCCTTGCTCGTGAAGAAGACGCCATAACTAGTGTGACGAAATCAGAAGATTCTTCGCTTGGATCATCAACATGGATTGTGAGGACACGTGTTTCATCAACGTACTCGCAAGTGTTTTCTCCGTCAGATAGGACTTGAGAGAGGAGGTCTCTTCATTTAAAGACTCGATCACAAAAACGCTTCAAGAGGTAAACCAAATACTTGTTTGGGTTTAGATGAAACGATCAGAGAAGTGTTCTTGGATCATGTGGTTTCATCGCATGAAAAATTTTTAAATTCCGCAGCCTCGAGCGACTAGTGCGACTAGTCGCTCTCGATCACATACGTGTGATCCTTACGCTTTCGTGATGTGCTTAAGTATCTTACCATATCCTTCAGAGGACCCATATCTATTTCATGAAGGTGTAGACTACATTTGGAGAAGGTGTATTCTTGAGGAGCACATGAGTGTCATGAACCACTACCATAGGTTGGAATCTAGAGCACACCATTCTGGAAAGAGAAACTCAACCAAAGTTCTTCAAAGTGACCTATGGTGGCCAACTCTTTCCAAAGATGCTACTGAATTTGTGAAAGGATGTACTGACTGCCATAAGATGGGAGGCATAATTAGTTCTCGAGACACCATGCCACTCAAATATATTCAAATTTCAGATGTCGTTGACACATGGGGAATCAATGTCATGGGCCTTTTTCTGAGCATTCATGGCATATTAGTACATTATTTTGGTTGTTGATTATGTTAGTCGATAGGTGGAAGCTATCCTCTCCTGTGCTATCGACAAATGCACCATCTATCAATTCATCAAGGAATACATCATTGTACGATGTGGGGTTTCAAAGATATTAATATCCAATGGGGGCATCCATTTCATACACAAAGAGGTCAAGAAGATGACCAAGGAATACGATATCGAACACTGTGTCGCATCTCCATACCACCCATAGACTAATGGCTTTGTTGAGTATTCAAACAGAGAGATCAAAACAATCCTGTAGAAACTTGTATGTCCTGATCCAAGAACTAATCAAAGTTGCTCAACTAAGTTCTTTGGGTTAACCGAACAACGTACAAGTCTCCTCTAGGCATGTCTGCCTATTGCCTTGTATATGACAATCCTTGCCATCTTCTAGAGGAATCGACTCATAAATCCTTGTGGTCAATCAGTGTATGTAATCTTGATAGAGAGAAGGCTAGAAAGAACAGAAAGTTGGATCTGAATCATTCATTGTAATTCCGAGATTCTACCTATGACAATGACTTTATGTATGAGGAAAAGGTCAAGTGTTGGCATGACATGACTATCAGATGAAAGACCTTTGAGTCTAACCAGAAGATGTTGTTGTTTGACGCAAAGTTAAAACTATTTCCAAACAAACTGAACAGCAAATGGTCTTAGACCCTTCATTGTTAAAAATGTGTGTGACAATGGTAGCATTGTGATATCAGGATTTTCAGTTGACACACAATCTTTTATAGTTAACAGATAACTGCTTAAACCATACCTTGAGCATGACACTTTCCCATCCATTGTTGATTCAGTTCAAGTCATCTACCAGGAAGAGCCTTCAGATGTAGATGGAGCAAACAAATGGAAAATACCAAAAGCATTTTCCTTTTCTTCTTTTCTTCTTTTCATTTCTTTGTTCTTTATTCTTATATTTGCTCAGTCATCCCTTCCATCACTACTATACTTAGGATCTGCTTCATCCTAAGTATGGGGGGAGGGGGTCACTGGCTCGGGTATTCATTCTTTGATCCCTTGCCTATCTTCCAATTAGTTGATGTTATATCTATACTTGGGGATATTCTACCCTAACTATAGGGGGAGACAAGCCGTGCTAATGATTTAGTACATCCTAATCCTCAATCATCCCCACATTGTGTACAATCCACTATATATAGGATTAGTTGATACTTAGTATAGGGGGACGACTAACTTCCCATTCGCTCATTGAGTATTAGACTTTTCTGTACTAAGCCTGAGTTATGTCTTTCTTTTTCTCCTTGATCATTATGAGGACTTAGCTCAATATAAGTATAAGTGATCGTATATACATTGTATAAGCTTTAGCCATAACTCGTACTTTCGTATTTTTAATAAATATGACTATTATAATGGGTAAGGTTATATAACAAATTAATTGTAAAAACACACTCATAAAATCGGCACTAACACACTAATCATGCTTCTTTTATTTTTGAAAAAATCTATAAAAACTTGCAAAATTACAAAATACCTAAACATTTGAAAAATGTTTTCAAAAATCCCACAAAAATTTGAAAAACGTCTTGAAAAAAAGAAAAGAAAACCCCATAAAAAAGATCAAAAGCCAGACAATTTCCCCACAAAAATATATCTCTGCATTGCATGAAAATTTTCCAGAATGAATTTGACACTTGAACAAGTCTAAATAAAATCCTAAGATTGGATCCTGGTCTAGACCTTAACATACCTAATTCTATAGGATCCTGTTAAGGATTGGAATTGAGATGCTTCATTATGACTTAATTCTTTAGGTTCTGTGAGCTTGAGTTCTTGAGTCGATTTAATGTGTCTAACGAGAACCCTTCTTGTCCTTCGTATGACTCTTGGGACAGTGGCTTGAATAGAAACCTCAAACTCAACACTTAGCTCAACCCAGATGGATTGTTAAAAATTCTCGGAGTCTAAGTCAGGAAGATACTAGGCCACTTCGTCAAGGGTAGCTCGGGAATCATTCTTTGAGATTTCCGAAACAAGTATTTCAACCCACTTCTTCTGGTAGCAAGGACATCTCAAGACTTGAGACTAGATTGAGACAATGCTTCGGATGAGGAATGGTATGCTAGAACAACATGTTCCAAGACCCCAAAATACTGGTGAACCAAAAGATTCTATATCCCTCAGGGCAAAAATAAGGATGCAGAAACAATGCAAAGCAAAGAGAAATCCAAAAAGAATCCTACACCAAAAATTCCACAAAAATATTGGGCTTCCACTCAACGAGTTTCACAAGGGAATGTGACTTAACTTGTCCATTCCCAATTCTTTTCCCATTTCTTCTAGCTTCTCCCCCATTTCAATTGTGAAACTAGCATGCACCTGGACTTAGTAGGGAATATCTGTCTCCACAAGGGTGAATTGTCAAAGGAGTAGACTCCCTAATAGTTTAGTGATTTGTTTAAGAAGAGCTAACACAATTCACATACATGGTATCTGCCACCTAAAGGTTACAATAGTATATGACTGAAAGGATGATTCAGACCAGGCTGTGAATTGAACTGGATAAAGGAGCATAGAACCTAGAGGTTGTTGAGTCACAAGTGCTGACTTTAACTCAGTTACGAACACATCATTAATCCAAATGTTTTAACAAAGCTCTAAACTTTTATTGTGTACGGATAAGTTTAAAAATCAAAATCATACTACCTTTTTTATTTTCCTTTTCTTTATTTTATTCTTGCATCATGTATTCTCCCAGTAAGTGTTTGTAATGGACTAGCAGATCTAAGTATAGGAGGTGATGAATGCCCATTCATTCACCTTTATTCCTTTATTTTGTCTTTCAAACCCTAGTTAAATGGATGTCAATATATCTAACTTGTACAAATTTACACAATGACCTTTGCCAGTAAATAGTGTTGAAATACATGTATTTAAATAAAAAACAAATGAATAAAGAAAAGAAAAATAAAGGAAGTATTGCAAATACTAACTAACCATGAACCTCGAGACTAATTCAATATTGACTTGGTAAACAAGGAATAAAGTAGGGGG
This sequence comes from Ottelia alismoides, assembly GCA_037367405.1. Taxonomy (NCBI): domain Eukaryota; kingdom Viridiplantae; phylum Streptophyta; class Magnoliopsida; order Alismatales; family Hydrocharitaceae; genus Ottelia; species Ottelia alismoides. The sequence goes on from JAZKJV010003126.1 coordinate 1,130,385, forward strand.
ACATATTGGAATAGAAATATAGACAAAAGGGCAACGCCACCTAGAAATCCTAGGTGACCTATACATTGTATATGGCTGAAACTTTCACTAATTTATACACACTCTTTTACACTTCCAATAAAAATACTTCCAACATCAAACATGTACATAAAATACATAGAAAAAAAACAAACTTAATTGCACAAAAAAATAAGGGATAATGTGTCTGGGACACAGAGATGAAAACGTTGAAAGCATAAGTTCATAGATCCATATCTTCTCCATATAAACTTAAAATTGACCAAACTCACCTTTATCCTCTAAATTAAATTAAATACTTAATGAAGGTTATTTCATTAAAATTGAAGTTTAGATACAAAATTTGCCTTTTAGGGTCCCATTGTATACTTTACCTATACATTAGTATACATATAAGTAATTCTTTGTATTTTTACTCTTTTAATATTTTTAAATATTTGCAAATATTATTTTAATTAGATTAAAATATTAAATATAAAAAAACCACTAAATTTAATTAATATATATAGAATAGAATAAAACACAGAGGTAAACTTTACTTATATTTCACATAATCATATTTATTTAAATGTACAAATAAAGTTAGAAAAATAAAATAAAAATATGTAAATGCATAATTAAATATATTGTAATTAGGTAAACTACAAATATAAAATAATAATATAGAAAATACAAAATAAAAATCAAATACATCATATATAGGTAATTATACATATAATTACACTTATAAATATTAAGACAATAAATAGGTCAATAAAATAAATAAAAATCACCTAAAATAGTACATAAAATAATAACCAACTTTCATATTTTAAAAAAATTAATAAAATAATTTACTATTTTATTTATATTTAATTTCTATTTTATCTCTGTTTAGTCCTCTAATGCCTGACATGGCTCAATCAGGTCTGGGCCTAAACCGAATTTTGCAAGAAGTAGAAAAGATGCCGGTGTATAACAATCCCTCCGAATCAAAATTCAATTCGATCAAACAAAAATCGATAATAATAGAAGAGGGAGAGAGAGAGAAATGAGAAAGAGAAATAAATATAAGTGATTCTCTCTCCTATTTTTATCTATACTAATTATTAACCAAGTAAGTGTCCCTTGGTAGAACTCAAGGAAGTAGAATAGCAATACTTATATTTTTAAGAAAAAGATATTCTTGCGGTATTTAATTTCTTCTCAAAGAAAGATAGAAAAATCTTTTTATTGGTTTTAATTTTTGAAATTTTTATTTGATTTTATTTTCTAATTTCTATATAATTTTCAAAGTAATATTTTTCATAACAGTTTATCTATAAAATAATAAGTGGAAAAATGAAGTATATAGTGGTACAATATAATAGAGAAGAAACCTCAAGCAACGAGCTAAAAAATGCGAAGAAAAATCAAATCAAAATGAATTAATAAAAAACATGTAGAAAACATCGAAAAATGGAACACAAATGAAAAGAAGAAATACGATGATGATAATATGTCCAAGGTCTAAAATGTAGTCCCAATTCTAGAGATGATGCATAAAATGCTATACAAAAGGATAGGGTGTTTTCTTTCAAATAGGTCCTTGGTCAGGAACCTATTTAAAGAAAAAAAACTGTAGAATTTACAGATAGGTCCCTGGGTTGGGACCAAAGTGTAATTCTGCAAAATTATGGAGGTGGGATGGAAATATGGAGTTTTGTGGGGTCTTCATTATAATTTTTCCACTTTTTTGTGTGGGAGGCTAGGATTAGAAAATGAGGAATGATCTGGGTCGTCCATGTAGGACACATGGAACAAGCTTGTACCTTCCATTCTTGGGGCGTTCTTCCCCAACCCTAGAGCGTTGCGATTGTGCTTCTTCAATCTCTGGCATTTCGCGGTGATGGCAAATCAAAGGTGAGACCAGAGAGGAGTCGGAGGCAAGGCAAGAAGGGGGCACCTCACTCTTCGAGCTCCCTTGTTGCGGGATGAAGGTGGTGGTCGAAGAAGTCAACTAGGGTTGAACCCCTTGTTTTGGAAGCACAACTGCCTTTCTTCTTTGATTGCCCGATGTTGACACTTTAGACGATGGATAAATGAAAGCTACACTCTAGAAGATGTATCCGACCTAGAAACAAGATATTGTTGCTCGATTCCTGATGAAATCGACCAAAAATTTAGGATAATAGCAGTTATTGAATTGTTTCCAGGAATGAAATATACGGGGAGAAGTTGAATGGATTTGGATTCAAATTGAAAGTGGAATCGATTGTGGATTGTAATTATGTGATTAGGGGACACTAATGAGTGATTTAGATTCGTAATTATGGCATGAGGATCAAGGAATTTGAGAGGGTAATGGAGTGAAGTTCACTTGAGAGATGGAGTATAGGACTCTAGTGGAGATGCTCGATGGTCGATGATTCACCGGAACACGACGCGTCATGCGGCACGATGCAAGGCAAAGAGCACCATGAAACGCCCACCCCGATCTTCCACCTTCCACACGAAGGTCCAACCTAGATCTTTCACCTCCTTGGCCGGTTGTAATAGAGATGAGAAGTTAGGTAGTTGGCAAGTTATTCTGGTGGTTGAGAGAGTTAATTCGAATGAACAAACTTTGGATCAATTTATAGGCGATTCCAAAAGAAGTTAGGTTAGATCCTAGGATAGGCATGAGTTAGGGATGTTAGGTCTAGGGAAGCAATGGTTTAGATTGAATTTTAGGTAAAAGGTGATGGTGGATACACTAGGAGAAGTTAGCTTGTTAGAACATAATGCTAACAACCAATCTAGAAGAAGATGAACTAGGTGTTGACACGTGTCAACACCTGCTTGGCAAGAAATTAAAATCATGTTACTAATTATGTAATAAATGATAAATATCACTAATTTAAATTGGTATAAATAAAAATATGTATATAATTTAATTACCTTAATTATATAATAATTTATTTTGGTAAATAACACATATTTGATAAAATATAAATCTTATATTAATAAATAGGTATAAATAATAATTGATAAATAGATATTGCATTTTTAATTTAATAAGTTGATAAAATTATTAATTTTATATTTATTATTTATTAGTATAATAAATATAGTGTACATGAATTTTTTTTCCAGATTTTAATATATTAAATTAAATATATTAATAAATACATTTATATACTATACATGTCAAATTCATCTATAAATAAAGGTATTTGATTTATATAAAATATTAAATAGTGTCGAAAAATTGTGAAATATATCATGGTTAAAATACCAGATTAAAAAATAATTAAATTATAAAATCAATAAAACTATAAATAATGTGTTCCAAAGAAAATAAATAGCTCAGTAACACAATAGTCAATAGGTCTCAAAACCGACTTTTTGCAAACAGACTCTGATTTTAGTGAAAATACCTTTATTAATTAGATAATATGATTTTATGAATTTTGAAGGTAAGTAGAGTGAAATTGGAATTCATATGAGAAAGTTATGATGTTCAGAAGTGGAGAAATTTGCAATTTGAAAGTTGGATTTCTTGGCATACATACAAGACAATATTTTTAACTTATTTTCATATTTTTTATAGATTTTTTGAAATAAATAGGAAAAAAGCTTGGTGAAAAATATTACAAATGAATTAGTTTAAATATCTGATGTTTTTATAAATATTGGATAAATAATGAATAATGTGTGGAGTGTATAATTAATTCTTTTTATGGTTTTGTTTCCTTATCTCCCCCTACTTATTTGTTTGTCGACCAATCCATGTTGACTTGGTCTCGGGAATTAGGTTATATAAATATATATTGCATCTATATTTATAGTTTTTCAGTCATATTGTGCATATATACATATTTACAACCAGCCTTCTTTTTGTTTTCTTTATTTTTATTCATTTTTTTATTTACATGTTTTTGATGCATAAAAGTGCATTTTTATTCATGAATGTTATTTTGATAAAAATGGGAATTAATGGATATTTACAGTATTTGTTAAGGATTTTAAGATAAAATGCAGATGGAATGTTAATGAATCTTGGATTCATAAACCCCCTATGCTTAAACTTTGATAGTCGCTTAGCAAACACTTATTTGAAAAATAAGGGAAAAACAAATAAAGTTAGAATGAATTTGTTTTCCTAAACCAATTCATGAGAATAGATATATGATATAGCTTGGTCGGGCCTAAAAGAAGCATTTTGTCGAAGCCTTAAGTTGGATTAAAAATTTAATCTCAAAAGTCCTCAAGTTCCACAAATCCTTATTTATGTTCACCTCAACAGCCAGCTCAGATCCACTCATCCATATCGCTAACGCTATCAATCCTTGAGGTCAATAAGTATTGTGTGTGAATTATGTTAGCTCTCCCTACTTAAAGAAGCGAAGAAACCGCTCGTCCCAATAATACACTCCCATTGGTTCGTCATCTAGATACTCTTTCCTCAAGGAGGGGGGTATTCCCCTCTAAGGTCAGGTCGTATTGTGTCCACAATCGAATATAGAGAGAATGTAGAAGAAAGAGAAAAGAAATGGAGTGTGACCAGTGTAGTTGCATCTCCTTACGAAGCCCATCCAGTGTAGCTAAGTCTCCACTAAGATGTGCAAGCCCTTTGGAAGCTTGGACCGTTGTGGTCATATCTGGTATTTGGTGGCTTCTCTTTTGATTAGCTTTGCAATGTTGCTTGCGATACAACAATCTTTTTTTGCCTCGATGGTTATAGAGTATTTTATTTTCGTCCATGTTTTGAGGTCTTGGAAAAATTGTGCCAGCATATCCTTCCCACATCCGAAGCATTATTTCAACCCCACAACTCCAGTCTTTAGACGTCTGAACTACTTGACAAGCATGAAAATTCACAAATAAAATGAACTGCCCTTAGCAACCCCGTACAAGTCAAGATAAGTGCAAAGTGCATGAGTCCGAAATTGGTTCACTGATGAAGAGTTAAACATATGACACCAAGTGTTCTAAATAGGCAAGTTTAAGTTGACTTCCCAAACATTGTCTCATGGAACCCAATGATTTAAGTTAATAACTTGAAGAGTCTAAATTTCAGTTCCTAACTAGGCTCCTTACGTTGAAAGGTAAAGGCAATAATCAATCTCCATCCTTTAGACTATTTCTAATCATTCGTTCGAGAAATCAAATTTATTCTAAAAAATGCTAATGCAAATGCAACCATGTTTTTGTGAAGTAGATTTTCTGAATTTTACTAATTTTATGGATTTTCATTATTTTATGATTTTTATGAATTTTAGGATTTTGTATTTTTTATGGATTTTTCAATTTTATAAACAAGTCTATGCACAAGAATTTTACAAGATAAATTACTAATATTTTATTTTTATTAAATAACTAATGAATTTTACAAATTTTGTATATAAAGAATTTTCAAATATTTAATTATTTTATACATATTTTAATAAATAGGATTTTATATAAATATTATACATATTAGATAAATATTTTAAATTAAGACTTTTAAATAAGGATCTTACACATATTTTACTTACTTACAAGGATTTTATAAATAATAAATAAATAAATAGATTTTAAATTAACCTTGCCCACTATTTTATGGATTTTATAGATAAAGAAAATACATAAAGTATGAGTTATAGATGCAAGTATATATAATATATACACACCCCCTATACTTAGCTTAGGATATGTCCTCATAGTGTCAATAGAGACAAAGGAGGACATAACTCATGCTATGTAAAAGCGGGTGAAAAGGATAAAAAGAATAGAAGTCACTCGACCACCCTATACCTACGATAAGGTCATCATAAGCATAGTGGAAGACAAAAATGTGGTGACTGAGAAAAGAAATATACAAACAAAGGAAAAAAAGAAAGAAATGAAAATGAAATAAAAAAATCACTTTGCCCCCCTATACTTACGATAAGGTATCCCACGTATGGAAAAGAATGCGGGCAAAAAATAGGGACTAGTGATTAGTGTAAAAGAAAGGAAAGCAAAAGAAAAGTAAAAAGAATAAAATCGAAAAACACAAATCAATGGGCAATCCCCCCCTATACATACGATCTGGTATCCTACGTATATAAAAAAGAGCAAAAAAATGGGGACGATTGTGGACTACGAAGAATATACAGGTGGTGGTGTACTCTAGAAAATCAAAAGGCTTACAGATCTCTGTATAGAATGACATGAAGTGGAAAAGTAGTCACGCATCATGTACAAAGTGGACCACCTCAACCTGGGTCATACTAAATTGTCTGTTGTGCTCATGTGTACTGATCCCTGGCTGAACAAGTAGAGTTGCCTCTGTATGTGAACTTTCTAAATGTCATAGGTATCTCTATTACAATACACGTCTTTGGAGTCAGACCACAGAAGGTGTCTAAATGTGTATCCGTCGCATCAACTTACTCTATGCGCTTAATAGACTGAATGATCTATGAAAAATATGTTGGATATGCGAGCCCACGGCGAGCCATTATGCAATAAATGTTATTGCACGTATCATTCCCTGATCTGAAATGAAGAATAAATAATTTGCATAATAGGTCCCTCTGTACAATTAGGGTTATGTACCATGGCCATCTTAATGATCATACAGCTGTTGATTCATTAAATGAATCATAGAGGCTGGTGCTTGGATGAATATCTAATGGGTTAGATAGAGGACTCATCAAGCACCGTCAAATGATTATTAAGAGATGATCTCCAGCCTGAGTAGGAGATGGCAATCCTTTCTCACATAGGCTGATATCTGACCGACCCCTTGATGCAGGTCCTCTGCATGGGAATAGTGATTCGGAGGTGTCAGATTAGTTAAGTCAATGGGTTGACTTAGCGAGATCGAGATAACCTAAGTCCTATGTTGAATGCTGTCACAACATAGGCACACATCCTCTGACCGGAGACAGATGTGTTACTATATGTCTGAGTGTGTACATTTGGCAGACCAGTAGGTTGATGACCTAACCAAGGTCTATACACCGGCGAGCTGGTGTGCATATAAGGGCATATGAGTAATACGATCTCTCAAAGGGATCATACAGGTTCACTTATGAACCGGAAGACATGAGCTCACTCATGAGGTATTGGGACCGATCAAATTCCATGCATGGTCGTCGTGCTTTGGAAGCATGACAAGAATTTGAAGGTATGATATATGCTTTGGGAAAGCATATGATCGATACCAAGTCCCAATGACCAAGATTGAGAAACTTGGTGATCAAACCCTGAAGAAGACAGTATAAAATAGATCTTCATCTTCAGGTTGATCATTGATCTTCCAGTATGCAGGATGTGCAGGTATTGGGAATACCTGAGGGTGATGTGATCATAAACGATTGTATAACCGTGACGCTTCCAGTCCGAGGGAGTGATGAAACAGGTCTGGATTTTAGTGACTCCTCTCAGTAGAGAAGTAACTTGATCTTAGTCCAAATGTTGGACATTGATCTGAATGTGATTCAGATGCAATGAGAAGATTAAGTATACAGACTTGATTTAATCAAGCATCTATGAGAGGTCCGTTAGATCTGGATTTTAGATGAGATCTCAACATCCAAGTCACTATACATGGAACAATACAATCACTCTGTCCTTATCTCCAAGTATCTACGGAGAAGGCGCATTATTCTTGAAGGAGTTCAAGAATAATTCCTGTGATGAATTTAGTATCCAAGCAAGAAGATTTTGATGATTAAGTGAGATTTAATTATCAAAGTATAATATGAATAAGATTCATATTATGAGAATGTGTCCAAGATAATTAAACGAGATTTAATTATCAAGTACAATATGAATAAGATTCATATTGTGAGAATGATTATCTAAGATAATTAAATGGGATTTAATTATCAACGATTAAGAGAATGTGGATAACACTATCCATGATATATATGTGTATTATAAATATGATTTATAATATACATATATAAGAGAGAGAATCAATGTGAATAGCATTTGTTAATTAATAATGTGGATTAGATTCACATTTATTAATTAATTGGAAATGCAATTTACTAACTAGTTTGGGTTGTGAATATGATTCACATAATATTCAATGGCATGATTGAAATATTCACAAAATTAATTGGGAATTAATTTGGTGAATATTAATTAAGGAATAATAAGATAAATAAAAAGGAGCCAAAATAAACCACCATTCATAGGTGGCGTCACCCATGAATTGTTCATGGGTGACGCCCCCCTTTTTTAGGGAGGTTGGTTGACTCCATTTTATTTATCATATTATTTCTTAATTAGTTTATGTTAAATTAAATTATGTTGATAATGTTGCAACATTTTTTAATTTAAAATTAATGTTGTTGGTTTTAACCAACAACAATCATAGCCATTGATTTAGCATGGACCAAGCATAGCCCTTGGATCCATGAGTCCCATGGATTGAGATCCATTGGACCCTAAACTAGTATAAAAGGAGGGCTAGGGTAGCCTTTTCCAACACACAACATTCTTGAGTTGAAGAACTCTATTCTCTCTCCCTCTTATTCTCGTGCTCTCTCTCTCTCTCTCCATAGGGTGGCCGACCACCATTGTTGAGAAAGGAGAGAAGTTCTCGCCTTCGCCTTCGACGACTCGAGGATCTCCTTCTTCTTCGTGGCTACTTGTTGTAGAGGAAGACGACGGATTTCGCTTGACGAAATCAGGAGATCAACTGCTTGGATCTTCATCGAGGATTGCGGGAGGGACGCGACTCATCATCGTGCCCGCAAGTGCGTTCTTCGTGGATCGGACTTGAGACAGGAGGATCTCTTGTTTGGGATCTTGCGATCACAACCACGCTTCAAAGGTATTCCTTATACTTTGTGGTTTGATGAAACGATCCGAGAAGTGTTCTCGTGATCATGTGGTTTCATCGTTTGATTTAAAATTTTTTAAATTCCGCTGCACCTTGCGACTAGTATGACTAGTCGCCCCGATCGTATTCGATGCGATCGTCACGCTTCCGTGATGCGCTTGAGGATTCTCAATATCCTTCAAAATAGTCGGCTAACTCTCATGTTGGATTATGTGTATTCTAAATCTACAGAATTAAGATGTCTACTGCAATTGGCTGCTCATCAAGATATGATGTGAACTATGTGTTTGCATGTGAACAGACATCTGAAGAACTAGTTATCATGTCATCTACCCTATCCTCATGTAGGACATCGTGGGTATTAAAAAATGCTCTCAAGGTCATGAGACTGTGACTCCTCTATGTGCTGGCAATCCTTTGCATGACTGGTGTCCTGTGAAGTAAATGACAAAACTGATCTGAGACTGTTACATCCTCTCACCATCTCAATGTGTATCTCTCCACTATTTGTGCAGTTAGGTACTCTCCCAGCATCATAATCAAAGAGTGCTCTCACTGTATGCAATAAGGGTCTCTCGAGAATGATTAGAGCAAGGTGTAACTACGTAGGGCACATCATATCTAGGACACTAAAGTCCAGTGGAAACGACAAGCCTTGAACACTCACAATAATGTTCCTCAACACACCTCTAGATCTCTTCACAGATCGACATGCAAACTGAAGTTTTTCTCGTGATTAGTAAAGATACCTAGCTTGAGCTTATCATGCAAAGAAGATGGGATCAAATTAATCTAGGAACCATTAATCTGAATCACACATAAAGTGGCCTTGGTCAATACATGTTTATCAACTCGTGATTTCCTTTTCCTACTTGTTGTGCATTTGTTCCTCAACTGATTCTTGAGTGTAGGAAAGTGATATAAGGCATCATGAAGTAGAATATTCAGAAAAATGTGGTCTTTCAATAAACGATCAGTTTCTAGAGCGACAACATTATTTTTGGCATTTTCTTTCCTTTTCCATACAAAGCAACGGAAAAAGGAACAACAAAATTCTTTTTTATTTTCATCTAAAGAGGAATCAACATGTACATTGAGAGTCTCATAAATATGTACAAAACTCTCTAAAATGGGAGAAGAAAAATATGCATCGGGAGTATCTGCATGGTTTGGTGTGTTATCGTCATCTGACACATCCGTGTCCATTTCAACTATCTCTGCGTCACTCCCATCTCTCTGATCATCATGTTGGACATCGTTTAGGTCCTCATCATTATGGTGGTTCTCCTCCTCAGCATCAGAATGTGTGTCATCATGATCATCATGGATTGATTCTTGCTCCTCATCATGTACCCTATTCTCCTCTTGATTAGGTGCTCGTGGTGATCTATTGTTCTTGAGACTAATGAAGTTAGATAAAAATTCCGGAAAACATATCGTACATGTGGCGGTGTCTAACTAATCTGAATGACTCCTCTTGTTATTCAGATTCATCTGAGGTTGGGCTATAAGAGTAGTCTTGGGCACCACTAACTCATCTAGGCGATGGTTAACCCGCTCCATCTCTATCCTATGCATTGTCTAGAGCATGCTCAATGTATCCATTTTCTAGTTCAGTGCCAGGACCTATGAATACATCTCAGACTCGGAGTAGTGTCCTTGGTTGTCTACTCTCCCCAGCCTAGAAGTGTGTTGTTGTGGCATGTAAGGTCAAGGAGATCTCTGAGGTGTAAAGAAAGATTGACGTTGCTGGTGCTGATAGGCATGTGGATATGTAGCAGGATATTGATGTGAATGTGGTCTTTAATAGGCATGCTGTTGAGACTACTGATGTGCGTAATGCTGGCGATGATAAAAATGTGGATGTCCGTGCTGCTGTTGAATATAATGTTGCTGCTTGTGGTGGTGTACGCTCTAAGGAGTAAAATGTGGTGAAGGCTGAACATGAGCGTACCACATCCCATTGATCTCAAGAGTAACATGAGAATCAACATCAACATATCTAGGGATAGTGTTCTGACTCGAGTTGGCATTAAACGTATCCTCATGCCAATCAATTTGTGTAGTTTCGATAAGCTGTACTAGCTCGCTCTTAACAAACTGAATCTGATGGGTAAGAGGAGTTGGTAAAGATCTCCGTAAAGGCTGAGAAGTTGAAGGAGTGCGAGATTGCTGGTACCAAAGCTGCAACTTTGTCACGTTCTTCGTCAGATCGCTCAACTACTGAGGAAGTGATGAGAGTTTCTCCAACTCTCACAGTGGATGTAGCTCTTGGACTTGTTTATGAATCACGTTGACTAATGTAAGCTTGTCACTAAAAAATCCCATGTCATATTATGAATTAGACTCTGAAACATGCGCCACATCTGATTCTCCTGGTGGTGTGGTTGTTGTTGGCCCTTCTATAATGCTCGAGTGGAATCAATAACATGTGAATTTCTGACATCCCCTCAAAGATGGACAAAACTGACTTGGCATCCCTATTCAGATAAATTCTGCCACATGTGATGCTTACTAGGACTTGGATATCATCCTGGAGTCCTCCAAAATAATTCTGAACAAGATCCATTAATGGTATCTTGTGACGAGGGCATCTCTCTGTCAAATCATTGAATTAATCAAATGCCTCATGGAATGACTCATGCAGTAACTCTGTAAAATTGGAGAACTGACTCCTCATCATATTCGTCCATCCCATAGAAAAATATTTATGTAGGATTGTAGACTTCAGATCATCCCATGTAGAAATATCCCTCCCCAAGTGACTCAGCCAATAAAGCACCGTATCTGCTAAGGCGAAGAGGAAGGCCTTGAGGCGTATAGCCTCCTACATAACTCCTAGATAGCTAGTCATACCACAAATTATCTTGAGTTGTTGTAAGAAAGAAAACGACTCCTCTGAAGTGTTCCCATAGTACTTGGGAAGAAATAATTGAAGGATGGCCATAACTCGTATGACTCTTGATTCGGTGGTAATCAAATCCACTGGTTTAGCATCCTAGCTCTCAGGTCATACACATCTCGTAAAGTAGGGGAACTATTGGACATGCGAGCCCATGGAGAGCCATTATGCAATAAATGGCATTGCAAATATCATTCCCTGATCTGAAATGAAGAATAATAAATTTGCATAATTGTTCCCTTAGTACAATTAGGGTTATGTAGCAGGGCCATCTCGATGATCATACAGTTGTTGATTCAATTGTTGAATCACAAAGGCTGGTGCTTGGATGAATATCTAAAGAGTTAGATTCAGGACTCATAAAGCAGCATCAAATGATTATTAAGATATGATCTCCAACCAGAGTAGGAGATGGCAATCCTTTATCTATGGGCTGATATCTAACTGACCTCTTGATGAAAGTCCTCTACATAGAAATATAAATTCAGAGGTGTTAGATAATTTAGGTTAAGGAGTTGACTTAACGAGATTGAGATAACGAAAGGCCTATATCGTATGTTGTCACAATCTAGGCGTGTATCCTCTGATCGGAGACAGATTTGTTACCATATGTCTAAGTATGTACATTTGGTAGACCAATAGGTTGATGGCCTAATCAAGGTCAATACACCCACGTGCTGGTGTGCATACAAGGGCATATGAGTAATACAATCTCTCAAAGGGATCATACAAGTTCATTTACTAAAACGGAAGACATGAGCTCACTTATGAAATATTGGGAATCAAATTCGGTGTAGGGTCTCGCTTTGGAAGCATGACTGAATTTATAGGTTTGATATATGCTTTTAGAAAGTATATGATCAATACCTGTGTATGATATATGATTTTGGAAAGTATATGATCGATACCAACTCCCAATGATCTAATTAGAAACTTAATGATAAAACCATGAAGGAGACAGTCTAAATAGATCTATAACTTCGGGTTTATTCTAGGTTTTCCAGTATGTAGGCTGTACAGGTATTAGGAATACCTGAGGGTGATGTCATCATAAACAACTATATAATCATGACATTTCCATTATGAGGGAGTGATGAAACATGTCTAAATTTAATGACTCCTCTCATAATGAAGTGATCTGATCTTAGTCCAAATATTGGACACAGATCTGAACACGATTCAGATATAATGAGAAGGTTAGATCTACAACTTTGATTTAATCAAACATCTTTCAGAGGTCCTTGAGATTTGGATTTGAGATGCCATCTCAATATCCAAGTCACTATGCGTGTAACGTACAATCATCCTATCCTTATCTTTAAGAATCCGCAGAGAAAGTGCATTATCCTTGAATGAGTTCAAGGATATTTTCGTTGTTGATAATGTGTTAGAGCATTGAGGAAAATTGATAATTAAATGTGATTAATTATCATGAATAATATGAATTTGATTCGTATTAGGATTGTTATCTAAGATGATTAAATGTGATTTAATTATCAAATATGTGAATAATGTGAATGTGATTCACGTTATTTGGGTACATAAGAAGAGTCATCTTGGATAATTAAATGTGATTTAATTATCAAATATATGATTAATTTGGATATCTCTATCCATAATAATCATTGATATTGTAAATTTGTTTTATAATTTGTTGGAGAGATTTAATTGTAAATAGAATTACAAATTATATGTTGTTATGAATTGGATTCCGATAAACAATTAATTAGAAATATAATTTACATATTATGTTGGATGTATGAATGGTATTCATATTTATCAATGGCATTACTGACGTTTTCACAAATTAAATTTGGAATTATTTTTGTGAAGATAAATGCAATAATAGTTGTTGCATTTTAATATATATATATAATATTAAGGAAGGAAAAACCACCAAAAGTGGGCATCCACCATGACCCATTCAAAGGTGGGGATGACCACCCTCTTTTTAGGGTGGGGGTTGCCTCCCTTATTATCATTTTATTATAGTTGAAATTAAAAGGAATTAATTTTTATCTTGATAAAGGGATATATATAATTATATTAATAAAATTTGTTGTTGCAAATTTGTAGCAACAAATCATGCCCATTTATTAATAACATCTTAATCTAAATCATTGGATTAAGAGGGCACAAGGATTGAGATCCATATACATCCAACTAGTATAAAATGAAGGGTAGCCCTTGCCTTTTATACTACACACATAATTCCAAGAGGAATTAAACTCTCTCTCCATCTCTCTCTATACACACCAAGTCTCTCTCTCTCTCCTCCTTAAAGTATTTGTCCACACTAAACCCTAGAGAGGGTCGTCGTCACATCGTTATGTCGCTGCTTCGACCATTCGTGGATCTCTGTCTCCTTCAGTGCTTCGTGAAGAAGACGTTGGATCTCGTGAGACGAGATCAGGATATTCGTTGCTTGGATCATCAACATGGATTGCGAGGAGCACGCGTTTCATCAATGCACTCGCATGCATCTCCTCCATCGGATCAGATTTGAGATGGGAGGTCTCTTATTTTAGAGACTCGATCGCAACCATGCTTCAAGAGGTAACATTAATACCTCTGGTGGTTTAGATGAAATGATCCGAGAAATGTTACTTTTTTTTAAATTTGATTGCCCCAAGTAACTAGTATGACTACTCGCTCTCGATTGCCTATTATGCGATCTCCGCACTTCCATGATGCTCTTAAGGATTTTCCCATATCCTTCAAGTGGTATCAGAGCTAGTTTGGAGGTTTAGGATATGATCCATAAACCTAAGATGAAATGGACATTTTTAAGTTGTGTGAAGTTTCATTGTATTTTATTCAGGCAACCATGTTTATTGCATTTTTCACCCTATTTAAATGATTTAAACGTGAGTTTATCACATGGATTATGTTTTTAATTAAATTATCAAACCATAGGACTTGAGTTTTCATGATTTGGAATCTGTTAGCTCAAGTTATGATTGTTTTAGTAGACGTGTATGGATTGTTACGCGATTGGTATTTTAGAACATAATCAAGAGAAAACCATGGTTTTAAATGCCTAGAAATACGTGTTTATCACTTATGTTTTGTTATAAATCAAATTGGAAAACCAAGGAAATTTAGTTTTCTTGATTTGAAGTTTATTTCCTCCAGATATGCTAATTTTAGTAAGCATGGGTCACTGCTGGAAATTACATACTTGATCATGAACCTTGTGACTGTCATTCAACTAAATTAATGGAAATTAATGGTTGGTTTCCTGAAATAATTATTGATAAATATTTTTGAAATATTTAAAAATGATGATTATTTCCTCGAATGACATTGCCTTAACCGAAATTGATAACATAATTGATCTTAATCACAATTGGTTACATCCTTTCCAACAAACATTTATGCTTTAATAAGATTGGGGATTTGTTTAGAAAATCTCCTTATAATATTAATCAAAATTGTTTTGATAAATACTATATGGTATAACTTCAGTTAAAAGACTGATTATCATCTCAAATACAAAATGATCAAATCGTATTATCCTGACTTGAGGGGATAAGATGTCTAGTCAGGGATCGTTGGGGTAGCAGGTTGCACCGTGAGTGGTTTGTCCCACTCCTGTCGGTACTGGTAATGACAACGGGTATTGAAAGAATAATGCTTGATGTAATCATAATATATTTTTCTATAATTAAAATTTGAATAATACATATTTTGAGATTATACCATCCTTCAAGTAATAATAATAATTATTTGTTGGTTGATAAATTGTATTGATAATTTATTTAATATGATTAAATTAATTATATCCAATTAAACCATTATATTATGAATAGAGTAGTATTTCCCTTGGAATAATTAATCATGTGAATATGATTCATAATGATTAATTAAAATTTGAACAAGATATAGAGGATCACATAAGTGACATCCATGGTCTTCCATCAAGGCAAAGGGTTCCGTCGCCAGGGATTGTATGAAGGAGATGCATGTCTGAAGTGACATCTCCTGCATACAAGCGCGTCTGGATCGGGCTCTTTGCTTCTCGAAAGAGTAAGGCCGTATGTGTAGTGACCCTAATATCGATTCCTCATATTATTGAGGTGATATTGAATTGCGTACAGAAAGTTCCAATCCTATTGACGGTTGGTTCAATTAACGATTGGTCAACATCGCATTAGTGGTGGTGGGCTCTGGTGTTAAAGACCGAATTGGGAATGCGAGTTGGGCATGCAAGACGGAATGTGTTCCAGCTTCTTTTTATCCAAGCTGCAAGTTATCATGTTATTGGTATGAACTAAAGATAAGAAAGGAGATCCCAGATCTTTCTTGAGATATAATGGTAAGTATATCTCTTACATCAAAAGTGAATAAGGGAATGATCTTTCGTTTTGACAAGGCAAGATGACTTTGTTATGAAAAAATTCTAAATTAAGGTAAAATATGTATTTATTTATTTATTTATGCATATTTCTTATTTCAGATAATCCCCATTAGAACCCACTCAAAACTGTACTCAATAATAAGCAGTAAAATATCTTGGATTTGATCAATGATTAAGATGTTTTACTTGCAATTGGACACATAATGTTTGTATTTGCAATGAGCAAGTTTCCTCATAATAATGATGAATGACAATTAAATAGACAATAGGACAACATCCTAGGGTTTGTATGTTTCTATAGTCTTGATCTCTCATCGAGTGTGCTTTGGAAGTATCATGTCGATGATGATCGTAGTTGTCAAATAATCCTTATAAAATCTAAGAAGATATTTTGGCATACATATGTGCGCTCAACATTTAATCCTGAATGACATGGTTCACTGGATTATGTAGAATGGTAGCTCAATAAGAGATGATATACTCAAAATGTTTGAGTACATACTTGAACCAAAAGTCTTTTAGAGTTTAGCTGGATGTAGATAAGATTATTGTCATCATTCTACTATCTATACTCTAGTCTTTCAGGAAGCTTCATAATATTCATATTGTAGGAATTAAATGAAGTATATATAAATGTTGCAATACTGTTATATTTAAATCTTATGAGTTCCACATGAGATATCATTTTATCTTAAGAAAGGGTAGTTTATAGATGAAGGGAGCATAGTGGAAGAATGGGTATGACCAAATTAAGACGGAAAGTCAAAGAGTTGAGTGCACTTTTGTGATTTCCACACATATGACATCCAAAGAGTTGGATGAATGCCAATATTGCAACAAGATGATGTGTTGATAGTATGACTATCAAGTCTATTTAGGATCCTCAGATAAGATCTCGGATAGTACATCAGAATAATCTACATATAATCATTGAAATAGACTTGCTTACTAGAAAAGATCAAAGTCTAATAATTGCATCTCATTCTCCTAATAACACTTATAATTGGTTGCATATGTTTTAGAGGAATGGAAAATTTGATCTTAAGGTTTAATAGTCATCCACATGGATATTGATGCAATTGTTGCAACAATCTCTACTGGATAGATAGACATCATATTTTTAGTGGGAGAGCCCATATTTTAGAGAATGTCTCTATAACATATATATTGGAATACACTCATTGTTTATTTCTAAATGCTGGAAATAAACATGAATTTTGGAATAGACCTATCATAAAGAGTTATGATGGATATATTTTAGATAGTAGTCTGACATTTGGAGGACTCTATTAATGAATGATTCGTTAACATTTCTAATACTGAAAATTAAACCTTAAAAGATTCATAGGAGGATGAAGATCATTTGACAATGATCTGGAATCAAACCTTGGATATACTTTTATTGATAAGATCAATAAACTCATAAGATATTGAACTTTAGATTGTCTAAATATTTAAAACATACATACTTATGAATATTATATTCAAAGTAAAAATGTCCAATACACCCTTCTCTAGGAATGGGGTTCAATGTCAAGGTATTCAAGATCCCATACATATTAATGTATGTGAATCATGTATACCAAAATAAATATTAGTGATATGTGATATAAATTAATGATTATTTGTGATATGAGATTTTTTCCTTCACCTTAGAAAGCTTTGAAATGTTCACAGATTTCACATTTTTGGTTTAGAACAAAAGTTCAAGGAAGATGAAATGAATATGATCTAACTTAGGTAGCATGTACCTATTAGATAAATCAATGAATACCTTACGAAGAAAGGAATATCATTCCTATCTCACTCGTCCCAATACACCTAAATTCAATAAAGTTGTAGGGAGATGCAATTGGATCATGTGTGACATAATTTGATCAATGATGAATATTAGGATAATTATATCTTAGTTTCAAGGTATATATGTATTAAGACTACAATATATATCCATAATAAGGTTCCATGCTCCTTAGATGGAATCTAGCACCTGAGAGTGCTACTTCATTAGGAAACTAAAGTACATTGTTTGCTACCTACTTTATGACCTTGAGATTATAAAAAGATTTCATCTCAAAGGATATGATTATTAGAGGATGACTCTCTTCAGAATCAAGATGAAAATAAAGTGAAGGAAGATGAAATTGAAGTGAAGGAACTCATTTAGTCTTGAGAAGATAATGAGGCTCTTGAAATCGGAATCTAAAAGGATAATTAAAGATGAAACACTCATATCACTTCAAATGAGTTTGAGGGTGGATTCAATGTGTCAGTTAAGTCTGAAAAATAATCTTACTTTGTATGATGAAGCTTCCAAGGATCATGACATGGAGAGATGGATGTTAGAAATAAAGTCTAAAGTATTCTTCATATACAAGTGTTGTATATGAACCCTCGAGAATCCACATATAAGGGTGATGAATCTGTGATTCATTAACATTCTGTCTGCAATTTTGACTTAAACCCTCAACAATTACATGTAAATAGACACTAATTTCTATCATTTATCAAAACCACATTCATGAATAAAAATGCACTTTTATGCATCAAAAACACGTAAATAAATAAAAGAATAAAAATAAATAAAAGAAAATGAGGCAGATTGTAAATATGTAAATATATACAATATGACGTATATAATTTAAATATAGTTGAAATATATATATCTATATAACCTAACCTCCGAGACCAAGTCAGCATGAATTGGTCAACAAACAAACAAGTAGGGGAGATAGAGAAATCAAATCATAAAAAGAATTAATTATACACTCCACACATTCTTCACTATTTATCAAATAATTATCAAATCATCATTGATTTTTAATTAATTCAAGTAATATATTTTTCACCAAACTCTTTTCCTAATTATTTCTAAAAATGGATAGAAAAATATAAAAATAAATTAAAAATATTATCTTGTATATATGCCAAGAAATCCAACTTTTAGATTGTCAAATTTTCAACTTCCAAACATCATATCTTTCTTGTATGAACTCCAATTTCACTCTACTCACCTTTAAAGTTCATAAAATAAAATTCTTTAATTAACGGAGGTGATTTCGCTAAAATCGGAGTACGTTGCAAAAAGTCAGTTTTGGGACCTAATGACCATTGGGTTTCTCGGCTATTTGATTTATTTAGAACACATTATTATAGTTTTATTATTTTTTTAAAATTTTATTATTTTCTTGAACTTGTATATCAACAATGATTTATTTAATATTTTTTGACACTATTTAATATTTTAAATAAATTAAATACCCTAATGTATAAATGAATTTGACCCGAATAATATATACATGAATTTATTAATAAATTTTAATTAATTAATTCAAATATGGAAAAATTCACACATTCTCTTTATTTTGCTAATAATTAATAAAATATAAAAATGACATGTTATTTATTAATTTATTAAGTAAAAAATAAAATGTTCATTTATTAAGTATTCTATTTAGATATTTATTAATATTATATTTATATATCATAAACTATTCATTATTTATAAAAATTAATTATTCCAAAATTTAGATAAATTGATTATTTATATATTTTATTTTTATTCCTACATAAAATAACAACATTTATTATTTAATATCTAATTTTTACTATATTTATTCACTTAGCCTACTAGGTGTTGACAAGTGTCAGCACCTGGGTTGTCTTCTTCAAGAACTGAGATGTTGAAATTCTTTTACAATCGGCCTTCTTCACCTAATTTTCCTTCAACCATTTTAACACCTTCACTAGATCTTAACCATCCAATCCTTACACCTAACCACACCAACTCATGCCCGACCTTCGATCATTACCTAACCCTCACCAACCTTCTTATAAAAATTCGTAATGTTTGTTCATTCAATCTAACTTTTCCTAACTACCCCAATTCCAAAACAACCTCGTCGACTCCTCATCTTTCCTACCTTGCCCTGGCCAACTTCCGTGGTGACAGCACCTCATAGCCGCTGTGTAGGGAAGGAGGTGCATCGGAGGATAGTCCCAAGGTTGACGCTTGGCCTTACATCACCGTGTCACGTGCGTACAACTTCGGGAACCACCACCTGTCGAGAGACTAGCGAAGTTCAGATAACATCTGTCCCAGGTGACTTTATTTGCCTCATATCCCTATTCCATTGATTTTCCCGTCCAATTAGTTTAGATAATCACCTAATTAGATGACCTAATTCTCGTTTTATCGATTACCGTCGAAAGCCCTCTTCAATTTGATATACACTTCGTCTAATTCAATCTAAAATTCATATTTTTTTGGAACTATAATACTGCTGCAAGAACCATCAATCCAAGGTCGATCCATTGTGGAATCGAGCCTTCTAATCTTTGTAGGTTGGTGAACTATTTGGATGTGCATTCATATTCTTTTAAAGTGAAGTGGAGACTCTCTTTTGACATGTTCCGATCAAGAACAGAACCAACACTGTCATTTTTGGAAGCTGCATATGCAAAATTTAGCAAGAACTTTCATTAGACTCTTCATTGCCCTTCTTTGATCATCCCCACCGCAGGAGAGCTCGAAGCGGGTAGGAGACCTCCTTCTGTCCCTACTGGAGAAGCCACATCGTCCGGCTACCACTGTTGAGCTATGGAGCAAAGATTCCATTGTCGTCGCTCTTCAGATCAGGGAAGAACAAACCCGACCTCCATACACTATAGGTGGTTGATGCATGGCACCGACCGATGATCCAGATCGTGCTGAGCATTCTAATTATATCCGTTCATTATCAACCGGTGGAAAAATTGCTTAGAAGCCCAATAGAATCTCCAGAATTTGTCTTTGCTTCAGAAGTTTATAGAAATTATGTTTAGGTCCCCATGTAGGGACCTAAATGTAAGAAAACTTATTTTCGTTACTTTTTAGTCCCTCCCAGGGACCAAATTACAAAATAGTTTATTTTCTTTTTTATGAATTTCTACCACTGTATTGAGTGGATCATTTGGACACTTTATTGTCATCATTTTTCATCGATTTTTCTAGGGTAGTTACACAACTACCATAGCGAGGTTTTGTTACATGTTTGAGATTTTTCATCGTGTATTTGATTTGATTTTTCAAACTTCGCATCTGCTTAGAATCTTACTTGAGTTTTCTCCTCGAGCCCGTTGCTAGAGTTTTTCATGGATCTACTATATAGTATCATCATACATATTTCTACCATCTATTGCTATACTGTAGATCACCTTTGTTTTGAAAAATATCACTTTGAAAATTAAATAAAATTTGGAAAAGATAAAAAACAAATAAAATTAAAAAAATTAATACTGATAAAAAAGAGTTTTCCCTTTTTCTTCGAGAAGAGATTAAAAATCACAAAAATTTCCCTTTTACTAAAAAATCTAAATATTGTTATTCTGCTTCCTCGAATTTGACCCAGGGACACTTACCTGGTTAATAATTAGTGTAGATAAAATGGGAGAGAGCTGACTTATTCTTCTTCACTTTATTCTCTCTCTCTCTCTCTCCTATTTTATTGATTATTGTTTGATTAATCGAAATTTTATTTCGAGCGGATATTTTACACTGACCCTTCCATTGTTATGCTCTCAAAATCTCATTTATCATAGGGTAAGATCCGCTTAGGTGTAAATGAATCCTCAAGAGAAAGAGGGAATCTGATGAGAAGGTAGAGACCTTCAAAGCACGGCTCGTATCCACGAGATACACACGAAGAGAAGACATCACTTGCAATGAGACTTGCCCCTCTTTAACCGTACTTGGACCCATCAGAGTATTGCTAACTATAGTTACACAACTTTACTATGACATCTTCAAGATGGAAGTCAAGATTGCATTCCTCTATGAATTCCTCATCGAGGATATTCATATGAAGTAGACCTAATGCTTCACAGTTGAGGAAAGCAAGGTGTGTCAGCTTAAGAAACTCCATCTATGGACTCAAATAAGCTTCTTGTCTTTGGAACAATAGATTTTATGAAATTGTAAATGTTATGATTTCAGATAGAATCTTGATGAACTGTGTGAAGCTTAGTGGGAGTTCTATTATGTTCATCATGTTAAATGTAGATGATATCCTAATCATTTGGAATGATATAAGGATAATAATAAGTGTTTTATAATATGGTTGTTCCATACCTTGAGATATGATCTGAAGGTCACCTCTTATTTATTTGTTTTGAAAATGTTAAGAAGCAAAGAGAAGAGGGTGCTGGGATCGTCACATTAAGTGGTCTACCTTGGACATATTCCATTCTGGGAAAACTCCAAGGAAGGCTTCGTTCCCATAAGATATGGTACTGACCTATCTAAAGGGATAACACCTCAAAGATTTGAGGAAGTGAATGCCAAAACAACTTGCCATTGTGCATCAGACATGAGAATCCGGGTGAATGCTAGATGTGTACAAAAGTCAGATGTCTATCGTGTAGTGGGAGTAGTAAGCTGTTATAAATCCTACAATAGAGATAAAACACTTGATTGCAGTAACAACAATATCTTCAATGATGATAAGACCTTTGAGATAGTGATATCAAAGTCTTATCATCAAGAACTTAAGACATTATAGATAGTGATCTAAAAGATCTTAACAGCAGATTCCTTATATGACATAAGATGGGTCTTAGTCTTAGGAGATAGTAATATTTGAGGAAATCTGATAAGGACGATAGAAATTTACTGGTTATAACGACTATTGAGTTTTAGTGTCAAAGAAACTATCACTTCTTTAATAATATTGACTATTAGTTGCATAAGATGCAATATTCGCATTAGATGCGAGCACTGTCGCTAGAAGATATGCAAGTACCGTAAAATGACTTGGCATAGTATCTCGAGAACAGAGTGACTGATTAGCTTACCTAGCAATTTTTCTAAATAGCCTATGATTTGTCACATGAGCATGGGTTTAATGATTATCCCATTAATGGATCTTTGGGCTAGGAATATTCTTGGACATGCGAGCCAACAACAAGCAATAATGCAATAAACGTTATTGCAAATATTATTCCTGGATCTGAAATAAAGAATAATTAATTTTCATAATAGGTCCTTTAATACAATTAGAGTTATGTACCATGGCCACCTTGATGATGATACAGTTGTTGATTCAATTGTTGAAGCATAAAGGCTAGTGCTTGGATGAATATCTAAAGAGTTAGATTGGGGACTCATCAAGCACCGTCAAATGATCATTAAGAGATGATCTCCAACCTGAGTAGGAGATGGAAATCCTTTCTCTCATAGGCTGATATCTAACTGACCTCTTGATGTAGGTCCTCTGCATAGGAATAGAAATTCGGAGGTCTTAGATAAATTATGTCAAGGAGTTTACTTAACGAGATCGAGATAAACAAAGACTTATTTCATGATGTAGGAGTGCATCCTTTGACCAGAGGCATATGTGTTACAATATATCTGAGTATGTACATTTGTCAGACCAATAGGTTGAGGGCCTAATCAAGGTCTATACACCGACGTGCTAGTGTGCATAAAAGGGCATATGAGTAATACAATCTCTCAAAGGGATCATACAGGATCATTTACTGAACCAAAAGACATGATCTCACTCATGAGATATTGGAATCAAATTCCATGCACTATCGTCTCACTTTGGAAGCTTGACTGATTTTGTTGGTCTAATATATGCTTTTAGAAAGTATAAGATCAATACTTGGGAATGATATAAGCTTTTTGGAAATTATACAATCGATACCAACTCCTAATGACCAAATGAGAAACTTAGTGATAAAATCCTAAGGGAGACCATCTAAATAGATCTAAAACTTTGGGTTTATTCTAGGTTTTCCAGTATGAAGGATGTACATTGATTAGGAATACTGAGGGTGATGTGATCATAAACGATTGTATAACATGACGCTTCCGTTCCGAGGGAGTGATGAAACAAGTCTGAATTTTAGTGACTCATCTCATAGAGAATTGATCTCATCTTAGTCCATATATTGGACATTGATCTGACTGCGATTCAAATACAATGAGAAGATTAGATTTACATGTTTCATTTAGTCAAACATCTGTTGGAGGTCCTCGAGATCAAGATTTGAGATGTGATCTCAATATCCAAGTCACTATGCATGGAACATACAATTGCCTTGTCCTTATATCCAAGTATCCATGGAGAAAGCGCATTATTCTTGAAAGAGGTCAAGGATAATTTCGTTGTTGATAATGTGTCTAAGCATTGAGGGAAATTGCTAATTAAATGTGATTTAATTATCATGAATAATATGAATTTGATTCATATTAGGAAAGTTATTTAATATGATTAAATGTTATTTAATTATCAAAGTTGTGATTAATGTGAATGTGATTCATGTTATTTGGCCACATGAGAAGAGTCATCTTGGATAATTAACTGTGATTTAATTATCAAAGATATGATTAATGTAGATATCTCTATCTATAATAATCATGTACATTATAATTATGGTTTATAATATATTAGAGAGATTTAATTGTAAATAGAATTACAATCTATATGTTGTTGTGAATTGGATTGACAATAAACAATTAATTATAAATCCAATTTACATATTATATTGGATATATGAATATTAATCATATTTATCGATGGCATGATTGATGTTTTCACAAATTTATTTTGGAAATATTTTTGTGAAGATAAATAACAGTTGTTGCATATATATATATATATGCATATATATATATATTAAAGAAGGCAAAACCACCAAAGTGTGGTCGTCCATCTTGACCCATTCAGGGTGGGGACAGCCACCCTTTTTTGGGGGTGGTGGTTGCCTCCCTTATTATCTATTTATTATAACTGAAATTAAAATGAATTAAATTATCTCTTGATAAAGGGATATAATTAATTTATTTTTATTAAATTTGTTGTTGCAAATTTGTAGACACAAACCATCGCCATTGATTAATAACCACTTAATCTAAACCGTTGAATCAAGACAACACATGGATTGAGATACATGTACATCCAAATAGTATATAAGAAGGGGTAGCCCTTGCCTTTAGACTAAACTCATAATCCCAAAGGATTTAAACTCTCTCCATCCCTCTCTCTCTATGCACGCCAAGTCTCTCTCTCTCTCCTCCTAAGAGTGACCGTCCGCTCTAGATAGGGTTGTCGTCATTGCCATGTTGTTGTGTCGTCGTGTCAACCATTCATGGATCTTCGTCTCCTTTGATGCATCTTGTTCGTGAAGAAGATGTCCGATCACGTGAAACGAAATCAACAAATTCGTCACTTGGATTATCAACATGGATTGCAAGGAGCACACATTTCATCAACACACTCGCAAGAGTCTCATCCATTGGATCGCACTTGAGATAGGAGGTCTCTTCTGTTAGAGACTCGATTGCAACCATGCTTCAAGAGGTAACCTTAATACCTTTTGGTGATTTAGAAGAAACGATCCGAGAAGTGTTCTCGGATTATGTGGTTTCATCATTTTTATTTTTTTTAAATTCCACTACCTCAAGAAACTAGTATGACTAGTCACTCCCGATTGCATATGATGCAATCTCCACACTTCCTTGATGCGCTTAAGGATTTTCCCATATCCTTCAGTAATCACGGTAAGAGGTGGAGGGTTCCCGGCACCTACTTTTAATGCAGTGATGTCAGCTCTAAGCTCATCATGGACTCTATACTGATCTCTGATTTGTTGGCTCATCTGCTATAAAATGTCTAGAATCCCCTCAAAAATATTCGAAGCTGGATCAGTTCTACCATATGAACATCTCTCCTCAATAACTATATCATCAACTGGTCCCTTCCCTCTATCCATGATCTTCGAATCTTTGAGAAGGAAAAAGTGTCATAATAACTCTGTGAAAAACATGCAAGAGAAATAGAAAAAAAATTTGGGCATGAGTCTGCCTCAACTGAAGGGCTGGGAGGCAAGGGAGTTTGGGTCTGACTCTCCAAGTGACTAGGTAGGACCAACTCGGGAAGATGATCATCCCAAGTTTGTGAAGACATACGACGGATGGTGGAACGTTGAAAGCTCACAGAGTATGAGCACAAAATTCATCTAGTCATCACCTTCGATGTTGAAAGGAAGTATGAGAGATAATATGATGTCAAATACCAAGAATACGAGTGTGAAGACGTATAAGGAACGAAATAACTCATACCTAGCATACAAACACAATCCAAACCCTAGATTCTCCAACTACACATGGTGGAGACCGTAAGAGTTTGATCTTTTATCTTTCCAATTTTAATTTGGTGAACAATCAGTTGTATTAAGCAAACTCACAGAGGGTGTCGCCCTGTCGCCTAGCGTATACACTCACAACCCAAAAAATAGTGGTACCATATGCCCTGGCTGCCGGGTTATATCATGCCCAAAGTTTACTGTGAGGTTTGAGTACACCAAAACGACACTCTATGGTCGGAGGCAAGTGCTTACAGTTGCAACCCTTCACCGAAAAGTGATGCACAAATACTTAAGGCACATGTCCATGGACTTTTGGCTCTAATCCTTAAGGATGCATCCTTACCCACTTTGTCTGGACTTATCCCTGAATACAATGAGGGGTTTGCTTCCTAATACAAATTTAGTCTAGGTTTTTTTTATTTTTATCAAGTTTTCTAAAAGGATTTTTTTATTTGAGGGTTTTCACTTTTTGGATATATTCAATGATATCTAACGGGATTTCAGTTCTTTCTTTTAGTTTTCAAAATGTGTTTCATAGAGGGAGAATCATGGAATGCAACTGAAAATGATGATGCATGGAGAGATAGAAATCATACCTGACTCCAACAGTCTACATGCATGGTGATCCACACAGAAATTTCAAAACCTAGACTAATGCATTGAAAAGCCTTAAAAATCGAATCTTAAATTAGCAGCTCTACCTTAAGAATGGAATAATTTTTGAAAATCAGTTATTTATACCTAAGTATGGATTACGATAGTAGAATTTACTTTACTCGTCTAATAAATCATGCATACACCCCTAGGATCCATTAAAATGCATGAAACGAAGAAAAATCAGTGAAAAACCAAAACCCATAGTGAGGTCCCCCAAGTGCACCAGCACCTTGTAAAACAAACCACGAAGAAGAAGTGTAAAATCCAATCTACAAGTCGGGATGTACTCAGTGGACCCCTTTCTATAAAAGTCAAAACGGCAAGCGCCCCTTCCTCTCTCACAAAAATAGAAAAATGGCCGAGTGCCCTCTCTCACAAAAAGAACAAAAAATGTGAAGAAAAATATTGTGGTTGCTTTCTCTCTCTGCCTCTCCAACAGGTTCGTCCAGAAGAAGCTGATATCTACGCTCCTAATTGAGTTGGTTTCCTAAGAAACTGGCTTATCTTGCAGTCACGGCAAAAATCATCAACAAACACAACCAAAAATTGAGAAACCATAAAAATCGATAAAATCGAAGAAAGAACAAGAAACTGATAAAACTCGAAAAAGTTGTAAAAAGAATCAAAAGCAAAATCAAGAAAAACATAGAAGACTCGAGAAAATGAGAAAATAAAAATCACGAAAATTAAAAATCAAAGTATGTCTAACACTTCCCAGCAATAGTGCCATTTTGATAATCTAAATTTTGCTAGCAGTAGTATAGGTGTCACTGTGTAAAATTTGTTCAAAATCAAAATTTGATTTTATCAAACAAAAATTGATAAAAATAGAATAGAGAGAGATTGAGAGAGAAATGAATACAAGTGCTTCTCTCTCCTATTTTTATCTACACTAATTATTAACTGGGTAAGTATCCTTGGGTCGAACGCAAAGCAGAATATCAATACTTTGATTTTTGAGAAAAAGGATACTTTTGCGAATTTAACTTTCTTCTCGAAGAAAGAGAGGAAACTCTTTTTATTGGTTTTAATTATTGAAATTTTTATTTGATTTTATTTTTCCAATTTTTATTTAATTTTCAAAGTGATATTTTTCAAAACAATCTTTCTATAAAATAATAGGTGAAAAAATAAGGTATATAGGTGATACAATATAGTAGAGAAGAAACCTTGAGCAACAAGCTCGAGAATGCAAAGAAAACATCGAAAAATGGAATACAGAATGAAAAGAAAAAATATGATGATGATAATATGTCTAAGGTCTAAAATACTGTCCCAAGTTTAGAGATAACGTGTAAACAATGCTATACAAAAAGATAGGACATTTTCTTTCAAATACATCCCTGATCAGTGACCTAATTAGAGAGAAAAACTCTGGAATTTGCAAATAGGCCACAGTTTGTCACCTTCTTGCTCGGTCGTAACGAAGTGGAGAAGTTTGGTACTAGGCCAATTATACTGGTGATGGAGAGAGTTAGTTTGAATGAACAAAGTTTGGATCGATTTAGAGGCGATCGATAAGTAGTTAGGTTAGATCCTAGGATAGGCGTGAGTTAGGGATGTTAAGTCTAGGGAATCATCGGTTTAGATGGCATTTTAGGTGAAAGATGATAGTGGAGAGATTAGGAGAAGTTATCTTGTTAGAACATAATGCTAACATCCATTCTTGAGTAAGATGAACCAAGTGCTGACACGTGTCAGCACCTGGTTGGCCAGAAATTAAAATCATGTTATTATCGTGTAAAAAATAATAAATAACATTATTTTAAATTGGTATAAAAAGGAAATGTAGATAATTTAACTACCTAAATTATAAAATATTTTATTTTGAGAAATAATACATATTTAATAAAATATAAATATTATATTAATAAATAGGTACAAATAATACTTTCATAAATAGATATTATATTTTTAATTTAATAAAGTAATAACTAACATATTGATTTTATATTTTACTAAATATTAGGATAATAAATAGATTGTATGTGATTTTTTTTCAAAATTCTAATAAACTAATTTAATATATTAATAGATACATATATATACTCTACAGGTCAAATTCTTCTATAAATTAGGGTATTTGATTTATTTAAAACATTAATTAGTGTCAAAAATTCTGAAATAAATCATGGTTACACATGAAAACCATGAAAGCTTGTTGCTGAGAAAAAGGTTGAACCATAAATACTATCAGAAATCGTGGAGGGTGCATGGTAATATTCCATTCCTTGAAAGCTGTGAATACTAGAGCCAGTAAAATGGTAGTCACTAAAGCCTAAACTGCTCGTTTTTCCTTCCCCGTGAGGAGGGCATGATGAGCCCATGTTACGACAACTCCGGATGAAGGGAGAATAGGGGTATTAAGAAAAGGGATTTCTCGAGGATCTAAAACCCCAAACCCTTTTGGGGCCAAATACCTCCGATCTCTACAATGGGTGACAAAAAAGAATGAGAAGGACAAGATCAAGAAAATAATTAAATATTATAAAATCATTAAAATAATAAATAATGTGTTTTAAAGGAAATAAATAGCCCATTATCCTCGTTGTCAATAGGTCTCAGAACGACTTTTTGCAAATGGTCTCCGATTTTAGTGGAATCACCTTTATTAATTAGATAATATTATTTTATAAACTTTGAAAGTGAGTAGAGTGAAATTAGAGATCGTATGAGAAAGTTATGATGTTCAGAAGATGAGAAATTGATAATTTGAAAGTCGGATTTCATAACATACATACAAGATAATATTTTTAACTTATTTTTATATTTTTCTATTCATTTTTGAAATACATAAGAAAAGAGTTTGTTGAAAAAAATACAAATGAATTAATTAAAAATCCTTGATGTTTTGATAAATGTTGGATAAATAATGAATATTATGTGGAGTGTATAATTAGTTCTTTTTATGGTTTTCTTTTCTTATATGCCCCTGCTTATTGGTTTGTCTACCAATCCATATTGACCTGGTCTTGGAGGTTAGGTTATAAAAATATATCTTGCAGCTATATATATTTTTTTCAGTCATATTATGTTGGACATGTGAGCCCACATTGAGGCATTATGCAATAAATGTTATTGTAAATATCAATCCCCGATCTGAAATGAAGAATAACTAATTTTCATAATAGGTCCCTTAGTAGAATTAGTGTTATGTACCGTGGACATCTTAATGAGCATACAGTTGTTGATTCAATTGTTGAATCATAGAGGCTATTGCTTGGATGAATATCTAAAGAGTTGTATTGAGGACTGATAATCTCGAAAATCGATCGGTCTTATGTTCCACACAAAGCGGGAACACGGTCGAAGTGTCGACCAATCAACTCTGAAATTAATCAACAATTAACCCACACTAAAGATCAATCAGTTAGAACTAATATGGAGTTAAAATTTATTTTTAACTCTACATAAAAGATGTATAGGTGCAAGTATGTAGAGAGTTCGAACACAGGGAGCAAGCAGGGTAATTCAAAAATTGTGCTCAAGTGTGTGTGTGATATATCTACACTAAGCAAGCAAGCAAATAAATTTTTGTGGGTTTTTAATTTTTAATTTTTTGATTTTTTTTTTATTTTTGATTTTGTATTTTGATTTTTAATTTTCTGATTTTTATAATTTTATATTTTATATTTTTCTTTTTCTTTTTCAATATTGGAAAATAAAGACAAGGTAATGAAAGACAAGGTAAAATATTTATAAAAATGTGCACAAAATAACCAAAAATTCAGAAATAAATTATTTTTGGTATTTTTAGGATTTTTTACTATTTTTGTGATTTTTGGGGATTTTTCAAGGTGTTTTTGGTATTTTTAAATACTTAAATAAGTCAAAACAGTGAAACAAGAGCTGGCTGTGAATAAAATGGGAATTGAAAATAGCAACCAGTACTCAAAAATTTTCACAATAATTTTCAAATAAAGCTACTGAAAGATAGAACAAACAGGAGTTGACTTCGTATTTTTTAGAGTTTTCTACTATTTTATATATTTTTTTGAAGTTTTTGAGTCTTTTTAAATTTTTAGTGTTTTTCTTTTGAGATTTTTAATGATTTTTGGACTGACACTAATAGAGGATAAAATAGACACTAGATGAATTTTTTAGAATTTTTGGAATTGTTTTAATATTTTTTTGGCATTTTCTAAGCTAGACAATAGAGAAAAAGCTTGTTTTTGATTTTCAATAAATATGAAAATAAAATAAAATCAAAAACTAAAATGATAGCGTGGAAGTACACGTGTCCAGGAACTAAACCCTATTTTTGTGAAATTTTTGGACTTAAGATGATAGGTTAAATAAATACAACAAGCATCCAATCAACACACAGGCCTGGCAGGGGTATTTATGCAATTTCTCAAACATCCAAGGGCATACATGCAATTTTCCACAAAAATATACACTGAATATTCAATTTATAGCTCCAAAAACTAATTACAAAAACCGCCTGGGTCTCTTAGAAATTTTCCTACCAGGGCGCGTGACTTGCACGCGCCTGGCGAGGACTAAATTGTAATTTCTCAAAAAGCCGGGGCTTCAAATGCAAAATAGCCAAAAGTTTTACACTGTAATACAATATTTTTGGACTGAACTGAAATACCCAAACCTCAAGGGGTATCCTTGCAAAATGCCCACCCCCTCACGTGCACAGGCACGTGAGGTGACGTGGCGAAGGACCTAAGTGCGAATAAAACAAAGGTAAGGGTTCGCATGCAAATATTACAAAATGTTAACACTACAGACAAAAGTTTCAGTGCTAAAATATAAATAAAAAACGTGCGAGGGTTGGGATGCAAAATACCCTCGCTGGGACGATCCGCAAATGACGCGTGGCGCGAATCCAACGGTTGGCAGCTGAGCGCGATCCAGCGGCAGGGAACGTGCCACTTATCCACGTGGCAGCACGGGGACGGCCGATGGCGGTTCGCTTCGACGTCTGGGATTAGATCTCAGAAAGAGATCCAATGGTGGCTGGTCGCGGAAGATCTGGCGGTCGATGCGCGATCTGGAACTCCACCTAGATCCAACGGTGGCGAAGGCCGGAGCAAGAACAACGACGAACTCCGGCGAGCCGAGGTTCTCCGAGGTCAAGCTCCGTCTCCGGTGGGCTTCTTGGCTTCAAAATCGGGCTGGAGCTTCCTGGGGGGCCTTCTCTTTCTCCTGGGGGGACCAAAAGTGCACGGCGATGGCCGTGACGCTCACAGGTGGTCGGCGGAGCTGGAGAGCTCGGCTGAGCTCCGACGAGCATCAAAAACGCGCCCAGGCGCGAGTCAACATTCTTCGACCCTGCAAAAATAGTCAAGAGGTCCAGGGCAAATTGCCTGGACCCTAAGTGGACCTAATCGACGCGAAAGGCGGAGTGGCGATCGGTGGCCGGAGGTGCGCTCTGGCGAAGGGATGTGATTTGGCGAAGGAGTAAGCGGAACTCGAAATTTCTTTAGGGCTAATGATCCTAAGCCTGAGACTAAGCGGATGAACGGAAAATAAAAGGGGGAAATGGCCCTCAACGGCCGGAGCCAGAGGGGAAAAAGTACCTCGACCGGCGACTTTGCGGGAGGTGGTGGAAGCGCCTCCGACTTCCTCTGCCCTGGCTGAACGCACGGCGTGAGAGCTGTCACCTCCACGAGTGCTTGGAGCACAAGAAGAGCAAGGAAGGGTGGACCGAAGGTGTTCAAAATCGAGAGGAAAGAAGGGGGCTCGTTATATTTGGTTTGACCCTGAGTTGCAGGGGTCCAAAGACCAAGAGATCTGGAGCGCATCAGTGATCCATGGCCCGATGTAAGATATGGGCGAGCTTCCTCGATCATCGACGAACAAAAGTCAAGAAGGCGCTAGCACGAGATGAGGTACCTAGCGTCCTCGAAAAAATTGAGAAAACCGCCCAAAAATGAGCCTCTGACAAAGCTACAGGGGGTAGGGCGTCCAGTTGACCGAGGTCAAGTGTTGACCCCTCCTGGTTGGTCCACGTGGACCAACCAGGAAAAACCCTGAAAAATTAATTTGTAAAATAAAAAAAAATGGAATTAGGTCAAATTAATTAAAAGTTATAAAATGAAAAATGCTTAAAAATTTATGTAGTATTTTATTTTGATTTTTAATAAATTTTATGACTTGTATTTTTACAAGTTATCTTTATGGCCTTATATAGGTATAATGCCTACATATTGCATCTTTTTATTTTTATTTTGTATATTTTAATTTTATTATTTTTGTTTCTTATTTTGTAAAATTATAAAATACTTTTATATTTTATTTTATTTTTCTGATTTATTATATATAATTAATAAATTATAAGAGTGTTTTGTATAGGTTTATGTATAGGCAGTATACCTATGTATTCTTTATACAAATATTTTTATTTTTGTATTTTATTTGCATTTTATTCTGATTTTAGTACACATATATATTATAAGTAATATTTACAACATTATAAAAATATAAAAATATAAAAATAATGAATAAATAATAAATTGAATATTTTAATCAGTATAGCTATACAACGGGGGTCCAAAACTCAACTTTCAAACCGTAGCTCAGCCAAATGTGAAACCACCACCATTAATTAGCTTATTTTCTTCTATATACAATTAAAGGTG
Source organism: Ottelia alismoides (assembly GCA_037367405.1). Classification (NCBI taxonomy): domain Eukaryota; kingdom Viridiplantae; phylum Streptophyta; class Magnoliopsida; order Alismatales; family Hydrocharitaceae; genus Ottelia; species Ottelia alismoides. The sequence continues at coordinate 1,163,807 of JAZKJV010003126.1, forward strand.
AGTATGCTGCATTTGGAGTTTTTATTTGTGAGATACGGATCTGGGAAGTTGGGATTCTAGATTCTTATTCAGATCGTAACTTTTTATCTGTACAATATTTTTCTGTGAAATCAATTTTGTATTTTTCTTTATAAAATTAGATATAACTTTCATGTAGAAAATTTCTTTATTTGATGAGTAAAAAGTGGAACCAAAAATAGGTCCCAAAATGAATAAAGAATGAATAAAATGTATAGGTATTTTATCTGTATTTCTGACCTTATCTCCCCCTACTTTATTCCTAGTCGACCTATTCATCAAGATGCCTAGGTCTCGGGGGTTTCGGGTCATAAAATATTTACAATATTTTATTCTTTTTCTTTTCTTTATTTATTCTATAATTTTGGCCTTAATTACAGTATTTTATACACTATTGTGATGCACATGCATGGATGCTAAGATGGTGATTTTAATGCTATTTACAGACATTTGCCAGGGTTTTTGATGCCAAAATGATAGAATAAAGATGATGAAATGTGGATTCATCAAGGACACATCAAGCATAGTCAAATGATTATTAAGAGATGATCTCCTGCCTGAGTAGGAAAAGGAAATCCTTTCTCTTTTGGATGATATCTGACTATGCAGGTCCTCTGCATAAGAATAGAGATTCAGAGGTGCTAGATTAGTTAGGACAAAGAGTTGACTTAATGAGATCAAGATAACCAAAGACCTATGCCGTATGTTGTCACGATATAGGCATGCATCCTTTGACCGGAGGTAGATGTATTAATATATGTCTGAGTATGTACATTTGGCAGATCAATAGGTTGATGATCTAATCAAGGTCTATACACCAGCTCGTTAGTGCGTATACAAAGGCATATGAGTAATATGATCTTTAAAAGGGATCATACATGTTCATTTACTGAACTGGAAGGCATGATCTCACTGATGAGATACTGGGAATCAAATTCTGTGCACGGTCTTCTCGCTTTGAAAGATTGACTGAATTTGTAGGTTTGATAAATGCTTTTGGAAAGTATATGATCAATACCTAGGTATGATATTTGCTTTTGGAAAGTATATGATCTTTACCGACTCCCAATGATTAAATGGGAAGCTGAATTATAAAACCTTGAAGGAGACGGTCTAAATAGATTTGAAACATCGAGTTTATTTTAGGTTTTCTAGTATGCATGATGTACATGTATTAGGAATACATGAGGAAGATGTGATCACAAACGATTGTATATCCTTGACTCTTCCATTATGAGGATGTGATGAAATAGGATTGGATTTTAGTGACTCCTCACACTAGACAAGTAATCTAATCTTGATCTAAATGCTGGACAATGATACGAATGTGATTCACATGCAATGAGAAGATTAGATTTACAACTTTTATTTAATCAAATATCTATGGGAGGTCCTTGAGATCTGGATTTAAGATGTGATCTCAATATCCAAGTCACTATACGTGGAATGTACAATCTCCCTTTCCTTATCTCCTAGTATCCGCGGAGAAAGTACATTGTTCTTGAAGAGTTCAAGAATAATTCCATGGTTGAATTATGTATCTAAGCATTGAGCTATTGATAAATAAATGTTATTTAATTATCATGAATAATATGAATTTGATTCATATTATTTTGTCAAATAAGGAGAGTTATATAAGATGATTAAATGTGATTTAATTATCAAAGATGTGAATAATGTGAATGAGATTCATGTTATTTGGGCACATGAGAATAGAGATCCAAGATGATTAAATATGATTTAATTATCATGGATATAATTAATGAGGATATCACTATCCACAATAACCATGGATATTATAAATATGATTTATAATACGATGGAGAGATTTAATTGTAAATAGAATTAACAAGTTATATGTTATTGTGAATGGGATTCACAATAAAAAATTAATTGTAAAACTAATGTACATATTATGTTGGATACTGAATATGATTCATATTTATCAATGGTACGATTGAAGTTTTCATAAATTTAATTTGGAATTTTTTTATGAAGATAAATGCAATAGTTTTTATTGCATATTAGTTAATATATTAATAAAAAAGAAGACTTTATCTCTTTTTTGATGGATGTCCCTTGACTTGTTCAAGAGGGGGCACGACCGCCTTATTTATAGTAAAGGGACTTGATCTTCACATTGTCTATGTATATTGAATAATTTTAAAATGAATTGATTATTATCTTGAAATAGATATAGTTAATTTATTTTAAATAAATAGCTGTTGCATATTTGGAGCAACAAATCGTGGCCATTGATTAATAAACTTTTAATCTACACCGTAGATTAAGAGAGCACATGGATTGAGATCCATGTGCATCAAACTAGTATTAAAGGAGGGGTAGCCCTTGCTTTTGAAAACAAACGTAATTCCAAGAGAAATTACACTCTCTCCATATATCTCTCTACATGCCATCTCTCTTTCCCTCTCAACATGTTGTCGTCCATATGTTGACCTGGAGAAGACCGTCGTCGCTATGCCATTGTACCACCGCTATGAATGCTCATGTATTTCTGTATCCTTCGATGCGCCTTGCTCGTGAAGAAGATGTCGGATCTCGTGTGACGAGATCAGGATATTTGTCGTTTGGATCGTCAAAATAAATTGCGAGAAGCATGCATTTCATAAAACATACTTGCTAGCATCTCCTCCATTGGATCGGACTTGATACAGGAGTCTCTTCCTTTAGAGACTCGATCACAACCATGCCTCAAGAGGTAACCTTAATAACTAATGGTTGTTTAGATGAAATTATTCGAGAAGTGTTCTTGGATCATGTGGTTTTATCGGTTTTAAAAATTTTTGAATTCCGCAGCCCTGAGCGACCAGTATGACTAGTCGCTCTCGATGGCATACGATGCGATTCTCACGCTTCCATGATGCGCTTAAGGATCCATCTTTATCCTTCATGTGGTATCGGAGCCATAGGTTAGTGTTTTTGGACATGATCCATAAACCTAAGATGACATGGGAATTTTCGGTTGTGTGATGCTTTATCGCATTTTATTCATGCAACCATGTTTTATGTGATTTTTTACTTATTTATAAGTATTTAAACAATAAATTTCGCTTTAATAATGTTATTTTTTTAATAAGAAAATCGTGGGATGTGAGTTTGTGTGATTTGGAATCCAATTGCTCAAGTTATTATCATTTTAGTGAACATGTATCCATTATTTAGGGGATGGTGAATCTTTAAGTAATTAAAGAGTTAATTATGGTTTTAAACACATAAAAATGCATGAATACCACTTTTGTTATGTTATGAATAAAATTATCAAACTTTTAAAACTTATTTTGTGTAATTTGGATTTAAATTGACTAAGATATGCTAATTTTAGAAAGTAGGGATCACTGTTGAAAATTACTTTCCCAATCAAGAACCTTGTGATTGCCACTTATTCAATTAGTGGAAATTAATGGTTAATTTATTAAAATATATAATTGACAATATTTTTAAAATATTTATGATGATTATTTAATTAAATGATATCACTAAACCAAAGCTGTGCTTTGTGTGTGAAAGAAAGAGCGATCAACAATTATTAATATCTGATTCAGGAGGATGTATGAGCAATCAAAGAAGCACTTCGATAAATGGAATGGATCTTTATCGACTCAATGGAAGTCTCCGTCGTTGTTTTCTCTGATAAATAATATAGCATTTTTTGCACTTCGTTCAAATAAGAGTTGTACCCGTACGAAATTTGGTGATTTCTCAGTATGATTAGTTGGATGAATTGTGAAGCCCCGAAAAAGAGACCCCCACATTAATTAAGTACTAGAAAATGACATATTAGTCTCTTGAATAACTAGCTTTTTAATCTGAAAGGAAGACTCAACCTGAGGGAACCGCCATATAATCCTAAATACCCATTGAGAAATGACCCTGGTAGAAAGACAGTTGGTTACATCCATCCCCACAAACATTGATGCTTGAATAGGATTAGCGATATGTTTAGCAAATCTCATTATAACATTAATCAAAATGATTTTGATAAATAATATATGGTATAACTTTGGTTGAAAGATCAATTATCATCTCAAATACTTAATGATCAAATCGTACCTGACCTGAGGTGGATTTGGTGTCTAGTCGAGGAGCATTGGGGTACTTGATTGCTCCGTGAGAAGTCTGTCCCTCTGTCGTCGGTACTGGCCATGCCAGCGAGTAAGGAAAGGATAATGCTTTAAGTGATCATGATGCATTAAGTTCAAGTAATAATCAAAATTGTTTGTTGGTTGATTGATTGGGTTAATAATTAATTTAATATGATTACTTAATTAGATCCAAATAAACACTCTATTTTGAATATAAATGCTATTCCCTTGGAAGAATTAATTATGTGAATATGATTCATAATAATTAATTAGAATTTGAACAGGATATGGAGGATCACATAAGTTACATCCATGGTCATCCATCAAGGCGAAGGCGTCCGTCACTAGGGATTGTATGTAGGAGACGCTTATCCGAAGTGACAGCTTCTGCATACAGGCGCATATGGATCAGGCTCTTTTCTTCTCAAAAGAGTAAGGTCGTATGTGTAGTGACCCCAATATCGAGTACTCATATTATTGGGGCAAATATTGAATTGTGCAGAGTCAGATGGTGGGCCCTGGTGTTAAAGACCGAATTGGGAGTACATGTTGGACTTGCAAGGTAGAATGAGTACCCACTCCCTTTTATATGAGTTACAAGTTCTCATATTATTAGGATGTAACAAAGAGTAGAATGGAGTTCCCAGATCTTGCTTGAGATATAATGGTAAGTATATCTCTTACATTGAAATTGGATAAGGGAATGAACTTTCAGTGTTGACAATGCAAAACCATGTTGATATATAAATTTCAAATCTAAAGTAAAATATGTATATATACATATGTATATATATATATACAAATTTCTTATTTCAGATAATCATCATTAAATCCACTCATTACTATACTCAATGGTAACCAGTAAAATATAATGGATTGGATCCATGATCAAGATATTGTACTTCCAGTTGGACACATAATGTATGTGGTTGCAATATGAAAGTTTCATCGTAAGAGTGAGGAATGACAATTAAATAGACAATTGGACAATGACCTAGGGTTTGTATATCTCTATAGTCCTGATCTCTCAACTAGTGTGCTTTGGAAGTATCATGTCGAAAATGATCATAATTACCAAATAATCCTTATAAAATCTAAGATGTTTTGGAAAACATATGTGCTCTCAACATTAAATCATGAATGACATGGATCTCTGCATTATGCAGAATGGTCGCTCGATAAGAGATGATGTACTCAAAATGTTTGAGTACTTGCCTAAACCAAAAGTATTTAAGAGTAGAGATGGATGTAGATATGATGAATGTCATCATTCTACTATCTATATACTAGTATTTGAGAAGCTTAATAATATTCCTATTGTATGAATTGAATGAAGCATGTATAAATGTTGAGGTACTCTCATATTGAAATCTTTTGAATTCAACATAAGAGATCCTTTGTCTTAAGCAATAGTTGTTTATAAATGAAGGGAGCGTAATGGAAGCATGGGTCGGACCTAAGTTAGAAGTCAACTCAAAAAGTTGATTGTACTTCTATAGTTTCAATACATATGACATCCAAAGAGTTGGATGAATGTCGATAATGCAACAAGCTGATGTATTGACAATATGATTATCTAGACTATCTAAGATCCTTAGAGAAGAACTTGGATAGTGCATCGGGATATTATACATCAACATATAATCATTGAAATAGACTTTCTTATTAGATAAGATTAAAGTCTAATAATTGTATCTCATATTTCTAATAACACTTGCAATTGGTTGCATATATTTTAGAAGGCTATAAAATTTGATCTTAAGGTTAAATAGTCATCCACATAGATATTGATGAAATTGTTGAAACAATCTCTATTGGATAGATAGACTTCATAAAATATGTGGGAGAGCCCTTAGTCTTAGAGAATCTCTTTATGACCAGAATACACTCATTGTTTATTTCTAAATGTGGGAATAAACATTAATTCTGGAATAGACCTATCATAAAGAGTTATGATAGGTATATTTCAGATAGTAATCTAACTTATGGAGGACTCTACTAAATTAGAAAAATATTGAATGGTTCATTAACATTTCTAGTACTAAAAATTAAACCTTAAAAGATCAATAGGATGATGAGGATCATTTGACAACGATATGACATCAAGCCTTGGACATATGTCAATTGATGAGATCAATAGACTAGTAAGATATTGAACTTTAGATAGTATGCAGATCCAAAATCTTACATACTTGTGAATGTTATATTCAAAAGTAAAAATATCCAATACACCATTCCTTGGGAATGGTGTAAGATGCCAAGGTATTCTAGTCTCATACATATTGCTCTATGTGGATCATTTATATCATAATAAACAATGATGATATGTGATATAATTCGATGATTATTTGTGATCTGAGATTTCTTCCCATCACCTTAGAAATCTTTGAAATGTTCAAAGATTTGACAATTTCAATTTAGAACCGACGTTTTAAGGAAGATGAAATGAATTTGATCTAACCTATGTAGAAAGTACCTATTAGATGAATTCAAGGAATACCTTATGAAGATATATCCTAACTCACTCCTCCTAATACACCTAAACTCAATAGAGTTGTAGGGAGATACAATTGGATCATGTGTGACATGATTTGATCAATGATGAATATTAGCTTAATTACCTCTTAGTTTCCAAGTATATATTTAGTAGAGACTACAATATATAAGGTCAGAGAGTGCTATTTCATTCGGAAAATAAAGTATGTATTGGATATCCACTTTATGACCTTCAGATTCTTAAAAGATTTTATCTCTAAGGATATGATTCTTAGAGGATGACTCTCTTGAGAATCAATATAAAAATGAAGTGAATTAACTCATTTATTCTTGAGAAGATAATGAGTCTCCTGGAATCATAAACTAAAAGGATAATTAAAGATGAAACAATCATACCACGTCAAATTACTTTGAGGACGGATTCCATGAGTCATTTAAGTCTGACAATGATCTTACCTCATACGATGAAGCTTCTGAGGATCATGAGAGATTGATGTCGGCAATAAAGTATAAAGTAGACTTCATATACAAATGTAGGAAGCACCGATGTAGCTTTATTCTAGAGCAGAGGGTCCAGCAAACCTACATCGCCTCGCTACTCCGGGCTCCTTCGCTTCTTCTTGGACGTTTGGGGACCTTTGCCATTGAAGGTGTATGGATCCTCCACATAACATCTAGACATCGGAGGAGAAAAGGAGGGCTTGTTGGATCCCATCTAAGTCTTTATTTTGTGCTCTTTATTTAATATCTTGAGCACATGAACTCCAAATCCAGTAATTTCAATTTCATTTAAATGATAATTTTGTGCTCTTTACCCTATTGTTTCTATGATTTTAGCATAATTTTATATGCTAAATTATACATGATTAATTATGTCACTTGCTCCTCATTATAATGTTGTTCTTAGAACTGTGAAATATATATGTGCTTTAATTGAGATAGAAATTAGAACCTTTTTAATATCTCAATAATCTCATTACTTTTAGGGGATATTTGCTTGCATATTTATTATGTTAACATGCATCATCTTGCATAAAATCTCACACCATTTTACATTGCAAAAAAGCCAAATAAAAACGGCATATTTGTCATCATACAATATTGATCATCATTTTATGCATCATGCATTTCCTTGCATTTTGTATCACATTTATTTTTCATAAAATTAAAATAAAAAAATGCATTCTCAATTTGTGTGCATCATTGTTTAATTGAATTGCATTATAATTTGCATCATTCATTTCATGCATTTTATTTGTGCATGTTATGTCTACCTTCATTTTGTGTTGTGCATAGAGAAGACCTAGATCAAAGAATTTATTTACTCATTACTAATCGCTGAGATCCGATTAATCCGTGAGGAGGCCTGTGTCCTTGTTACCGACCTTGGTACACTTACCAAGTTATAAGTTCTCCACATATTCAAAAGTCTGGTTCTGCATAGATCCAAAATCGCCTCTTTTGCTAGGCTGATAAAAATGACTTATTAAGCATGCGATTTTGTGGTTTATCAGATGCCTCCATTGTAGGGACACGACTCATCCTTGTTTATTTATTGGAATTTATTGTATTAATTTGAGTTGATTATTTTCTTTAATGTAGGTTTTCATGTTATGTTTATTTTTACATCATTTTTTTGTAGATTAATCCTCTTTATATTTGTCTAACGTTTTCCTTTTGTGGCAGGGCCCATGGAGATGGATGATGCTCAATCAACTTAGAGGCATGGAGTTTGGGAGCTGTCCCTGTGAGGAGCCGTAGAAGAAACTTGGGAGAAATCAAGGTGCTTAATTAACAAAGCATTTCATTTCATTTTGTGTAATAATTGCATTTCAACGGTCCTCATTCGAGGGCTCGCGTGTGTACATGGACCTGGACTTTTGCATGTGTTGTTTGGAGCTTGTTTCGCCCAAGTCAGGGTGGGGCTTCACTTGAGTGTTCGAACGTAGGCTTAGGCACACGACTCTCTGTGTTTTCCTTATTTCAAATATTTTTTGCTTGATTTGTAGGTTAGGACACACCAATAAGGGTCAAGGAAATTCCCTTCATCTCCTTGATTCATCGAGACACACTTAATATCGATATATTTAGCTAAATTTAAATCAAATTCTTCCCGCTAATAGTATCATGATTAAGTGTGGTTTTATCTACATGCATGCTTATAGCATAAAGTTGAAATAAAGTCTTGCACGTGCATGGAGATTATTGGAGGCACTGCAAGTTTCTCTCTCAAGCATGCATCATGGTTTTCACGAATGCATCAGTTTTTCTCGATCTTCACCTAATTTATCATGTAGGTTTTTAGAAGAAATTGGGAATTGTCTCTTAGACGATGAATGCTTGATATGTGATCACATTAAGACAATGATAACCTAAACATAAAGTTGGAATTGTTAATGCAAGTTGACAAAAAAAAGGAATAAAATGAACCTTGGATTTTGGGAGAGCAATACCCTCATTTTACGTAGCTTGTGATTGATTGTTGAGAAGTGAGGACATATCCCTATGATAGTGCCCAAAACCTATCATTAAGCCATGTGTAATGGACTCTAGTTCTGAATGATCACTAATAAAAATAGAAAAGATAAATGACCAATAATCATTGGTCCCCATGTGTGCGTTGGCGAATCAAAAGTTTATGATTTCTTGGTTGAACCTGATTTGTGTATTCTACCAAACCCTCTCGTGTGCACTAGACATCTCCGAAGATTCAACCTTTTTGTAAATTCACCCCCAACTCTAACCCTATCTTCAATCCAGGCCCCCCCAATTTAGCTTCATATCCAATACTTAGGTTATTTTCATCCTATGTATAGTGGGACCCGATTCAAGTATATTCTTCCCTCTTCTTGTTCCTTTTATACTCAAGTTGTTTTAACCTATATATGGGGGGGCATCTGAGTTAGTTTTGGTATATAACCTTGTATTTTAACATGAGCTATGGCTTCATATCACTTTGTGATATGAGGACATGGAAACAATTATGTATATGGCTTGTATATATTGTATATATACTTTAGCCATAGCTCATATGTTGAAAATTCAGATTTTTTTGGGGGCTAAGGCATAAGTATTTTTTGAACTGATTACCATAAAAATGTTTGTAAATGCTTTGAAAAATTTTCTAACTATACGACATTGTTTTGAAAAATATTTGACAATTATTTGAAAAAAGGGATTTGACTCGTTTTGAAAATCATTTGAAAAATGTTTTGAAAACTATATATTATTTGACATGGTTTGGAAAATATTTTCAAAAGTCATTTCAAAAATGAGGGACTAACTGATTTGTTTTGTAAATACAATTAACCTTATTCAAAATCCCTTGAAAATCTGAAAAAAAAAATTCTTTGGTGGAAGTTATGATTACTAAGCTTAAGATGAGTAGCTACTTCATAGTGAGGGAACTATGGTCTCCCTTAGCAGTGTGGGTGGTTAAAAGACAATGCACTTGGCTCCATCTTGAAGTAATATTGGTATCCATCTAACGGTCCGTACTTACACCAATACTGGTTGGAAGTGGATGCAGCTATTCATATGAGCATTGGGCCACTCGTTTTTCTCTTAAGAAACCAAAAAAATTCATAAAAATTGCAAAATTCAAAAATAAAAAAATCACTAACTTTGGAGTTGGTTTATCATTGACACATTCACTATAAATCAAGGCTCAAGGATTAAAGGACATTTGATTTTTGAGATCATGAAGGTCTGAGTTAACCAGCCTTAATCATTAGGGTTTGAGACTTAATAATTCATACCTCCCTAGTTTTAAAGATATGAGTGCTATATTGCACTCTTAATCTCTACCTTCTAAAGAATATGATCAACTATTGTACGAACTTTTTCGGTCTATTAATCCAATGAATCAATCACAAATGAAAATGTAGTCGTTGCAAACGAAAGAAGCATCAATAAAAAATAATTAATTCTCAAGAAAAAATTAATAAAAATTAAAATGAAGTAAGAGAAATTATTGTTTAAGTTACCTGTATAGCTAACAAGATCGAACTCAAGGAGGCTACACAAATCCCAAGAGTTATTCTATGCAATGGAAAATCAATGAAAGAACGAAGGAATCTCTATGCACACTATGCTTGGTTGTTGTGTTTATGAATTATGTATATTTGTTAGTTTTAAATATATATATATATATATATGTTTGGTTTTTTAATTTTTTATTTTTAATTTTGTAAAATATTTTTTTATTTTTTTATTTTTAAAAACAATGAAATAAGTAAAGAAAAATCAAAACACATACACTCAACTTTTTTTTGTATTTTTCAATTACGTCAAAAATAACCAAAATATTAGACTAAAATATTTTTAGGTTTTTAAATTTTTTATGATATTTTTGTATTTTTTCCAGAATTATTAGAAATTTTTAAAGATTTAAATAAATCAAAAATAGAAGATAAAGTAAACAGAAAAGAAACTGAATATTTTTTTATTTTTTAAAAAAAATAAGATAAAAAAAAGATGAAATATATAAAGAATGAAAGATATTTTTAACATTATCGTAAATCCATTTTGTTTTTTTCTGGAATTTTAAAAGAATTTTTATGTATTTATAATTTTTTAAGAATTTATGATTTGTATGATTTTTTGAGGGATAAAATACAAAAATTGGAAAGAATTAAATTTAATAAAAATAAACAGATAAGATTTTTTTAGAATGTTTTATAATTTTTATGGTTTTTTAATGCAAATAGGACATTTTATGAAGACTTTGAATTTTTATAATAGTAAAATGATAAAAATGCAAAAATGAATTAACATGGTGCTATATGTATTTTTGTATAATTTTTAAACATGTTTTGATATTTTTTTTAGATTTTAGAGATGAAATTGAATGCCGACTCATAGGGACCTCAGTGCGAGTATTTAAACTCTATAGACTAAATAACAACAAATAGTAATTCGGGGTGAAATATGCAAAAATCACTAGAAAACACGCACACGAGCACGTGCACCTCGCCGGACTGGACTTAAATGTGAATACAATATTTGCAAGGTCCAGACAATAACTTAAAACTGCAGATAATATATTGCAAATAACCTCAAAGTCATGTGCTATATACATATTACAATTTGAACATTATTTAAATGCACTTAAAATAAAAATGAAGGGAAAACATGCAAATGTTAAATTAAAGACAAGATGACACGTGTCCTCTTAGGGACTTATTTAAAAATAAATAAAGGCAGCGTCTCAAGCGTAAAAATACCCTTAATGGCATGCAACGTTGGACAATTCTAATGCACGAAGGCTCTGATTGGATCGTTGATGTTTAATCGTGCTTGAATGGGTAAGATCCAATCTAGAAATAATATATATGATATTATAAAGTGGGTAATGGATTAAAGAGATGGAGAATAGACGGGTGAAGGTGTAGGCATGGTCAGAAGTGATTAAAACTAATTGGAATACCTCCGATCGTGCAGATCGATGGTTGAAGATAGAACTCTGATCTGAGTGATTATAATGAAATCAAAGAGAGAGAAAAGTGTTCAATTGAGGATAAACCATCTAATATACCTATGGAATAGAAGAGAGAAAGAAATCACCTTGATCTGCGATAGGCGACAGAGTGGCGGAACCACATGACATATGTCTCCGATGAGGAATTGGATCTCGGTAGTTGGAGGCTCCTCTCACGCTCCTAATCGGAGGACGCCTCCTCTGTCACAGGAGTCGATACCATGTCACTCAATCTCGGGTGAAAACAAGACCTAAGTCAGATCAACCTCTCATCGGAAGTGGAGGGGTGAAATTTATATGGTGAAATTCGGCGTATTTTGAAATTCAAAATAGGCGTACATCATGGAGTAATAGGTGGAGAAGAGGGGCTAGTGAGTGAGAGGAATGATCTGGCGTAGTGAATAAGGAATAGGGAGAAGTTATGGATCAGAGGTGTATGGGAAATTAGGTAAAGAAACGATGGATGCAAGGTTAACGGAAGAGGAGGTGTCGACCAACCATTTGAATCGGGTCTACTAGCACGAGATTGGCTAATCAGAGTGCGCCTAGGATTAGGACAAAATAGGGATAATGATAAAATAATGAGAAAAGGTTAAATAAAAAATCAAAAATGAATTTTTCAACAAAAAGTAACGTGAAAAAAATGTTAATAATAAATTAAAGTTAATTTTAGTGATTTTTATTTTATTCAATAATATATTTACAGGGCTAAAAAAATACATGGTGTTATTTACAAGTATGTATACGTATTTATACAAGATTTTGATTTTTAATTGATAATTTACATAAATATATACATAATTTGATTTTTTTATTTACATTATTTTATAATGGTTTTAACGATATCTTTATTTGATTTTTAAGAGTTAGTTTTTTAGGTTGATTAAATAGGTCCAGGTACGGTATATACATAGTGATATATACACACACAATTTATACATGTTTTTATGTTTTTTATTTTTTGATTTGTGATTTTTATTTGTATATGATATGAGTTAAATACAATATTTACAATTAGGTAAAAAATCCAATATTTACAAATATGAACAAATAAGTCATTAATTAAAAACTATGCATAATATACATAGGTATATTATACAATAATACCCAAATTGGCCACATTTCACACCTACATTCTGATTTTTATGAAATCACATCCATTTTAATGATAACTTACTTTGGAGTACATTGAAAGCGAGTTTGATGAATTTGGAATCCTGGTGGAGCGGATATTGATCTTGGAAGTTTTTACTTTGTGGCTTTTGGAAAGAGATTTTATTTACATGATAAATAGATATTTTAATTGCAATTATTTTTTATTATTTATAAAATAAAAATGTACACACTTTTCAAAAAAATAATATTTGTTTACAAAAGAATTGATAATAAATTAAAGAGTGTGTAATATAGACAATAATGTACAACTACTAAATATATATGTGACAAGTGATTTTTTTGGATTTTTCTGGTTATTAGGCCTTATCTCCTCGTACTTTCTTCCTTGTTCATCAGGTCAAGTCTTGACCTTCATTCGGGTTTTGATTCGGCCTTTATCTATAGCATATATACATTCCTTTATTTTCTTTATTTTTTCTTTTATTTCTTTTTTATTTATTTTTGATTAAAAAAGTGATAAATATACAACATTTATACAATAATTATAGTAAATAAAAGAAAGAAATTAGTGATATTTATAGGTGTTCTAAACAGGATTTTAAGTTTTAATAAATGAATAAAGGCGATGAAATGTATTTTCATCTTCCCACTATGCTTTTCCTTTGCTAGTCCCTTAGCAAACACTTATTTGACAGAATAAGTAATATAAGAAAAAGAAAAGAATAAAGGAAAAATAAAGAACTTAGACCAATATTGAGTATTAAACTTATCTTCATAAAATTATAGTATGGAGCTCGATCAGAACTTTGGAATATTAGTGTGGCGGAACCATATTGGGAAATGAATTTAAAACCAAACAACCCTCAAGTTCCACAAGACTCCTATTTAAGTAGCCTCAATAGTCAGGCTAGAACAATACTACATACACAAATTCTTTTGACTATGAATCTTTACTTGTACGGTGTTGATAAATCTCAAATTTATCATCTTAATTGATCATATTTATCTCCTTTACTCAAGTAAATAACATTATTCATTAACTAATTAACAGTAATTGCTAATTTATGTGTTGTATATAATTAACACTAATTATTTTATATTAATATGGTGTATTATTTTATGTTTTTATTTCTTTTTAGAAATCAAAAAAAAAATAGAATAAATATTGTACATAAACAAAATAACATAAAACAAAACAAAAATAAAAAAATAATAATAAGAAAAAGGAAAAAGAAGAAAATGGTTTTATTTTTTATCTATGTACAGATGACCTCTGACCTCTTTGTCTTCTACATTAAAGTAGTAGATCTCATTGAGATCTACAACTTTCATGTTTACCATTTTTCCAAATTCAACCTCTATTTATTTTTCTTTGATTTAGCAATTTTCTTTAATTCTGATTAGGCCACGTGGCGCATCCTCAGATGCCCACGTGGCCCGCTCTTATCTAGATACATGTTCCTTCTTGCGTCGTTTGATCACTTTCATCAGATGCAATCATCACCATTATATAGCGCTCTATTTTAGACCATTTGATTATTCTCATCAATTAATCTCAACCTCTCAGCATCACCTTAACCTTAACCATCAGATCTTATGATCAAACGGTTGAGGTTTATCTTCAACCTCCAAACACCTATGCCAAGAGATGTGACCGCTCGTTCCTTGGAAACTTCTACCATTTTCGCAAACCATCTCCAGTTGCCACCCAAGCAATTGCCACCATGAATCTCTACATCTAACTCCCTAGATTCACGCTAAACTCTCATCAATCCTTAAAACTAACTTCCTTATCATTAAGCGGGGGTTGAAACTACCCTGAAAACCTTTAAAACCTCTGTCACCCTTCCTCTTTAAATGCCTCTCCATCAACCCAAGCTCATCCTATCCGGCCTTTACGGACCTACACCTAGCATTCTCTGACACCGAGTGTTAGTTCAAGGGAATGAACGAACACCACGACATATTGTAGCTCCGACGAGATCCTTGGCTTCCTTGCCAAGTTACATCCATCACTTGATGCAGTTCGAGCTTGGTTCCAGATCCAGGAACTTCAAGCGATGACCACAAAGCTTTAAGCTTTGCAATTCAGATCAAAGATTCAACTGATTTTACATCTTCTTCAAGCTTGCAACTTCAAGTTAGAATTTAGGGTAGTTATGGTGTTAACTTTGAGTATTTATTCTTTAGCTATTAAGCTCTCTTAGACCATCCGAAGAGGTTTTTTATCTGTACCTTGGAACATTCATCCAAGCATATTATCTCCAGCGATCTATCCATTTCTTCATCATCGTGACCCTATTCCAATGTTTTTCCTATACAGAGATGGTACTCTGTACTGCTTAGTCTACCACATGCAAGTAGCCCTCCATTCCACGCCATTAGCATCTGAATAATTTCTCTAAAGTATTTCAGATATGGACTAACAGTGCAGGACTGCAAAGGACTTCATTGATCGGAGTTCGATGTCTAGCTCTAATCTCCCTTATCTTCTCTGGTGAAGCTTCAGCAACAGGGTTCTATATTCATCCTCACACCTTCGTCAAGCTACAGACCTCATCACTGGTAGGTGATGAAGGGTTGGGGACTTTCATAGAGCTATAGGATGCATGGCGGAGCTTTTCAATCGTCGTTGGAGCACAACCCTACTACCGTCGAGCACGGAGGAGTATAAGAACAGTCGGATTAGCAGATACCGTTGATCTCGCTAAATTGGGCGAGATCGAATGGTCTAATTTGATCCACGTAGCCAGTCCAAATCTACGTTCCAAACCTTAGGCTCGTACACCGAGCCAACCTCTGAACCTCGTGTGGAGCACCAGGATTGAACACATGGTCCCAGCCTGAGTCAGAGCCTGCAATGAGTCACATGGTTCTGCATGTGGAAACTGGAGAAATTGCAGATTAGACCTTGAATTTTTAAGCAATTAACTATAAGTCCTTCCGTTGTGTAAAGCTTATTTGTTAACCCTTGCAGGTTTTGTTTAATACATTTGAGTACCTGTCAGTCCTTAAATGTAATAAAATTGCAATTTTTTATTGCAATTGTACCCTTGGATTCCTTGTTGAATATTTTAATGACCTGAGGTCCAATTATTGTAATTTTGGTCTCATTTGATAGATGGTTTGACAATTTATCTTGTTAAAAGCATAAATGATTGATTTTGATTATTAAATTATGCATTAATTATCAATGATCGAAGGTTTGGATTTATTATTATAATTCAACTATTCTTCATACTCAATTTTATCCTTTCAAGCATGGTTGTCTTTAAAATACATTTTTGTTAATCATCCAAGTTTCTAGTTGTGAGTATCGTTTAAGTTTTGATCTTTTGTTTGTCTTGTGTACACATCTATGTTTGTACTTAATATATAGGCATATAAATTGTTTTAAAATTCTATGTTAACTGAGTGATGTGCATGAGCTCAAAGTAATAAATCTGAAAATTATTGTCTAAGTTTATTTGTCCTCTAAAGCTAATCATCAAAGTACTCGCATCCTTGTGTTCGGCCCTGGACTTCCCAGGTTAAAATTAAAATTGAGAACCTCGTCATTGAGATTCATCTCAGTTCTATTGGGAAAGTTAGGTGTACGTGCTACAACAGATCTCTCTTAATATATGCATTTAGTGCTTCATCAGATTGCATTGTCGACGGGAAAACAACATACTTGGTGATTATTTTTAAGAGAATTTTTTACTTTTTTTATTTATTCAATAATTTTGGTTGTAATTATTTTTGAGCTTGTTTCCTTTTGTTGTGTTGTAGTATCTTTCTAAATTAATCTATGTAAATCTCTCTTGAAATTTCTAATAAATTTACATTATTTCATGATAGGCCTGTTGAGTCGTCTACTTCTAAAGGAATGCGGAGGCAAAGAGCTTGGAGCACTTTGCTAGAGAGCCACGAGGCATACATTTAAGATTGAGAGATTAGTAGTTTACTTCATTTCAATTCTATTGCCATTTACAGGGGTTCTTGATTGAGATCTCACATATGTAAACAATGGCCTCTTAAAATTTTATTCTATTTTATGTGTGGTTGTGTCGAGAGTGGTTCTCTACTTGAGTAACGATTTAGATTCAAGTTACACCAAATAGAAAGATCATAGGTCAATTCTTTGCTTGATCTATTTCGTAACTTAGGACACACTACACAAATCTCATAAGATTTACAATTGTAAAAATCTTAGGAGTTTCATATACGCACTTAACTTACATTCTACTTAGTTAAATGAAATTGATTTCTTCATCGTTAACAAAACTGCTGCTTAGGTGCGGATTTCTCGATTTGCATTATATAGTTATATTTAAAAATTCAGTTATGCATCCATATGGAGAGCGTTGGGAGGCGTTGTAAGTATCTCTAATGACTGCATGCATCACTGACTTTTATTGCATTATGTTTTCTGATTTCTCCCTCAGTTTTCACCAACCTAAGGATTAAAGGAAAAGGGACTCTACGTTAGGCGATGATTGTGGGCACTTAATTCCAAGCGATAAGCTAGTCTCTTAAAATCAGGACTGAATTGATGCAAATTGACCTTAATTAATTGGAATAAAATCAACCTTGTTTCACACAGTAAAACCCTCATTCGTCTGCAGGTACAATTTCTGTGAGTGAGGGATGACATTAGGATAGAGCCATGCCAAAAATTTTCACAAGGACTACGGGTTCTCTAAAAATGATTAGTCGCTTCTCAGTGAGGATCTACATGTAACCGGTAAATGATCCAAATTTCCTTAGCAGAGTGGATGGTTTAGAGGACACCGTGAAAGGCCCGGTCCTCAAGTAAATAGGCAGCCATATTTATACGGTCCGACTTACCTCTATACTGGCTGAGAGTGGATGCAACTAGTCATATGAATCGGGACAGTTTATAGTGAAATTTAGGTTCCTAACAAATCGTAACTCTAAAAATATTTGTATTGAATCATCAATTAAAATTTAACAAGATAACAAGGCCATTATCTCGGCCTTTAGTGTTGAGTTGGTGAATTAATCAGAGTTTGTATTTATTGATCTGTGCAAATTATTCTACACTTTCAAGTGCCTAGTTAAATTTAGGTTCTTTTGAAAACAAACCGTGCTCAGTTTCCTTATCTCTTGATTATTTAGATGGATAATTGGTCGGATTTTTGCTCAGACTTTGCGAGCTTATCACTGAACCGCCCAAATATTACATCTTCACAGGTCCACTCCCTTTCTTTTTCTGTACCATCCCATATTCGAAGCAACCCTTGCTTTGAACCGGTGTATCTTGATTCACTCTTAGGGAAGGTTACATATATACCGACCCTTTTACTCCTTCTTTTCTCACCAAGGAAGATCATTGCCTTGGTGAGATCGACATAATTTCATTATCTTCATCTAGATCTCATTCCAATCCTTTGTTTGATGAAGGTATTGAAAGTAGAGATGCCTAAAAAATTAAAGGGAATGGGGAGGAAGAGGAGTGAGAAGATCTCGTGCATGCAATATTGCCTAGGTTAGCTGAATCTGAACGAAATCAAGCACTTGTGAGAGCACAGCTTGGTCAGTTACACCTGGGTATTAATAGACCTATGGATGCTCTTATAATCCTGGATAGTTTCAGATGAGAAATTGGTTGAGCCCGGTTGATCCTGAAGTAGAATATGTGCTGAAGCCACAATTTCTTTGTTTGCTACCACAATTTCATGGGAATGCTCATGAGGAACCTTATGCATTCCATAGGGACTTTGAGTTGGTATGTTCTAACCTTAGGCATCCTAGGGTTAACCAAGACTACATAAGGCTCAAAGCCCTTCCATTTGCCTTGAAGGATATGGCTGATTATTGGATGACTAACTTGGGGGTAGAAGTCACAACTTTTGCTCAGTTCAAGGATTTATTCTTGATGAGATTTTATCCTTTGAGTAGAACAAATTTGATGCGTTCATGCATCACAAGTTTCTTCCAACTTCCTAATGAAGCTTTTTGTGATTCATGGGAGAGATTCAAAGACCTTTTTATAAAAATTTCCTTGTCACAGGTTAGAGCCCACCATCCTGATTCAGTCGTATATTGCGGTTTGCACCCTGAAGTACAAGGTTTAGTTAGTGCTGATTGTAGAGGTAGCTATACTTCACGAGGAGCGGACACTGTCTGGAAAGTATTCGAACGAACGTCTGAAACAAGTAGAGCACAGACCCTTAGTAGATCTCAGTTGGATCTTGTATAGTAAGTAACAAAGACTACAGTAGATCCTTTTGACATTTGTTTAATAGTAGATAAACTTACGGTAGTCGAAAGGATAGATAAACAGATGAATGAATTGGACAATAATTTCTCTAAACTACCTAAAAAAAGTGGAACTTTCCGAGAAGGTATCAAAGACGAAGGTACCTGCCGTGACTGCATCTGCTGCTCCCGTATATCGTGTTCATCACATCTAGGAGCAACAGATGTCAGGTCTTGTCCATCCATGGGTTGAGGACTAGTCTTTAACCCATCCTTGTCAGCAGCATCCACCGCCTGTAAAGATTATTATTGAGGAGCCTTCCCAAGTGTTTGAAGTAAATGGTGTGTGGTACACCAATGACCTTGCCAAGCAAGGATGTTTTGGGGACCGATTTTCTTATCCATGTCCCCAGACATTCTATAACACATCATTTACGCATACATCTCTTCCAGTATCAACGAGCTCTGGAGCCAATCCTTATCAAGCATCAAAGCAGCAGTAACATAGCGGTCATCAACAAACATATCGGGCATGCCAACAGAGTCTGCATTTTCAAAATCATACCCAACAACATCATTCTTCACGTTCTTCATACCCTTCTTCGTCTTCCCAGTAACAACATTCATCATCAGGTTCAATGGACTTTCAACGACAGATTTTGGAGGAGCTACGTTCTTACATAAATGAAGTAAAGGATTTGAGGGTTGATCTAAACTGTCTTTCCCGTCTGCATGATGAGCGTAATATTCCATCTACATCCATTCCATCCCAGGTTCAGGCTAATCCCAATAGCCTGAGCAAATCACATCAACATCCTTCTATGGATCAAGTATACTATTCATATTTACACAAATCGCATCATGAGATCTATCCGTTTGATTATGTTCATCATATGTCTTTCAAGAGTGGATGGACTGTAGTCGTACCAGATCGGGCTAAGGATATGGATAAGACCGACTCTAACGTTAAACCTAAAAAGACTTTAGAGGATGATGAAGTCAGACATCTTTCCTAGAGCAAGAAGATTAAGGAGGAATACAAGAGCTGAGTAGCACACATTAGATTCAGAGGTTACGAAGGACCTTATACTTTCGGACAGGGAGAATGCACATTCAGTAGACATTCCATGTTCTAAAGTAGATAATCTTGTTGTTTTCCAATTGTAAAAGATTCATGTTTGAAAGACTCAGGTTTTAATGATAATAAGGAACATGTTTTTTCTCAATCTGAGTCATCACTCCATTCTCTACCTATCCCTTTCCCCTATTCTCTTATGGCTGGAAAGTGCATCACTAATAAGATTCAGAAAAACGATCCAGATATGGCACGATTTTGTAGAGATAATATAATGGTAAAATTGCCATTCGATGAGTATATGACTACATCAAGACACATATTCTTTCGATTGCCACTACTTTTGTATCAAGAACCAGAAATTGCCACAGAAAAAGAGAAATTTCGGTGCACATTATGTGGTGAGTCATATCGATGACATAGCGTTTTTACGCACTCTCCTAGATAATGGCTCTTCGATCAATTTAGTACCCTTGGCCTTTTATGAGAAACTGAAATTGGGCCCTTTACGCAAATCTAGAGAAATACTTCAGTTTGCTGATACATCAATGAAAAAGGCTAAGGGTGAAATCAAGAATGTCATTATCTCTGTTGAGGGACAAAATTATAAGGTGGACTTCACAGTCCTTGAAATGGATATCCCTCATCATTAGTGAGATTGACAGATTATCCTTGGGCAGCTATTCCTTAGGACTGCTGGAGTATCATTTGATTATCAAACAGGGATGATGAAGTTCTGTTCTCCTGGCAGAGAAGTGGAATTACACAAGAAGCAAACAAAATCGCAGAGACCTGATTCGAAATCAAGCACATATTTCTCTTCATTTCCAGAGGCAGACAACAATGTAGTCAACATAGTTGGGATTTGGGCACAAAACCCAACAATATAGAATGAGGGACTCTCATCAGAAGAGGACATTGTTCACCTAGCAGTTATTGATTTGTTAACAGAGTTCTTCACATATGCATCACCCTATTCCCTTGATGACACAGAAGTCTCTTTGGAATTGTCTGTTCCCATTCCTTCAGGACAATCAAGGGAAGTAGATGATGAGTTGGACGTGGCTTTGACCGAATTACCATTTATTTTTGGTGATCCCACTCATTATTTGGTACTGTTGGTGGACAATGCTACAGTTAAATCATCTCCACTAAGCAGTGCAGATCCAAATTAAATGGTGGTTCATACTGATATACTAGATGATTCATCCGTGCCATAGTTGAAACCGCTACCACCTACACTCAAGTACACTTTCCTTACAGGACCACAACATAAGTTTCCTAACATCATTAGTTCTAGTTTTATTGTAGAACAGGAGACTAAGTTGTTAGAAGTATTAGAGAAAAATCGTAAGCCTATAGGTTGGATCGTGTCGGATCTCGTGGGTATAAATCCTGCACTCTGTTCACACCATATTTTTATTATGGAAAATTCTAGGCCTTCCCGTGAGTTTCAAAGGAGACTTAACCCAAATCAACGGGAAGTAGTTATGAAAGAAATTGAAAAATGGTGTGGAGCGGGCTTCATTTACCCTATTCTAACTCCAAGTGGGTGGCACCTTTGCATGTTGTCCCGAAGAAGTCTAGAATACAGATGGTGACCAATGAAGAAGGAGTTGAGATTGCGACATGAGTACCCATGTCACGGTGTGTCTGTGTTAATTACAGGCGCCTGAATGCTGCAACCAAGAAAGATCACTTTCATTTACCTTTTATTGATCAAATTTTAGAGAGATTAGCCGGAAAAGAGTTCTTTTGTTTCCTTGATGGGTACTCAGGTTACAATCAAGTAGCAATCGCTCATGAAGATCAGGAAAAGACCACCTTTACTTGTTCATTCGGCACATATGCATTCAAGCGCATGCCTTTTGGGCTGTATAATGCCCAGACACTTTTCAATGGTGCATGATCATAGTATTTACTGAAATGGTTGGGGATTTCCTTGAGGTCTTCATGGACGATTTTTTGGTTCATGGTGATTCCTTTGATTCTTGTTTATTACACCTAGATCGAGTTCTTCCAAGGTGTAGAAAAGTGAATCAAGTGCTCTCCTAGGAAAAGAGTCATTTCATGGTCAAGGAGGGTATCGTGTTAGACATGTTATCTCCAAAAAAGGGATGGAGGTTGAGCCTGCCAAGATGGATGTGATTAAGAAACTTGATCCACCAAACAATATTAAGTCAGTCAGGTCATTTCTAGGGGATGTTGGATTTTATAAAAGATTTATTCAAGATTTTTCTAAGATTGCCCGACCACTGACTGAGCTCTTAGGGAAAGACACCGAGTTCTTTCTCTATCACAAGTGTCCGGAGGCCTTTGAGCTTCTTATAAAGAAGATCTTTGACTCGGTGATTCTGCAAGCTCCTTATTGGTCTCTTCCCATTGAAATCATGACCGATGCTTCGAACTTTGCTATAGGAGCTGTTTTGGAGCAGCGGCGAGATCAAATTCCATTTGCTATTCACTACGCTTGCAAAGTTTTGGATCCAGCTCAGAGATATTATAAATGACAAAAAAGAAATGCTTGTAGTAGTTTGGGCATTAGAAAAGTTTAGGTCTATGATTTTAGGCTCTAAAGAGTCAGTTTATACAGATCTTTCAGCTTTTACGTATCCCATGGAAAAGAAGGATACGAAGGCACGTCTTCTTAGGTGGATATTATTACTCCAGGAGTTTGTTCTGAATATTAAAGATAAACTCACAGTCAAGAACATAGTAGCTGATCATCTTTCGAGGATTGAAATTAAAGATTTGCCTGATTCTGAGCCTATTCGAGAAACTTTTCCTGAGAAATCTATTTGTGTTGTAGATTCATTCCCGTGGTATGCCAACATGGTAAACTTCCTTGTGTCCAAGCAAGTTCCTAATGGTTGGACTAAAATCAGTATAGACCGACTTAAATCGAATTCGAGGAAATACCATTGGGAGGATCCATTTTTTTCGAAATACCGGATTGTGTCTAGAGAAAGTGTATTCCTTAAGAGGAATATACGAGTGTCCTCGCATATTGTCACTCACTTGAAGCTAGTGGACACCACTCAGTAAAACGAACCACTAATAAGATCTCGCAATGAGGTTTCTATTAGCCGACCTTATTTAGATATGCAACTGATTTTGTACGGTCGTGCCCTGTCTATCAGAGAATGGGAGGGACTGTTTGTTCTAGAGATGAAATGCCCATGCATCCTGTAGTTTTTTGTGATGTTTTCGATGCTTGGGGCATATATTCTACATGTCCTTTCCCTAATAGACAAGGTTTTGAAAATATCTTGTTAGCGGCTGATTACTTATCAAGATTGGTGGAGGTTATTCCACCCTAAACTGCTTATTTAAATTTATCAAAGATCATATTATTTCAAGGTTCGGGGTACCTAAAGTATTGATTTCTGATGGGAGTAGCCATTTTGTGAATGGATTGATGAAATCTTTAGTCAAGGTCTATAAATTTAAGAACAGAATAACTAGTCCTTACCACCCTCAATCAAATGGCATGGCAAAGGTTTCTAATAGGGAAGTGAAGAGCATTCTCCAGAAGGTAGTCCATCGAGATAGGAAGAACTGGTCTCAGTTGTTGGATCAAGTTCTGTGGGCTTACACAACGACCTACAAGACAACACTTTGTACTTCACTTTTAGGATGATTTACTACAAGCCATGTCATTTTCCTGTTGAGTTAATACATAAATTTGAATAGGCTATAAAAAAGATCAATTGGGGCTGTCATTTAGGAAAATTGAGCAGAGACCTTGACCAAAATGAACTAGTGGAAATCCGCGACCGAGCATATGACAACAGCATGATCTATAAAGACAAGGTTAAGAAGTTGCATGACTCATTAAATATAAAAACGTTGTTCCTGGACAAAAGGTATGGTTGTTTAATGCAAAGTTAAGAATTTTTCACGGCAAACTTAAATCAAATTGGACAGGTTCTTTCATTGTTAAGGAAGTGCATGCGAATGGTAATATAGAAATCTTAGAAATATCAGAGCATGCACCATCCTTTTTGGTTAACAGGCAGTTCTCAAGCATTTTATAGAATCATCAGAAAGGTTAACTTCTGTAGAAATGATCAACTTCATGCCTATTGATGCAGTTCCCAGTCTATCAGAAAAAGCATGAGTATCAGGATAGACTTATCATCTCCTAAGATTCATCATCTTGAGATTCAATTAACAGTGATCACTTACTAAGCTTCATATTCTTTATATTTAGGCCTATTTTCAGCCTAAGTATAGGGGGGATCTTATTTAATTTTAATTGCTCCCCTCGGGTCTCCAAGTTTAATTCATATCTTTATACTTAAGCTATTCCTCACCTTAAGTATAGGGGGACCTGAATCTATATTTTCCCTAATTGATTCTTTTACTCATTATGCATCTGTGATTATAAATTCAGTTTGTGTATATTTTTTTATACTTAGCAAGAGTTATGGCTTCATTTCACTTCGTGCTATGTGGACATAACAAAAGCTAAGTATAGGGGGGGTCTAACGTATATATTGCATATATACTTTAGCCGTAGCTCTTATTTTAATTTTTTTTCAAAATTATTGGGGTTATGGATATTGTATTACATTGTTGAACTGATTTGTGTAAGAAATATTTTAAATATTTGTGACATATATATTATTTTTCATGGTTTTCAAAAATGTTTTACATGGTTTGTAAAAATACAACTTGACATGTTTTGTAAAATATTTTTTTGAAAATCTACATATTTATGTGACAATGTTTGCATAAAGTATTCAAAATTCTCTTTTCAAAACTAAGGATGTAAATGACTATAATTACTTAACACTCTAACTCAAAAGACCTTCACTATCCTCTAATATGTCTCTTAAGTTTCCGTTAGTGTCTTATTCATGCCTCAGAGGTTGTGATGTTTCTCTGAACCGTCGTGTCATTTTTATTTATAAGGTTGCTTTGCCTTAAAATATTAAAAGGATCTGACATGGAGAAAAATATCGATATAAATTCTGTATTTTGGAAGATTAAGTTGATACGAAGTTCTCTGAAAAGAGTGATGCCAACTAAGGAGGATGATCTTTTGATAGACGAACTAGATATGGAATGTCCTTTAACTTTTCTCGAGGATGTTCACTTGATGAAAAACCATCTTACTTGTAAGTTAGGTCATTATTATTCTTCTCATTTTTCTCTTCTAAGAAAAACCCAAAAGTCTATCGAAAATTTCTGGGATCAATTCGTTTTCCCATGATAATTTAGAATTTTGAGGCTTCCCATGTAGATTTGAATATCACTTTCTAGGAAGAATGGCATCATTCTAGAAGGATAAAATTTCATGTTGATGAAGATCTTTCTTATTCCGATTCGAAAGTTTTCTCCATTAGGAAAAAGCAGTTAAAACATGAGGTAGCCTGTGACTATAAACCTCGGAGATTTGATCTTGATTTCTAAGGAGCTGAAGTTTGTACTGATATGTTGGGTTTCTTTGTATTGCATCTCTTTGATGTCCTATCAAAGTTACTAGTCTATTTCAATAAAGCTCATAAATTTTGAAAATCTTTTTGTAAAAATTGCTAACATATTAATTGGTGTCTCTTATTAACTTTATCACTATATACTCAAGGCCTGAGGTGATCTACAACACTTGGTTTAAGAAGTCTCTAGACTTTGAGTTATCATGCATTAATCATTAGAGGTCGTAGACTTAAAATTCACACTCTCCTAGTTGGATGATATGCATGCTATATTCCATGCTTTATCTTCCTTAAAAGAATTTGATTCTCACTCACATACACTGTTGCATTTTTGATTGAGATGAGTCGATGTATCACTAAAGAAACCAGGATTGGGAGTTTGAGTTTGGACTTGATTCGTATGATGCTCGAGGATGGGATAAAATTAATGATGGCTTCATGAAACCTGAATGTCAGTTTCTTAGCCAGTATGGGACTTGTTCTCATGCTATCTCTTGATTAAACCTAAATTTCTAGGGTGTGATAACAATAATTAATAAGCTGATCAGTGTGCGCCAATATTTTGGTAGAAGCAGTGGAGCTAGCCAAAAACAAAGTAAGGAATGATAAATGAAAAGCTCTCATCATACAAAGGCAAATTTATATCAAATAGCATCCACAAAAGGCAAGGGCTCCCAACCATTTCTAAAGTATCCATTTGGACCAAAGCTATTTAGGACCATGAGTTAGGCTACACCAAAAAAGGGCTCTGCATCGTAAATGCTACATGTTTGGGTGTAGAAGGTATAATAGATACTCAAAAAAGGCACACCCAGGTATATTCCCAAGAAAACAATTGCAGACGACTCAAATTTCTCTTGACGGACACATTGATTGGCAAGAATCAAAATAAAAATGTGCTGCATTTTAGCACTAGAGAGAATCCTGTTCCAATGAGAGGAAGAGAAAATGAGTACACAATCCTATATCCTCTATAATCTGGCATTCCATATGCCGTTTAAAAGTCTAACAATCTAAAGAGAAGGTGGATTGAATCAAGACTATATTATTCCCTAGAGTTGAGGGTTGGGTCCTCAGGGGAGCTTCCAAGATTGAAATTGTTGGTGATGTTTTGGTTCTACTCTCTTGTTGTAGTCAACACTAAGTCATTTTCCTTATATTTACATATACATTGAGAGTATGATAATTAGAGTAGTTGAAATCTTTTTGATTAAGGCTTGGATCAACTCAGAGTTTTAGGATTCTAAAACCTAGTGTCCTAGGTCAAATCAAGCCTTGTATACTCACTTGCACATGTCAGGGATCTTACTACTTAATCTTACCAATCCTTTATTAGCTCGACGGTGAGATTAGTTTAAGTACAGGGAGGTGATAAATCTCAGATTTATCAGCTTAATTGATCATATTTACCTCCTTTACTCAAGGTAATAACATGATTCATTAACTAATTAACACTAATTGCTAAGTTATGTGTTGTGTATAATTAAAACTAATTATTATATATTAATATGGTGTATAATTTTTTATATTTATTTCTTATTAAAAATCAAATAAAAATTTCATTAAAAATTATACATAAATAAAATAACATAAACAAAACAAAAATCCAAAAAAATAAGAAGAAAAAAGAAAAAGAAGAAAATGATTTTAGTTGGTTCTTAATAGTATTTAATTTTCATCTATGTACAGATGACCTCTGATCTCTTTGACTTCTGCATGAAAGTTGTAGATCTCATTGAGATGTACCACTTTCTGGTTTACAACTTTTCCAAATTCAACCTCTATTTATTTTCCTTTGATTTAGCAATTTTCCTCAATTCTGATTGAAACACGTGGTGAATCCTCAACTGCCCACGTGGCCCGCTCTTGGCTAGACACCCATTCCTTGTTGCGTCGTTTGATCACTTTCATCAGATGCAATCATCACCATCATTTAGCGCTCTACTTTAGCTCCTATTTTAGACTGTTTATCCCTAAACCCTAAACCCTATAGCTCTATGAAAGTCCCCAACCCTTCATCCCCTACCAATGATGAGGTCTGTAGCTTAAAGAAGGTGTGAGGATGAATATAGAGCCCTGTTGCTGAAGCTTTACCAGAGAAGACAGGGGAGATCAGAGATAGACATCGAACTCCGATAAATGAAGTCCTTTGCAGTCTTGCACTGTATGTCCATATCAGAAATACTTTTGAGAATCTATTCAGATGATTGTGGTGTGGAATGGAGGGATACTCGCATGTGGTAAACTAAGCCCTAAGGGATGCCATCTCCGTAGAGGAAACAACATTGGAATAGGGTGATCACGATGATGAAGAAATGGATAGATCACTAGAGATAATAAGCGTGGATGAATGTTCCAAGGTACAGATAAACAACCTCTTCGGATGGTCTAAGAGAGCTTAATATATAAAGAATAAGTACTCAAAGTTAACACCATAACTACCCTAAGTTCTAACCTGAAGTTGGAAGCTTGAAAAAGATGTAAAATCAGTTAAATCTTGCGGTCGTTGCTTGAAGTTCCTGGATCTGGAACGAAGCTTGAACTGCATCAGGTGATGGCTGCAACTTGGAAAGGAAGCCAAGGATCTCACCGGAGCTACAGTTTGTCGTGGCATTCGTTCTTTCCCTTGAACTATCACTCGGGGTCAGAGAATGCTAGGTGTAGGTCAGTAAAGGGCGGGTAGGCTGAGCTTGGGATGATGGAGAGGTATTTAAAGAGGAAGGGTGACAGAGGTTTTGAAGGTTTTTAGCTTAGTTTCAACCCACGCTTAATGACAAGGGAGTTAGATTTAAGGAATGATGGGAGGTTAGCGTAAATCTAGGGTGTTAGATTTAGAGGTTCACGGTGGCAGTTGGAAGGGAGGCAACTGGACATGGTTTGCAAAAATGGTAGATGTTTCCATGGAACGAGCTATCGCATCTTATGGCATAGGTGTCTGGAGGTTGAAGATAAACCTCAACCGTCTGATAATCAGATCAAATGGCTAAGAATAAGGTGATGCTGAGTGGCTGAGATTAACTAATGAGAATAATCAAACGGTCTAAAATATAGCGCTAAATGATGGTGACAACTACATCTATGAAAGTGATCAAACGACGCAAGAAGGAACATGTGTCTAGCCAAGAGCGGGCCACGTGGGCGGCTAAGGGTGCACCACGTGACCCAATCAGAATTGAAGAAAATTGCTAAATCAAAGAAAATTAAGTAGAGGTCGAATTTGGAGAAGTGGTAAACATGAAAGTTGTCGATCTCAATGAGATCCACAACTTCCCTGTATAAGTCAAAGAGATCAGAGGTCATAAGTACATAGATAAAAATTAAATACTATTAAGAACCATATAAAACCATTGTCTTCTTTTTCTTTTTTCTTCTTATTATTTTTTTTATTTTTGTTTTGTTTTATGTTATTTTATTTATGTACAGTTTTTATTATAATTTTTATTTGATTTTTAATAAGAAATAAATACATAAAATAATGCACCATATCAATATATACTAATTAGTGTTAATTATATACAACACATAAAATAACAATTAGTGTTAATTACTTAGTGAATCATGTTATTAACATGAGTGAAGGAAGTAAATATGATTAATTAAGCTGATAAATCTAAGATTTATCACCTCCCTATACTTATACTAAGCTCGTCCTCGAGCTAATAAAAAATTGGTAAGATTAATTAGTGAGATCCCTGACGTGTGCAAGTGAGTATACAAGGCTTGATTTGACCTAGAACACTAGGTTTTAGAATCCTAAAATTCTGAGTTGATCCAAGTCTTAATCAAAAGTAATTCAACTCCTCTAATTATAAAATTCGTCCTCGAGCTAATAAAGGATTAGTAAGATTAATTCAACTTTCATAGAGCTATAGGGTTTAGGGTTTAGGGACAAACGGTCTAAAATAGGAGTTTAGGGTCGGGGATTTATTATTGCTAGTCAACTATTCTGCATACTCAATTTTATCCTTTCAAGCATGACTGTCTTTAAGAACCATTTTTTGTTAATAATCCATGTTTCTAGTTGTGAGTTTCGTTTAAGTTTTGATCTTCTGTCTGTCTTGTGTATGAATCTATGTTTGTACTTAATATATATGCATATAAATTGTTTTAAAATTCTATGTTAACTGTGTGATGTGCATGAGCTCAAAGTAAAAAATCTGAAAATTATTGTCTAAGTTTATTTGTATTCTAAATCCAATCATTAAAGTACTCGCATCCTTATGTTCGACCCTGGACTTCCCATGTTATAAATTAAAATCGAGAACCTCATCACTGATATTCATCTCGATTCTGTATGAAAATCTAAGTGCATGTGCTACAATGGATCTCTCTTAATATATGCATTTAGTGCTTCATCAGGTGTACATGAGATATAGCTCCTCACCTCAAAAATAGAAAAGAAACAACCTCCCTCAATAAGATAACTCTAGCCCCCTGATCTAGCAACTCTCGCATCGAGAAGCGGGGATATTCCCTTCTAAATTCAAGTGCAACCAGCTCAAGAAGAGGAAATTGAGAAAAGAATGGACGGTAGCCAGTGTAGCAACCTATCCATGGATAAATGACTAGTGTAGCAAAGTCATACAACTGGAAGCTTACAATAATTTGACTTTGAAGCTCATTCTTACGTATTGACTATACACTTCGGCAAGCATTTTATTTTCAATCATGCCTGTCCACTTTTTTGAAGTTTTTTGCATTTTTTTAATATATACAAGGGTTAAGCATGTACATAAGGAGTTTCTCTTCTAAGCCAGTAGACTATCCCTTTTTTGATGCATTATTGTAACTCCACAACATCCTGTCATCAGACCTCAAGGTTACTAGACCAGGTTGAGATGCACTACCCTCCCTAGAGGAAGACGGATGTTGTCCCTAGTTGTTACACACCCGTGTGATACCCCAAGCCAAAGGATTCTATGTTGGACATGCGAACCCACAGCGAGCCATAATGCTATAAATGTTATTGCTAATATCATTCCCTGATCTGAAATGAAGAATAAATAATTTGCATAGAGGTCCCTTAGTACAATTAGGGTTATGTACCATTGCCATCTTGATGATCATACAACTGTTGATTCAATTATTGAATCATAGAGGCTGGTGCTTGAATGAATATCTAAAGAGTTAGATTGAGGACTCATCAAGCACTGTCAAATGATTGTTAAGAGATGATCTCCAGCCTGTGTAGGAGATGGCAATCCTTTCTCATTTAGGCCGATATCTAATCGGCCTCTTGATGAAGGTCCTCTGCATAGAAATAGAGTTTCGGAGGTGTTAGATAAGTTAGGTCAAAGAGTTGACTTAACGAGATCGAGATAACTGAAGTTCTATGTCATATGCTGTCATGATATAGGCACACATCCTCTGACCAGAGACAGATGTGTTACTATATATCTGAGTATGTACATTTGGCAGACTAATAGGTTGATGACCTAACCAAGGTCTATACACGAGCACGCTTGTGTGCATATAAGGGCATATGAGTAATACGATCTCTCAAAGGGATCATACAGGTTCATTACTGAACCGGAAGACATGAGCTCACTCATGAGATGTTGGGAAGATCAAATTAGGTGCATGGTCATCTCGCTTTGGAAGCTTGATTGAATTTGTAGGTTTGATATATACTTTTGGAAAGTATATGATCAACACTTGGGTACCCTGAAGTAGACAATATAAAATTGATCTTATACTTCGTGTTTATTCTGAGTCTTCCATTATGCAGGATGTAGATGTATTGGAAATACCTGAGGATGATGTGATCATAAATAGTTGTATAACCATGACGCTTCCATTCCTAAGGAATGATGAAACGGGTCTGGATTTTAGTGAGTCCTCTCAGTAATGAAGTAATCTGATCTTAGTCCAGATGTTGGACATTGATCTGAATGTAATTCAGATGCAATGAGAAGATTAGATTTACGGTCGTGATTTAATCAAGCATCTATGGGAGGACGGAGATCTGTATTTGAGATGTGATCTCAATATCCAAGTCACTATACGTGGAACAATACGATTGCCCTGTCCTTATCTCCAAGTATTCGTGGTGAAAGCACATTATCCTTGAAAGAGTTCAAGATAATTTCATTGTTGATATAAGTATCCGAGCATTGAGAAAATGGATAATTAAATGTGATTTAATTATCATTATTAATATGAATTAGATTCATAATATAAAGAGAGTTATCTTAGATAATTAAATGTGATTTGATTATCAAAGATGTAAATAATGTGAATGTGAGTCATATTACTTGGGCACAAGAGAAAAGAGATCCAAGATGATTAAATGTCAATTTAATTATCATGGATAAGAATAATGTGGATAGAAATATGCATATTAATCATATATATTATAAATGTGATTTATATATAAGAGAGAGCTATTTATAATTTACATTTGTTAACTAAATGTTGATGTGAATTGGATTCACATTGGACATTAAATTGAAAATGTAATTTACATTTTATTTTGGGTTGTGAATGTGATTCACAATTTTCCAATGGCATGATTGCAATTTTCACAAAATAATTATGAATTATTTTTGTTGAATAATTTACAACATGTGTTGTTATAAATCTAGGAGATTTCCATGGAATAATGTAATCTCATGAGATATCATGAGATTACATGAGATTGCCACCAAATCCCATATTATGGAAGGAGGCAATCTTTATGCCAATAATCTCCATGATGGCATGATTTAATTTGAGATTGATTTATATTGATTTGTCATATAGATGTAATCTAAATTAAATTAATTATTGTTGATTTTTACCAACACAAATCTTAGACAATAAAAGAAACACAAATCAATGTGAGCCATTGGATTTGTGTTGTCCATGGATTGAGATCCGTGGATCCCAAAATATTATAAAAGGAGAGGCAACCCCTTTTCTATTCTTTACACAATGAGAAATACAAATCTCTCTCTCTCTCTCTCTCTCTCTCTCTCTTATTCTCTATACATGCCCTCTCTCTTCCTCTCTCAAGGTCGTCCACCATGGATGCTCTAGAGATGTTCTCCATCACCGCAGCGTCGTCGTTATGTTTCCCGATCATTTGCTCGTGGATCTCCGTCTCCTTCGGTGTGCCTCTCTCGTGAAGAAGTCGCCGGATCTCGTGTGTTGAGAACAGGAGATTCGCCGCTTGGATCATCAACAAGGAGTGCGAGGAGCACGTGTTTCATCAACACGCTCGCAAGCGTCTCCTCCGTCGGATCAGACTTGAGACAGGTGGTCTCTTCATTTTTAGACTCGATCGCAACCACACTTCAAGAGGTAATCCTATTACTTGTTTTTGATTTAGACAAAACGATCCAAGAAGTGTTCTTGGATCATGTGGTTTCGTCGCATTAAAATTTTTTAAAATTCTGCTGCATAGAAAAACTAGAGTGACTAGTTGTTCCTTATCGTATTCGATACGATGCTCACGCTTCCATGATGTGCTTTAGGATCTCTCCAAATCCTTTCAAGTGGTATCAGAGCCTTAGGTCGAAGGTTTTGGACGACTTGGGTTCGCTAGGTTTGCGAAAGTTTTATCGCATTTCATTTTCGCATCTCTGTTTAATGATTATTTTCGGCCATGCTTAAATAGTTTAAACACAAAATAATATATGTATTTTGTTCACCATTAAATAAGGAAACCATAGGATCTGAGTTTACGTAATTTGGATTCCGTTTGCTCGAGATATGGTCGTTTTAGTGAACATGTATCCACTGTTTTGGGGACTGCGAATCTAAACGTTATTAAAGAGTTAATTAATGTTTAGAAACACCTTGAAATGCTTGCAAACCACGTAGGTTCTGTTATAAATCTGATTAGCAAACTTTGGAAACTTACTTTGCTTAATTTGGATTTAAATTGATTGAGATATGCTAATTTTAGTAAGTGAGGGTCACTGCTGGAAATTACTTTCCTAATCAAGAATCATGTGATTGTCAATTAGTCAAATTAATTGTTAATTTCATGAAATAATTATGGAAAATATTTAAGAAATGTTTAATGATGATTATTTCCTTAATTGACATGGCCTCAACCAATAAATTGATTAAATTTTATCTATATCATAATTGGAAACACAATCAACGAACAACTTGCTTGAATATGACTGGGAATTTGTCTAGCAAATTTCCTTATAATAAAAAATATTTTGATTATTACTATATGGTATAATTTCGTTTGAAGAACCGATGATCATCTCAAGTACATATTGATCTATTTGGCATTATCCATTTCTGAGGTGGATATGGTGTCTAGTCGGGAAGCATTGGGGTAGCAGATCACACCGGTTGCGGTCCGTCCCACTTCGTCGGTACTGGCCATGACAGTGGGTAGGGACTCGATAATGCCGGAGAAATCAAGATGTATTTTTCTAATTATTAAAATTCGAATTAATACGTACTTTGAGATAATACCATATATATATTCAAGTAAAAACAATCAAGTTTGTTGATTTAATTGGATTGGAATTTAATTTAATGTGATTAAGTTAATTATGTCCAATTAAAAATACTCTATCATAAATAGATGTGTATTTCCCTTGGAAGAATTAATTACATGAATATGATTCATAATAATTAATTTAAATTTGAATTAGAGATGGAGAATCACATAAGTGACATCCATGGTCTCTCGTTAAGGCGAAGGGTTTCTGTCACCAGGGATTGAATATCGGAGACGCCTGTCTAAAGTGACAGCTCCTGTATGCAAGCGCATCTGGATCGGGCTCTTTGCTTCTCGAAAGAGTAAGGTCATATACGTAGTGACCCTGATATTGGATCCTCATATTATTGGGGCGATATTCGATTGCGCATAGCGAGTACTATTCCTATTGACGGTTGGTTCAATTAATGGCGGGTCAACATCACCTTAGGGGTGGTGGGCCTGGGTGTTAAAGACCAAATTGGGAATGCAAGTTGGACTTGCAAGGCGGAATATGTTCCCGCTTCTTTTTATCGGAGTTGAAGATTCTCACATTATTGGGATGCAACAAAGAAAAGGAAGGAGATCCCAGATCTTGCTTGAGATATAATGGTAAGTATATCTCTTACATTGAAAGTGATTAAGGGAATGAACTTTCAGTGTTGACAAGGCAAGACATCTTTGATATAAAAATTCCTAAATCAAAGTAAAATGTGTGTATATATATTTATATATTTATGCAATTTTCTTATTTCAGATAAATTTTCATTAAACCCACTCAATATTATACTCAATAGTAACCAGTAAAATATCATGGATTGGATCCATGATTAAGATATTGTACTTGCAGTTGGACACATATTGTATGTGGTTGCAATGTGCAAGTTTCCTCATAATAATGAGGAGTGACAATTAAATAGACAATAGGACTACAACCCTAGGGATTGTATGTCTCTATAATCTTGATCCCTCAATGAATGCACTTCGGAAGTGACATGTCAATGGTTATCGTAATTGTCAAATAATCCTTATAAAATCTAAAAAGATGTTCTTGCATACATATGTGCTCTTGACATTTAATCATGAATGGCATGGTTCACTACATCATGCAGAATGGTGGCTATATAAGAGATGATGTATTCAAATCGTTTGAGTACCCGCCTGAACCTAAGTTTTTAAGAGGTAAGATATGTATATATGATGAATGTCATCATTCTGCTGTCTATACTCTGGTCATTCATAAAGCTTCAAACTATTCATATTGTATGAATTGAATGAAGCATGTATAAATGTTGAAATGCTCTTATATTGAAATCTTTTGAATTCAGCATAAGAGATCCTGCATCTCAAGCAATGGTTGTTTATAGATAAAGGGAGTGCAGTGGAAGCATGGGTTAGACCCAAGTAAGAAGGAAAGTCAAAGAGTTGACTGTACTTCTGTGACTTCCATATGACATTCAGAGAGTTGGATGAATGCCAATACTGCAATAAGTTGATGAGTTGATAGTATGACTATCAAATCTATCTAGAATCCTTAGAAAAGGACTCAGATGGTGCATCGGGATAATCTACATTTAATCATTGAAATTGACTTTCTTATTTGATATGATCAAAGTCTAATAATTTTATGTCATTCTTCTAATAACAGTTGCAATTATTTGCATATGTATTAGAAGACTATAATGTTTGATTTTAAGGTTTAATAGTCATCCACAAGGATATTGATGCAATTGTTGCAAAAATATCTATTGGATAGATGGATTTGTTAATTTCAGTGGGAGATCCCTTAGTCTTAGGGAATGTCACTATGACCTAGATATTAGAATACACTCATTGT